>JANAVB010009398.1:10304826-10861325 GCA_029216955.1 Iris pallida | reverse complement strand
GGGCTTTATTCGATCTAGCTCTTTACCTTGGGGCGCGCCAGTTTTTTTTATCCCCAAGAAGGATGGTACGGTAGTCTGTGTATTGATTACAGGGCGCTCAACAACCTTACCATCAAGAAAGGTATCCTTTGCCAAGGATTAATGACTTGTTCGATCAGTTGAGGGGCGAGAGTGTTCTCGAAGATCGACTTGCGCACGGGTACCATCAGCTGAAGGTATAGCGGGATGACATTCCGAAGACTGCCTTTCGGACTCGCTATGGCCAGTAGAGTATACCGTCATGCCGTTTGGGTTGACCAACGCCCCGGCGGTATTCATGAATTGATGAACAAGGTATTTCATCAGTACCTTGACAAGTTCGTGGTGGTATTCATTGATGACATTCTCATCTATCGAAGACGCCAGAGGAGCACGAAGAGCACCTGAGGATTGTGTTGGACACTCTCAGGAGGGAGCAGTGTATGGGAAGCTGTCCAAGTGCGAGTTCTCTTGGATCGCGTGGAGTTCCTAGGCCATGTTGTCTCTGGCGAGGAGATTCAGTGGATCCGAAGAAGATTTCTGCGGTGGAGTCCTGGTCTACGCCGAGCTCAGTAGCAGAGGTTCGGAGTTTTCTAGGTCTGGCAGGTTTTACGGAGGTTCGTGCAGGACTTTCCAGGATTGCCCAGCCGATGACCCGCCTTACCAGGAAGGACGAGGAGTTGTTTTGGTCCGATGAGTGCAGGCCGCCTCGAGGAGCTGAAGGAGAGGTGACTACAGCTCATATATAACGCTGCCATCTGGATCTGGTGGTTATACGATCTACAGTGATGCTTCAGGACGGGGTTTGGGTTGTGTGCTTCAGCAGCACGGGAAGGTAATTGCTATGCATCTAGGCAGTTACGTCCTCATGAGAGGAATTACCCTACCTACGATCTGGAGCTGGCAGCGGTCTTCTTTGCTTGAAGCTGTGGAAACACTATATGTACGGAGAGTGTGTGGAGATCTATACTGACCACAAGAGCTTGAAGTACGTGTTTACCTAGAAGGAGCTGAATATGAGACATAGGCGATGGTTAGAGCTGATGAAGGATTTTGATATATCCTTGCAGTACCATCCGGGGAAGGCTAATATGGTCGCGGATGCTTTGAGCAGGTATCCCGTGGCCATGTGTTTGACGATGGATCGTCACCTTCTGGCAGATCTGGAGAGCTTGGGCATAGAGGTGATAGTTCCTGGGTTCGAGGCACAGATGTGGGGTCTGCAGGTGCAGTCAGAGCTGATGGAGAGAGTCAGGGCAGCTCAGTTTGAGGATGAGGCTCTGAGGGTCATCAGGGAGCAGGTCCAGATAGGACTGTTGGATGAGTTCTCTATAGCAAGGGATGGGTCGTTGCGGCATTGGTACCAGATTGTGCGTGTCGAGTGGAGGACTTCGGAAGGAGGTTCTTCAGGAGGCACACCGTTCTCAGTACTCTATGCATCCAGGGGCCAACAAGATGTATAGAGACTTGAGACAGCATATTTGGTGGTATGGCATGAAACGTGAGGTGGCTCAGTTCGTGTCGAGATGCTTGGTGTGCCAGCAGGTGAAGGCTGGAAGGCAGAGACCCGGTGGATTGCTCCAGCCACTACCCATTCCTGAGTGGAAGTGGGAGCATATCACTATGGACTTTGTATCTGGGCTTCCGCGCTCTCCAGGAGGAAAGGATGCGATTTGGGTCATTGTTGATCGATTGACCAAATCGGCCCATTTTTTGCCTTTCAAAGTGGGTTTGTCGATGGAGAGGTTGGCCGAGATGTACGTACGGCAGATAGTCCGATTACACGGGGTTCCAGTGAGTATAGTCTCGGATCGGGACAGCCGATTCACTTTCCACTTCTGGAGGAGTTTGCAGCTTAGCTTGGGCACATCGCTCAAGTTCAGTACAGCATATCACCCCCAGACAGACGGGCAGTCGGAGAGGACGATTCAGACCCTCGAGGATATGCTACGTACCTGTGTCTTGGACTTCGGAGGATCTTGGGAGGACCACCTTCACTTGGTAGAGTTTGCTTACAACAACAGCTACCAAGCCCGTATAGAGATGTCACCTTTCGAGGCTCTATACGGACGGAGGTGCCGTACTCCCTTGTCTTGGGATGATGTCGGCGAGAGGGTTTTGCTTGGCCCTGAGATGGTAGTGGATGCTGCAGAGAAGGTCAGGGTTATCAGAGATCGACTTCGGGTGGCGCAGGATAGGCAGCGGCATTGGGCCGATAGCCACCGGAGGCCGTTGGAGTTTGAGGTATAGTTTAGATTTTTCTAGTATTTGAGTCTGATTGTGATTGTTTTAGATCAAGCTCTAAGTCTTGTGTTTTGTTCTAGGTTGGTGATCTTATCTTTCTGCGGATTTCTTCGACGCGTGGCACGATTCGTTTTGGTGGCAGCGAAAAGCTTAGTCCACGATACATCGGACCATTCCGTATCTTGGGCAGGGTCGGTGCAGTGGCTTACCGACTGGAGTTACCGTCCGCACTAGAGGGAGTACGCAGTGTGTTCCACGTGTCGCAGCTGAGACGGTATGTGGCAGATCCCAGTCACGTCTTAGACCACTCCGAGATCGAGGTGGGACCGACACTCTGCTATCGAGAGAAGTCGGTTGAGATCTTGGACCGAAGAGAGAAGGTGCTCCGGAACCAGGTCATTCCTTTGGTTCGCGTTGCATGGAGACACCACTCTCTAGGTGAGTCCACCTGGGAGAGGGAGGACGACATGCGGGAGCGATTCCAATATCTCTTCGAGCCTTGAGGTAAATTCTATCTTTTTCTTTCCTTGTTCTGTTCATGATTGCTGTGTTAGTTCTCATTCAATTTCGAGGACGAAATTTTTTTAAGGAGGGAAGATTTGTCACCCCCAGTTTTCAAATTAGGGGTATTTTTGTTATTTTTCAAGTTTTATAATTTTTTTAGGAATTTTTATTTATTTTATGTGATTTTTTGGGATTTATTTGGTTTGGTTTAGATTTTATCCAATTCGGACCCAAATTGGAGACCCGGATAGCCTGGACCCTAGTGGGACCCACATACTAGCTGGGCTTGGCCCACATACCATCATAATTAGGCTAGAAATTATTAACCCAACTTTTATGGCTTAATTAGTCATTATAGAGGCTAATTTAGTTAGTTAGGGTTAAACCGAACCAAACCGAAACAAACCGAACCCAACTTGAACCAAGTCTATTGGGTTGGAGGGTTATTGGATCCACCCAAAACCCAATAACCCCCCTACCATGGCCGGCCACAAGAGAGCACCCCCCCTCTTTCTTCTCCATTAAGAAAACTCTCCCTCTCTCTCTCAAAATTCATTTCTTCTCTCAAGTTCTCCTTCCACCAAGAAAAACCCATTCTAGGTAAGCTTTTAATCCTTCATTTATTCTCTTTTGCCTTTAATTCCTTCACATTAATTGTAGAGAAGAGAGTTCTCTACAGTTTGCCCATAAATTTATTAGGTTTCCTAATAATCTAGGTTAAGGATTTATTTGGGGGTTTTTCCATTAGAGTAGTATATATATATATATATGTATATATATATATATATATATATATGTATATATATATATATATATATATTATATATATATATATATATATATGTGTAAGTATTTGTATATATGTATTTGTGTGTGTGTGTAGAGAAATGGTGGTGGTGGTGTTGTGTCATGGAGGTGGTGGTGAGAGTGTGAGTGAACTTGTGTGAGTGTGAGAGTGTGTGTGTCTATATGTATATATATATATATATATATATATATATATATATATATATATATATATAAATGTGTGTATATGTATTTATATATATATGTGTATGTGTTTATATATATATATATATATATATATATATATATATATATATATATATATATATATATATATATATATATATATATATATATATATATATATCTGTGTGTGTGTGTATGTATATAGAGGAGTGTGTGTGTTTGTAGAGATGGGGGTGTCACGACCCGCACCCTGAAGAGGGGCACGAGTACGTGGTTACGTCCAGCCTACGCCGCAGTATCGGCGGTAGAACGCTGTATATAGGGTCTGTAAATACTACGACTAAAATAGATAAATGTACCTGTACAGCATATACTCTCCGAATGGAGGTGACATAGCAATACAGTCTCAATCACATATATCAAACTAAGGTAGATAGTACGGAAAAGGAAATATGATAGAATGAACAGGGAATGAGTCCAAGATCCACAAGTCAGAGCTATACACAAAATATCCAGAGTCTCAGAAAAATATATAATAGGTACTACAAATCTGAAAGTGCTAGCTGGCTCGCAGGCCAGCCAAATCTAGCTAAACTACACTACTCAGGGTGAGCAAAATCTAGTGGCTCTACCAACAAGCCACAGTCTAAGTCTACTCCGTCAGACTCTACCCCATAGTAGGTCGGGCAATCAACCTCTGAATCATCTGTAAAATTTGTCAACGATATCCTGTCAGGAAAATGAGCAAGTACAAATACCAACAGCAGTTCCATATGAATTGACAAAAGCTATAAGAGACAGTATAATAAAATACAAGACAAGGATATGTAAAGTACAGGGTAAAACCAGCAGGAAATGTATACTAGGTGTGAGTACCGAATAGAACAACAATATGTATGTAGGATTGCTTAGGAACTATCCGGGAGCCGAGTTACAACCCTTAAACCAAACAAGAACCGGGGTTGTAACTCTTCTTCCGAACAGAACTTAGCCTCCTAGGATAAATAAATATGAAAAGGTGCCTTGAATTATTAGTGCGTCATGTGATCGATTTGGGAAACATGTTCAAGCTTTCCATCTGACCGGCTACGAACAAATAACAAGTGTAAAACAACAAGTGTGAAGATAAGGCCGGTCACCATGGAAAGTTCAAGTAGCTATGAACAAGTGTCGAGTACAAGTGTGAAACAACAAGTGGGTATTTTGATCACACAACCACTAATAACTCCCCATCCCCGAATAGTATTAAAGATCCGGTCATAACACGTCATGACACGAGGTTTAAGAGCAGGTGATCAGCCCACTCCCAAGTCCATGTCTATACAAGTACAAGTAACAAATCGAGTCATGTACCAATATACCAAGTAATCCGGGAACAACATCTCATGACAGGATCCGACATATACTAGTCCGTGAAATATCGTGTCTGGAAATCAAGTAAGACACTACGACTGAATCGGATATAGCAGATATCAAGACAATGAAAACTATCAGTGAATGTACTCGCCTGTGGTCCTGAGCTGATAGGGTGAACAGACGCTCAGAGTGATCACAGACCTAAAATAAGATACTATGAGTCAAACAGGGCTTAATACTGAAAAAAGGAAGCTAATACAAGCCATGAATGCAAGTCTAAGTCAAAACTAGGTCAATATAGATCAAACTGAGTCACACTAGGTTATACTGGTTCATACTAGGTCACACTAGGTCACTGGGAGTCATTCCAAGTCAAACTAGGTCAATCGGGATCAACGGTTGACTTACAGTTGACTTTTGGTCAAAAAGTCAATTCTGGTCAACTCTGGTCAACACTGAGTCAGCCCTGGGTCAACCCTAGGTCAAACTAGTCTAATGTTGACTAACAGTTGATTTTCAGTCAACTGGTCAACTCTGGTTTGGTTTCGGTCAAATCGGGTCGCTTAAAGGCTAAGTTTGACCCTCGGTTGACTTTTGTTGACTTTTGGTCAAAAAGGTCAACCGACGTCAAAACTAGTCTATGAGCACCTTATTTGATCATTACCAACCAAGGGAATCGGGTTACAACTCTATCTTAGACTTCTAACACAAATATCATATTTCTAGGCAAAACTAGCATTTATCCTTCCAAGGTAAATCCCGATACCTTGCCCAAACCCAAGGAAACCCCGTAAATACCCATGGTACTAGCCTAGACTCCTTAGGGTAGCTAGATATCAACCTATCTAAGGTTTACCTACCAAGAAATTTGGGTATCCTAGGCATCTAAATCATCTTATGACACATACTAACCATTTACCCGTTACCTTACCTATATCATGAATTTTACCCTCTACTCTACCACACTCATCTACACCACTCACTCTCATGATACACTCCTATATTTATCATACCCATAGGCTCTCCTATAGGGTTCCTATTGGTTTAGATCTAGGCTATACTATAGGATACTAGTTTCACTCATAACCCTCACACACACTCACACAAACTCACAAATACCCACACACGCACAAGGCTAAACTATGGAATGATATGTGGCATGTGTGGACTGAAATTTAAGTGGTACTTGGACTGAAATGTGGTCTGAAAATGAGGCTAATGTGGACTGAAAATAGGAGCAATGAGGGACTGATTTTGTGGGGAAAATACGGGCAAATGTTGGAGTTAAAGGGGCTGAATTTGGTGGGTTTGTAGACTGAAATTGATGGGTTTGAGGGCTGTTATTGAGTGGTGTTTGGACAGCAGTGTGGGGGTTCAAGTAGGGGTTGTTATGGATGAAGGGGACAGCCATGAAGTGATGTAAAGGGGCTGTTTTGATGGCAGTTAGGACAGCCAAGTATAGGACTGAAATTGTGGCAAGGTAGGCTGATTTTGGTGTGGTGTTAAGGATGGTTCAAAGCTGAAATTTGAGGACAGCCATGTAGGCTAAATGGGACAGCATATAGGAGCTATAAGTAGACTAAAGGGGGACTGCCATATGTGGTTTAAGGGGCTGTGTTAGTGCCAGGTCATGGGACTGAAATAGGCATGTTAGTGGCTGATTTGTGGGGATGTCTTTGGACTGAATGCAGGGGAGTATAGGCTGATTTGTAGGGGTGTAATGGGACTGAATTTGTGGTCAAACATGACAGCCAATACAGGCTAAAACAGGGTCAAAGGGACAGCCATATGAGGGTGTATATATGGACTGTCATTGACAGCCATATAGGCTATATTTGGGACTGAACTGTGGGGTTTATTGGGATGCAATGACAGCCATATAAGGGGAAGAATCTGGACTGTTGGGGCTGTTATTGACAGCCAAGTAGCTGCTGAAATGGGTGTTCCCCCTTCCTTTCTAGCACACTGACCACTCTCCACACTCACATTTCCCCCTATTCACAAACACCCTCAACTATTCTCCTACTCCAACAAAAACTCAAACACCTCTCCTACACATACAACCACACACATAACCAAAGTCTCTTGGCCGAACCTGTGGGTCTCTCCCAACACCAACACAACATCACACCACACTATATATATCATATATATATATATAAACCACATTATATATAAATACATATATATATATATATATATATATATATATATATATATATATATATATATATATATCATCACATATATATATATATATATATATATATATATATATATATATATATATATATATATATATATATATATATATAGATATTAACAATATGACACATAGAAAAACACAAACTCTAAACAATAGGAAATCTGGAAATAAATCTCTAATAAATCATTTAATCAATATATGATAAAATACATGTGTCCATTAGGGACTTTTCCCACTAGGACACAACCATAACACAAAGGACACTCCTATGACCTCCAAATGGACACAAATAGAGATATAACCATGGGGGTCATTCCTACGGGTTCAAAATAATCCTATATGCATGTTGGGGTGATTTAGAAGAGAGATTATACCTTTCGGGAGAGAGATTCAAAGGAAAAGGCCTCCGACTCGACACGGACACGTAGAGATTCCAAAAGGACACGAACGAGCTCCGAATCCTCCCAAACTTGAGGAGCAACTTCCTTGGATTGAATGGAGAGGGAAGGAAGAAGATTTGATGGAGAAATGGAAGGATTTGGTGATGGTTTGATTAGGAAAAGCTCTCTAAAAAAATAGGGAAGAACAAGAGAGAGAAATGAAATAGGAATAATAAAATGATGGAGTCCTATCCACTAGTCATGGCTGGCCATAAAGGGGCTGTTTTGTCCTATATGGAAAAGTCAAAAAGGCCCCTCTCTAGTCTATTTGCTAAAACAATGGTAAGGGGTTCAAGTCGGGGGTAGTTTAGTCAATCCTAAAACCACTAATCCAAATTAAATCTAACCAAAATATTTAGCCTAGTAACTAACTAAAATACTGACATGTGGGCCATGGCTAACTAGTGTGTGGGCCCGCTAAGGTCAAAACTATCCCGGGTCCCCAAAACAAGTCGGAATGAGTTGAAATTCGAATCCGATTCAAATATCCCCAAAATAATACAAATAATAAATAAATAATTCCAAAATAATTTTTAAAGTGGAAAATTATAAAAATACCCCTGTTTCTGGAAAATGGGGGTGACAGGGGGTGTTTGTGTGTCTATAGATATATACATATAGATGGTTAGATAGATAGATGGATGGATAATGGATATATATATATATATATATATATATATATATATATATATATATATATATATATATATATATATATATATATATATATAATATAATATATATATATAAAATATATATATATATATATATATATATAATATATATATATATATATAATATATATATATATATATATATATATATATATATATATATATATATATATATATATATATAGGAGTAGAAGAAGTAGAGGAGAAGAAGAAGATGAAACAACAGCTGCAGCAGTAGCAATAGCAGCAGGTTGCAGCAGTAGCCGCAGTATGTGCAGTAGCAGTAGCAGCAGTAGCAGGATCAGCTGTAGCAGGAGCTGCTATGGCAGCTCCTCCCCCCCCATTTTACCCCTTTAAGCCCCCTATATACCCCCATTAACCCCCCCATAGTAATATATGTATGTATATATATATAGATATATATATATATATATATATATATATATATATATATATATATATATATATATATATATATATATATATATATATATATATATATATATATATAGGTAGAAGTTGAGAGAAATTAGAAGAAGAAGAAGTTAGGAGAGGAAGAATTAGAGGAAGTTAGAAGTTGAGAAAAATTAGAAGAAGTAAGGAAGAGAAGAGTAGGAAAGTAGAAGGAAAGAATAAGAGTAGGTTAGGAGGAGAAATAGATTAGGAAAAGAATGAGAAGAGGATTAGAAGAGAATAGGAAAAGAGATTAGGAATTAGAAAGAGAAGGTAAGAAGAAAGAGAATTAGAATAGGAAGTGAAGAGAAGTGGAAAGATAGGAAATAGAATATGGAGGAGAGCGAGTTAGAGGGTGAAACGGAGCCCGGAGTATCGGAACGCGATGAAACTTGGCGTAGACCAAGATTACGTGAATTAGATTTTGCGGGTAGGCTCCCGAGTTGAAATCAGGGTCGTAGGGCGCCGGTATCGCGCCGTATCAGTGCGTATCTTGAAATATTTAAGATTTTGGCAACGGATCGTATCATGGACCGGATGTCCACGTTACCTAGGTATTTTGGTAGGTAATATATGTATAGGCTAGTATCATACTACCCTGGGGAGATTGGATCAAAATATCAAGCGTAGGTAGGCTAACTAGATAATCGCCGAAGGTAGAATTTTACCCTTTTTAAGGGTAAAATAGGTAATTGGCCTATGGCCAAGATATGAGTATCGAAGTCCAAGATGGACTTGGATATGGGTTGTAGAGGTTGGTAATGGATAGAAATAGCCGTCTAGACCTAGTCTTGATCCCGGTTGACCACGATTGACTTTTTAGACCAAAAGTCAACTATGGGTCAACACTTTGCCCAATTTAGTCCCAAATTCCATTAGACTTGTGTAGTTGACCAAAAGTCAACTATTAGTCACCATTGACCTAGAATTGACCTAGGGTTGACCAGAGTTGACCGGAGTGACCAGAGTTGACCAGTTGACCAAAAGTCAACTGAAAGTCAACCGTTGACTCAAATCGACCTAGATTAATTCCGTTTGACTTGCATTGACCCAATATGACCTAGCTAGACCTGAAATGACT
Source organism: Iris pallida (assembly GCA_029216955.1). Taxonomy (NCBI): domain Eukaryota; kingdom Viridiplantae; phylum Streptophyta; class Magnoliopsida; order Asparagales; family Iridaceae; genus Iris; species Iris pallida. Next base: position 10,851,377 of record JANAVB010009398.1, on the reverse strand, counting down.
TAGATTGATCTCGTACAGTCTAGTTTGACGCGTCTTGACCTAGAATGACTTGATAGGGTCTAAATTGATTTGATTTTACTTCCTAAACATAGTATTGATACGTCTTGTTCTCTATAGGTCCTCGAGATACTGCATTTACTCCGGTTGACGTACCATATCATATTTCAGGCGAGTACATTCTCTGACACTTTTCTAATTTACGATGATTGTTATAATTCATGTAATTAGTGTAGATATGCTTGTTCTCGACACATTGGTCACACGGATTGGTATTCATGGATCCCGACATGAGATGTTATTACTCGTTATCTTGGTATATCCTGTGCAAGCCTCTTATAGTTCTTGTGCAGTATATGGACACCGATTCTCGAGGAGACTTGCTCCCTTCTCGTGGAATCCCGTGTCGTAACGTGTCTTGCTTGGATCCACTCTACCAGTCGGAGACGGGGAGTACTAGTGTAGATGTGTGGTCATTATCCACCTTGTTATTCTTGTAGACCTTGTGAGTGTTAATCATACACTCGACGTATGATTAACCAGGCCAGTAGACCTTGTGCAAGACCCAAGCCGGCCACATGTTGTAGCTAGTATTTACACACCTAGATGATGGTTTCTTGATTCTTGTAAATGCCATGATCAGTTTACTTGCCTTGTTCTAGCTCTAGATTTACAGCTTACCATGCCATGATATTCACATGTACATTCCATAATTTTTTGTATATACTATCTATTTACAGTCTTGTAGCTTTTATCATATCTTGTGAACTGCTGTTAGTAGATTGTACTCGTTCCATCCTGACAGGATATGTTAAAAATATTACAGATGCTGACGAGGGAGATTATTGTACCTACTACGGTCCGGATGACGTAGTGGACGTAGACCTGGAGACTTTGGTCCAGCAGGGCTTAGCTCTGCCTGACGAGACCTTACCACTTGCTTAGTTAGAGTAGGTCTTTTATACTGGACTTTGTCTCCAGCTACTTTTGAGACTGTTATTATTATGGATTGTATTAGAGACTTTGACTTGTATATATTCTTGTGTTGGACTTGACAGGTTATTATTTTATTATCGTCTTGTTGTCTTTATCTTTCAGTCTTTACTTTGTTATCTTAGAGTTGTGATTGAGTACTCATATATATTCATTGCTTGTCCTCCGTTCGGAGTTGACCATATTCTCGACAGGTTCTTGATATATATAACTGTTTAGAGTAGAAAAACCTACAGCGTTCCACGCCGTTTTTACGGTAAGGGCTGGACGTTGTCACGTGCACGTGCCCTTATAGCGGGTGCGGGTCGTGACACTAGGTGCTCGAACTGTCTAATCAATGCCTCTCGTGCTACATATGGATAGAATTTCTTCTTGAACAGTCGCTTGAACTCCTCCCAAGTCACGTCTGGAGCAGAAAATTGGGGCTCGCCTTGGTACCACGTTCTTGCGATGTCAAAAAGCTGTCCACTGACTGACTCAATCTTCAAATCTTCTGGAACTCAGGCCATCTTCAGGTATCGTTCAACGTTTTCCAGCCACTCGTCAGCGTAGATAATCCCCTCTGTCCCATGAAACTCCCTGGGCCCAAGGTCCATGAAGTGCTTGGACGTCCCAGGACGCTGTCGTGGAGCATCTCTAATCTGCAGTGCCTCCCTCAAGGCATCGCAAAATATATTGGCCTGCTGCTGGAAGATCTCCAAGAATGTGACATTGTCCAGTACTGGTGGCGGAGGCAGAACATGTGTTGGATACATCGTCGGGGCTGGATACATCGCCAGCGGTGGGTGCATGAGAAAAGCTGGATACATCACTGGTGCGGGGTGCATGGCTGGTACTGGATGTGGAACACGTACTAGATGCGGGGCTTGTGCTGGTAGTGGAATAGATGCTGGTGGCAGATCGGGTGCTGTTGGTGGAGTCTGCGGAGGAAACTATAGAGGTGGCGGAATGTCGTCTCTGCGGAATCTCGAGAACTGCGGCTGATTGCCCATGTGAGTGAGCTGGCCTCCTTGTGTTGGCGGGGTCATGTACGTAAAAAAGCCTCCTGTAGCCGATGGAGTGTTCAGTACAGCGTTGTTTCTGTCTTGAGATTTTATCTTAACTGTAACAAGAGCAAACACTTTAGCCGTTGAAAAGATTTTCAAACAGGATGCAAATCAAGAATTCAATGAAATTAAGGATTAGAGACCAATGCAACTCAAGGATTCAATAAAATCAAGGATTAGAGACCAGTAATGAGTCAAGACATGTGGATGAGATCCTATGTGTCTATTCCTATTCGCAGGCTCACGACGGTACTGTGACGTAACCGAAGTGATTAACGTTAACCTGCATGGGCCACCAAAAAAACTTGTCACGATCCGTACCCGCTTTTCGGATATAAAGCGTATCCAAGTCCAGCCTACGTCGCAGTGTCGGCGGTAGTACACTGTCTATACACAAGTTACGACAATCTAGAATCGTATGATACTGTATCTCATCCACAGAATAATCATGTCACAATCAAGATCAATGAAAAAGACATGAACTGAACAAAAATGAATATAACTGAATATCAAGAATCAATGTCACGTCCGGTGGACACAAATCCACTACCAATAGACGGAGAATAGAGAAATACAATAAATAACTAACTGAATACAACCTGCTAACCAAGGCAATCCTAACTGTAAACTCTGCGATCTGGTGCTGACTCAACCCACTCGTCTGCTCCTGACTCAAACTCGACTAACCTGAGGAGATCATCAGGTCCTCAGAGGACATAGCAAGATACATAATATACATGCCTATCTAGCAGTTTTATCATGCACAAAACATAAACAAGAAAGAACAAGAACAAGACAGATGACTATGAACACGAACACGAACACAAACACGAACATTAGAACAACTACGCATAAATAAACTGCCGGATGAACGATACATGAGATCAATGGAAGAACCAAACCCTCGTCCCGAATGTCGACTCTCTGGTTTGAACTAAGCACTAACCCTCGTCCCGAGTGTGGACTCTCTGGTTAGCTTACGGCAAGACACCCTCGTCCCGTGTGTGGACTCTCTGGTGCCATTTGATCATGACAAACACCCTCGTCCCGAGTGTGGACTCTCTGGTGTACCAAACAACCCTCGTCTCGAGTGTGGACTCTCTGGTTGTGTACAACGATAATCAAGGCTATGGTAGTTCACTACACGTACTCGTTCTATGATACGACTCAAGCAAGGTACTGGTGAGAACTCCAAGCAAGAAAACACAAGGCCAAACATGAACACGGCTATATGAAATGAAAACAGCTCCACAGAAAATAACACAAAAAGCACATGTCCATAAATAATCCAAAGACTGTAAAATGAAAGGAAATGCATGTAAGTAAAACTGTAGAGGAAGACAAGGTATACTTGCCTTAGGCGCTGAGCTGCTGGCACGGGTCAAAATTCGTGTCAAGTCCAAGTATCCTGTTTTATACCATATACATACTGTCAACATAAATCAAGAGTAATACTAATATATATATTCATTTGTTAGTTTTCTAGGTCGATTCCTTTGGTACTTAGGTACCCTAACTAGTGAGGGTTGTATTTGTTGGGGTTTTCAATTGACAGTCTATGTGAGAACCCAATTCTCAGCAATATTCAAGGTCTCTTAGCATTAATAACATAAGGACAAAGCTATCAATGGCACAGGTGTATAGGACCCTACCCAATGGGAATGGACAGAACAGAAGGTGTCAGGACATTTAACCCTATATGGTAATTGCTAATGTCACCTGTTAACACTATACACGAAGAGTGAAATATCATCTAATTCTATTAGACATACCCTGCCTGGCAACCTGTCTTTGGTTGTGCCCTGCAATTCAGGCCTAACACCCTAATAGGATTTTCCTGGATTTATCTATACTCAAGTCCTGTATACTAGATAAATGGATCTTAGGGGTACTGCCTATGTGCAATGATACTCGAACCTACTTTACATGTGAGCAATAATCCTCTTATGAACTGTCTACAGGAAACCAGGGAGTTCCCATCTGTTGGTACCCAAGTGGTACAAAAGAGTACATATGAAGGTATTCATCAATATCCTGAGGGCACCTGTGTTAACCTGATGTTCCTGGGCTGTTACGGGTTGTTTCCCAGTTTAGGTGGGAAATAAGTTATACATAACCTACCTGTAACAGACCGGGTATGCTTGTTTGGTCACTCAGAGTTGTGTGGCTGGTTATACAACAGTCTCTCTTGTCCATTTATAACCCACACCTGCACAGGACATGAGTCCCTTAAGCCCTGCCGGTTCCTATGACTCCCCTGCATTTCACCCCTGGGTAATCAACAACCCCATCCTGTTTTCTGATGTAGCATCTACCCCCCATGCCATGCCTACCTGGTATTGGGGTGGTATCAGGCCTAGTGTTCAGCATGATGCCCCAGCTGCATTCCTGGCCTTAGTTTATTGCAATAACAAATACTTATACATCTATTTGGTATCTGAACATAAAGTAGTTCAACATTAGGTAGGGACTCGATTTCATGTGATAGCTGAGACAAAATGCAGGACAGATACCCTATTAAGGTAATGAGGGTTCAACACTTAGGAAAGGCTACAGAACATGATGTGGGTTCGATTGAGCAACTATATACATTGGATACTATGTGAAGTAATGACTGGATAGTTACAACTTGATCCAGAAATCCTCTTCCCACTGGACTGGATCATATAGATGCAGGAGACCAAATACTTAAATGGGGTCTGATACTTCACAAGAATGATAATCAGTAATTTAAGGACTTAGCTGTATTCATGTGTTATGTTACCTATATTGGTAGCTATGCCCTGGAATTCCAATACTGAACTTTTTGTCTTCGACTGATCCCTGACAATTCTCAGGGGTATTCCTGGGTTAAATAAGATGTGGTCTTTAGTACAACAAGGAACCATTGTCCCATACTTCCCAGTATGTGTTCCTGTGGATGCCTGTACATTATCCTAGGATATCAGTTATGTGGTACTCTGAGAATTGAACACTGGTTCAACCTATTCTAGTCCTAGATTGTTATCTCACTGACCTGTTGACCTGGCCTCTTATTGCTTAGATCAATTTCCTATGTTTTTGCCCATTGGATGGTAGGATATGGTATCAGACATCTGAACTTGTGCAAGAGTAGGTCAGACTTCCTAAAATCTGCCTATCTACCCTGATTCCAGGTATGCAGTGTACCTGTTCTAACACAGGATTGGCAAGGACTGGTTTCCCTTACTGACAGGGTCTTGGTTCAAGATCTTTCCACGACCCTGGGTACTTAAAAGAAGACTGTTGGTCATAACCAGCATGGGTCTTGTACCAGGGACAGGTCATGTATGCTTAGCTTTGATATTACAAGCTAAAGCTTGGTGTCAGATACCCTACATTTATTTATTTGTGCAAACTCGTGTGTAAGGTCCAGGCTCAACCTCTAAGGTGTCCTATAGGTTAAAACATGGCTGGACTTCCTATAGCTTCCTTGATAGAATCTGCCCTATCCTCAGGACAACCATCCATGGGTTACCCAACTTCCTGTCAGCCTGGTACTCATATAGCTAACGTGTGTTTACTCCCAAGAGGTGGTATAGGTACAAGGACATACCGAAATCTTTTAGCTACCAGGGGCTGTCACCAGTTGTACTCAGGGTTCACCTAATACCTTTCTCGTTTTGTACAGTGATTTGATTTAGGGAAAACAACAAACACCTACCCATCTATAGAATAGTGTAAGCTCAAGATCAACATCATATGATTAAGAAGATGGAAAGAGTACCTGTATTCAATACCAAATTCCAACTCCAATACTCTGCCGACCTCTTGATGACAGGAATAATAGGGTTCGCTAGGGTTTCTAAGAGGGAAAGTAGGAGAATCGCCATGTATTTATACACAGGTAATTTGGATGGGCTCAAGGGAAAACAAAAGGAATTTAAAATATTTGAATTGATCCTATGCATATCCAATGTGCTGGGGATTCAAATCCATGTGCTCGATTTGAATTAGGACTATGGGTATATCCTGATGAAGTTTGAATTCGAAATTTATCATTAAGGCCCTTTTGAAAACCTCTATTGCAAGGAAACCCCTTCTCAATTCTTATATTACATATCTATGTGTTTTAAGAAAACTGTCTAGTGTAACATGGAAATTTAATAGATAATAATTAGACAAAAAATTTAACATGATGAAAAATTGATCAAGGGGTTTACAGCTGGGACTACACTTGGCAGTAGTAGGTTGCCTGCACTTAAGCAAGGATTGGGAGGGTAGCCCAATACAGAGATATAAATATAGAGTAGGTGTCATATATTAGTTAAATAGATAGATTATTAGTCTTCAGTTGTATAGTTGTATGTATCATTTTCAGTCCCCCTTATATCCGTTCAGATCCATTAGAGTATGGTATCAGTTTAGATAATTAGTTCAGTCTAATATTCCCATCTTTTTCAGTCTAATGCCTTTGAGTTTCAGTCTCATTTGTTAATGGTCAGTCCTAAATGTTCACTTTGTTACATTATTGATTCAATCCTATTCCCTTTAAAGTTCAGTCCAATATTACTTGTTATATTAGTATCAGCCATATGAAGTATGAAAAGGTTTATAGTATCAGTCTTTTGATAGGATGTATCAGTCCTTTGATGAAGTGGATCAGCCCCTATGTGAGTGTTAGGAAGAACTGATATCAGTTGGTATCAGTTGATAGGTAAAGGGGGGGATTTTAGAATCAAGTATCAGTCAACCTTTCCTATCTTGGTATTAAATATCTGATATGAAGAGGATATGATATCAAGTCGAGTAGAGGAATTGGCTTGGGGCATAGGCTAATAGGTAATGTACACTACTCATGTGCACTGGTATGCACTGATGTGCAAGTAATGAAGGGGAGGAAAGGGTCAAGTGTAAGGCAGGCTAGGGAAACTACTATGTAGGTAGTGAGCTCAGGTAGGCAGAGCCATGCCCCGCCCGAGTTGCACCCTTACACACGGTTACTGTGTCTCTCTACTGTAATATACAGTAGGAAGTTCAGACACTGCAAATATCGGTATTTGTTCCATGTCAATGTCTAGTAAAGGATAATTGCCTAGACTTAGTCAACTTCACCCAATTTGACTAGTTTGTCCAAGATATTGACTTAGTCAACTCAACTTCACCCAGTTTGACTAGTTACTGCTCTGAACATGTGTGTCCATCATTGCAGAATTATTTCCAAATGAATATGAATTACTACTTGCGGAATCGTTCATGGATGTACAATCGTCATCCTGATGATATGAGTGGTGTGCGGGATGAATACATAGCGGGAGTAGAGCAGTTCCTGCAGTTTGCTAAGGCGTTCCCTTAGTACATGGACGGCACCAAAATTAAGTGTCCGTGTGTGAAATGTCATAACGTGAAATATTATCCAGAAGTGGAAGTGACATATCATTTGTACTCGAGGGATTTCACGCCTAATTACTATTAGTGGACCGCACACGGAGAACTTGTGTCTTTAGCATCTGAGCCGGAGCCTTATGTCGAGCCGTATATGCATGCAGGACCTAATTTTATTTCAGATAATCATGCATACGACGACGGGTGCGTGAACATGGTTTTCGACGCTGCGGGGCCTAGCAAATACTTATACATTAGCAAACATTATTCTAGGTCGAGTTTCTTCGGCTACATGAGGAGGCGGCTGCTGCTGCTAGTGCGCCAGCAGAGGGAGGGGCTGGTACTTCCTCCTAGCCGCCTACAGCTCCATCGCCGGATGACCTCTGGATGACCGTCGTTGGCGGTCTTCAGAAGGGTACGTACTACGGTACGGGATCCTACGGCGCCTATTTGGCTTCAGAGTCATCCCGGGCCCCCTCTGTCAGTGTGTAGTCTCCAGCTTCGCAGGCGTCTTCACGAGCTCAGGATATTGGTCGTCAGATCGACGAACTGCGTCGCGAGTTGCAGCAGCAAATTTCTGATCACCCTACCGCAGAGCGACGATCCGACGATCCGATGATCATCGGACGATTTGATGCGGTCGAGCGCAGTATACAGGAGCTGATGAGTCTGCAGCAGGCTACAGCTGCCAGCTTGCACACGCTCACCGAGTCTACGCAACGCACAGAGCATAGACAGGTCGAGCTGGAGGGATCGCAGAGGACCATGTCTGTCTCACTCACTCAGGTACAAACTTCGATTGAGAAGAGTACTCAGAGGATGGTGAGTACCCTTGCTGCGCATGGTGAGCGACTGCGAGAGCTGGAGCAGATACGTCCTCCCGATCCATCGACGGTACCGACTCCAGACATTGCACTGCCTCCTACTGCCCCTACGGTGCAGCTCACACAGGTGCAGTATAAGTACATGCTATTCCAGATGCGCGACAGGGGTCCTCAGTGATCCAGTAGATTTTTTTATCATCTTTGTATGTATTGGCCCTATGGGCACATTGACCGTTCTGTACACTGATTTTTATTCTTATTTGCCCTCCATTGTGGACATGTATATTTGTTGGATATTTAGTTTGTTGGTATTTTTATTGTGATATTTACTTTGTGATATCTGCGACGGAATGACAAATATACCTACGCTGGATTATAAGCGATGATCTGATATACAAAGGAGGTGCTGCCCAATTTTTTTAAAAATATGTTTGGTATTTTTGTGATAATATGAGTATAACAAAAATATCAAACATATTTTTTGTATTTTTTTCATAATATCTGCGACGTATAGCGACGTTCTGCGACGTATAGCGACGTAAACAGACATCGCTAATTAGCGTCGTCACGTCGCTATCCGTCGCAATCCGTCGCTCAGTAGCTGATGTGGCACAGAGTTAACGTCGCTAATTTGGTCGCCATACGTCGCTAAACTGCTGACGTGGCTTGCATGCCATGTCAGCACATAAAAAGGAACGACGTCGCTATGTAGTCGCACAACGTCGCTAATTTGGCGACGTTACTATTCGTCGCCCTCCGTCGCCAATTTTGCGATGACCCAGCGACATTGTGGTGACGTCGCAAATAGCGACGTCGGGCGACGAATTTGTCATCTGCGACTAGCTTTTTTGCGACCTTCATTTTATGTCGCTAAAGTCGTCGCTAATTACCTTTAGCGACATATTTTCCTTAATTAGCGACGTATCTGGACGTCGCTAATATGCCTTATTTTAGTAGTGTTCAAAAGTTCAAAAGAACATGTAGATGAAATATAACTTTTATTAAACACCAATCTGATTTGTTTTGCATTTGGGCATACATCACAATGGAAATGTAATTTAGAATTAATGAAATCAAATGAACGACAAAGAGATTTAAATTGTCCAGAATGAGATGTCCAAGACGACAATACCAAACATCTATCGGCATTTTATTTACTAAATTAATACTAAGGGACGGCTAAAGCTTGTAGAGACCAGCTGTCACTATCACATTTTAGCTTGAGGGTAATTGGTCATTTGGTAAATTTTTGAATTTTAATTAATTTATTGAATTGGTGATTGATATCCTTGACCTTGACTTATTGAGACTTAGTAGACTAGCCTAGAAGCTAACTCTAGTTATGGTGACTTGGTAGACAATGGTGTGACCCTAGTCTAACTTAAGTTAACCTCATTCTAGCCATTAGAATCTAGTTTTCAAATAGGAGGAATAGAATATGTGCATTGATTCATGACTTATGATTTTAAGATTCCATAACTTGAGACTTAAGCCCATGGCCCATAACATGAAACCCTAACCCTAGCTAATCCATTAGTGGCCGGCCACACAAGGAAACCCCCTATTTAATGTCTCCTCTCCTTGTTCTTGCCTCTTTTGTGCTCAACCAAGTTTTAGAAAGAAAGATAAATTCCCACTTTCCTAAATTCATAGTACATCCATTTTTAATCATTTTTATCCAAATCTTTTGCATATGATTCTAATCAACCTCTACTTGCTGATTTTGAGAGCAATTTCATTTTTAGAGCAATTGGAAGGATTTGGCTAGCAACGGGAACCATTTGATTTGGGGCTTTTTCTTGATCCTTGCAATCCATAGGTAAACCCCTCTAATTCTATTTAATTTCTATTTTTATTGCATGGTAGCCTAGATCTAGGTGTCCCCTAGCTGTAGTGAAGGATTTGTGTTGTTTGTATTAGGTTTCGTGTCCGTATCGGACACATATCAAACCCATAGGCTAGGTGTTTGTGGAAATGCCACAACTATTTTTTTTACTGTTTTTGCAAATATTTTTGAATGAATTCCTAGATCTAGGGTTTGCTTGTTGATTCGTGTCCTTGGTCAGGAGTATTGGAGTCGTGTCATGTCCACACGCGGACACGAATACGCCTGCAGCAGCCTTATGGCAGTGTCCTGCTACTCGGGCTCTATTGCTCACTGTATATAACACGAGGACATGCCAGTTTTTGGGAAATGTCAGGGCAATGACTGACATTAGCCTCCAAAAATCTGAGCTTAAGTGGTACAGTGTGCGAGGAGTTCTCCTCCGCGTACTGGTCGTACGAGTAGGCTGCACGCACGCATTTTTGCCATTGACACGTAGTTGGACATGGCTGGACACGTGTTTAGGATACGGTGTAGGGTGTCAGTGGAGTATCCCTACCCCTGGCGTACACGTATGCACGGCCACGTGTCTCCAAGTGGCCTGTGTCGTGTGCTGGACACGTGTGCACGCGTGCACGACGCACTCTGTGTGCAGTGTGTCTGTGTGTGTAGCTGCTTGGACACGTCGTATCCGGATCTAGGGTGACACGAAAAGACTCTTGGGATACGGGCACAGTGGTAACACGGATTAGTACTATATGGATCTTGTTGTGCGATGTTATCCCCTTAGCGGGTACATCAGGTATCTCATGTTCGTGTACTTTATCGTGAGCATCGTGTACTCCTTGTATTCGTGACATTCGTGTATAAATCGTGTGAAATCGTGTATACTCATGTGCTCACATGATCATCGTGTACAACTATACTTTGTGTGCAATAACATAACTTGACTGGATCCTTGTGTATTGATTAGGGTGGGAGAGTAGAAGTGATTATGTATTCAATCTTGTAGATTACTCGTGTACAACCACTGTAGATTACTCGTGTACAACATTGTGCCGTTTACATAACCATCTTGTGCTCTGAATCACTAGTCACTGATAGTTCTCTATATATTGTAGCTATTTACTTACAGCTCTTTTTCTCTTTTAGATCATGTTGTTCTTTCAGTTTCATATATCTTACTCTCTAGCATGTTTATATTTCCTAACCTGTTATGATTTGTTGAGATGTATTGTGCTCACTTCCATCCTGACTGGACCTGTTGAAAATTTTACAAAGGATGACGAGGCACCCTGTACCACTTACCATGGGACTACCCTAGAGGATTGCTGTGACCTGGATCAGCAGCAGGATCCATTAGCAGTGGAGGACACTCCTTTAGTCTAGGATGTCTTTTATTGTATTTACATTCTCTGTGGATTTATTTCGTTTTATATCTATCTTTTTATCGTATTCTACCTTAGATGTGATTGAGACTGTATTATGCTATGTCACCTCCATTCGGAGTATATACTGTACAGGTACCTTATATATTGTTAGATGATTGACCTAGGACAGCATTCTACCGCTGACACTGTGGCGTAGGCTGGACGTACCCACTTCTCGTGCCCTTACTCTAGGGTGCGGGTCGTGACACCAGCAACACGTTCACCTCTACCAATCATCTGATTCATGATGGTGTCCTGAAACACACAAGACGTTGATGAGAACATTGCTTTATAATTCAAATTTCTCGTTAATTGAGTGATAGAAACTAAATTAACATGAAACATGGTATATGATAAACATTAATCAAAGTGAGAGATGGTGAGAATGTAATATCACAAATATGCGTCACAGTGGCGGTGGAGCCATCTGGAAGTTGAACATTGACAGGACGGTAAATGGATGGATATAGATATGAAGAAAATGAAGATAAAGAGCAACAAATGAGGTGAGTAGCACCACTATCTATATACCAAGGAGAAAGGGATAGATCAGTACCTGCAAGGTTTAGGAGAAAGGGATAGATCAGTGTGTGCGATGTTTACTCTTGGAATGGACAATAACACAATAACTGCGAGTTCTGATACCATGTTAATATTTAAAATTGAGAAGATTGATATTTGTTCTAAATAGTGATATTGGCAAAACGAAGAATTAAGTATGTTGTTATTATGGATTAGTTATTATAAATTATAATTGTGTATCAAACCAGCACCAATGCTCTATAGGGGCATCTATCACCTGTTCTATCAGTACTGTTGGAGTGGGTGGGGTTCCCACCTATGTGGAGAATACCCCGGAGAGCGACGAGCGCCATCCGTGTGTCGGAGGAGCTTGGAGAGTGCATGGATTTTATTTTGGTACATATATGGTAAAGAAATATATGATTGGATTTCCATATTTACTTTGATTATATATTTATGATTGGACCCTTCATATAGTAGCTTTCCATATTATTGGGTTTCCAATTATGGTAAGCTAATTATGATTGGATTTTTATTAAATATATGATTGATTTATATTGGAAGTTTCCATATATATTGGCCTTCAATGTATGGGTTACCAAGGGCTTATAAAAGGGTGATGCATGCTAGTTGTAAAATCATCTCAAAACAAAGAGTGCTTTACAATCTTTGAGAGAGAGAGAGAGAGAGAGAGAGAGAGGATTAAGGATTATTGTGAAGGAGAGATTGCTTCGAATAATTTTTCGGCATCTCTTGTTCTTCGGAGTCCGCAATCAAAAAATTTCTTCTTTCAAGTGAGTTATGGTGATCTGTGTTGGATCGAGAGGAGCTTGTAGAGGGTGTATTCTCTTTATTCCATTAGTGGAGGTTCTTCAGGGTTGGACTCCGATCGTCCCGTGGTTTTTCCCGCAAGGGTTTTCTACGTCAAAAATCTTTGTGTCTGCGATTGTGTTTGGCATTTTTGGTTTATGTGCTTTTGCTCGGTTCTCTCGCAGGACTTTCTGGTTTGGGGGAACGGTTTTCGCGCTTTGTTCCCAACAGAGTGGTATCAGAGCTTTGGGTTCAAAGAAGTGTCAGGAGTTGACAGTCAAACCAGGAAGCAGAGATGGACGCGAAGCCGGTGCGCATTGTGAACCTGAACGGTACCAACTACCATTATTGGCGGAGTAAGATGAAGGATTTGCTGTTCGTCAAGAAGTTGCATCTTCCAGTATTTGCATCCGAGAAGCCCAGTGACAAATCCGATGAGGATTGGAACTTCAAACATATACAGGTGTGTGGGTACATACGACAGTTCGTTGAAGAGAACGTGTACAACCACGTTGCCAATATTGAGCATGCAAAGACGTTGTGGGAGAAGCTAGAATCTTTGTACGCAAAAAAGACCGGGGTAAACAAATTGTTCCTGATCCGGACGATGATGGGTCTGCGGTACAAAGATGGTGCATCCATTACGGATCACTTGAGTGAGTTCCAGGGCGTGGTGGACCAGCTATCCTCGATGGAAGTCAAGTTCGACGACGAGGTTCAAGGACTTTGGTTGTTATGTACATTGCCAGACTCGTGGAAGACCGTACGAGATCTATGATCGCTTCTGCTCCGGAAGGCATGGTCAGTCTGGAGTTTGCCAAGTGTAATGCTTGTAGTTCGTATTACGTATCTTGGAATATGTGTACATATTTCATCTTGTATTACATATATCTTGGCTTGGCTCGGTTTAGTTTGGGTTGGCTTGGTTCGTGTCACGCCCCGAGTCGGCAACGTTCATCCCCGTTGTTAATTTTTGCCAATTCGATCGTCCTCGCTAAGGCGTGATGTCGTACGAGTCTGGAATTGTACTCGTACAAGGCAGAACGTTACGTTGCATTTGATATAAATACGCCAAGTTGAAACTTCATAAATCACATCAGAATTTAAGACGTAGTATAGGAAGATAGAAATGCTTTTCATTCATAGCTTGCAACGAAGTGCAAGACGTAATTACATTGGATGCCATTGCGGCTATATTGATTGAAAACAGAAAGAAAATATATTCGACAAGTTGCCTGAACTACACTTGCCGTCCCATACATTTGCCCCTTTATACATAAGCCGTCGACTTGAATTGGCTTCAAAATACTTCAGTATAAGAAGAGCTTCAAAAATGCCTCTCCGCACTTCAGCTTCGTTTTAGGTTGGAGCACCCGCCGCACCTGGAGAAATTGGGGGAGGGGATTAGCACACTTGCTAAGTGGATGAGACGAACCAACTCGTCTAAACCGACTCTGATTGTTAGGATAGGCATGCTTTAGAGTTGTCTTTCTATTAGAACTAAATGAATTCAGTTCATATTCGATAGCCGTCTTTGAGTATTAAAGCATACAACATAACATCGCAGTTTATCATATTTCTTACCACGGCCGTGCTCGTCCCTGCATGAAAACAGAGATAATATTTACACTTACAAAAGACAATAGGTGAGCATGCAACTATCTTATATGCGGTCATTGGTGCTACGCACCACTAGGAACTTAATCGAAGTTGGCATGCGACGCAACCCATTCAGCCTAGGTTGCAAGCCTTACTGAAGGTCCCTACCCCTGGCGTATCCCTACCCCTGGCGTACACGTGTGCACGGCCACGTGTCTCCACGTGGCCTGTGTCGTGTGCTGGACACGTGTGCACGCGTGCACGACGCAGTCTGTGTGCAGTGTGTCTGTGTGTGTAGCTGCTTGGACACGTCGTATCCGGATCTAGGGTGACACGAAAAGACTCTTGGGATACGGGCACAGGTGGGGGTTAATTACCAACCATTTAATTTGGATATTAGCATGTAATTAGCTGTCGATTTCAAATTCTCCCCATTCACTGATACACTGTGCACTGTTTTCAAATTTCTGATTTTGATTCTATTTCTAAACTATTTTGTAATATTTAATTACCAAGATAAATTCATATACATGTGTATTAGATTATTGTTAATGTTGGTTATTGATTGGTGTTTGAAAATGGATTTCGATTTGGGTTTGGACTGATTAATGTGTAGACTGTTATGAAACTGTCATTTACTTGAATTTTTCCTGAGAACAATACTATTTCCTGAGTTTGACACATTCTCTATTTGATTTCTGTCAATAACACACACACACACACATCACTGTTTTCCTGATTCCTGTTGACACTCACTCACTCACATTATTCTTGTACACACACATGTTAGCTCTGTTATTACACACATATACACTGTTAGCTATAAATTCTGAGATACACCCTAGTACAACCTAAGAATCACATTGTCACACTAACCTATCCATATCACATTGATTCACTGTCATTTGACACACAATGCACCCATTCACTGATTCATATTATGTCACACACACACACACCCACAAATCATATTCCTGAGAACTGTCAAACACACACACATGATCCACAGCCCTGTTTTCCTGATATTTTGTGCTCCCTCACTGTTAGCTAACACCCTACACTTTCACTCACACTCTAGTCTAGGTTGCACTCACATTAACTACATCACTGTTTCCCTGTTTCCAGATTACACACACACACACACAAATCACATTTCCCTGAGCTTAACACCCTATCTAATTCACTGTCAATGCACTAATATATCACACACTACTCTAAGTCCTGAACACACATTTATTAATTCATTTTCCTGTTACACACTAATCTAAATCCTCACATGTACCATACACTCACACACACACAAAAATTGTATACCACACACACGTCCTTTTAAACCCTTGCCATGACACTGTACACATACCCATGTCTATCACTCTATGTATATGTAAATATATATATATACCTTATCTTTATGCTTGATAATAATTATGTGAAGTATATATGTATGATATTATATTAAATTAGTAAATATACAATATGTGTGAAATATGTGAAATAGACCACATGGCCTATAGCCTATGGCTCATAGCCTGTGTGTATGGCATGTATACACCTATGATGAGTGTTAATGACTTGTGTGGCCTTGTATTGTGTGTATATGCTAGGATAGACATGGCTAGGCCTAGTGAGACTTGTTTGGGTTAGGCTTGACCTAGTTGACCTAGTTTGACTAGTGTAGTTGACTATAGTTGACCAAGGGTTGACTTTAGCCTAGATTGACCCCAAATATCATGTAGATGCATTGTAGCAGTCTATTTTACTATTTTAGACATGTAGTGACTTGTACTGTTCTATAGGAGACAGACACCACTCCTCGGACAGTAGATTCTCTTCAGATATTCAGGATACCAGACGAGTACATTCTCTGATCATTTCATATCTTGTTTAGGATTATATTTCCTGCTTTAGATTACTTTACTTGATGCTGACACGTTGGTAACACGGATTAGTACTATATGGATCTTGTTGTGCGATGTTATCCCCTTAGCGGGTACATCGGGTATCTCATGTTCGTGTACTTTATCGTGAGCATCGTGTACTCCTTGTATTCGTGACATTCGTGTATAAATCGTGTGAAATCGTGTATACTCATGTGCTCACATGATCATCGTGTACAACTATACTTTGTGTGCAATAACATAACTTGACTGGATCCTTGTGTATTGATTAGGGTAGGAGAGTAGAAGTGATTATGTATTCAATCTTGTAGATTACTCGTGTACAACCTCTGTAGATTACTCGTGTACAACATCGTGCCGTTTACATAACCATCTTGTGCTCTGAATCACTAGTCACTGATAGTTCTCTATATATTGTAGTTATTTACTTACAGCTCTCTTTCTCTTTTAGATTATGTTGTTCTTTCAGTTTCATATATCTTACTCTCTAGCATGTTTATATTTCCTAATATGTTATGATTTGCTGAGATGTATTGTGCTCGCTCCCGTCCTGACTGGACCTGTTGAAAATTTTACAAAGAATGACGAGGCACCCTGTACCACTTACCATGGGACTACCCTAGAGGATTGCTGTGACCTGGATCAGCAGCAGGATCCATTAGCAGTGGATGACACTCCTTTAGTCTAGGATGTCTTTTATTGTATTTACATTCTCTATGGATTTATTTCGTTTCGTATCTATCTTTTTATCGTATTCTACCTTAGATGTGATTGAGACTGTATTATGCTATGTTACCTCCATTCGGAGTGTATATACTGTACAGGTACCTTATATATTGTTAGATGATTGACCTAGGACAGCATTCTACCGCTGACACTGCGGCGTAGGCTGGACGTACCCACTTCTCGTGTCCTTACTCTAGGGTGCGGGTCGTGACACCAGCAACACGTTCACCTCTACCAATCATCTGATTCGTGATGGTGTCCTGAAACACACAAGACGTTGATGAGAACATTGCTTTACAATTCAAATTTCTCGTTAATTGAGTGATAGAAACTAAATTAACATGAAAGCATGGTATATGATAAACATTAATCAAAGTGAGAGATGGTGAGAATGTAATATCACAAATATGCGTCACAGTGGCGGTGGAGCCATCTGGAAGTTGAACATTGACAGGATGGTAAATGGATGGATATAGATATGAAGAAAATGAAGATAAAGAGCAACAAATGAGGTGAGTAGCTCCACTATCTATATACCAAGGAGAAAGGGATAGATCAGTACCTGCAAGGTTTAGGAGAAAGGGATAGATCAGTGTGTGCGATGTTTACTCTTGGAATGGACAATAACACAGTAACTGCGAGTTTTGATACCATGTTAATATTTAAAATGGAGAAGATTGATATTTTGTTTCTGACTCTCAACATGAGAGAAAATATAATTGTATTGAAATATATAGATAAAAGTTACATGATTTGAAACTAAAGGATAATAGTGAAAATAGGCGACGTCATTATGCCTAAATAGTAGACACATGTGATAAATAAGAGAATACTAAAGATTCGATCCATATAATTTCTCAATTCTGACACAAGGTACTTTTTAGAATGATTTTGCCGTATCCAGAATAATACCAATCCAACCCATTTCATGAATAAAATGTGATCAATTAACCAACCAACAAAACTACTTGTTACAAATAACATCTTGTTGTTGCATCGAAACGTATAAATGTTGACTAATCTGGCTAAGGTTGAACTTGGTAAAATAAAATGGTTGAATAATTGAAAAATGAGATTATTCAGGAATACACATTGAATGCTGAGATTATGACTTTATAAAGTCCCCCACAATACCAAATAATGGATGTGGCAAAAAAAAAATTTGTAATGAAGGAATTAGATCCTTCTTTCTTATTACAAATAAATTCGTGAAAATCCCCCTCCCTTTTTTTTTTTCATTTTTGGGGTGTCAAGCCAAAATAGTGTATGTAATAAATCAAGATAATCCATTTCCCAAAAAAAACGATATTGGAGATTGTGCAATGCTTACTCTCAAACTCTTTGTTTACACAATAGTAATATTTTTTGTTTATCTCTTCATCTTTGGATTCTTATCTAACGATCTGGGACGTAATCCTGGACGTGAGGAATAAAAAAAATATTTTTCGTTTTTCTTTACTTTTTTTTTTCTTTATTTTGTTTCTTAGTTTTTTTTTTATGTATGGAATTTACCTATGATGAAAAAGGAAAAGGATCGACATTTTTTCAAATTAGAAAGTCTGAAGTGATCAGAGGGAGCGGAGAGAGAGGGATTCGAAACACTCGGTACAAAATCAAAATCTTAACCAAAAGAACAAACTCTATCAAGATGTAACAACAAAATTAAAGTTCAAACAAACAAAATATAATCCTATCCAATATTTGACTTGGTCTCCTGAACCTTGGGAACGTAATATTTTCGATTTCAAAAATTAAGTTTTCTATCCGAAATTGTCTATCGTTCATCCAGATACTCCGAACCTGCACCTGTCGAATAAACTTTTCTCTCCGCTATGTTGGCTTATTGTAATAGTCGACTATCCATAGCGGTGCCTTTTTTACGGTATATGTATTTTTTATTTTTTTTATATGTTGTATACGTATACGTATCCATCAAGAAAATGTCCATATGTATCTAGAAAGATAAGTATACAGTTGATGGTCGTTTGGTTTGCTTTGATTCTGTCCGCCGCCAATGTTGACAGTTGACACGAGAACTTTTCCAAGTGAGGTTTACTAAACATCCTATAGTCTTCTCTTGCGGAAAGACTGCACTCCTAGCAGGCTCCATGGCGCTCCCGATCCTAGAAGCGGCTACAACAATCTCCTTCTACGTGCTCTCCGTCGCCGCAATAGTTCTCGTCTTCTTCGTTCTCTATGTGCTCCGCACCATCTTCTCCTTCCTCGTCTTCTACACCAACGAGTCCATACACGGCAAGGGCAGACCCCCGATCGCCGGCACCGTCTTCCACGAGTTCTTCTACCACGACACGATCTTCGACTTCGAGACGGTCGTCGCGCGGAAGCACACGACTTTCCGGTACATCAAGACTTCGTACAGTGAGAACTTCACCACCGACCCTGCCAACATCGAGCACATGCTCAAGTCCAGTTTCTCCAAATACCAAAAGGTTGGTTACATGCACTATACTAGCTAGTTTGCGCTCTATATGTATGTATGTATCTCTGTCGAATCATTTGCATGTTAATTAAGATGTAACAAAACAAAAAATGTTTGTTTGGGTTTGGTACAGGGAGAACGCAACCATAGTATGGTGAGAGATCTCTTTGGAGATGGGATTTTTGCAGTAGACGGCGATCAGTGGCGTCACCAGAGGAAGCTTGCGAGCTACGAGTTCTCCACCAAAGTTCTGAGGGACTTCAGCAGTGTCGTGTTCCGAAACAACGGTGCCAAGCTAGCCAAGAAGATCTCGGAGGCGGCAAGCTCTTCAGCTGTCTTTGACATGCAGGAAATCTTCTTCTAAAATTTGGTGGAGAACTTATAGCCCGCAAATGACCAAAATCAGCAGTGTCGTCTTGCGAGATATTCAGTAATAGGGTCTCACACACACACACACATATATATATATATATATATATATATTAGGATTTGGGCCTCCAAAAAGACCAATGTTAGAGTTTCGAAATCACTGTTTGTTAGCCTACTTAAACCGTGATTTCGAGACCCAAACTCTGAGATTGGTCATTTTCGAGACCCCACATAATTTCTATATATATGTGAGACCCTATTACTATTCTAAATTTGTCAAGATGAAGGAGAGCATACTCTGAAATTGTTGGTTCTCTTAATTTGCAGGAGTTCTTGATGAAGGCAACCTTGGATTCAATATTCAAGGTGGGCTTCGGGGTCGAGCTCGACACTCTCTCGGGCTCAGGTGAGCTGGGATCTCGCTTCAGCAAGGCGTTCGACGACGCGAACTACATCGTCTTCAGAAGATATTCTGATGTTTTCTGGGATTTGAAGAGGTATCTCAACGTTGGCCTGGAAGCCCAGCTCAAGAAGCACATCAAGGTGATCGACGACTTCGTGTTCCAATTGATTCGGCGCAAAAGGGAGTTGATGAAGAATGGAACAGATGATGTGAGGATACATGTGCTAATTATGTATGTGTACATCAATTTTGAACTATTGCGCGCACTGATTTCTTGTAAGTTTCCTTCTGTGTTCCTAGAAAGATGACACTAAGGAAGATATACTGTCGAGGTTCATAGTAGCGAGCGAGAAGGATCCAGAGGCGATCACCGATCAGTATCTCCGAGACATCATACTCAACTTCTTGATTGCTGGGAAAGACACGACCGCCAACACGCTCACTTGGTTCTTCTACTTGATATGCAAACAACCACTGGTGCAGGAGAAGATCGCGGCGGAGATTCAGGATTCGCTAAGAATATCAGCAGGGGAAGGTCGTGACATCGACGGCTTCTGCGCTATCTTGAATGATCACGAAGTCGTCGACAGGATGCACTATTTGCACGCCGCGATCACTGAGACACTCCGCCTGTATCCTGCTGTTCCTGTGGTACTACTACTGAACTTCGCTTTGCTGATTACTAATGAGGCTAAATAGAGAATCCTGCATGCTATGTTCAGCTTGGTTGCACCGACACAGATACGACATGACACGATGATGATATAGCGATGAGGACATAACACCTATTTTGGTGTGTCATAATGTATTTGGGGCATCCGTGGTATGTCTGATACACGTCTTGACACGACAGATCCATAGTTTGTAGTATCTCCGGTACCGATATGGTACGGCCGATACCGGTACAGCTTGCCATGTTCCGATCCAAAATGACCCATATCGATACTGACCGATACCGAAGTTGGGTATTTCTTTTCCAGACATTGATACGGTTGTAAGACCATGTAAATGAAGAGAACTTATTTACGGTAGGCAGACCAATCCGCAAGGGTGACTACTATTATTATTTTTTAGTTTTTAAAATACTGAAAAATAATACAAAAATTACTTCAAATTATGTCTAAATATATATTAAAAAAATTCTAAGCTTATAATAATTAATTTCTTTTCAATACCAAAAATTTCAATACTCCAACCACGGATACTGCAGATACCACCAATTCCGATACTCATATGAAGTATTCTTCTTTAGGAAAGTACCATCATGTTACTGAAGGAATTATTATTTTCATATATGTCAAGCAGACTATAATTAATTTTATAGAAGAAATCCATGATAGAATATGAATGTCATATCAATTTGCCTAACAGGATGGGAAGAGTGCCCAAGAGGACGATGTTCTTCCTGATGGATTCAAGGTGAAGAAGGGAGATGTGGTGAACTACCACGCCTACGCCATGGGAAGGATGACTTACTTGTGGGGAGAAGATGCTGAGGATTTCCGACCGGAGCGTTGGATCGAGAATGGATCATTCAAACCTGAGAGTCCGTTCAAATTTCCGGCGTTCAATGTAAGTACAATTTTCCCATATACTTCACTTTTGGAGGAGAATGTGGCTGATCGAATGCTCAGCATTTTTTTTTTTTTTGAGATGTCCAGCGTTACTCAATGGACTTTGTGCACACTCGATTACATGTCTTTTGGGTCCACTGTCTCCAACTCCTATCATTTCTTTTATAAATGAAAAATAATACACTCATGTGGCTCGATTTAATGATGTTCCGCAACCCAGTCAGAATCTTATGCATTACTATATATCTACTGTTCTGTTATTGTGCAGTTGTACCGTCAAATAGTTTCACTTCTTTTTCTTTACTTGTTGTAACGATTAGGGGGGTCCGAGAATCTGCTTGGGGAAGGAGTTCGCATATCGACAAATGAAGATCTTGGCTGCCATTCTCGTCCATTCTTTCAGGTTCAAGCTCAGGGACGAGTCAAAGACTGCTACATATAGAACCATGTTTACACTCCACATGGATAACGGTCTTCCTATCATCGCATCCCATAGGAACAATTAGGGTTTTCTTGGAAGATCTATCAGCTGGTAATGCACGCAGATAGAGATGTATCTTGTATTTTTGTTTATTTTGCTAAATAATCGCAAGTTCGAAATTGTCCAGGCTAAGCTGGTTGTCAGTTGGGCGAGGCTCGACTGCAGTAGCTGCGTATGGTTTCTTGGACAATTTACATGTATGTCTGAATTTATACATTATGTGTGCATTATCTGTACTAATATATAATTCAAATATCACGAGTCTTGTTAAAAAATGGTGTAATACTATCTTACCTATATTATTTAAGGATTAAAAAAGTCATGATGTAATGATCACCCACTAACTCAAACTTCCAAACAAGTATGAGAGAGTCCTCTGTCTGGCTCTCCAATTTCTAATACTAAGTGAAGTAGCATCTCAGCTGTTCAGTTAGTAAATGGATTTCGTTCAAGCAGGATAAAGTGGTCCTTTTATTTCTCTGCCGACATGGGAGAGAATTCCAAACTTGAAAAAAAATTGATGACGGAAAAATTCTCTTCACAAATGA
This sequence comes from Iris pallida, assembly GCA_029216955.1. Lineage (NCBI taxonomy): Eukaryota > Viridiplantae > Streptophyta > Magnoliopsida > Asparagales > Iridaceae > Iris > Iris pallida. The sequence continues at coordinate 10,828,549 of JANAVB010009398.1, read as the reverse complement.
TAGATCTCTAATGCGGTGTCAAATCGTCATCTATATCTATTTGAAACGATAAGAGTACACATGATTTAACTTGTTGGAACATCCTATTGGTATTTTTCGTATGTTGGAATATGTGTTGGAATATCCTATTAGTATATTTGGTATGTTGGAATATGCCATAGGATATTCTTATAGAGAGTTAATGTAATGAGGAGGTTGTAAGGCTATAAATAGCCAAGCGATTATCAATAAAATATAACAACTATTTGAACATGGTATCAAAGCCATCTTTCCACAAACCCTAATCCTAGCCGCCACCAAACCTTTCCTCCTCCTCTTTCCCCTCTTCACAGCAGACGCCCACCCCCCCCCCACCTTGCGCACAGCAGCCCCACCCCCCTTTCTCGCCACTACTGCTGCTGTTGCGGCTGCAGCTGCTGTCGTGGCACGTGCGCGTGTTACCCCCTCCGCCGCACGCAACGGCACCATTGTTGCTGTGGTTCGGATCATTCCGAAAGAGGACACCGATGCCTAGATCTGATAAAAATAGACATGTTCGGATGTAGAAGCGGACGACGAAGACGAGCATAAGTCGTGGAGCGGACGTGACGTGATCGGAGAGAAGAAGCATCATGGAGGATATCATCAAAAAGCTGGATCCTGCAGAGGCTGAGACGTTGATGAAGTTGATGAAGATGTCGGCTGATGAGAGTACGACACGAACGTCACCGAAGTTGGAGCTTCCCTCAATCGATCTGAAGCTTGATAGACCGACTACCTACCTGAGTTGGCCACGACGGGGAAGGAGAACCCTTGCAGAGAAGACAGAGCCGAATGAGGGCCCGACAGGACGAAGAGCACCATAAGGGCCTAAGGGAGACACTACCAAAATATGACAAAATTGCGACGAATTTAGCGACTCCATGAAAGGACGTCGCTAATTTTTGGGAATTTAGCGACGTGGCAACTTGACGTCGCTATTAGTCGCTGGTGGCGACAACTAGCGACGAATAGCGAGAGTAATTTATTAAATGGGAATCTGCGTCGCAATGTCATCGCTGCACATCGCTAATTATTTAAATATAGCGACGTTTAACGACGTCTCCTCATGACGTCGCTAAAGTTTTTACTTAGGGCACGCTGTTTCTTTTTTCCCTTCACTCGAAAATTTCTAAAATTTCTAAAAAAAATTCTCCCCCCCCCCGGCGACCCCGACCCTCCCCCCCCCCGTCGAGCTCCTCCTCCCCCAATTCGTGCTCCTCCTCCCCCAATTCGTGCTCCTCCTCCTCTTCCTCAGGTAAACCCTAACCTAACTCCTCTCCCTCCTCCTCCTCCTCTCCCACGGACACACACACACACGGACACACACACACAGACACACACACACACATGGACACACACACTGACATACGGACACACACACACACACACGGACACGCGGTTAGGGTTGCAACTTGGGATGGCTAAACCCGAACCCAATCGGATATACCCGTTAATGGGTTGGGTTAGGGTTGAAGATACTCGGGTTCAGGCTCGGATTTGGGTTAAAATATTTGAAGTTTAATATACATGTGTGTGTATGTGTGCACATGTGTGTGTGTGTATGTGTGGCAGCATACAGTGGTATGTGTGTGGCAGTAAAGACAATATGTGTTCTCAGCTTTGTATGAATGTATGTATGAGATTATGTGTGAGTGAGTGACTCTATGTGTGTGTATAGATATCCGAAATTTATGTGTGTATGAGTGGACAGGGTGTTAGCAGTAATGTGTACACGTGTGTGTGAATAGGAAATCTGTAAGCTAGTTTCAGTCCAGGTTTACCAGTGTGTGTGTAAACAGTACCTAGGTTCTTAGGTCAGCATGTGCATGAGTGTATAGCAGTACATGAACATGTGTGTGTGTAAATGTGTTCTCAGTTCATTGTGTACATGTGTATGAGTGTGTGTATAGGGAAATCAGTGCAGAAGTAGGTAGTATAGGTTCTCAGGTTTTAGTGTAATTGTGTGTAGATATCAGGAAATCAATTTTCAGTCGAGTGCACATGTATTCTCAGGTCAGTGACAGGCTTGTGAGTGTAAACATGTGTGTGATACATGAGAAATCAATGTACACAATCAGTTTACAGGTTGACAATCCAAATGCAATTCAAAAACCCATAAATCCCTATGCATACATGAACCCTAACATGTATATTAAACTCACTATTAGTTTACATGTTAGATAATATGTTAAGGAAAGATTTGGTAATAGGATGTGGTTTGTGTTAGAGAGTGAGAAAATTGCGGAGGATATGTTAGTAAGGTTTTATATTAGAAGTTTTGTATTAGAGTTAGATGTGGTCTAGAGTGAGCATGACAGGTTGAGGTATCTTGTGATACCAAGATGGTATCACAAGATAATTAGAATTTATCCTATGAAAGGGTAAAGTTCTAATATACTTTAAGATATGAAATTAGAGTATCAAAATACCATGGCATGGTATCGAGATACGAGGGCATGGTATTAGGATACCATGTTGCGGTAGAAAAGTGCCTAGAAACTAAGGTAGGGGCTTGATAGTGAGTTTACCTTGGTAAGGTAGTAGGGTAAGTTAAGGTAATTGCCTAGAAGCTAAGGTATGAGTCTAATTGATTGTCTTGGTTGGTAATGGTTAGGATTAGTGCTCTTAGACTAGTTTTGACCTCGGTTGACCATTTTGACCAAAAGTCAACGAAAGTCAACTGAAAGTCAAACTTAACCTAAAAGTGACTAGAATTGACCCGAAACCAAACCAGAGTTGACCAGTTGACTGAAAGTCAACAGTTGGTCAACATTACTCGATGGACCCGACCCAACCCGAGTTCAATCCGATCCTCCGGGCTTGGTTTTGGGCTTCATATGTTGAACCCGAGGTTGGGCCGGGCTTGGGCTCGGGTTAGGCTTATGATTCATCTGGTTGGGCTCGGGTTGACCTCAAGCCCGACCCAACCCGCCCGAGTTGTACCCCTACACACGGTTACCATGTCTCTCTACTGTAATATACACTAGGAAGTTCGGACACTACAAATATCGGTGTTTGTTCCATGTCTATGTCTAGTGAAGGATAATTGTCTAGCCTTAGTCAACTTTACCCAGTTTGACTAGTTTGTCCAAGATATTGACTAAGTCAACTCAACTTCACCCAGTTTGACTAGTTACTGTGCTGAACATGTGTGTCTATCTTTGCAGAATTATTTCCAAATGGATATGAATTACTACTTGCAGAATTGTTCATGGATGTATAATCGTCATCCTGATAATATGTGTGGTGTGCGGGATAAATACATAGCGGGAGTAGAGCATTTCCTGCAGTTTGCTAAGGCGTTCCCTCAGTACATAGACGACACCAAAATTAAGTGTCCGTGTGTAAAATGTCATAACGTGAAATATTATCTAGATATGAAAGTGACATATCATTTGTACTTGAGGGGTTTCACGCCTTATTACTTTCATTGGACCGCACACGAAGAACTTGTGTGTTTAGCATCAGAGCCGGAGCCTTATGTTGAGCCGTATATGCATGCGGGACCTAATTTTGTTTCAGATAATCATACATATGACGACGGGTGCGTGAACATTGTTTTTGACGCTGCGGGGCCTAGTTTCGTTCATGATGCAGCTGAGGAGGCGCCGAATGTCGATGCTGTAAAGTTCATGGAGTTGCTGAAGAATGCAAGGACTCTATTGTATCCTGGTTGTGAGGATCATTCACCGTTGGAGGTGGTTACAAGATTGTTGAGCATTAATTCAGATTTTAACATGTCGCAAGAATGCTACAACCAAGTGTTGGAGTTGATTATAGAGATCTTGCCGGCGGGTGCTAAGTTACCTAAAGACTTCTATCGGTCTAAGAGGATGGTGAGATCACTCTGGATGGGATACAAGAAAATCGATTCTTATCGCAATGGGTGCATGCTGTACTACAAAGACGACAAGGATGCAGATGTGTGCATATTTTGTGGTGCTGATCGCTATAAGACAACTAGTACAGGAAGATCTACCAGTGCAAGAAGACCGACCGATTCAATGTACTACTTGCCTTTAACGCCGCGGTTGCAAAGATTATTTATGGTGAAAGAGACGACCAAAAATATGAGTTGGCACATGCGAGAACAGATTGAAAGAGTGTTGGATCACCCATCCGATGGGGAAGCGTGGAAGTACTTTGATCGAGTGTATCCTGATTTTGCTTCAGATCCCCGTAATGTCAGGTTGGGGCTATCTTCTGACGGTTTTACTCCTTTTGGTCTTTCGGGATCCCAGTATTCGTGCTGGCCTGTGATTATCACTCCGTATAACCTACCGCCTTGGATGTGCATGAAGACTCAGTATATGTTTCAAACCGTTATAATTCCTGGTCTGAACAATCCCAAGAGAAACATTGATGTGTACTTACATCCTTTGATAGATGAGTTGAATCAGTTATGGGAAGTAGGCGCTAACACGTACGATGTTTCTAGGAAGCAGAATTTTCAGATGAAGGCAACCCTTATGTGGACCATCAACGACTTTCCTTCCTATGGAATATTATCTAGAGGGAGCACTCATGGCCGTCTCTCATGTCCGTATTGCATGGACCATACTAAGGCTTTCCGCTTGAAATACGGAGGAAAATCGTGTTTCTTTGATTGTCATCGGCAATTTCTGCCTCACTCACTAAGATACATACTTCGATTGAGGAGAGTTCTCAGAGGATGGCGAGTACCCTTGCTGTACATGCTGAGCGACTGCGAGAGCTGGAGCAGATACGTCCTTCCGGTCCATCGACGGTGCCGACTCCAGACGTTGCACTGCCTCCTACTGCCGCTATGGTGCAGATCACACATGAGCAATATGAGTACATGTTATCTCAGATGTGCAGCAAGGGTCCTCACTGATCTAGTAGATTTTTTTATCATCTTTGTATGTATTGGCCCTATAGGGCCATTGATCATTGGTACACTAATTTTCATTCTTATTTGACTCTGTTGGACATATATGTTTGTTGGACATGTATGTTTGTGATATTTGCTTTGTTGGTATTTTCATTGAGTACATGTATGATATTTTGTTGTAGACTGTTATGATGGGAGACTGTTATTCATCTATTAGTTGTAGACTGTTATGATGTGAGACTGTTAATTATGATGATATCTGCGACGGGGATGACAAATATACCTACGCTGGATTATAAGCGACGATCTGATATACAAAGGAGGTGCTGCCCAAATTTTAAAAATATATAATGTGTATTTTTATGATAATGTGTGTCTGTGTTTACAGTGTATGTGAAATGCAGTATTCGGAACCATCGATAGTTTCGATTACTGTTGTATGTTTTATCTTGGACAGAAAGAGCAACAGTTCAGGGTGTACCTCTGAGAGCTTCATTTTCACATCCTTCACTTTCTCGGAACGTCATAAAGGATCCCGAGAAGGTGAAGGACGTGAAGAGGAAGCTCTGAGAAGTGCACCCTGAACTGTTGCTCTTTCTATCCAAAATAAAACATAAAACACAAAACAAAACTGTCGATGGTTCGAACACTGCACTTCACACACACTGTAAACACATACACACAGTATAACAAAAATACACATTATATTTTTTTAAATTTTTTTTATAATATCTACGACGTATAGCGATGATCTGCGACGTATCCTGACGTCGCTAATTAGCGTTGTTACGTCGCTATCCGTCGCTCGGTAGCTGACGTGGCAGAGAGTTGATGTCGCTAATTTGGTCGCTGTACGTCGCTACACTACTGACGTGGTAGGCATGCCGTGTCATCACATAAAAAGAAATACCGTCGCTAAGTAGTCGCACTATGTCGCTAATTTGGCGACGTACAATTTCGTCGCCCTCCGTCGCTAATTTTGCGACGACCCAGCGACATTGTGGTGACGTCGCAAACAGCGACGGAGGGCGACGAATTTGTCATCTGTGACTAGCTTTTTTGCGACCTTCATGTTTCGTCACTAAAGTCGTCGCTAATTACGATTAGTGACATATTTTCCTTAATTAGTGACGTATCTTGACGTCGCTAATTTGCCTTATTTTAGTAGTGAGAGCCTCGACAGTGCTGCAACTGCAGGAAGGTGGGTCATCTGAGGTATGCTTGCACCAAACCACCCAAAGGAGATTCAGGTAGTAGACGTGGACAGTTTGGAGGATGTGACCATGGTTATAGGGGTCGACGGGGCGGTCGAGAAGGTTGTCGGGCGAACCTATTGGTAGCAGATGACGAGAAGACAGCTGACAGTGCCTATACTGAGAAGGATCGGCCACTGCAGGACATGTTGGAAGTACTCAGGAGGAGACAGAGAGAGTCGAGCGATGGAGGCAGGAGGAGTAGGACCGGGGAGGCATCCACCTCATTCTTCTCCAGAGGCAACGCTGTCATGTATGCCCATCCGTCGACGGAAGGCACTGACGACTCGCTCGCCCTTGCATCTATGTCTTCCCTCAGATCGTCGTATTGGATTATCGATTCGGGTGCGTCTCACACGTGACAGGAAATGCTAGTGAGTTTTCTTCCTACACTCACCTAGCATTGGCTGACAGTATTCAAACAGCTGATGGTACTTTCCAGCCAGTAATTATCTAATATTTTGTATGCTCCTTCTTTTTCAGTCAGTCTTTTGTCCATTAGTTCTATATATAACCTTCCAATTAAAATGCACTGTCTGCTTTGATATTCCTAAGGTGATCTTCCAGGAGAAGGAGACGGGACGAAGACTTGGGACTGGCACTTGGCATGATGGACTGTGGTACCTGGATCGAGAAGGGTTGGATTCGATATTAGTATCTATGGTAGAAAAGACAGGGATGGAAGGACTGAAGAAGATGAGTGCTGAAGATACATTGCGACTCCACCACAAGAGGTTGGGACACTCTTTATTTAGTATTTTAAGCAAATTATACCCTGTAATTTATGAAGAAGTTAATAAAGAAAAACTAGTTTGTGATGCTTGTGAGTTAGGCAAACTTACTAGGAGTTCATATGTGAGTAGCGATCATAGAAGCTCGTCTATTTTTGATGTGATACACTCTGATGTCTGGGGGCCTTGTACTACTCCTATGAATGGTTATAAATATTTTGTTACCTTCATAGATTATTTTTCTCATACTACTTAGCTGTATTTGATGAAAAATAAAAGTGAGGTCCCTTCCTATTTTTGGGACTTTCATAAACATGTCCAGACTCAGTACAAGGAAGTGGTGAAGGTACTGAGGTCTGACAATGAAACGGAGTACACTAAGAAGACACTTACGGAATACTTGTTCGCCCAAGGATTACGGCATCAGACCACCTGTGCATATACACCAACACAGAACAGAGTAGCGAAAAGAAAGAGCAGACACCTCCTAGAAGTGGCGAGAAGTATGATGATAGACATGAATGCCCCACAGAGTCTGTAGGGATATACAGTGTTGACAGCAGCTCAACTGATCAACAGGATACCTTCGAAGGTGTTAGGATGGAGGTCTCCATGTGAGATGCTGCAGGAAAATAATAGTGGGATGCTCCCACTAAAGGTGTTTGGCTACGTATGCTTCGTGAAGGACAACAAACCGTCGGTAGGAAAGCTTGATCCTTGAGCAATCAATTGTATCTTTGTGGGCTACTCGAAAACTCAGAAGGGCTACGTATGCTGGAGTTCAGTGGAAAAAAAAGAAATTTGTAAGTATGGATGTTCACTTCAGGGAACATGAGCCATACTACAGTCAGGAGGGAAACCCAAATATCTCACCTGATACTGCAAGTATGAGGCGAGAGGGGGAGTTGTTGGGAAGCATTTCGACTGATCTCGGAGTATGGCTTGGAGGAACAAATAAGGTACAGGAAGGTGAAAAAGGACAGGAAAGGAAATAAGAGGTGTTAGGCCCACAGCTCAGAGAGAGATGCTTACCTACAGCAGGTGAGAGAAGCAACTTGCAGGACCAGTTCCTACAGTGCCAGTGCTAAGTCCCTTGCATGTGCCCGTCTTGACTCCTGAGACACCTACACCACCACCTTCCCCTTCAGGTGATATCATTCCTTCTCCTCCTCCCCAACCATCATCAGTATGGAGGTCCACTCGCAACAATACGAGAAAACCTCCTGATAGATATGGTTGGGACCTTGCTAAATTTGTCTCATATGATCATATCTCTTCTTCTCATGGAGCTTTTATTGCATCATTGGATAGTGTTACTGTACCGAACAATTGTCAGGTAGTTAAGAACGATCCAAAGTGGAAAGCAGTTATGCACGAAAAGTTAGAAGCTCTGGAGAAGAACCGAACTTGGAAGCTGGTGAGACTGCCAAAAGGGAAGAGAGGAGTCAGATGCAAATGGGTTTTCATTTTGAAGCAGAACCCAGATGGACAGGTTGAGCGATACAAAGCTCGACTGGTGGCAAAAGGATACAGTCAGACGTACGACATCGACTATGACGAGACCTTTACACCAGTGGCGAAGATGAGTACTGTCAAGACCTTGATCTCTCTGACAGCCAATAGAGGATGGAAGCTACACCAACTGGATGTAAAGAATGTATTTCTTCTTAGGGATCTAGTAGAGGAAGTATACATGGAGATACCACCAGAATTCAGCACCAATCAGACAGAAGGCAAGGTCTGTAGACTGAAGAAGTCCCTCTATGGACTGAAGCAGTCTCCTCGAGCATGGTTTGACAGGTTCAGGAGAGCAATGATAGGGATAGAATATCATTAGATCAATACTGATCATACTGTGTTCTTCAGACGAAGTGGAGGCCACATCACCATGCTTGCGGTGTATGTAGATGATATGATTATCACAGGCAATGATGAGCAGGAGATCGTCCAACTCAAGGGAAAGCTTGGCAAGGAGTTCGAGGTGAAGGATCTTGGCCCTCTTTAATACTTCCTTGGGATTGAGATTGCTCGAGATACAGAAAGAATTGTTCTTTCTCAGAGGAAGTACGCACTGGACTTGCTTACGGAAAAAGGGATGATGGGATGCAAATTAGCTATGACACCGATAGACCAGAAGTTCAAGCTGGATGCTGAAGCCGGAGAACCAGTTGACCGAGATAGATATCAGAGATTGGTGGGCAAGTTGATCTACTTGAGCCACATCCGACCTGATATCAGCTTTACGGTCAGCATAGTGAGCCGCTACATACATGACCCCCAGAAGGGTCATATGGATGCAGTGTACCAGATTCTGAGGTACTTGAAGAAAGGCCCTGGTAAGGGACTAATTTTCAGAAGGAATAATCATGTGAGCATCGAGGGTTATTATGATTCTGACTGGGCTAGTTGTGCTGACGACAGAAGATCCACCTCGGGATACTGCATATTTGTAGAAGGCAACTTGGTCTCTTGGAGGAGTAAGAAGCAGTCAGTGGTGGCCAGATCAACAGCTGAAGCAGAATATCGAGCTATGGCATTGGGAGTCATAAAGCTATTGTGGTTGAAGAATATGCTGATGTAGCTGAAGCTGGGCCAGGGAGCCAAAATAAAGCTATGGTGTGACAAACAGTCAGCTATTAGTATTGCCAACAATCCAGTACAGCATGACAGGACCAAGCATATCGAGATTGATAGATTCTTCATCAAAGAAAAGCTGGATAGTGGACTACTAGAGCTAGGCTATGTTCCAACCAAAGATCAGGTAGCAGACGGTCTGACCAAGGAGCTTAGCTCTGTCAGCATGATGAGAGGATGTGACAAGATGGGCTTAGTGAATATATTTCTTCCATCTTGAGAGGGAATATTGGAATATCCTATTGGTATTTTTGGTATGTTGGAATATGTGTTGGAATATCCTATTAGTATATTTGGTATGTTGGAATATGTCATAGGATATTCCTATAAAGAGTTAATGTAATGAGAAGGTTGTAAGGCTATAAATAGCCAAGAGATTATCAATAAAATATAACAACTATTTCAACATAACTGAACCTGAACGTGCTGGAAAAGAAAAAAAAAGAAAAAAATTATATAAATCTAAAACCGTCATAAATCTTCTCATCTTTCTGTGTCCGTATTTTTTTTTCCAAAAAATTGCATATACAACTTTTGTGTCTCAACCACTAGGGCAACCTATATAATGTCCCACTCCGCACGACGCATTACGCTGAGACGTTGACTCAAAGAGTCGCATTGACCGAATGAAATATATCGATGTGAATCGATACGAGATTTACATTGTCCCAAGTAATGCATCGAACTAAGTCGATGCGAAAAGTTGTATTGTCCCAAAAGAAATGCATCGAGTTGAATCGATGCGAAGCACTGCATTGCCTCGAAGGATAAATACGTTGAGTCGGCTCAAAGATTCTAAAAAATCGAATCGAACAAGGCACAAGTCCGAATCGATGCAAGTATTGATTTTAGTTGGTTTCATGTGCAGGCTATCCATTTACGCAGAAATATTAGATGTCGACATTTTGCCTCATTCGCAACGGGTCCGCAAAATCCAAACCACCGCCTTGCAACGGGCTGGGACTTGGGCACGGTAGGCCGGAATCAATCGAGTAGTTCAATAAAATAAGAAGTGTCCGAATGGATAAGTCAAAAGATTTGCCCGTGCAACAAAGATATAAAATCGAGCCGCATCGACTCGGCAAACAACAAGGCGTATCGGCTTAAGGTGAAAGGATTGACTCTTCTTTTTACTCCTTCATGCCTAAGTAAGAATGTATCATTGTATGCTAAGTTAACCTATCGATGCCACGGGCGTGGTCCGATTAGAAGAAATCACAGTGTGCGTCGAACACTAGTTAGAACAATTTGAAATAAAACGTGCATCAAATGCACGAGTCGCTATGGAACATTGGATATCGCAAAGGCGAGCACCTCGGTGCGCAAGCCGCAAGAACATGGGATAACTGTATTCGGCGAGTGCCTTCGTGCACGAGCCATTTCGTGCCTTCGCGCACGAATTAGAAAGGCTAGCACATTGAAAGACAATAGACGAGCATCCTAGCGTGCAAGCCACGAACATTGAACACTAAGTCGTAGAACATAGAAATACGGCTTCGATACGTGTACCAAGTGCACGACATGAGGAAAAAGATAATAAATGTGTCGAAACGTGCCTACGTACACGAGATCACAAAAGATGGCTTCGTTGCGAAAGAATACAGTTGTGGCATGAATGTGACAGAACTGTCGGATATGACATGATGCCTCGAAAGGTGTTCGGGACCTTCGGGTCATTCAGTTGACGAACATTGAGTTGAGGCATGATGCCATTGAACATTGAAACGAAGTATGAAATGTAAGAACATAGAAAGTTAATAAAAGAAATACGAAATGATAAAGTCTGAGTCTCGGACTCAAGACTATGTTTGGTTGTTTGAATAATAGGGCGTTGTATGGTCGAATGGACTTGAGATAATTGTGATAATCTTCCGTGCACGGAACGTTCCCTCCGAACGGGCTGCGCCAGGGCACCGGGACCGTTCGGCCTAGGAGGGATATAATCTTTGATGGACGTTCATCTGTAAAATGACTAGCCACCGGTTATAGATGTGAAAAGCTGCAAACAATGGTAGGCACGCGGTATGTTTCGTTTGTTTGGGATAGCAACCCAACCCGTGAAACACCGGCCTACCCAAATTTGAGAAAGAAAAGAAAGAAAGAAAAGAAAGAGAGAAAAGAAAGAAAGAAACGCCTTTAGTCCATTTTGGCACGGATACGCCAACGACCTTTTCATATAGTTAAGGAACGATAGGTTGAAAGTGCAGGCACGTATGTATCCTGTGCATAGAGATCCTGCTTAGTGATGCACTTATAATATGACAGGGAAAGAATGGGGGCGTATTCACCTTGCGTCTGTGCAAGGACGAGTACGTCTATGTTGGTAAGAAGTCGCGCCAAGAAACAAACACGAGATTGCTTGCCTGCTTGCCTATTTAATTCGAATACATGCTTGCCATGATAACATGCTTTACGCTTTCGAATATGCTATAAAATCGGTCCTAAGGAGAATATAGCATGATCACAAGCTAAGTTGCATGATTGAACATAAATACTAAAATATCGGTTTAGAAAGTTGGACTTTTCGTCAGTACATGCGAGGACGAACGTACTGATCCCCCACCAGCTTTCGTGCAGGGTGCAGGGAATGGATTGCTCGCGGCGAAACTTCTCTTGAACGCGTTGAGGCATGGAATGCCGAAGCGTATTGAGGCATGCGACCGCATTGACGCTCGGACATGCAACAGTATTGATGCGGCCGAGATATAGAAGACATGATATATGGAACGGTGAAATCCTTTGTGGACAAGAGAGAACCTGAGTGTTGTAGCCAATCTGGCATATATTGTTGGGCTATCGAAAGTCTTTGTAATCTCAGTTCGAATATCAATAAAGAAAATTATTTCGTATACTCTATTTTTCTTTCGTTGTTAATATCAACTCAAAGATAACCATTTGAGAACTTGTCATCTTGCCTTGTACGAGTGCAAGTCCAGACTCGTACGGCATCACGCCCCAGCGAGGATGATGATTCGGATAAATCGATACGAGGACGAGCGATTTTTTGGGTCCAGACGTGACAGATTGGTATCAGAGCTCTAGGCTCAATTTCCTCAAGATATTTGCTTTGTTTCAATTCCAAAGAGTTGCCCACCACCAATCGAATCACTCTTGACTCTTCTCGATGTCGTACTGGATGTCCCATACAATAAGTCTAATACAAAGTCGAGTAACGTTGTCACAAGTACTTCGAATTTATATGATGTTGCGGAGAAAGTCATGAAACATTTCACTGCATTGAATGCAACGAGCCGCAGAACATTAGTTGCTGCAAGTGCAACAAATTGTGAAATGCAATTTAAGATGTTGTTGTTGCACTATAACATGTTGAATGAGAAATGAAACGATGCACGATGTGCAATGGGTTGTGAATATTGGTTGAGACCAATACGGAAAACTTAAATAATGCGTTGCAGGAAGTGCAACGAGTTGATTGTGAATGTGCGTTGCAATGGAAGTGATAAGTCAATATCGAATGTGTTGAACGGATTTGAGCATTGACTTTGAAAGTCGGAAATAAATTGTTGCACGAGGTACAACAGATGTCGAAAATAAGTTATTGCACGATGTATAATATGTAGTACCCCGTCCCTACATCGTTCTCCGTTCTTCGTCCAAGGGGTGCACGAGAAAGGAACACTGTCGCCATCGATTCGGTCGAAACCGATAGGTCGGGATCGATCGAATCGGTCGAACGGGAACGGTTGAATTAAGATCCATTCTCCGTTATGGAATGGCTTCTTCGGAACCAAGTCACATATTCAGCGGGTTGTGCCTCAAGGATTGACTCTGCGGCTGAGTCGGGAGAGACCTCTCGTTGCTCTGTTTTTCATGCCGCTTGCGTTGGTTTTGGCTTTGTTTTCTGAATGCGTTTTCGTAAATGTTTTCGATGGTTTTCATGGCTTGCATTTCGAATTCGCATTTCCTATCGAACTTCTTGAATAATACAGTATTCTAATCGGTTGCTTGTGTGATTTCAGGTAATCGCGTAGGCGACGTCTAGCACGACCAACAAGTTCTCTCGCCTCAAGCAAACTCAAGGTGAGTGGCTGACCTCCTTCGCCTCGACCCTCTATTTCAAAATGAGAAATCAGGTAACAATATCAATTTGAATGGTTCACTTGGAAAATACAAGTCCTATGTTCAGATGAGAAAAGATAAGAGTCTAACAAAGAGATAGAATTATTTCAAGGTTTGAAAATAAACCAAGTAAATAAATTGATTACTTAACAACCCCAACGATACCCTAAGTTATACCTTATTAACATAACACGGTCGTTGGACAACTTGTCGATAAGGGGTGTTTCTACCGTTTCTTTGGATCGGAAAGCCTTGGGCCAGGGGACCGATCTGGCCATGGAGGAAACGGGGTATAGCTGAACTGAGTGTGCAGCAACAGGTAGTTCGGGGACTTGCATCGGAGCTTGCTACTTGCAGTGCAAGGATCCCATTTACCAGACTATGTCTAAGATGGCTAGTTAATGCCGGAGACCTGTGGGTAATACACCTAATATAATTATTATCAACTAATATGGAAGGTGATGGTAAGTTTTATGTTGTACGACGCGCTCTACCAGGGAAAACTCTAGCGTAATTCACTTGGTTTATGTTCTGCCAAACTGTTCGCGTGACAATAACTTGGATGGTTAGAAAGATCACAAACAAACAAGTTACATGTTTTATATAAATTCTTGAACCAAATGAGAGCTTAGAAATTAATTAGCCACTCGCCAGTACATGTTGATTGTACTGATCCTCGCTCTCTCTACAAGTGCGATAAATCAGGAGGAGCGTGCTACGTGAAGGAAGACAACGCTTGTGTGTTTTGATGCTTCGTCCGTACGGCCGAAGCCTAGATCCAATCTTTTGAAGACTCCGCTGTCGAAGACCAGAAGACAGATGGAGCGACTCCCTACCATCCCAGGTGTCACGCTTCGCTCCCGTAGGAGCGATCGTCCTCGCTAAGGCGTGATGTCGTACGAGCCTAGATTGCGCTCATGTAAGACAGTTTCATAACGGCCGATTTCAGCGGCTACGACGGAGTCGTCGCACAGAAGTCCCAAGCAGAAATATTGAACATGCAGCAAAAATTCAGAGACAAAATACATGTTATTCAAAAGTGATCTTTTATTGATATTGAACAATAAAATTACAATGGGACGCAAGACCATGATTACAAGTCTCCCATGCTCACTTTTCTCTCATTTTTACAAGTTACTCTGCGCTCTCTCATCTCTCGATACAATGCTTGAGCCAGCGGATGCTTCGGAAGGCAATGTCCATACATTATATCCCGTATAAGTCTTGACTCCATGCGGCCGCATGCTTCGAATTGCCAAGGAACTCTATGCCTTGACGCATCCAAGCGAGCTCCGCGCCATGAGCTTCTACCTGTGCCTGCACATGAAAACTTTCTGGGTGTCAGTACTCAACTATACTGGTGGAGTAAGCTTCTTGCCTACCCATACAAAACCGACACGTTCATTTACTTTGTGCAGCTTAATCCCTTTTTGATTGTCTTTCTAGTCTTGCCTTATGAACAATTTTAGGACAAAGACGTCTTGGCCTATACTTGGCAACGCAACGACAGGGTCGTGCTATACTCTATTCGTGACTTCAATGCATATTCGAGACAGTATCTCACTGAGTAGCAACTTATGCAACTCGGTCGTGCCAAGACTTTCACTTCTTTCATGTGCCTCTAGACCATTCTCGTGCCAATGACGTCAAGGGGACGACTCGTGCTGGTCATGCCAATAGACATGTTCGTGCCTTAAGATTGAGGTCGTGCCTCCCAAGTATCAACCAGACTTAACCAATTTGCCTTACGGCCCTTTCTGATATAACTCGAGACGACGCCACATTCATGCCGAAGCACGTATCTTGCTATTGCCAAATCTTAGGCTCTAGAATGGTGTTGCAACCGTGCACACCCTAACCCGTACCGACTTATGGTTAGCACTTGCTATAAGCATAACTTGTTAACTCAACTCGTAACCTGCTAGTAATCGACGCAATCCAAAGACATACACGCGGATAGCCGCTCTTGTCGACACATCTATATGAGTGGTCACTAGCAATGTCAAGCTATCTTGGATCTTTTGTATACGGTGATCATTTGCGTAGTGAGGTACGAGCTCCCACCGAATGACCCGTAGCCTATATTGTAACGGTTCACTTCAATCGAGTCGTACCGTCGATGAAGGCCGTACAATATCTGCAATTCCTCCTAGGCCGACACGAACCCGGCGCCCCGGGATTGCTCGAGGAATTTACCATTGTGCGCAAGTTGTCCAATGACCATGCAAGACTCAACTTGATCTATCAAGTCCTTCCTTAACCATGACCATGCTTTCCATCTTTCTATCGAGACTCCCAAGTAGCGGGACCGATCTCGCGTGATTCCTTATCGAGACACCCAAGTAGCAGGACCGATCTCATGCACATCCTTATCGAGACTCCCAAGTAGCGGGACCGATCTCACGTGCTTCCTTATCGAGACTCCCAAGTAGCAGGACCGATCTTCCGTGCTTCCTTATCGAGACTCCCAAGTATAATGACCCGCTCCGCCCTAGCGGAACGCCAATTCAAACGGCAAGTGCAACGACTCAAATGAGCCGTCGACCCGAAGAGTTGCGTCGACCTGAGAAAGAATCGATGTAAGGCTTACATTGGCCCGTCAAAGATGAATCCAAACTTAGACTTTCAAAGGCGCGCTCAGAGTATCGCTCGGCCGATGCGAACATCGCTAAGGTGGGTGGCTCCGATGAACCCGTCTTTGCTTAGCCTAGACACATAACAATACGAATATTAATGCTAGAATCGCTAGGTGATAACACCGTGCATGCTAATAAATGACTCAACGCACCTAGCTAATGGAATAATCCCATCTTGTATGCTTGTATAGAATATGGAAAAGAACATGAAAAATGTGAGAACTCTTGCACCGCGCTCCACGCTCGTGCTAAGGCACAAGCTTACGTTCAAGTCCCTTACGCATTTAACAATGAAACAATGAATGGTTTACAACAATGAAACGGAAGACTATCGACATAGTCGTTCCGAGTAGAGTATAGCAACATTGAAAGATTTCAGGACCGATGGGTCGCCAAGGCGACTCCCACACGGGAAGTTGCATAATGAATGAATGAATCAACGAATAAATGAATGAATACGTGAAAAATGAATGAATGCACGAACAAGTGAAAGAAAGAAATGAAAGAATAATGAAAGATAAGAAGGAAAGAATGGTTAGCGACAGGTGTGACGGGCACGTGCAACGGGGCTCGCTACCCGCGCTGCACGGACGCCAACCTGGTCGATAACGTATTAAGGCTAAGGGTTAGCCTACGACTCAGAGACAGCCGTTAAGTTAAAATGACAAACAAAACGAAATGGTCGTGGACATTCCCTTCGTATACGGAAGGTAGGAGAAATAAGGGATTCCAGCGGCCTGACGCAAGGTGTAGGATCGGGACCGGCCTAGGCAGAATCAAAGAAAAATGGCTTACTGTCCAGGCCTGAGTGCGGGCTTGGCCACCAGGAGAAGTAAGGCCGGGTATTTCAAGAGACTATCAGGGTGTACCAAGCCGCACGCCATGATAGATGAGAAATTACCAAGGAAGAAAGATGTCCAAAATGGCTTGTGGTGCCAGCGACCGGTGCATATAGATTAAGTGGGCTTTGCTGGTGGCAATCCATGTGCAAGTCCTTGTATTGAAATCAAAGTTGTCTAAGTTAACTAAATGAAGTGCCTTCTGAACAGGCTTGAATATAACACACCAAGTAATCGAGAGTACTTCGGCAAAGGAGTTAGAAAATACGCCTACGACGCGCTAGGACCCAAGGCAGGGACACGCCCTTGACATTGAAAGTTCACATGAATCACGTTAAGTTATTTCCTATGAATTGTTGACTAACTTTGTTTACTTTGGACAGGGAAGGCCGGACGGTAAGTATGGGTAAGTCATGCATGTATTTCCATGCGACACTTGTATTCGGCAACACGAGATAGAGCTATGAAAGATGCTATGAAACTGATCCTAAGGCAAGATTAGAAAGACAATGAATGATAGACGGTGCATAAAAGTAAATAGAATGTGCTTGGTAATGATAGCATTGTGGGCGAGCTATCCTCCCCACCAGTGCATAACAATGTACTGATAACCCCACAGTCTGTTTGCAGGATGTAGGAGACGTCGTCGGGTGCGGAGCTTTCCTCGAACGTGCTAAGGCACGGAGCTATCTCTGGAGCCTTAGAGCATTGCAAGGAGCTGGAGCACCATATACAGGACATAATGTATCGGAACATCGCCATGAATCCTTCCATGTTGTAAGCCACTTGGCACGCCTCTTATGTTTCAGAGAAAGAGAGAGCTTGAGCGATTTGTAATATCGGCCTAGCGCCGCTTGTAAACTTATTGAATATTAATAAAGAGTTGAATTCGCTTCAATTTGTGTTCATTTACTTTCCGCTACAAATGGGAACACTCTGTGCGACTCTGTGGCCTAGCTCAAATCGGCCGTTTCCGGACTTAGCCTTGCACGGGCGCAACCTAGGCCCGTACGTTATCACGCCTTAGCGAGGACGATCGCTCCTGCGGGAGCGGGGCATGACAGATTGGTATCAGAGCACGGCTTTACGTCCTTGGACTTCATTTTGATTCTCTCAGTTTTGAAAGCTCGATTGGAAACAAAAGAAGTGTACGCTCTCTCTCGTTGTGCCTTGGGATGTTCCATACAATAAGTCTAATATTTCTAAAAGCTCATATAAGTACTCGGTTGAACGGGATCGATAGGTGAAGGCCTTTGTGCCAAACCACGACGGACTTATGTCGAGAGAAAAATAAAATGCTAGAAGTTAGCAAACACAAAGCGTGCTTGAATAACCTTACGCTGGCAATAGCGAACAAGTACACGAGACCAAAGTATAGTTCGAACAGGATGGTTATGCATGCAGCCTTTTGGCTATATCATACCGAGTATCGCGCACCTAGACCTTTGGTGCGAACGAGTTGCGAGCGAGATCGATTATCGCTCGAACGAGAATAAGTGAGACTTAGAACGTATGTTGATAGAGACGCTATTTGACCAACGCTAAAGCGAGCACGGGAGATGGTTCTTAGACTTTGAGGAAAGGTCGAACGCGCGATTGAACATATCGAAAGGGAATCAAATGATCATTTGAGGATTTATAGAATGACTTGACCCCGAGTGGTGTATGTGATAGCTTTGGAAAAGAATAAGAATGAGTGTCGACGACTAGTCGAGTGGCTCGAACCCTGAGTGGTGTATGGATGTTATAGAAATTGTTCGAGCAAAACTAAAGGATTTACGGATAGAACGAGTATGTCGGCAAGCGATGATATCGCACAAAGCCTTAGAACGAGTAACGCTTAGTTGGTTTTGACTTCGATAGTCTCAAACGAGATATCGTTCGGACGAATTAAGAATGCGTAGTACGAATCATGAAACGAATGGAGGTCTTGGTCGAGGAAACATAGAAGATCGTGCTTGCGATTTTGAATTTAGTTGAATGGATTGAAACTTGAGTTAAGGTGATTACTCATGGACGAGATCGGGAATAGCACGGTCGGAAGATAGCATGCATAGGAAACGTTGATTTGAAGATACGACAATGACTAAGGAATTGAAATTGATGTTGTTCGATGAAGAGTTAGCACGCGACAATGTGAATTGTGGAAATTAAGTTACATGACTTGGAATTCGTTGCAAAAGGAAGATCGTCAGGTTATGTACATCATCAATGATATTGAGGCATATCAAAGATCGATGTACGATAACTCGGGGGTGCTCTGATTCGATGAATGATGATCGTGTTAGAAGTTATTGTTTTGAAGGATGCTATGTTGGAGATTGGATAGAAATGAACGTTTGGATGAAGAAGGGAAGTGACTTGATTGTTCGGTGATAACCACAACGACAATGATTTTGTCTTGAGCGAGCGCAACTCCAGCCTCGCACATGCGTCACGTCAGATTTGGGACGATCATTCCGCTCGAGCGTTGGCATGGTGATTCATGTCTAGCGGGAATGATCGAACTCGAAATACCTTGACATGGCAATTTTGATTGCTACGACTTGTGGTTTGAAGCGAAGACAAATTTGAGGATTGATCGGACGTATAATAGACGGCGAAGTAAAGTCGAGGATTGAGTAGACCCAATTCGCGTATCGAAAATGAGTAAGTCTAGACGCAACGCAAGAGTTACGTCCCGATGAGAACGATTATTCTGTGGGAATGTCGACATGGTGATTCATGTCCGCCGTGGATAATCAGACTTGCATGAGATTGGGGCGCGACATATTGCAAGGCTAGACGACCTTGTGATCGACTACGTGAATTGGATAGGTGAATTGTATCAAAACATACTTGAAGAGATAGATTACGATAATTGCTAGTACGGACGCACGATATTAACATGTTGAGGATTTGGTTGAGGACAACCTATCGTAGGATGACTTTCCTAAATGAGCTCGAACTTGGAACGGAGAATATGTTGATGTGAATAGGATGACCGTTGCTTGATGTTTAGAAATTTGAGCGAAACAAACTTGGGTAGAAACTCCCGTACAAACGAATAAATGGTTTGACCATAGGATTTGGGGTGAGCTTCGTGCAACGACCTTGCACGATGAGCCACGGACTTGACGTGTAACTATGACCTTGTGAGCTGACCTAGCGGATAGGCGGACGACCCTATGCCGAGTGATTGAACCTGTGCGATGACATTTACAGTATCGTCTGGACGGACGATAGACTTGGGGAAACAAGACTTAGAGTAGGACGGGGAACTGGGAGTGTGCGTGAACGACGGCGAGATTGGCCCCAAACGAAGGAAAAGATAGGAATGGATGATGCGCAAGTAAAGTTGGGATAACGAATTGAATCATTGATTGGAAGACGTACTCGATGATATTACAATACTTGGTCTTGAATCGGACGGGAATTACTTAAACTTGGTCGACTCCGCTAAGAAGAAATCGTATTGATTTTATTGACAAAAGTGCTTGAGAAGCGAATCGAATCATCTCGAGGTCCGAGATAAACGATATGTGATACACACATGAGTTCGGTTTTAAATCGAAGTTAGCAAAACGATCGGCAAATCAAAACTATCACGAGTAGCTTGTCCGACTTCGCTAGTCGCTAGGCTTGGTTGAAATGTACGTATTCGGGGGATGCCTTAAATGCGTGCACGATCCAAACTCAGCGATATGATGAACTCGAATGCAGCTGCAAGTGGGTGTTGAGATGCGCATGAATAAATGAGTGAGTTGCCTCAGCCTATGACTCTCACGTTTAATGAATTTCTACGCACCCTGTACAACCATTATAGTCCCATAACACAACAAAATAGCAACCAAGTCAAAGAAACACGGCAATTGAATAAGAAACCATCAACTCTGAAATGAATAAAAAGCCATTCAATAAAAATCGACCAAATGTATGCGACACAGAACTTGGAAAGGTATCGAGTATAGTTTGATGCCATCGAATGGTAAAGCCATTCGATAGGAATTGTCTAAGATACGCATACGGCATGAGTTAAGGAACGGTAGGATGACATGCACTCAGGAAGTCTCGAGGACGAGACTTGTTTTGAGTGGTGTATTATGTAATGACCCGCTCCGCCCTAGCAGAACGCCGATTCAAACGGCATGTGCAACGACTCAAATGAGCCGTCGACCCGAAGAGTTGCGTCAACCTGAGAAAGAATTGATGTAAGGCTTACATTGGCCCGTCAAAGATGAATCCAGACTTATACTTTCAAAGGCGCGCTCGGAGTATCGCTCGGCCGATACAAACATCGCTAAGGTGGGTGGCTCCGATGAACCCGTCTTTGCTTAGCCTAGACACATAACAATACGAACATTAATGCTAGAATCGCTAGGCGATAACACTGCGCATGCTAATAAATGACTCAACGCACCTAGCTAAGGAAATAATCCCATCTTGTATGCTTGTATAGAATATGGAAAAGAACATAGAAAATGTGAGAACTCTCGCACCGCGCTCCACGCTCGTGCTAAGGCACAAGCTTACGTTCAAGTCCCTTACGCGTTTAACAATGAAATAATGAATGGTTTACAACAATGAAACGGAAGACTATCGACATAGTCCTTCCGAGTAGAGTATAGCAACATTGAAAGATTTCGGGACCGATGGGTCGCCAAAGCGACTCCTGCACGGGAAGTTGCATAATGAATGAATGAATAAGTGAATGAATGAATCAATGAATGAATGAATACGTGAAAAATGAATGAATGCACGAACAAGTGAAAGAAAGAAATAAATGAATGAACGAAAGATAAGAAGGAAAGAATGGTAGGCGATAGGTGTGACGGGCACGTGCAACGGGGTTCGCTACCCGCGCTGCACGGACGCCAACCTGGTCGATAACGCATTAAGGCTAAGGGTTAGCCTACGGCTCAGAGACAACCGTTAAGTTAAAATGACAAACAAAATGAAATGGTCATGGATAATCCCCTCGTATACGGGAGGGAGGAGAAATAAGGGATTCTAGCGGCCTGACGCAAGGTGTAGGATCGGGACTGGCCTAGGCGGAATCAAAGAAAAATGGCTTACTGTCCAGGCCTAAGTACGGGCTTGGCCACCAGGAGAAGTAAGGCCGGGTATTTCAAGAGACTATCAGGGTGTACCAAGCCGCAGGCCATGATAGGTAAGAAATTACGAAGGAAGAAAGATGTCCAAAATAGCTTGTGGTGCCAGCGACCGGTGCAAATAGATTAAGTGGACTTTGCTGGTGGCAATCCACGTGCAAGTCCTTGCATTGAAATCAAAGTAGTCTAAGTTAACTAAATGAAGTGCCTTCTGAATAGGCTTGAATATAACACACCAAGTAATCGAGAGTACTTCGGCAAAGGAGTTAGAAAACACGCCTACGACGCGCTAGGACCCAAGGCAGGGACACGCCCTTGACATTGAAAGTTCACATGAATCACGTTAAGTTATTTCCTATGCATTGTTGACTAACTTTATTTACTTTGGACAGAGAAGGCCGGACGGTAAGTATGGGTAAGTCATGCATGTATTTCCATACGACACTTGCATCCGGCAACACGAGATAGAGCTATGAAAGATGCCATAAAACTGATCCTAAGGCAAGATTAGAAAGACAATGAATGATAGACGGTGCACAAAAGTAAATAGAACGTATTTGGTAATGATAGCATTGTGGGCGAGCTAGCTTTCCCACCAGTGCATAACAATGTACTGATAACCCCACAGTCTGCTTGTAGGATACAGGAGATGTCGTCGGGTGTGGAGCTTCCCTCGAACGTGCTAAGGTGCGGAGCTATCTCTGGAGCGTTGTAAGGAGCTGAAGCACCATATACAGGACATAATGTATCGAAACATCGCCATGAATCCTTCCATGTTGTAAGCCACTTGGCACGCCTCTTATGTTTCAGAGAGAGAGAGCTTGAGCGATTTGTAATATCGGCCTAACGCCGCTTGTAAACTTCTTGAATATCAATAAAAAGTTAAATTTACTTCAATTTGTGTTCATTTACTTGTTGGTATATTTTATTTTGATATATTAACAGCATCTTCGTAGTTTAGTTTTCTATGTCTTCAGATTCATATCTTCTCAGAAGCTCTACTACATAAAGACTATCCTTTCAAGTGCTACCATCCATTGCATTGAAGACTGAAGCAGATACCGGCGCTCCTTGCATAGACGGCTTCCTATACTGCTTAAAGTTTTCGAGTCTGTACAAGATCTAGGTATATCTGTAAACACTTAAGGTTGGATGACAAACTAAAAGCACAAGTCAAATGTCAATATCTTACAGAGCGGCATACCGACGGTATGCTCCGGCATACCGGCGGTATACCGTTTTCGTTGTCCACAAAGTTTCTGTGATAAATTGTCGGCATACCGACGGTATGCTCCGGCATACCGGCGGTATACCGTTTTGTGGACTACAAAACATTCTGTGACAAAACGTAGGCATACCGACGGTATGCTCCGGCATACCGGCGGTATACCATTTTGTTTGCCTGAAAACGTTCTGTGATAAAATGTCGGTATACCGACGGTATGCCACGGCATACCAACGGTATACCGGGTTACAAATATTTGATTTTTGAATTGCTCTGACTAGCATTAATGGTCGCATTTAATGCTCTCAACGGATATTAATATGACCGTTACTATTTGACCGGTATACCGATGGTATGCCGCTGCATACCGAAGGTATGCCGGTCTGGCTGTATCCAGAGCATTAATTGCCACCAACTCTTGGTTTCTCTATAAATGAAAGCCCTCTCTCTCTTGAGGCTTTCACCAACTCTTGCCATAAATTTTCCAAGCAACCAAGAGCTCCACCATTAATACTCTACCAAGCTTTTAAATTGTTATCCTCTCCCAAAGTGATAGAGTATTTAAGAGTTTAATTTTCGATCTTCATGTGTTAGAAGATCAACAAGTTCTCTTCTCATTTGTTTGAAGTTGGCGAGCCTTCGTAAGAAAACTCGTGTGTTGAAGTTGGCGAGTCTTCGGATCCAAACTCGTGTTGAAGTTGGCGAGTTCTTCAGATTCAAACTCGTGTGTACTATTTGATTAAATAGTGGATTTAAGCCGGTGAGAGTTTCAGGACTGGATTGCCTCAAGCGAGGATACCAGGATACATCTTGTGTTTGATCTTCTTACTTTTTACCTTTATTTGTCATATATTGCTTCTGTTGCTCTAGTTATTTTTTATTTCACTATTCACCCCCCTCTAGGGTTCTACAATTTGTATCTGATCTTTGTTCTCTTGATTTGGATTTACACCCTTTGAGTGATCCATGGCCACTAACCCTAGTATCAACACCTTCCACAATGAAGGACACTCCACAAATAGGCCTTCCCTATTTGATGGAACCAACTATAACTATTGGAAGATTGGGATGAGCATTTATCTGAAGTCCATAGATTTCGATTTATGGGATTGTGTGATAAATGGTCTTCCTACTCCTTCCAGAGTTATTGAGGATATTGCTTCTGACACCCTTAGGGACACACTTACTGAAAACACCAAGAAGCTTGCGAGTCGAGATGCCAAGGCTATGAACGCTCTTTATTGTGCTCTCGACAGTAGTGAATTCAACCGAATCTCTACTTGCAAGACTTCCAATGAGATTTGGAAGTTACTTGAAGTCACACACGAGGGTACTTCACAAGTGAAGGAATCCAAGATTAGTAGACTCACGCAAGAATATGAGTCCTTTAAGATGAAGCATGATGAATCTATTACTTGCATGTTTACTCATTTTGGTGATATTATTAATCCTCTCTCTTCTCTTGGTAAGAAATATCCTGCTCATGAAAAGATCAAAAAAATTCTTAGAGGATTGACAAAAGTTTGGAGTCCTAAATCTACCGCAATCATTGAGGGGAATGACCTTACAGTCATGAATCTTGAGACCCTCATGGGTAAGCTAATGACTCATGAACTCGATATGAAGGATCAAGAGAAATCCTCCATACAAGATAAGGAGAAGGAGAAGACCAAAGAGAAGGAGAAGTCTCTTGCTCTCAAAGTTACAAAGTCCTACTCCAAGGATAGCTTCGACGACAATGAGTCGGACGACGATGAAGAAATAGCTCTCACAGCTAAGCACTTTCGGAAGTTCCTCAAATTTAACAAAGCCAACCGCTTCAGACAGGACAATGAGGAAGATCCGGCGTGTTATCAATACAGAAGGCCCGGACACATCAAGAGGGACTGTCCGATGATAAGAAAAGACTCAAGCAAGTACGAGAAGCCTAGCAAGGGAAGCTCGTCCTCCAGGAAATTTGCCAACACAAGCATTTGGTGTGAGAGTGACACAAGCGACTCCGACAACGATAAAGAGTGCAAACACAATGCCAACGATTGTCTCATGGCAACCGATGAGGTACTTGATGATCTCTCCTTAAATACTCTTACTTATGATGACTTGGAGAAAGCTATCCTTGAATTGCATGAAGAGCACAAAGGTGTTAGGAATAAATATAAGAAATCCCTAAAAGAGGTTGATGCTCTTCAACTTGAAGTAGAAAGACTCTCAAGCATCATTATTGATGTAAAGGAAAAATCTCCTGCTTCTGACACGGATGAGATAGAGTCTTTGCGACTCAAGTTTCAAGAATCTCTTGTCACGATCAAGAAAAATGATGATGAGATTCAATCCATGAGAAGAGCTTATGAATTTGCTATGCATAAAGTTCAAGATGCTAATAGGAGAGAATATGATACTTCTATTAAGTATAATGATCTTCTTGTACAGAGTAAGAAACTAGGTAATAAGAACACTACTCACATGCATACTCCAAGACACCTCCACACTCATCACAATGCTAGGCATACTTCTTACATGAACACTACACACAAATCCTTTTCTAACACAAGGAAAGGACCATTTGTTAAGAAAAATACTTCGTATCATGCTTTTTATTATCATCATCATAATACTAATGTTAGAACTCATCGCACTAGAGATTCACATATGCAAGATTCTCACACATCTTCTTCTAAATCCTCTATGATTTGCAACTACTGTGGCTTGCTTGGACATACGACCAATTACTGTCATACAAGGAAACTTGTTGATAAGAAAGTTTTTAAGTGGGTTCCTAAGACTAACACTCAAGGACCCATACAATCATGGGTACCAAAATGTTCATCTTCAACTTATGTTGAAGGTGAAGAGTCCTTATCATGCTAGAAGCAAGTGGATTCTCGATAGCGGTTGTTCACGGCACATGACCGGGGATGCTTCATTATTTACAACGCTATCGATGAAGAAGGAAGGACACGTCTCCTTTGGTAACAATCTTAAAGGTCACATTATAGGAAATGGTAATATAGGTTCCCCTCCTTATCTTTGTATTAAGAATGTGTGTCTTGTTACTAATCTTAAACACAATCTTCTTAGTATTAGTCATCTTACCGATAATGGTTATGATATCAAGTTTGTTAAGCTCAAATGCTTCATTACCGATAGTTCAAATGGATCTATTATTTATGAAGGCATTAGAGAAAACAATATCTATGTTTTATATCTTGTCGAAGACACTAACAATGACAGGTGCTTAGTTGCTAAGAACGATGAGAGTTGGCTTTGGCACATGAGGCTCGGACACGCCAACATGGATACCATCTCTCGTCTTGCTACCAAGAAGCTCGTAAGAGGACTCCCAAGTATCCCGTTCAAAAAGGATATGGTGTGTGAAGAATGCGAGAAGAGTAAGTTAACAAAGTCATCCTTCAAATAATCAACTCTGTGAGTACTTCTAGACCTCTTCAACTTATTCATATGGATCTTTTTGGCCCTAGTAGAGTTGCTAGCCTTGGAGGCAAGCTTTATGCTTTTGTTTTGGTTGATGATTTTTCGAGATTTACTTGGGTTATTTTTCTTGCTTGCAAAAGTGATACTTTTCGTGAATTTGTTGCTTGTTGTAAACGTGTTCAAAATGAGAAAGGTTTTTCTATTAACAAGATTAGAAGTGATCATGGAGGAGAATTTGACAATGCCGATTTCAAAAATTTTTGTGAAAAGAATGATTTTGGACATGATTTTGCTTGTCTACGAACTCCTCAACAAAATGGTGTTGTGGAGAGAAAGAATAGAACCCTTGGCGATATGGCCCGAGTTATGTTAAACCAATATAAGCTCCCCTAATATATTTGGACGGAAGCCGTTAATACGATATGTCATGTTATAAAAAGGGTCTTGATTAGACCTATTTCTAAGAAGACTCCTTATGAGCTTTGGTTTGACAAAATTCCCTCTATTGAATGTTTTAAAGTTTTTGGTTGTAATTGTTTTATTTTGAATACCAAGGATAACCTAGGCAAGTTTGAAGAAAAATCCTATAAAGGAATATTCTTTGGATACTCTACTCATAGTAAAGGTTTTCGTGTTTTTAATAAAAGAAGTCTTGTTGTCGAAGAGTCAATCAATGTCTCTTTTAATGAACTTAACTCTTCTACATTCTCCTCTTCCGAGGATATTAATGACATCTCGTTTGGATTGGAGAACTTCTCTATTGAAGATCGTCCTTCTTCATCTAACAATGAAGTTGTGACTCCAACAAAAGAGTCTCCTCCTCTCGAGCCTCCTCAAAAGGATCTCCCAAAAGAATGGAGATTTGTCACCAATCATCATAAGAAACTTATTATTGGGGATCCTTCCTCCAGTGTTAGCACTAGATCCTCCACTCGTGATCTTTGTGCAAACGTGGCTTTTATCTCTCAAATAGAGCCTAAAAATATTAATGATACTTTTCTTGATGAATTTTGGATGATAGCGATGCAAGAGGAGCTAAATCAATTTGAGCGAAACAAGGTTTGGGAACTTATCCCAAAACCTAGCAATCACCCCATTATTGGAACAAAATGGGTGTTTCGAAACAAACTTAATGAAGATGGGTTAGTGACTCGTAACAAAGCCCGATTGGTTGCTCAAGGCTATAACCAAGAGGAAGGGATTGACTACGACGAAATCTATGCTCCGGTTGCGCGTCTTGAATCCATTCGTATGCTTTGTGCTTTTGCTTGTTTTAATGACTTTAAACTCTTTCAAATGGATGTTAAGAGTGCCTTTCTAAATGGTATTATTAAAGAGGAAGTTTATGTTAAACAACCTCCCGGCTTTGAAGATTTTCAATTTCCTAATCACGTGTTCAAACTCCACAAAGCCCTTTATGGCCTCAAACAAGCTCCTCGTGCTTGGTATGAGCGCCTTAGCTCCTTTCTTGTTTCACACAATTTTTCTAAGGGGAAAGTTGACACAACACTTTTTATCAAATCCCATAATGGCACTCTCTTATTGGTTCAAATTTATGTCGATGACATTATTTTTGGTTCTACTAACAACACACTTTGTGTAGAATTTGCTAAAGTTATGCAGGAAGAATTTGAAATGAGTATGATGGGTGAGCTATCATTCTTTTTGGGATTACAAATCAAACAAGGATCCAAAGGGACCTTCATCAATCAAGCAAAATATACAAAGGATCTCCTCAAGCGTTTCGAACTTGACTCATCCAAATCAATGAGGACTCCTATGGCAACAACGACAAAGCTTGACAATGATGAAGATGGCATATCGGTTGACATCCGTAAGTATCAAGGTATGATTGGTAGTTTACTTTATCTAACTGCAAGCCGTCTTGATATCATGTTTAGTGTATGTCTTTGTGCACGTTATCAAGCAAATCCAAAGGAATCGCACTTATGTGACGTAAAGCGTATTTTTCGATATCTCAAAGGTACCGTAAACATGGGCCTTTGGTATCCAAAATCTTCATCCTTTGAGCTTTACGGCTTCTCGGATGCAAATTTTGTCGGATGCAAGATTGACCGAAAGAGCACTAGCGGCACATGCCAATTCCTTGGGAAATCCTTGGTATCGTGGTTTAGTAAGAAACAAAATTCTGTTGCTCTTTCAACCATTGAGGCCGAATATATTGCGGCCGGTTGCTGTTGTGCACAAATTCTTTAGATGTCACAAACACTTTTAGATTATGGCATTTCTCATACTTGTACCCCTATTAAATATGATAACACTAGCTCGATCAATCTCACAAAAAACCCGATTTGTCACTCACGCACGAAGCACATTGAAATTAGACACCATTTTCTTCGTGACCATCAACAAAAGGGGGATATTCATCTTGAATTTATTGACACTACTTATCAGTTAGCCGATATTTTCACCAAACCGCTTCCGGAAGATCGCTTCGTTTTTTTTTTTGCCGAGAATTAGGCATTTTAACTTTTGACTCTTAGTTGTTCTTGGCCGGCACACCGACGGTATACGGCGGTATACCGACGGCATGCCGTTTTTGATTCAGAACTAGGTTCTGTGTCAAAAAGCGGCATACCGTCGGCATACGTCGGCATACCGACGGTATGCCGGTTTGCGACGGACAGCTATTTCAACTCAGAATCCGGGCCCACCTTTCCTTCTTTCCCTCTTTATTCCCTCTTTCCCTCATTAATTCCCTTCCCATCCATCACTTCCACATTTATTATTCTCTCATCTTCCCCATATCCTAACTTCCCATCACATTAACTTCCCCTCTCTTCATCTTCCCTATTACTCCTTTTTTTCTCTCCATTATCCTCATTTCCAACCCTCAAATCTCTCCTCTTCTCTCTATAAGCGTTCCCCCCTTCCCCTTTCCAATAACTCCTTACAAACCCTCTTTTCTTCTTCATTCTCTATCCTTCTCTCATCCACACCTCAAACCCTAACTTCCTTCTCCAACTTTCTTCCTTTCCTCCATGGCCAATCCCAAGCGTCCCCGCTCCTCCTCCACCTTCTTCAAGCCCTTCACTCCGGTGGCTCTCCCTCATGGATATGATCAGCGGGTCTTTACCTCCTCCTTGGCAGCCGAGACTTGGTTTCAACACTTCGTCCACCATAATGTCTTCAAGGGACATGCAATCAACTGGAATCTCTTCCCCGGCCATGTCTCTCTTTTCGACGAGGCCGGACTATCATGCCTCCTTCGCCGTCAGGTGCTCGTCTACCCCGCCACCGTCCGTCTCTTCTACTGCAACATGGTCCTGGACGACGAGCACGGTGCCATACAGATGATTGTCAACGATCGTCATTTCCGTCTCACGGCTTGGGACATCTCAAACATCCTCGGCGTCCCGGACAGAGGCGAAGCTCTGCCGGCCTTGGCTGCTCTTAACTCTTCAGCGGAGACCCCCTTCGACGAGTTCTGCCACTTCATTTGCAAGGACCCCAACCCTCCTGCTATCCCGGCCCTTTTCGCACTGCTGGAGCCGTTCTATTACGAGCTCCATCGGATCGTGTGCCACACACTCTATCCGAAGGGCGGCAACTATGATGCCATTACCGGCGACGCCCTGGTGTGCATGTACTACCTCTATGCGAGGAAGTCTTGGTCCTTCCCCAAGACTCTCCTTCATGTCTTCAAAGGCGTCATGCCAGCGGGGAAGC
Source organism: Iris pallida (assembly GCA_029216955.1). Taxonomy (NCBI): domain Eukaryota; kingdom Viridiplantae; phylum Streptophyta; class Magnoliopsida; order Asparagales; family Iridaceae; genus Iris; species Iris pallida. Next base: position 10,798,066 of record JANAVB010009398.1, on the reverse strand, counting down.
AGAATCTTTGTTACGGCTCCTTCATCACTCTCATTCTGGAAGCCAAGTAAGTCGACCTCTCCCTTTGCTCTTCGGACGGCGTCCCATCCTACCTCGCTGTTTCTCGCTCTATCGGTGGATCCTCCACATCCCGCACCTTTTCCTCCCAAGAGCCGTCGGCTTCTGCTCCTGCTGTACCTGCCGCTACTCCTCCTGCCTCGGGCTGCTACATGCCGCTGACACAGCAGCATTTCGATATGCGTATGGCTCAGGCAGAGGAGCAGCTGTGCGCCCACACTCGTGGCCTTGGCACTCTGATTCAGTCTCGCTTCCATGACCAGGCCTATTTTATTCAGCGCACTCTTCAGGACCGGGACGCTTTTCTGGATCCGAATCTTCAGGATCCAATGTACCAGGCCCCACGGTTCTCTGATCCCAATGCCTACGGTTTTATGTACCCAGACGGCATTGATCCCTTTAGCATTTTCCGCCAGGCTCAGGAGGGTGGCGATGATTCGGCTGACGAGTAGGGGTGGCTTCCTTTTGGTGGTGGTGTCAAATAAATGAGTGTCTTAGTTTCTTGTGGTTGTTTTTTTTATTACGTCTTTTGCGGTCCTTCGGGGACCTATGGTTGGTTGGTTCTAGTTGTTTGCAGTCCTACGGGGACTTGATATTTGTCTTCTTATGTTGCTAAACTCTCGTAGAGGAGAGTCTTTTTAATATGTCTTATGTAGTATGGGTGTCCTGCATGTATCACTGTTTAAACCTTTATCTAAATACATGCTTTTATCTATGATACTGTGCTCCACATTTATGACTATTTTTTATTATCATCATTTTTTTTCCATCTTTGACTAAGTGACAAAGGGGGAGAAAACGTATTGAGGGGGAGTTCTCTACCTACGGGGGAGTTACTCCCTGAAGATGCTATCTCTCTATTTTGTCAATTATTAAAATGGGGGAGATTGTTGGCACATTTTATTTTGATATATTAACAGCATCTTCGTAGTTTAGTTTTCTATGTCTTCAGATTCATATCTTCTCAGAAGCTCTACTACATAAAGACTATCCTTTCAAGTGCTACCATCCATTGCATTGAAGACAGAAGCAGATACCGGCGCTCCTTGCATAGACGGCTTCCTATACTGCTTAAAGTTTTCGAGTCTGTACAAGGTCTAGGTATATCTGTAAACACTTAAGGTTGGATGACAAACTAAAAGCACAAGTCAAATGTCAATATCTTACAGAGCGGCATATCGACGGTATGCTCCGGCATACTGGCGGTATACCGTTTTCGTTGTCCATAAAGTTTCTGTGATAAATTGTCGGCATACCGACGGTATGCTCCGGCATACCGGCGGTATACCATTTTGTGGACCACAAAATATTCTGTGACAAAACGTCGGCATACCGACGGTATGCTCCGGCATACCAGCGATATACCGTTTTGTTTGCCTGAAAACGTTCTATGATAAAATGTCGGTATACCGATGGTATGCCGCGGCATACCGACGGTATATCGGGTTATAAATATTTGATTTTTGAATTGCTCTGACTAGCATTAATGGCCGCATTTAATGCTCTCAACGGATATTAATATGACCGTTACTATTTGATCGGTATACCGACGGTATGCCGCTGCATACCGACGGTATGCTGGTCTGGCTGTATCCAGAGCATTAATTGCCACCAACTCTTGGTTTCTCTATAAATGAAAGCCCTCTCTCTCTTGAGGCTTTCACCAACTCTTGCCATAAATTTTCCAAGCAACCAAGAGCTCCACCATTAATACTCTACCAAACTTTTAAATTATCATCCTCTCCCAAAGTGATAGAGTATTTAAGAGTTATAATTTTCGATCTTCACGTGTTAGAAGATCAACAAGTTCTCTTCTCATTTGTTTGAAGTTGGCGAGCCTTCGTAAGAAAACTTGTGTGTTGAAGTTGGCGAGTCTTCGGATCCAAACTCGTGTTGAAATTGACGAGTTCTTCGGATCCAAACTCGTGTGTAGTATTTGATTAAATAGTAGATTTAAGCCGGAGAGAGTTTCGGGACTGGATTGCCTCAAGCGAGGAAACCAGGATACATCTTGTGTTTGATCTTCTTACTATTTACTTTTATTTGTCATATATTGCTTCTGTTGCTCTAGTTATTTTTTATTTCCCTATTCACCCCCCCTCTAGGGTTCTACATTACTTTTTGCTGCAAATGGGGACACTCTGTGCGACTCTGTGGCCTAGCTCAAATCGACCATTTCTGGACTTAGCCTTGCACGGGCGCAACCTAGGCCCGTGCGGCATCACTCCTTAGCGAGGACGATCGCTCCTGCGGGAGCGGGATGTGACACCAAGTAGCGGGATCGATCTCATGCACTACCTTATCGAGACTCCCAAGTAGCGGGACAGATCTCGTGTGCTTCTTTATCGAGACTCCCAAGTAGCGGGACCGATCTCGCGTGCTTCCTTATCGAGACTCTCAAGTAGCGGGACCGATTTCGTGCACTATCTTATCGAGACTCCCTAGTAGCGGGGCCGATCTCGTGCACTACCTTATCGAGACTTATCGAGACTCCCAAGTAGCGGGACCGATCTTGCGTGCTTCCCTATCGTGACTTATCGAAACTCCCAAGTAGCAGGACCGATCTCTTGAACGAGAATTAATCGAGACTCCCAAGTAGCGGGACCAATCTCGACGACAACCAGTCGCATGGACTTCCTTGTCCGTGGCATAATTTTTACTAAACCTACCATGGCTTGTACCTTAGGCAGACCTTATTCTTTAGGCAACGCTATCGCTCCAGTCACATACTTATATGACGAGCCTTGTTCTTGTGGAACTATGTGACTTGACAACCGCAGCCAACAGGTGATAGTGCTTGCTATAACTTTGATAGCCCAGCAAAACTCTCGTCTAACTTATTCGAGCAACGACTTGACGAGCAAAGGCTGCGCCAAGCTTCACATCGAGGAAACGAGCCGTGCACGCGTTCAACTTGAACAACCAAGTTCCTAGGTGCCTAGACTTAAGCCAAAAGCCATGCAACACGACTTAAACTATGGGACGTGCGAAGGCTATGCCAAGCCTTGGACGACTGGACCGTGCATGCTTTATCAAGCATTCACGTGGCCGACACCTATAACTTAGGCTAATTCGAGTGTTGGGACAACTTAAAAACTTATGCCAACTTCCTTCTCCCAAGCCACAGGATGAAGGATCGAGTGTCATTTTAAAAGCACACTGAGCAAACTTCTAAGCAGACCGTGGGACCATTTTCCATATTCTAACATATTTTGACCCGTCGGGATTATTCCCTTAGCTATGTTGATGCGTCTCTTTTTATTATTAAGCCTAACTTGTGCAAGTTGAAAATATGCAATTTATTATGTGAAGGCTAAGATGAGGCAAGTTCACCGAAACTATCCTACCTGAGCGAGGAGTCGCCTCGACCGAACGAGTCTTCGAGCAGCCGTTACAAGGGTAAGTTCGAACGCCGTCGACGTTTCGATTTCTCTGATTGACTGAGCGGGATGGGGCACTACATCATACACAGTCAGAAAAAGTTTCGTCCTCGAAACTAACTGAGTAATTACTTTTAGACCACTTTGATCCAAGAACTCTCGTGTACACTCCGCTTATGCGTTTCCTCAATCCGAACCACGCTCGTACTACTATCAATCTTTCTTTTAACACGATTTCAAAATCCTCGACACTTTACCATTCCTCAAATCTTACTTGAATTCAATATGTCACTTGGTTGGATCGTACAAGCATTCCAGGCATCTCCAAAATACATGCATTTCAGCTAAGCCGTATGATAGAGAATTCGTCATTCTCACTCGAGTTGCATCGTACACATATTCAGGCGTCCCTAAAATATATACATGTCAGCCGAATCTCGTGAGGGGTATTCCTATATTCTTAATTCACTCTATCCATCCATACCCATCCTCAAGATCAATATTTTGAATGCTAACTCTTGAAACAGGGCGTCTCGCCTAACCGCTAGACCATTTCTCAAGGCTAAAGTCAATGTCATGATTGGAATCATAGTTCTCCAACAATAATGCCAATACTGACCCCATTCATAGGGTCAAACCAAAGTCGATAATGCAGGATTTTCTACCCAAGCTTGCGTCACTCAGGTTTCTAAACATCGAGCATGATCACCTAATTCGCATCAAGGCATTCGTTGTGCAGATTCGAAACCGTTCAATCACTAATTTGCATAGTCTATTCCTTTCGACATGTCGACATAATTCACATATCCATTCTAACCAATTCATATATTCGATCACGAGGTCGTCTAGAACAATAATTTGTCATGCCCCAATCTCACGCAAGTTCGATTACCTACGTTGGACATGAATCACCATGCCACGTTCTCGCAGGATAATCGTCCTCATTGGAGCGTAACTCTTGCTTGAGTCTAGACTAATTTATTCTTGATACGCGGATTGGACCTATTCAATCCTCAAGTTCAATCGTCAAGCATACTGAGTCATTCACGAGTCCACCTTCGTGTCAAACCACAAGTCGAAGCAATCAAATTGCCAAGCCATGCAAGTTCGACAACCCCCGCTGTATGAATCACCATACCAACGCTCACGCGGAGTGATCACCCTATTCCGACGTGACGCATGTGCGAGGCTAGAGTTACGCTCGCATAGGACAAGAATGTCAACGTTGTGGTTATCGTCGAAGCAATCCAAACATTTCATTTTCATCCAAGCTAAGATCTCAGTTCGATAGTCTGTTCGTCATTCGTTCAACTAAAAAATCCTCGAGCCAAGTCTATCTTTTTCTCGACACATTTCAATATCCCGAATATAGCATCCATCAGAATAATGACATTTTACACGATCATCGTTCCTCGAATCAGAGTACCCCCGAGTTATCGCACATCGATCTTTAATATGCCTCAATACCATCGATGATGTACGTAACCTGACGATCTTCCTTTGCAATGAACTCTGACTTATGCAACTGATGCTATTGTCCGAATTAGATATACCACAATTCCATTCAACCAAATCTGAAATCATAATTGCGATCTCTTGGTTTCCTCGATCAAGACCATTTATTTTTATTCGTCGTTTTGAATCATGATTCAATATCATTTTCTAACTCGCGTTGCCCATTCACAAGTTGTCCAAACGACATCTCGTTCGGGACATTCGAAGTCACGACCAACTAAACGTGATGCGTTCTAAGGCTTTGCGCGATCGCATCGCCTCGCCGACATACTCGTTGTTACTCCTAATCTTCATTTTTTGCTCAAATGATTTCCAAGACAGACCATACACCACTCAATATTCGAGCCATCCGATTTAGTCCATAATCATGTTCGCATTATATGCTAAAACATCTTTCAGATTCGTTCGACGAATCTCTAGCGTACTCGCTCACGTCGTCTCGACGTACTAAGTCGTTTTGAACTATTCCTAAAATTCTAAACCAATCTTCTGTGTACGCCTAAGCGTTAGTCCGATAGTGTTTCTATCGATATACACACTAAGTATATCTCCGATCCCGACCGAGCGATACTTAATATTGCTCGCGATTCGTTTGCACCAACAAGTCGATGTGTACGACATGCGGCACAACTTAGCCAAAAGGCTGTGTGCATAGCTATCCCGTACGGACTATACTCCGAGTTTGCACACTCATTTGCTAATGTCGACGTAGGACTATTTAGGCACGCACGCAACTTGCTAACTTTAGCATGTGTTTTCTATCAACTTTAGTTTGACACGGTTCGGCACAAAGGCCATCGCCTACCGATACGTTCGATTGAACACTTGTAAGAGATTTTGAAAATATTGAGACTTATTGTATGGACATGTCGTGGGACATTTGAGAGAGAGCGCACACTTCTTTGTCAACGACGAGCTTTCAAAACTGTCAGATTCGACATGAAGTCCAAGGACGTAAAGCCGTGCTCTGATACCATTATGTCACGTCCTGCTCCCGTAGGAGTGATTGTCCTCGCTAAGGCGTGATGTCATATGAGCCTATATTGCGCACGTGCAAGGCAGTTTCATAACGGCCGATTTCAGCGGCTGCGACGGAGTCATCGCACAGAAGTCCCAAGCAGAAACATTGAACATACGACAGAAATTTAGAGACAAAACACAAGTTATTCAAAAGTGTTCTTTTATTAATATTGAACAATAAGATTACAATGGGGCGCAAGGCCATGATTACAAGTCTCTCAAGCTCATTTTTCTCTCATTTTTATAAGTCACTCTGCTCTCTCTCATCTCTCGATACAATGCTTGAGCCAGCGGATGCTTCGGAAGGCAATGTCTATATATTATGTCCCATATAAGTCTTGACTCTATGCGACCGCACGCTTCGAATCGCTAAGAAACTTCGTGCCTCGACGCATCCAAGCGAGCTTCACGTCACGAGCTTCTACCTGTGCCTGCACATAAAAACTGTATCGGTGTCAGTACTCAACTGTACTGGTGGAGTGAGCTCCTCGCCCACCCATTCAAAATTCGACACGTTCATTTACTTTGTGCAGCTTAGTCCCTTTTTGATTGTCTTTCTAGTCTTGCATTAGGATCAATTTTAGGACAAAGACGTCTTGGCCTATACTTGGCAATGCAACGACAGGGTCGTGCTATACTCTATTCGCGACTTTAATGCATATTCGAGACAGTGCCTCGCCGAGTAGCAACTTATGTAACTCGGCGGTGCCAAGACTTTCACTTCTTTTATGTGCCTCTAGACCATTCTCGTGCCAACGACGTCAAGGGGATGACTCGTGCTGGTCGTGCCAATAGACATGTTCGTGCCTTAAGATCGAGCCCGTGCCTCCCAAGTATCAACTAAACTTAACCAACTTGCCTTACAGCCCTTCTTGACTTAACTCTAGACGATGCCACATTTATGCCGAAGCACGTGTCCTTGCTATAGCCAAATCCTAGGCTCCAGAATGGTGTTGTAACCGTACACACCCTAACCCGCACCGACTCAAGGTTAGCACTTGCTATAAGCATAACTTGTAAACTCAACTCATAACCTGCTAGTACTCGACGCAATCCAAAGGCATACACACGGATAGCCGCTCTTGTCGACACATCTATATGAGTGGTCACTAGCAATGTCAAGCTATCCTGGATCTTTTGCATACGGTGACCATTCGCGTGGCGAGGTACGAGCTCCCACCGAATGACCCGCAGCCTACATTGTAACGGTTCACTTCAATTAAGTCATACCGTCGATAAAGGCCGTACAATATCTGCAATTCCTCCTAGGCCGACACGAACCCGACGCCCCGGGATCGCTCGAAGAATTTACCCTTGCGTGCAAGTTGTCTATTGACCATGCAAGACTCAACTCGATCTATCAAGTCCTTCCTTAACCATGGCCATGCTTTCCATCTTTCTATCGAGACTACCAAGTAGCGGGACCGATCTCGCGTTATTCCTTATTGAGACTCCCAAGTAGCGGGACCGATCTCATGCACTTCCTTATCAAGACTTATCGAGACTCCCAAGTAGCGGGACCGATCTCGCGTGCTTTCTTATCGAGACTCCGAAGTAACGGGACCGATTTCGCATGCTTCATTATGGAGACTCCCAAGTAGCGGGATCGATCTCGTGCAGTACCTTATCGAGACTCCCAAGTAGCAGGACCGATCTCGTGTGCTTCCTTATCGAGACTCCCAAGTAGCGGGACCGATATCGCATGCTTCCTTATCGAGACTCCCAATTAGCGGGACTGATCTCGTGCATTACCTTATCGAGACTCCCAAGTAGCGGGACCGATCTCGTGCACTACCTTATCGAGACTTATCGAGACTCCCAACCACTGGGACCGATCTCGCGTTCTTCCCTATCGAGACTTATCGAGACTCCCAAGTAGCGGAACCGATCTCATGAACGAGACCTAATCGAGACTCCCAAGTAGCGGGACCGATCTCGACGACAACTAGTTGCGTGGACTTCCTTGTCCGTGGCATGCTTTTCACTAAACCCACCATGGCACGTGCCTTAGGCAGACCTTATTCTCTAGGCAACGCTATCGCTCTAGTCATATACTTATATGGTGAGCCTTGTTCTCGTGGGACTATGTGACTTGACAACCGCAGCTAACAGGGGATAGTGCTTGTTATGACTTTGTTATTCCAGCAAAACTCTCGTCTAACTTATTCGGGCAACGACTTGACGAGCAAAGGCTGTGCCAAGCTTTACATCGAGGGAACGTGCCGTGCACGCGTTCGACTTGAACAACCAAGTTCTTGGGTGCCTAGACTTAAGCCACAAGCCTTGCAACACAAATTAAACCACGGGATATACGAAGGCTATGCCAAGCCTTTGACGACGGGACCGTGCATGCTTTATCAAGCATTCACGCGGGCGATGCCTATGACTTAGGCTAATTCGAGTGTTGGGGCAACTTAGCAACTTAGGCCAACTTCCTTCTCCTAAGCCACGGGACGAAGGATCGAGTATCATTTTAAAAGCACGCTGAGCAAACTTCTAAGTAGACCGTGGGACCATTTTTCATGTTCTAACACATTCCGACCCGTCGGGATTATTTTCTTAGCTATGTGGATGCGTCTCTTTTATTATTAAGCCTAAGTTGTGCAAGTTGAAAACATGTGATTTATTATGTAAAGGCTAATGTCACGCCCCATATCCAGAATACTGGAGAGCGGGGGATAGACACAGCCAACTGCGTATATTAAAGTAAATTTCTACCTCGATATACGGTCACGGCTGTCTAGATATATGAGGGTTTAACTACAAGCCAATGGTCTCTTAAGGTCAAGAACAAGCTTAGTGTCTCAATCTCAAGCAAGCAAGTAAATGTAACAAGATGGTAGATCATCAGACATACAAAGTAAGGCATTCCATACATTACATATTCTGATGATCATAAAGTTAGTCATACAAAATACGAAGACTAGCAAGAGTTTAAGTCATACATGATCAACCCTAGGATTTGTCAATCATGTTACAGCCCGTAGGCAGACAGTAAGTAAACTTGCAAATGAGCGAACACTTTCTCTGCGGCTAAATGCCTCAAAAGTGTAATTTTACAATAGAGTGGGAGAGCAAAATAAAATCCACTCGTTTCCAGGGTTTCTTCTAGTGGTCACCATCTGGCTGGAAGGCATGTAGATCCTCGGGTGCTGCTCCAAAATCTGGCAAAACAAAACCAGCTGGATCAGATCCCAGAAAGAGCAAGTGCCACAAGGGAGGCTTCACTTAAGAACTAAAACCAGCAATTAGCACAAAACACAATTATATAATAAAAGACTGGTGATAAGGAAAATTATGATGATATACGATAAGATAACCATGTGACTATTCAGATAACCAAGTTACAACCCTTAAACCAAACAAGGACCGGGGTTGTAACCCTTCATCTGAACGGAACTTAGTTTTCTACCATTTATTGATAAAGTAAAGCACAAGCAATCGGGTCATGTAACATTCTTGTACAGGATCAGGACAAGACTAGACTGGACTGGACTCCATCCAATCAATCACGGCCAAGTAATGAGTACGGCTTGATACTTTAACTAGCTAGGGTTATCACAAGCCTAGTTACTAGCAAGATGCAATGAGACGTTCCAGCAGTCACATGCCCTGCAGCTATCCAGGTTATCCAGGCGAGGTTGATTATCAAAGATCCCGAATTATTAGATGGCTTAGAGTACAACACATGACAGTGTGCCTTGTACTTATGTCATGAAGTTCCCCACATGACAGTAGGCTGGAAATGTGCCCTACTCGACGGCAGGCTACAAGTCCCTCAGGTGTGGCTGGGATAACGAAATCGCCTGTAACTGGAAACATCTCTCTATATGGACTACTTAATCAATCAAGTTATTGACCTTAGTCAGATTCAGTATGAATCCCTGACCGTGGTAACCAGGGACTCATGTCCTAGACATGATGCATGACAAGACTAGACTAGTAGTTTGTACAAACAAGTTTCAAGCAAGCACCCACGATGTCAAGATAAGAGTACTTAGCTGTAGCTCCCCTTCCCAAAAATTTTGAAATATTTTATTCATTATTTTATTTTATTTAAAATGGTGATTATTAGATTTTATAAATAATTAATTAGTTTATTATTTTATTATTTTGTGGTGATTAATAAATTTTATTATTATTGAATCGATATTCTATTGGATAAATATTTTTATATTATTATATTGATACAGTTTTGGATAAATATATGTGTATACATTTATATATTCTAACAATTGCCAGTAGACTTATTTGTGAAAGCTTAAAGCTTTCTAACCATGCATAATGGTATAAATAACATTAAAAAATTGGATTTATATTTTTGGAGTTTCACAACTGTCAACAAATTAATTTAAGAAAATATTTTGTCCAAGTATGAGGACATATGTATGTTAGGGGAATATTATATTGATTTGTTCCAACTTTAACTACAAAGAAAATAACCACAGGATGCAAGTTACTAAACTCAGGTGGAGAAAACACTTTGTTGAAAATATATGGAAAATAGAAAAAGAAGAAAGGAATAAGAAACAGTAGTAGCAAGCCCAACCGAAAAGCTGAGCCCACAGGACCCACCCCAACTCATAGCCATTCCAGTGCAAACCCGAGAGCAGCATTAACATAACTCCCCTGAACCCGAACCTTGCAAAACAGGCCCTCGCACACCTAAAATATATATCGAGAGCAGTAGGGAGAGGGACCATAAAACCCTAACACCTATGTACGTCGATCCCAGGCGACCCCTCCCCACGCGCGCGACCTCCGTACGCCGCTGCAGGCCGCCGCCGGGCGGCCAGGGCCGCCGCCGCGCGTAACAGAGCAGAGCCGTGGCAGCCAGAAACAGTCACGAGCCCATCTTCGCTGCGAGCTATTGGCCTCCACGGTTGATGATTCGTTGAACCGATTGCGTAGGTACGATCACAACCCTTATGACTGTAACTCCCATCAATTGGTTCGATTTTAGATGACCTATATTGCCCGAAAAATTGAACCCAAGTTCGATGAAATATGACCAAAGCAGGACAGAAAAACCAGTCGAACGACTCTAGTTCACGGACAGTTTTCTTCCAATCTATGCACGATTTCGAGATTCTATTTGAAGGTAGTTATAGACAACCTATACGAGTTCGAAACCTCTCTTTTACTTTTATTTTTCATCTATTAAATCCATGTTAAAACCGTTTCAAAGTTTGACGAAAACCTGTTTTAAAAACAATAAAATTCTCCGATACGACGTGCGTCCCGCCAATCCGGGCGACATGGTCGTGAACCGAAAGCATCGAAAGATGCGTAACGGCTTCGTGGACGTGGGGCTTTGGCGGAATTCAAATTGGTTGCGTGTGCACGACGAATTTGATGCGTATCCGTCAAAATTTACCGTATCGGCCTCTGTGCAAGTTTTCCAAATACTTTGTGCACGTTCGTCAGATCGAGACGAAACTTACGCTAGTAGGACCAGATCATTTTTCTGGTCCTATATGCCAAGTTTGTTCCAATTCTGAGACGGTTGAATCGGAACGCCGTTTTACGGGCCCCACGGTTCGACTCAACGGGCGATTTTGTGCACAGCCCGCCAAAATCCAACTTTGGACATACGGTTGGGTTTGTATCAGAAAATCGAACCTGTTGACATATAGTTTGACGACTTTAGAGACCGTTGACTCTGGCATGCTTTTCGGTGCAAAGCGGGTCCAACGACGGACACCGTTTTGATCCGAAATTACTGTTTTGCCCCTGAGTCCAGAATTGGACTTAAGGACTGGCAATCATAGCTAATTTGACTATTCTGAGAATATTGGTACTGTTTATTTCAGTATCTGGAGACTTCTGCATGTGTTGACTGATTATGGCTCATTGAGTGGTATAGTATTATTGGTTTCACCAGCTAAGGACCTCAGGCAAGTGCACTTTCTGATTGTTTTCGATTCACAGTAGTCTTTTCATTTCATGTTTATATATATATCTTGCTGCTTGTTGACACGCTCGTCACACGGAGTAGTCGGGAGGGGAAATATCTTAGTAGACATGTGGACTACTCAGAACTATCCCCTTGATGTATATTCGTGAACAATAGCACCTGCACACGACACGTGCAGGTGCTGGATTTACCCCCTAGCCGTTCACATGTCGAAACGGATATTTCACACCACATAGATAGATGTCTTTTATTTTATTTTTTTTTCTTCTCCACTGTGTCATGTCATCAGTACTTTCCAGATTTCATATCTCATATGTTATTTTTATGTCTTGTTAATTCTATTGTGTTTTCGTATTGCCATCGGTTTGTGTACTTGTTCCATTCCTGACTGGAAACCAACATTTTTTAGGTTTAGCCGCGATCACTCTTAGCATTGGGAAGACTTGGGTATGCTGAGGTCAACCTAGAAATAGATAGCAGATGTATCAATTTTATTTATTGTAAAATCTTGTATTTTCTTTAATTATAAATTTTGTAAATATTGTAACAAATTTAGAAATGTGAATGAGCAGCAAATGTTATAGTTTGAGCATTTATTTTTTGCGGGCTTGACAGCGTTCTACCGCCGACTCTGCGGCGTAGGCTGGCTTGGACACGTCTCGTATCCGAAAAAGCGGGTGTGGGTCGTGACAAGGTTTTAGCAAGTCAAGGTAGCTGTCACAACAGCATTCCAGAGTTCATGTCAAGACTACTTAGCAGGTCAAGATAACCGTCGTAACGGTGTTCATGTGTTCATGTCAGGATTACTTGGCAGGGGTGCACCACAACGGGTCACCATCATGTCATGTTACTTGTGCTTGTTACTTGTTAGGAGTGCACCACGACGGGCAAGGGGGCAAGATACGCCAGTGCTAAGAAGCCTCTGGACAGGAGAGTATGCCAAAAGAGCACGCGAAGGGGAGTACGCATAACGGAGGTACGTATAAAGGAGTATGCGTAAATAAGGTACGCGTGAATGAGTACGCACGTAAATAAAGTACGCGTGAAGGACGCATGCGTAAGGAATTCGCGCGAAAGAGTACGCGTAAAGAGGTACGCATGAAGCTTGTACGCGTAAAATGGAGTACGCGTAAAAGAGTACGCATGAAGCTTGTACGCGTAAAATAGAGTACGCGTAAAAGAGTACGCATGAAGCTTGTTTTACGCCAAGGCAGGGAAGGCTTATTTTACGCGTAAAACAGATTTACGCTGACACGAATAAATATGGGCGTAGAGCTTGATATTACGCGAATACATATAACGTGGGCATAGAACTTGATATTACGCGAACACGTATAACGTGGGCGTAGAACTTGATATTACGCGAACACGTATAACGTGGACGTAGAACTTGATATTACGCGAACACGTATAACGTGGGCATAGAACTTGATATTACGCGAACACGTATAACGTGGACGTATAACTTGTCCAGAACTCCAAACTTCCATGAAAACTTCGATCTAAGCCAAAATGGGACTTCCATAGATCAAAATAGGGTAGAACGAAGTTATCTACAACAAGGAACAACCAAAACTTGGAAATAATAAAGTCTGATAGATCAAAACCCCAGGAATCCGAAAATACAATAAGCTTAGATCTACAAGAAATAAACCATGAAAATTGAAAATGCTAAGTACTAAAGTGTCTTAGAATCTCGTGAGGAAGACAATGGAACAACAAAAATGGAGTTCCTCCATGAAGCAAGTTGCACTTGCCTAAGCCACTCTCTTGGTAGGTGGAGAGAGTTATGAGGAAGAAGGAGTAAATAAGAAAGTGAGAAAGTAATGAAGAGAGAGAAAGGGTTGGTGGGTTTAAATGGAGATGGTGGTAGGTAGGGGTTGGGTTCATGATGAACCACCCCAAACCCAAACAAACCAACCCAAGTCGAACCCAAGTCAAAATAAACCAAAATAAACCAAGTCAGGCAAGATTAAGCTAGACAAGTCTGATTACGGGTCGGAATTCCGTACATGTATACTGAAAATACGTATAACGAAAAACGGAGGTGACAACTCTACCCACCTTAAAAGAATTCCGTCTTCGAAATTTAATCAAGAGGTTAGAGATGTCGAGCAAGCTATACTAATCACAGGCAAGTTATAACTAAGCAATCAATCAAGCAATCAAGCAATAAAGTTGAAGGCATAAGGTATAAGAAGACATTATACCTTACGAGTCAAGCAGGTCGGAATATCGCAGTCGAATGTCATCCTCACGCTCCCACGTTGACTCACCTAAAGAGTGATGACCCTAAGCAACACGGACTAACTTGATAGTCTTGTTCTTGAGTATCTTCTCTTTTCGGTCCAATATGGATACGGGTCTCTCCTCATACGAAAGGTTGGTACCAACAACCAATTCCGAATGATCAAGGACATGACTCGAATCTGAAATATACCGCCGTAATTGGGATATATGGAAGACATCATGTACCTCACGTAACGACGACGAAAGAGCGAGACGATAGGACACATCACCTACCCGCTCTAGAATGTTGAACGGCCCTATATACCTTGGACTAAGTTTTCTCCGTACGCCGAAACGAATGACACCACGGGTAGACGAGATCCTAAGGAATACGTGGTTGCCGACAGAAAACTCAAGGGGACGCCGATGAGAATCGGCCCAATGACGCTGGCGATCTTGTGCAACTCAAAGATGATCTCTGACTTGTTTGACCACCTCAATAGTCCGCGTTACCATCTCTGGTCCAAGCATTTGCCTCTCACCGATATTATCCCAAGCTAAAGGAGATCTATACTTCCTGCCGTACAAGGCTTCAAAGGGTGCCATCTGGATACTGGCCTAAAAACTGTTGTTATAGGAGAGCCCCACGAGATACAGGTGATCTTTCCACGAACTACCGAAGTTAAGTGTGCATGATCGCAGCATATCTTCAAGAGTCTAGATCGTGCATTCTGACTGACTATCTGTCTGCGGATGGTAAGCTGAACTGAACTTGAGATGAGTCCCCAAACTTTTCTGAAGACTCTGCCAAAAGTAAGATGTATATCTTGAATCTCTATCGAATACAATACTGACTGGTACTCCATGCAACCTGACTATCTGCCTGAGGTACATCTCTACAAGCTGATCCGTCGACTGACCAACCCTGAAAGGAAGAAAATAAGCTACCTTG
Source organism: Iris pallida (assembly GCA_029216955.1). Classification (NCBI taxonomy): domain Eukaryota; kingdom Viridiplantae; phylum Streptophyta; class Magnoliopsida; order Asparagales; family Iridaceae; genus Iris; species Iris pallida. The sequence continues at coordinate 10,782,996 of JANAVB010009398.1, read as the reverse complement.
GTGAGTCTGTCAACTATAAGCCAGATAGCATCTCTTCCAGCTGGGGATTTAGGTAATCCAGTTACAAAATCCATGGTAATGTGCTCCCATTTTCATTCTGGGATCGATAAAGGTTGAAGAAGTCCAGCCGGTCTCTAGTGTTCAGCTTTAACTTGTTGGCAAACTAAACATCGAGAGACAAACCGGGCCATCTCCTTCTTCATGTCATTCTACCAAAAATGCTATCGGACATCACGATACATCTTCGTACCGCCCGGATGAATCGAATACTGAGAACTGTAAGCTTCTACTATGATCTCCTGTCTGATATTACCACTAGGTACACAAAGATGCCTTCCATGTCGAAGTGTACCATCCGTATGGATACATAACTCTGGTCTTTGTCCTGCTACACATTCTGCCCTAAGCCACTGAAGCTTAGAATCTGTTGACTGTGCTAACTTAATCCTCTCAGCTACGATGGACTAAACTTGCATGCTGGCCATCAATGCCATATTGGTAGGACAAACAACTTCAATACCCATCTTCTGAAGATCTGCTAGCAACTCTGGCTGTGCTGTTAAGAAATAAACTTCGGCTCTCCTACTCAATGCATCTGCTACTAAGTTGGCCTTTCCAGGATGATACGGCTGGTTGATGTCATAATCCACAAGTAGCTCTAGCTATCTCCTCTGACGCATGTTGAGATCCTTCTGGGTAAACACATACTTAAGACTCTTGTGGTTGGTGAAAATCTCCATCCGATCTCCATACAAATAATGCCTCTACAGCTTCAATGCAAAAACTACTGCTGCTAACTCCAGGTTATGGATAGGATAATTCTTCTCATAGTCACGAAGCTGACGTGACACATAAGCGACTACCTTACCATGCTACATCAATACGCATTCCAATCCCTTGCCGGATGCATCGCAATAAACCAAAAATCCTCCAGTCCCATCTGGAAGCATGAGAATGGGGGCCGTCATCAATCCTTGCTTCAACTTCTCAAATGAACTCTTACACTCTGCTGTCCAAGCAAATTGTACATCCTTGCGGTTCAACTGGGTCATAGGTGCTGAAATCCGTGCAAAGTCTGACACAAATCGTCGGTAATAACCAGCCAATCCAAGAAAACTCTGAACTTCTGCTACGGTACTGGGAACTGGCCATGATTCTATAGCCATTATCTTCTGGGAATCCACTTCTACTCCACCTCTGGTGATGATATGACCCAAGTATGAAATGCGATCGAGCCAGAACTCGTACTTACTAAACTTCGCGTACAACTGGTGCTCTCTGAGAATCTAAAGAACTACACGAAGATGATGCTCATGCTCTACCTCATTCTTGCTATAAACCAGAATATCATCTATAAATACTATCACAAACTGGTCCAAATAAGGTATAAAAATACGATTCATGAGGTCGATGAATACGGCTGGCGCATTGGTCGCTCCAAATGGCATAACAAGGAACTCCCAATGTCCATATCTAGATCTGAATGCTGTCTTCGGGATGTCTTGCTCTCTGACTCTGATCTGATGGTAACCTGACCGTAAGTCAATCTTCAAAAATACTGATGCTCCTTTGAGCTGATCAAACAAATCATCTATCCTTGGTAGAGGGTATCTGCTCTTGATTTTTACAGAGTTCAAGGTACGATAATCAACCCATAATCTTGACGTACCATCTTTTTTTTTCACAAGAAGTATCAGGGCTCCCCATGGTGATCCGCTAGCACGAATGAATTCCTTGGTTCTAAGTTCTTCAATCATCTTGTTCAAGATCTCTAACTCTGAATGCGCCATCCTATAGACTCTCTCTGACACTGGTGCTGATCCGGGAATTAAATCAATGGTGAACTCGATCTCTCTCTCTGGGGGCATGCTTGGAAGTTCTTCGGGAAATACGTCAGGAAATTCTTCTACAACTCTGGGAAACTGAACTGCTGCTGCTACTGCCACCCACAACGCTGGAGAAGAAGGTTCTACTCCGCCTCGAAAAAATAAAAAATCTGGCTCACCATGAATACCAAAAATAATCTTGCCGATATGGCAATCTATTCTAGCATACTGGTCCCTCAACCAATCCATTCCTAGGACCACATCATAGTCGGCCATCAAAAATTCTATCAATCTAGCAAAAAACTCTCTACCGCTAACTATGATTCTACACGAGAAAAAGACTCTATCTACACCTACAAGACCGTTACCAGTAAGTATATTGAGTCTTACTGATAAGGACTCCGGCTCCAGTCCTATCTGTGTCGCGAATCGTGCAAACATAAATGAATGCGATGTACCCGAATCAAATAATACTGATGCAGGAAAAGAGTTGACGAGAATGGTACCTTCCACCACCTCACCTGAAGCTAACTCTTCTTTAATCGTCAGAGCCATAACCTAACCTTGTCCTCTTGGTGCTGTTCCCCTCTGCTAGAAACCTCTTTGCCTGTTCTGGTTCTGAGCTTGGGCCTGGGCATACTGCTGTGGCCTTTGCTGCTGGAAAGCTTGGGCGTGAGGCGGCAATGGCCTCGGAGGCTGGTACTGCTGCTGTACTGGTGCTGGACCCCTAACCAAAGGACTGGTTAGGTTCGATAACGGTGAACTGGCCCTGTGCGGACAGGAAGCTATCATGTGATCCGATGCCCCAAAAGCCAAGCACAATCCCTGTGCTCTGTGACACTCTGAAATAACGTGACTGGGCTTCCCACAATGAGAGCAACCCATTACGGAAGACTGCTTCTGCTTCTGCTGCTGAGGATACGTCGGGGCAGAATGGTGAACCGACGTAACTGAGGCTGCTCGCCTCGGAGTTCCTATATTCAAAGCCCTAACTGCCGAGGCTGGAGTTGATGAATGAGACATTTGCCCATGGGACCTCTTCCGACCTCCGGTTCGGTCCACTGTCCTCTGAGAAGTATACTCATGCCTCTTCGCTGCTCGTAAGACGGCATCAAATGTCTGGTGCTCGAACTGCTCTATAGCTAGGATAATCTCTAGGTGGAGTCCCTGCTGGAACCGCTGGGCTCGATCCAATTCGGTCACCACCAAGGTGGGAGCAAACCGACTTAGTCTTGAAAAGTCGGTCGCATAACCGTCGACCGTCCTTCTCATCTGCCTCAAATTGGTGAACCTCGTCTGTAGGTCGTACCGAGCTACAGCATCGAAGTACTTGATCTAAAACTTGTTACTGAATACCGCCCATGGGACAGGCGTTGCCAATCCAACTGCTTGCATTGCCCACCAGCTGCGGACTAAGTCTAATAATTGCAGGCGCACAACGGACACCTTCTCTCCTTCGGGAATCCTAGATGCTTCTAGGATAACTTCTATATCCTGAAGCCACACATCAGCAGTGACAGCATCTTCACTGCCGTCAAAGAAAAGAGGGTTCAGACACTTGAAGCTGTTGGCCGCGTTGTTCCCTTGGTAACCAACTCTACCCATGGCATCCTGCACTGTCTAGTGCAGGGCGTCACCTCGACGATCTTGAGATGCAAGCAATTCTCTGATGAGTTCCACCAAGGTTCCATCATCAGGCTCTGCAGGCTGGACGGGCTGAACTGGTGGCTCTTGACCCCCGGTAGGCATGACTCTGGAGGCTACCCCTGAGTGCTGGATTTGATCTCCAGGTTGCTGCTGGTTTACTAGAGGTGCTCCGCATTGCTGATCGGTAGGACCAGGAACAATGCCGCTGAAGAAACGACATGGGGAATAATAAGGAAGGACCATGATAGATCAAGGATATAAGCATGAGATCAGATCAAGATTTTGGAAGGATTAGAAGATACGAGTAGAGATCAAAGGCGAGTGCTGATTGAGACATCTATTTCGTGAAACCCTCACATATCTTGATTTTCAAGACCTGCATGGGCCACCACTTAAACCGTGTCACGCCCCAGATCCAGAATACTGGAGAGCGGGGGACGGACACAGCCAGCTGCGTATATTAAAGTAAATTTCTACCTCGATATACGGTTACGGCTGTCTAGATACATGAGGGTTTAGCTACAAGCCAATGGTCTCTTAAGGTCAAGAACAAGCCTAGTGTCTCAATCTCAAGCAAGCAAGTAAATGTAACAAGATGGTAAATCATCAGACATACAAAGTAAGGCGTCCCATACATTACATATTCAGATGATCATGAAGCTAGTTATACAAAATGCGAAGACTAGCAAGAGTTTAAGTCATACATGATCAACCCTAGGATTTGTTAATCATGTTACAGCCCGTAGGCAGACAGTAAGTAAAGTTGCAAATGAGCGAACACTTGCTCGACAGCTAAATGCCTCAAAAGAATAATTTTATAATAGAGTGAAAGAGCAAAATAAAACCCACTCATTTCCAGGGTTTCTTCTAGTGGTCACCATCTGGCTGGAAGGCAGGTAGATCCTCGGGTGCTGCTCCAAAATTTGGCCATACAAAACCAGCTGGGTCAGACCCCAGAAAGAGTAAGTACCACAAGGGAGGCTTCACTTAAGAACTAAAATCAGCAATTTGCACAAAATATAATTATATAATAAAAGACTGGTGATAAGGAAAATCATGATAATATACGATAAGATAACCATGAGACTATTCAGATAACCAAGTTACAACCCTTAAACCAAACAAGGATCGGGGTTGTAACCCTTCATCTGAACGGAACTTGGTTTTCCACCATTTATCGATAAAGTAAAGCACAAGCAATCGGGTCATGTAACAATCTTGTACAGGATCAGGACAAGACTAGACTGAGCGGGACTCCATCCAATCAATCACGACCAAGCAATGAGTACGGCTTGATACTTTAACTAACTAGGGTTATCACAAGCCTAGTTACTAGCAAGATACAATGAGACGTTCCAGCAGTCACAGGCCCTGCAGCTATCCAGGGTATTCAGGCAAGGTTGATTATCGAAGATCCCGAATTATTAGATGGCTTAGAGTGCAACACATAACAGTGTGCCTTGTACTTGTTTCATGAAGTGCGCCACATGACAGTGGACTGGAAATGTGCCCTACTCGACGGCAGGCTACTCTAAGTCCCTCATGTGTGGCCGAGATAACGAGATCGCCTGTAACTGGAAACATCTCTCTATATGGACTACTTGATCAATCTAGTTATTAACCTTAGTCAGATTCAGTATGAATCCCTGACCGTGGTAACTAGGGGCTCATGTCCTAGACATGATGCAAGACGAGACTAGACTAGTAGCTTGTACAAACAAGTTTCAAGCAAGCACCCACGGTGTCAAGACAAGAGTACTTAGCAAGTCAAGGTAGCTGTCACAACAGCATTCCAGAGTTCATATCAAGACTACTTAGCAGGTCAAGATAACCGTCGCAACGGTGTTCATGAGTTCATGTCAGGATTACTTGGCAGGGGTGCACCACAACAGGTCACCATCATGTCATGTTACTTGTGCTTGTTACTTGTTAGAAGTGCGCCACGACGGGCCACTATCATGAGTTGTCACAAAATCATGCCGTGTACAAATCATCATTTCAATACTAACATATCATGATTATTTCGAGTTCATGTCAAAAGGCGTAAGGATATAATAAGGGGTGCCACGTGCCCAACAAGGGTGAATCTAGAGCAATGGATGCCAGGCCCATACCGCGCCGGGCAAGGGGGCAAGATACGCTAGTGCTATGAAGCCTCTGGACAGGGGAGTATGCCAAAAGAGCACGCGAAGGGGAGTACGCGTAACGGAGGTACGCATAAAAGAGTATGCGTAAATAAGGTACGTGTGAATGAGTACGCGCGTAAATAAAGTACGCGTAAAGGAAGCATGCGTAAGGAATTCGTACAAAAGAGTACGCGTAAAGAGGTACACATAAAGCTTGTACGCGTAAAATGGAGTACGCATAAAAGAGTACGCATGAAGCTTGTACGCGTAAAATGGAGTACGCGTAAAAGAGTACGCATGAAGCTTGTATGCGTAAAATGGAGTACGCGTAAAAGAGTATGCATGAAGCTTGTTTTACGCCAAGGCAGGGAAGGCTTATTTTACGCGTAAAACAGATTTATGCTGACACGAATAAATGTGGGCATAGAGCTTGATATTACGCGAATACGTATAACGTGGGCGTAGAACTTGATATTACGCGAACACGTATAACGTGGAAGTAGAACTTGATATTACACGAACACGTATAACGTGGGCGTAGAACTTGATATTACGTGAACACGTATAACGTGGGCGTAGAACTTAATATTATGCGAACACGTATAACGTGGGCGTAGAACTTGTCCAGAACTCTAAACTTCCATGAAAACTTCGATCTAAGCCAAAATGGGACTTCCATAGATCAAAATAGGGTAGAACGAAGTTCTCTACAACAAGGAACAACCAAAACTTGGAAATAATAAAGTCTGATAGATCAAAACCCCAGGAATCCAAAAAGGCACCAATCTTAGATCTACGAGAAATAAATAATAGAAATTGAAAATACTAAGTACTAAAGTGTCTTAGAATCTCGTGAGGAAGACAATGGAACAACAAAAATGGAGTTTCTCCATGAAGCAAGTTGCACTTGCCTAAGCCTCTCTCTTGGTAGGTGGAGAGAGTTATGAGAAAGAAGAAGGAGTAAATGAGAAAGTGAGAAAGTAATGAAGAGAGAGAAAGGGTTGGTGGGTTTAAATGGAGATGGTGGTAGGTAGGGGTTGGGTTCATGATGAACCACCCCAAACCCAAACAAACCAACCCAAGCCGAACCCAAGTCAAAATAACCAAGTCATGCAAGATTAAGCTAGACAAGTCTGATTACGGAAAGGAATTCCGTACATGTATACTGAAAATATGTATAACGAAAAACGGAGGTGACAGCTAAGATGAGGCAAGTTCATCGAAACTATCCCACCTGAGCGAGGAGTCGCCTCGACCGAGCGAGTCTTCGAGTAGCCGTTACAAGGCTAAGTCCGAGCGCCGTCGACATTTTGATTCCTCCGATTGATTGAGCGGGATGGGACACTACACCAGGTGGATTTTGTAACGCTGGTTGTACCAACTAATGGATAAAATGTATGGAATGGCTATCTCATCGATGTTCATTTTGTAATGGAGTCAGTTTGTAAAAAGCCCGTGCGACGCCTTTGTATCGAGTCTGTAAAGTGATGTTTATTATCAATAAAGCTTAAGTTTCCTTCTTTATAGTGTGTGTTCTATTTACTCTGTGCATTCTCTTGTTGTTGTGTTTCGGATAACCTTATGACTATGCCTTGTGCAATCATAATTTAGGTCCACACGGCATCACGCCCGGGGACGACTATTGATTCTACAGAATCGGGGCATGACACAATGTGTATCGAAAGTAAATTGTTGCACATGGTGCAACGCATGTCAAAGTAATCGCTGTACGAAGTGCAAGGATATTTGAAATAAATCGTTGTACAAGATGCAACGGAAGGAACTGAAATCATAAATCGATAGAATGAATCGTTCGGTTGCACACCAAACTTGTGTTAGCAAATGAAAACATTGGTCGAGTTATGTCGGATTTGATTAATCAAAGTTACGGTTGTGATCAAGCACGATCACTGCGAAAAATCGTGAGTCGAAAGAGATTGTTGGTTCATACCGAGCATGATACGAAGGAAATGACTTGATTTCTGAGTAGTATATGCCATACCACGTATGCGATGAATGACTCGATTCTGAGTGGTATATGATATACCACTTGTGCGATGAATTGCATTGACGCGTTGTGAGAATTGCGGAAGGTTTGTCCGCAATGGTGGGAAGAGTATCGAGACTCGGTTGAAAATTTGTTTGAAGGTATGTTGATGCAAGTGTTCTTCGATAATCGGTTGGGACGATAAGGCGAGACTCGTATCAATGAATGATACGTCGGACAAAAATTTTAAGTCGGTCGGAGGATCGAGACTAGCGAAACGATTATGCCTTGAAGCAATAATCGGATCGACGGAAAAGGAAAACTTAAAGTTATAAATGAGTCGCACGACTTGAAATCTCGATAAAAATGTTGGACGATACAAATTTTATAATCGAATCGCATGACTTGTATCACTACCACATTTTAGATTGAGGGTATTTTGGTCATTTGTGATTTTTTTGAAATTTATTTAATTTATTTAATTGGTGATTGTGATTTGACTTTGACTAAGTTGAGACTTTGTAGACTAACCTAGGTTTTGACCCTAACCATGGTGACTAGGTTAGCATGGTGAGACCCTAGTCTAATTTAAGTCAATCTAGGTTAGTCATTTAGAAATCAAGGTTTGAATAGGAAGACTAGTGATTTGGTGCATGACCTATGACTTAGAATTAATTTTATGACTTGTAATTGAGCCATAGGCCCATGACTTAAAGCCCAAAACCCAACCAACCCACCTATGACCAGCCACACTTAGGGTTTTCCCTTGCCTATAAGTATTCTCTTAAGTTGTTCTAGCCTCTTTTGTGCTTGACCTAGATTTTTGAAGGAAAGGTAAATCCCAATTTTCCTAAAATCCTAATAAATTCATTTCAAGTCCTTTTTGACTCTAGTCTTTTGAATTAGGACCTAATTACTGTGTATTTTTTGTTTTTGGAGATTCATCTCAGTTTTTATGCAATTTGGGAGCATTTGGATAGCATGGAGGAACCCCCCATTTGAAGTATTTTCTTGATATTGCACCTATAGGTAAAACTCCACAAATTAATTTAATATTATATTTTCTTTACATTTAGGGCTAGATCTAGGAGTCTCCTAGCTGTCCCTAAAATTTGGGCTAAATTCGTATCCATTTGGTGTCCGTATCGGACACGTATCATAGTGGATAGATAGGTGTTTGTTAAAATGTCTATTAGGATTTTATTTTCGTGTTTTTTTTAATCTAATTACATAGTTCTCTATATATAGGTGTATGTAATAATTTTTGTGAAGACTAAATTGTATTTCGTGTCATTTTGTGTTGGGTTTTGAGGTTGGACACGCTGTGCGAGCCCGGTTCGGTGCCCTGCCTATCAGGCCGTAGAACTCCTTGTACAGGACACTTCGTGACACAAAATTTGGCGTGGACACTCCTTGGGTGACTGACACGAGGCCTATAAAATTTCACAGGATCTTATTGATTTGTTTAGGAGTTATTCGACCTGCACATAATTTGCACTATCGTGCACTGTCAGCCGACACACGCACAAACACGCGCAAATAGGCTATCGTGTCCGCAGTGGACATGTGTCAGGCTGCCCAACATGTAGACCTATCCTAGGCGAACACGTGGGTGTGTGCACGTGACACGAAGTGTCGTATGTCGTGTCCTAGACGCGTGTGCACTCGTGCACGACGCTGTGATTCACTGGGTGCACCCTATGTGTTTGAAATGTTGTGGATACTTCTGTGTCATGTTTGTTGGACATGAAATGACTCGAAGGACATGTGCATATGTGTATCTATGATTACCAACCCTCTAAATTGCATTTTTGTTGTTAATTGAATTCGAATCATGGAATTCCCCTAAATTCTGATACCCGACTGATACACTGCACTGATTTGAATTATTTGGGTTTTAATTTGCATTTTAACTGTTAAATGATTAGGTTAGGTTCACCTACATGTGTAATGGATGAGGAACATGTTAGTTTGTGATTTATGTTGAGCAATGGGTTTTCGAATTTGGTTTTGGGTTGCTAACTGCTAGGGCTGTTTGTTTGAACTGTCATTTGGGTTTGGGATTTCTGAGAACTAAATGTTCTTGCACTTGATCATTCACTTATAAATCTGAGAACATTACACTCTCATGTGTAGTACACACACACAGAGGCACTAGTACATTATAGCATGTACTGAAATTCTGAGAAATATTGTATAACACTACCAAAATAAGTCATAATGGCGATAAAATTAGCGACTCCAGATAAATACGTCGCTAGTTTTGTGCTTTTAGCGACGTTTTATATATACGTCGCTGAACGTCACTATCAGCGACGTTTGAGCGACAGTTAGCGACACAAATTATGTTTTGGACAACTGATGTCGCATTCTAGTCGCAAAACGTTACTTTTTTTTTATTCAACGACGTTTAGCGACGCCACTTTTACGACGTCGCCAGGTTTTAATAAATAGCGACGGTTAGCGACGTCTTTAACTGACGTCGCTAAAACATTTTATATAGGGTTCTGGCCCGATCGATTTTTCATTTTTTTCACCCAAAATTTTCTAATCTCCTGCTCTTCCCCATACCCTTGCCCGCGGTGACCCCCTGTCCGACGACCCCATTCCTCCGATGACTCACTCCCTCCGACGACCACCTGACCAGTCTCCTCCGCCACTGCTCCAGCCCCGGTAACCCCGACCCAACCCCAACGGTAAACCCTAACCCTATCTCCCTTTTTCTGATGCGACACAGACACGATCCTTTGACACACACGTAGATACTTTGCCACACACTATGACACTTTGATACTTTGACACTTTGACAACATGTGGACACTTTGACACTATTAGGCCTCGTTTGGTTCACAGAAAGGAAATGTATTCCTTTGTATTTTCCATGGGAATCGGAAAGTAGGATTCCTGTCACATTTCTTTTCCGTTGTTTGGTTGGTGTAGGAAAGGGAAGCAAAAATATAACAATGGTAAAATAAGCATTAATGGTAAAATAAGCAATAACACATGGTTACTTTTGTAATAAATGTTGGAAAAGGAGGAAGGAAAATGAATCCCATGGGTCATGAGTGGAACCATATTCCCTCCAATTTTCCCCCTTGTGAGAAAATTGATTCTCAAGTTTTTGGTTACCAAACAAAGGAAAGGAACAACTTTCCTTTCCTAGTTCCTTAAATCGGTGAACCAAACGAGGCCTTAGGATAATGTGTATAGATGAGGACTAGGACAATAAGTATAGGTAACTTCAAGATAGGAATTGTTTTACCTATGAGTATAGGTAATGGCTTTACCTAGAGTGACTAGGTAATATATAGGTTTAGGAAGCCTATAGGTTTAGGTAATGGGTTGACACATGGGTATGGGAGATACCTATGTTATAGTATATGGGGTATTGAGTTTGGGTATTGGTTTTTACTAGAGTTAAGGATAGGCTAGTGTATAGGTAATTAGGTAAATAGGCCATAGTAATAGTTTTTACCTATGTGAATAGGATATTGGTAGGGCAAATACATAGGGTATTAGCCTAGTATAGACTAGAATACCTTGGTAAGGCAACGTATGGCCCTAAAAACCTAGGTGTGACCTAGTTTGACCAAGTTTGGCAAGGTATTGACCCAGTTGTCCTAGTGTGACCTAGAAATGACTTGGAGACCTAGAATTGACCTAGTATATGTCACGCCCCGATTCGGGAATCGTTCGCCTCCGCTTAGATTCACGCCGAATCGTTCGTCCTCGCTAAGGCGTGATGCCGTACAAGTCTGGAATTGCACTTCTACAAGGCGTGCTCGTGTTCCTTTTATAAAAGAGACATTTTGAATAGAGATTCGCAGCGGATAATAGAGAAGTTTTGGCAACACAGATATGATCTGAAATAAGTTCTTTATTGATATCTTTGAAATTACATTGCATAAACATAAGGCTCTCAAACAGCCGAGATGAAAGGCCAAACTTGGCTACAACTTGCAGAAATATTGAAATGAGATACAACTTGTTCCATACATCATATCCCTTTATTAATAATGCAGCAATAACCACCTTCAGCAAAATGCCTTCTTTTTCAAGTGGAAACTTCAAGATGTACGAAGCTTCTAAAGAGTCGGACAGCAAGCCTTCAGCGTCTATGATTATCCACTAGGTTCCCGGCACCTGTGGAGACGAGGGTCAGTACATTGTCACATATGTACTGGTGAGCGGCCGTAACCAATCTCACCATAAATCAACAGTAGTAAAATTACATGAATGTTCACCATTGATTTGTATTCTTTCTATCTTGCCTTAGGGTCCATTAACAATTCATATATTTGATGAGAAATATAAGGAGCACACAGTGATGTTAGAAACATAAGCAATTCATGTTGATCTAACATAAGCAGTTCATATTGATCACCAATTTGGTGAATCTTACCCACGGTCGATAGCCATCCATGTACATATTTATGAATACCACTTACTCTGCCTGCATAAGACAATGTTAGCTATGCCACCTGTCTATATGAAGGTCACTGGCGACACGCCATCCTGGACCGTCTTACTTGGTACAACGGCGCCCTTTCAGTGCGGGTAGCTAGCCCCACTGCAAGTCCCGTTTACCGATGCCAGTACGTCGGCATAATTCCTTGTTCCCCCTAGGACGAACCGGGTCCGTGGCCGCGGATTACCGTTCTGGGAACTACCTTGTATACAAGTTGTCCATGACCATGCATGCAACGCAACTTAACTAATAAGAGACACGACATGCATGATAATAGCATCTTCCACACATATTCGTAGTTCTCATTTCATCTTGCTATTTTCCCATCTTTCCATCTTACCAACTTGCCTTCAGCCATAGGCTCGTATATTCGTTCATCCAACCAAGGGACTATTCTTGTTTAACCCATTCTTTCGAACCGAAGTCCGATATACTTACCGCCCAATACTTGGGTCTTTGCATCACCTGTTAAACAATTCATATAGCATACGAGCATCATTCGATTTGCAACATAAGCCTAGCCATGTGATAATTTATCTTTCATTATCTTTCCCGCATTATTACTAGGCATCTTTTATTAAGCACCGAACGCAATAACAAGTCAACCATTGTTATGCGCAAAGATCAAGGATCGTCGAAGGATCAAAGCCACTCACTTGTTGGTGAATTGCCGAGAGAAAGAGGTCTTCCACGCAACGTCACCCTAGGTTCACCGCGTTAGCACCTGCATTGGCACCAACGTCTGGTCAGCATACTTCTTCTCTTTCTCTCAGTTATTCGATATGAAATGCGTAGACGGTGAAAGTAAATCCATGAAAACATTCATCAAAAACAATCACGAAAACGCACACAAAAGCCAACAGCAAAAGCGACATCGAAAACCAGCAGGGCAACGGTCTCGGGGCAAGTGACTCTTATATAGAACTCTTCCCCCAAGACGCGCGCCACTGCATCTTGGGCATCATTTCAAAAGAGTCCAATCCATAACGAGGAAAGGATCTCAATTTATTATCCCGCGATCCTGGTAAAGTTTCCCCAATTCCCATCCGACTCGGCCATTCGACCGCTAGCCCGCACCGTGCTCCGCAACGGATTCAGGGCATTACATATTAATACACTAACAAAAAGTTTCGTCCTCGAAACTTAAACACAAACCCACCTAGGTCAAACAACGAAGGAAACTTTTCCTTCACCTCTGCCTCAAGTTCCCATGTCGACTCTTCGACGGAATGATTTCGCCAAAGCACTCGAACCAAAGAAACAACTCGGTTCCGCAAGATTTTATCTTTCCTATCCAAGATCTGTACGGGTTCCTCCACATAAGACAAGTCAGCTTTTAGCCCTAACGGACCGAAGTCTACCACGTGGCTTGGATCATGTACATACTTTCGTAGTTCGGAAACATGGAAGATATCGTGCACTCCATCCAATACCGATGGCAGCGCGATCTGATAGGCAACAGGGCCGACTCGCTTAAGAATTTCAAACGGGCCAACAAATCTCGGACTTAGCTTCCCCTTCGCACCGAATCGCATAACTCCGCGCATCGGTGACACCTTCAAAAATATGTGATCACCCACCATAAATTCCAATGGTCGTCGATGAGTATCCGCATAACTCTTCTGCCGACTTTGTGCCACACGTAACTTCTTCCGAATCATGCGGACCTTCTCGACGGCCTGTTCCACCATCTCTGGACCAAGTACCTGTCGTTCACCGACTTCATCCCAACAAATCGGAGACCGACACCTTCGCCCGTACAGTGCTTCATACGGGGCCATTTCTATACTTGACTGGTAACTGTTATTGTAGGCAAATTCTGCTAGCGGCAAGTGAGTATCCCAACTAGTCTTCAGATCAATAGCACAAAGCCGAAGCATGTCTTCAAGTATCTGATTCACCCTCTCGGTCTGGCCATCGGTTTGAGGATGGTATGCAGAACTAAATTTCAATTGTGTTCCCATGGCAGCATGCAAACTGACCCAGAAATACGATACAAATCGCCCATCCCGATCCGACACTATTGATGCCGGCACTCCATGCAGTCGGACAATTTCATCCAAGTATAGCTGAGCCAACCGGTCGACGCTCCATGTCGTCTTCATTGCGAGAAAATGTGCAGATTTGGTTAATCGATCAACGATGACCCCAATTTCATCATTCCCCCGCTGCGTCTTCGGCAAGCCAACTATAAAATCCATGGTTATATGATCCCATTTCCATTCTGGGATCGCGAGGTTCTGCATCTCCCCGCCGGGCCTCTGGTGTTCCACTTTGACTCGTTGACACGCTAAGCATCGCGAGACAAAGAGGGCCACATCTCGTTTCATGCCGTGCCACCAGAAGGTCGTGCGCAAATCTTTATACATTTTTGTACTTCCCGGATGCAAAGAATACTTGGCATAATGGGCCTCCGTCAAGATTTCTTTTCGGAGTTCTTCATCCTTCGGGACACATAGCCTCTCCTTGAGTCGCAATGATCCATCCTCGTGCCTGGTGAAGTCGCTGGCTTCACCCTTTTCCACTATTCTCCCAATCTTAATTAAGAACTCATCTGTCCTCTGTGCCGTCTTTATCTTTTCTAACAAACTCGGCTCAAGTTGAAGTTGAGCCAATTGTGCATTTCGGCCACGAATCTGGAGCTCAATTCCCATACTTTCTAATTCCTCCAGTATTCGTTTGTCAACACTGAGTGATCCCACAAAGTTTCGACTCAACGCGTCCGCCACCACATTGCCTTTTCCTGGGGTGTACGCAATCGTCAAGTCGTAATCTTTTATAAGCTCCAACCAACGTCTTTGCCGCAAATTTAAATCTTTTTGAGTAAAGATGTACTTCAGGCTTTTATGATCGGTGAAGATCTCGCAAGCCACTCCATATAAGTAGTGCCTCCACAATTTCAATACAAACACTATCGCTGCCAATTCCAAATCATGCGTTGGATAATTTTTCTCGTGCGGCTTAAGCTGTCTCGAGGCATAAGATATCACTTTCCCTCTCTGAGTCAACACACATCCTAAACCCAATCCGGACGCATCGCTGTATATCTGGAATCCCTCGACGCCGTCTGGAAGTGTAAGGATTGGAGCTGATACGAGACGTTGCTTCAAATTTTGAAAGCAAGCCTCGCACTCATCAGTCCAATCGAATGCCACTCCCTTCTGGGTTAGCCGAGTTAAAGGCGCTGCCACTTTTGAAAAATCCTTGACAAACTTCCTGTAGTAGCCTGCCAAGCCGAGGAAACTTCGGATCTCGCTCGCCGACGTGGGTTGCTTCCAATCCACTACGGCTTCAATTTTCTTTGGGTCAACGGACACACCTTCCGCCGAGATAACGTGCCCTAGGAACGACACGCTACTCATCCAAAACTCACATTTGCTCAGCTTGGCATAGAGCTGATTTTCCCGTAGAGTCTGTAACACTGTCCTCAAATGTTCTGCATGGTCTTCTCTGTTCTTCGAGTAGATTAGGATGTCGTCGATGAACACGACCGCAAATTTATCCAAAAAGGGCCGGAAGACTCTGTTCATCATATCCATGAAAGCGGCAGGGGCGTTGGTCAGTCCGAAGGGCATGACCAAGAATTCATAGTGTCCGTATCTGGTTCAGAATGCGGACTTAGAAATGTCATCTGGTTTGATCTTTAACTGATGGTAGCCTGAGTGAAGATCAATCTTTGAAAATACAGACGCCCCTTGTAACTGATCGAAGAGGTCGTCTATTCGAGGCAACGGGTACTGGTTCCGAATTGTAACTTTGTTTAGCTCACGGTAGTCGATGCACAGCCGCATTGTTCCATCTTTCTTCTTCACAAATAGCACCGGAGCACCCCATGGTGAAACACTGGGTCTGATGTATCCCTTGTCTAATAATTCCTGTAGCTGTACTTTGAGTTCCTTCAATTCAGCAGGCGCCATCCTGTATGGTGCCCTTGAGATCGGACGAGTATCTGGAAATGTATCGATAGTGAATTCAATCTCTCGGTCCGGAGGCATTCCGGGTATCTCGTCAGGAAACACATCAGGAAATTCTGCCACGACTTCAGTGTTAGCTGAGTCTGCACCATTCTTGCGTGTGTCTCGAACAGAAGCAAGGTACCCTTCGCAGCCAGAATGAAGCAATCGCCGGGCCGTAGTAGCTGAAATCACCATCGAAGCCTTCGCCGACGAACTGGCCGAGTAAGAGAATTCTGTTCCCCCAGGTAGGCGAAACATAACTCGCTTCTTCGCACAGTCAATCGTCGCACAACATGCACTTAACCAGTCCATTCCCAGAATGATATCGAAATCTTTCATATCAAGCTCGACTACATCTAATGGTAGCTTTCTCTTCCCGATACATATGTAACCATCCCTACACATCATGTTAGTAGGCATCTCCACTCCTGATGGAGTACTAACACTAAGGTACATATCCAACATTGTCATTTTTATTTCATGTTCCTTAACATAGTCTTTAGATATAAAACTATGTGAAGCACCAGAATCAAATAAAGTACGTGCAGGAATGCCATTAAATAACAATATACCTGTCACGACAGTATCTGATGCAAATGATGCTTCCTCCTGAGTCAATGCAAAGACTCGGCCCTGGGCACCGGGCCTCTGATTCTGTTGTAGCTGAGGAGGTCGTGGTGCCTGTCCACGATTCTGTTGATATTGTTGGTGATGCTGCTGCCTTGGAGGGTTCTGGTTGCCCCTTCCTGGACAATTGCGAGACATATGGCCAAATTGACCACACCTATAGCATCCTCCCTCCAAGACCTTACAGTCATTAGCAAAGTGCCCTTTGTTGTGGCACTTGTTGCAGTACGGCCCAACCGGGTTGGGTCGATGGTAGCCACCGTAATTCTGACGCTTTGGCGCCTCATATCTGCCACCGTTGTTCGGTCTCTTGTTATGCAAATTCTGTACCGACGCTTGCACTGGCGCCGTCGCAGGATAGTGTGGGTCCAATTCCTTCGCGTGCTCATAAGACTCCTGAAAAGTCTTATATTTCTGAACCACGACTTGAGCCTTCAGAGCAGGCCTCAAGCCCTGCTCAAACCGACGAGCCTTAGATGCATCGTCAGTAAACTTCGTGATCGCATACTGAGACAGTCTAGAAAACTCTGCCTCATACTCCTTCACCGTCATGTTCCCCTGTTCGAGCTTCTGGAACTCCAATTCCTTAGCTCGCTGCTCAGTCGAAGAGAAGTACTGAGCCAGAAATGCCTCACGGAACATCAGCCAAGTAATTTTCGTTGTTCCATTCACTCCCGCGAGAATTCTTTTCTGACTTTGCCACCAGTAGTGTGCGTTGGAAACCAGCAGTAGTTTCACACACGAGACCCTCTTAGATCCAACAATACCCAAAGCTTCCAGGTGGTCTTCCACTTCAACTAGCCAATCCATAGCAATGGTGGCTTCCTCTGTCCCTTTGAATTCTTTGCTGCAGATTTTCTTAAACTTTGTAATGTCGGCCACGGCAGTGGTCTTCTTAGCCGTCGGGGGTTCCTCTGCCTCCACTAGTTCGCTCTCTCGGGAGACTGGAGTGCCTTGAGCCCCATTGTTCACCACTGTTCGGACCAACTGTTGCAGGGTATCTAGCTGCTTCTGTTGGGCCTCGAATTGCTTCGCGTTCTGCCTCTGCTGGCTCTCCATCATAGCCAGCATCCTCTCCATAGGGTCGGTTGAGGCTACCACCCTTGAGCTACTCGCATTGTTTGTCGTACCCGCCTTTGTCATCTCTGCAAAACAGAGGAGCTTGTTAGTCTCATAATATATTTATGGACTTATTGTATGGAACATCTCATTTCGGGACATTTAAAACCAAAGTTGTTCGAGAAGCAATAAAGCTTGTGTCGTTTTTCGAAATCTTTAAAACCAAGAAATTCCCAAGGATGTAAAGCCGTGCTTTGATACCAAACTGTCACGCCCCGATTCGGGAATCGTTCGCCTCCGCTTAGATTCACGCCGAATCGTTCGTCCTCGCTAAGGCGTGATGCCGTACAAGTCTGGAATTGCACTTGTACAAAGCGTGCTCGTGTTCCTTTTATAAAAGAGACATTTTGAATAGAGATTCGCAGCGGATGATAGAGAAGTTTTGGCAACACAGATATGATCTGAAATAAGTTCTTTATTGATATCTTTGAAATTACATTGCATAAACATAAGGCTCTCAAACAGCCGAGATGAAAGGCCAAACTTGGCTACAACTTACAGAAATATTGAAATGAGATACAACTTGTTCCATACATCATATCCCTTTATTAATAATGCAGCAATAACCACCTTCAGCAAAATGCCTTCTTCTTCAAGTGGAAACTTCAAGATGTACGAAGCTTCTAAAGAGTCGGACAGCAAGCCTTCAGCGTCTATGATTATCTACTAGGTTCCCGGCACCTGTGGAGACGAGGGTCAGTACATTGCCACATATGTACTGGTGAGCGGCCGTAACCAATCTCACCATAAATCAACAGTAGTAAAATTACATGAATGTTCACTATTGATTTGTATTCTTTCTATCTTGCCTTAGGGTCCATTAACAATTCATATATTTGATGAGAAATATAAGGAGCATACAGTGATGTTAGAAACATAAGCAATTCATGTTGATCTAACATAAGCAGTTCATATTGATCACCAATTTGGTGAATCTTACCCACGGTCGATAGCCATTCCTGTACATATTTATGAATACCGCTTACTCTGCCTGCATAAGACAATGTTAGCTATGCCACCTGTCTATATGAAGGTCACTGGCGACACGCCATCCTGGACCGTCTTACTTGGTACAACGGCGCCCTTTCAGTGCGGGTAGCTAGCCCCACTGCAAGTCCCGTTTACCGATGCCAGTACGTCGGCATAATTCCTTGTTCCCCCTAGGACGAACCGGGTCCGTGGCCGCGGATTACCGTTCTGGGAACTACCTTGTATACAAGTTGTCCATGACCATGCATGCAATGCAACTTAACTAATAAGAGACACGACATGCATGATAATAGCATCTTCCACACATATTCGTAATTCTCATTTCATCTTGCCATTTTCCCATCTTTCCATCTTACCAACTTGCCTTGAGCCATAGGCTCGTATATTCGTTCATCCAACCAAGGGACTATTCATGTTTAACCCATTCTTTCGAACCGAAGTCCGATATACTTACCGCCCAATACTTGGGTCTTTGCATCACCTGTTAAACAATTCATATAGCATACGAGCATCATTCGATTTGCAACATAAGCCTAGCCATGTGATAATTTATCTTTCATTATCTTTCCCGCATTATTACTAGGCATCTTTTATTAAGCACCGAACGCAATAACAAGTCTACCATTGTGATCAAGGATCGTCGAAGGATCAAAGCCACTCACTTGTTGGTGAATTGCCGAGAGAAAGAGGTCTTCCACGCAACGTCACCCTAGGTTCACCGCGTTAGCACCTGCATTGGCACCAACGTCTGGTCAGCATACTTCTTCTCTTTCTCTCAGTTATTCGATATGAAATGCGTAGACGGTGAAAGTAAATCCATGAAAATATTCATCGAAAACAATCACGAAAACGCACACAAAAGCCAACAGCAAAAGCGACATCGAAAACCAGCAGGGCAACGGTCTCGGGGCAAGCGACTCTTATATAGAACTCTTCCCCCAAGACGCGCGCCACTGCATCTTGGGCATCATTTCAAAAGAGTCCAATCCATAACGAGGAAAGGATCTCAATTTATTATCCCGCGATCCTGGTAAAGTTTCCCCAATTCCCATCCGACTCGGCCATTCGACCGCTAGCCCGTACCGTGCTCCGCAACGGATTCAGGGCATTACAGTATATCATGTTTATGATTCCAAAACACCAATTGACATTAATATTCTATATTTAGGTCTTCGAGGTACCGTATCGGATATTGTTGACATTTCACACTACCAAAATAAGTCAAATCAACGACGAAATAAGTCAATCCTAGAGTATATAGAGTGAGCCTCCCTACTTTCTTTCTTCTCATTCGGGTCATTCAGTCGACTATTCTGCATCATAGGATATCTACCTCAACCTCACCCTAGAGAAGTGTGGAAATATTAATGTTAACCAAGGTTCACAGTAAAGAGAGGGAAAGAAACTACATAGGATACATCATATCTATTACCACTTGTTGTATCATGATTACTTTTACAAGTGTTTAAATGATATGCATGTATCTATCTTACAGAATTATCTTCAAATGGATATGGAGCTGAATTACTATCTGCAAAATTGTTCGTGGATGTACAACCGTCATCCTGATGATATGTGCGGTGTGCGGGATGAATTCATAGAGGGTGTACACCAGTTCCTGCAGTTTACCAAGGCATTCCCTCAGTACATAGACGGTACCAAAATTAAGTGTCCGTATGTGAGATGTCGCAACTTGAAATATCATCCAGAAGTGGATGTCACGTATCATTTATACTCGAAGGATTTCACACCGAATTACTATCAGTGGAGCGAGCACGGAGAACTTGTGTCTTTAGCATCAGAGTACGAGCCTTATGTGGATGTCCACAACAACGCTCCTTACGACGATGGGTTGGTGAACATGGTTTTTGACGCGGTCGAGCCTAGTTTCGATCCGGATGATCATGATGCACCTGAGGAGGCACCGAACCCCGATGCTGCACAGTTCATGGAGTTGCTGAAGAATGCAAGGACTCCATTATATCCTGGTTGTTAGGATCATTCACCTTTGGAGGTGGTTACAAGATTGTTGAGCATCAAGTCCAATTTTAATATGTCGCAAGATTGCTACAACCGTCTTATGGAGTTGCTTATAGAAATATTGCCTGAGGGTGCGAAGTTGCCTAAAGACTTCTACCGGTCTAAGAGGATGGTTAGATCGCTCTGGATAGGATACGAAAAAATTGATGCCTGTCACAACGGGTGCATGTTGTACTACAAAGACGACAAGGATGAAGATGCCTGCAGATTTTGTGGTGTCGATCGCTACAAGGCATGTAGTAGAGGAAAGTCTGTCGGTGCCAGGAAGCCTACCTCTTCGATGCACTACTTGCCATTGACGCCGCGGTTGCAGCGGTTGTTTTTGGTGAAGGAAACTGCATAAAACATAAGTTGGCATAAGCGAGAACATACCGAAGGAGTGTTGGATCACCCATCTGATGGAGAAGCATGGAAGCACTTTGATCGAGAGTATCCAGATTTTGCTTCTGATCCGCGTAATGTCAGATTGGGTCTCTGCTCCGATGGTTTTACCCCATTCGGACTTTCGGGATCCCAGTATTCGTGTTGGCCTATGATCGTCACCCCGTACAATCTACCATCTTGGATGTGCATGAAGACTCCGTATATGTTCCTCACCGTTATTATCCCAGGTCCGAACAATCCGAAAAGGAATATCGATGTGTATTTACAGTCGTTGATTGATGAGTTGATTCAGCTGTGGAAAGTAGGTTCCAACACGTACGATGTATCTAGAAAACAAAATTTCCAGATGCGGGCAGCACTTATATGGACCA
The DNA here is from genome assembly GCA_029216955.1 of Iris pallida. Classification (NCBI taxonomy): domain Eukaryota; kingdom Viridiplantae; phylum Streptophyta; class Magnoliopsida; order Asparagales; family Iridaceae; genus Iris; species Iris pallida. Next base: position 10,761,455 of record JANAVB010009398.1, on the reverse strand, counting down.
TCAACGACTTTTCGGCCTATGGAATGTTATCTGGATGGAGCACGCATGGACATCTTTCATGTCCGTATTGCATGGACAGCACTAAGGCTTTCCGTTTGAAACACGGAGGCAAACCGTACTTCTTCGATTGTCATCGACAATTCCTGCCGAAGGATCATCCGTACTGGAGGAACATGAATGCTTTTCGTGCTGGCATTGTGGAGAAGGCTAATCCCCCGCCAAGGTGGCCCGGATACACGATATGGAAAGAGGTAAAAGATTTACCAAGAGCTATTGAGCAGCCTGCTACGGGCTACAAGTGTGACGGATTTGGTCACATTCATAACTAGACAAAGAGGAGTATATTCTGGGATCTTTCATATTGGAGCACCAATCTGATTAGACATAACCTTGATGTCATGCATATCGAGAAGAATGTGTTTGGCAACATAATTAATACTGTAATGGATGTAAAGGGGAAGACGAAAGACAATCCAAAGGCTAGATTAGACTTGGAAGAAATATGTAGACGTCCTGCATTGCATTTGATAGAGGACGGGAATGGGAAGTTGAAGCAGCCTAAGGCAATTTTCTTACTGGAAAAGGAGGATAAAGTGAGGCTTTGTAGGTGGATTCAAGGTCTAAAATTTCCAGATGGGTATGTTTCGAACTTGAGAAGATGCGTCGACCTCAAGGAAAACAAACTGACAGGTATGAAGAGCCATGATTGTCACGTATTCATGGAGCGATTAATTCCGATTGTATTTCGGGAATTCTTACCGCAGGCAGTTTGGGATCCATTGACAGAGCTTAGCATATTCTTCAGGGACCTTTGTTCTAAGAAATTGCTCGTTGATCATCTAGAAAAGCAAGAGAAGGACATTACGATAACACTGTGCAAGCTAGAGAGGGTGTTCCCTCCTGGATTCTTCGACTCTATCGAGCATTTGCCGATTCATCTTTCCTACGAGGTACGTATTGGTGGACCCGTCGAATATCGATGGATGTACCCGTTCGAGTGACATTTGAATCACCTAAAAAGAAAGGTGAAAAATAAGGCTCAGGTCGAGGGTTCTATTTGTGAAGCCTATATTCTCGAGGAGATTACAAATTTCTGCTCCTCCTATTTCAAACCTCATGTTGCTACGAATAGAACGAGGGCTCCGAAAAACGACGACGGATATCAAAAATTTAATGATGGAATACTGAAAGTATTCAATGCGTCCGGAAAGCCTTCGGGGAAAATGAATAAGAGATATTTGAATGACGAAGAGCTAAGGGCTGCTCAGTTGTATGTATTACTCAATTGCGACGAGGATAAAGTGGAGAAGCTAGAGGGGTAAGTAACTCAGGATGATGAGTTTATGTCATCTCAATGTAATAGTATAAGCTAATATTATTGTACTAATCGGCGGTTGCTTCGTTGTTTTCCAGCAAATATAATGATGAGTTGAGGCTGTTTAGACCCTACCTAACAGACGAAGCATTAGAACAAGAAATGAGACGTCATTTTCCTTCTTGGTTGAGCGAATATGTAAGTAGCTCGGTAATTACTGGCCTCTTCTAATGCAACTGCGCAATAAATAACTTATTATCTCTTCTTTGATATTCAGGACGATCGTCTAATTTCACCCGAGATTGAATTAATTAGAACTCTTGCCAAGGGACCAATTACTTTTGTTGAAATATGGCCAAGTTACTGTATCAATGGCTTTCGGTTCAAGTCGACAAATGCTCCGATCAGAGACAGCTTCCTGGATCTTGATTCCATGAAAAACAGTTGTTTGTGTATCAAGTCTTCGAACTACAAAGACGTCGATCCAGGAAATGATTTCTTTAGCATCTTGCGAGAGATTGTGGAGTTGTCATATAATAATGGCAGAGAACCTGCAAAGATCGTGTTATTCAAGTGTGAATGGTTCGATCCGATTGAAAATCAAGGTTGGAAAATTGATAAGCATGGTCTTGTGGATATAAACTACAAGCGTAGATATTAAGGCTACGAACCGTTTATCCTAGCAACTCAGGCTCAGCTCGTGTACTTCACAGCTTATCCGAGACGGAGAGCAACGAAGTCTGACTGGTGGGCAGTATGCAAGACTAAAGCTAGAGATACTTTTGATGTTGACGAAAAAGCTTACCAGGAGGACGAGCTACCTCTTGTAACCAATATTGTCGATGTGGACTCCACGGAAGTTACGTATTACACGACACATAATGTAGAAGATATAGAGTTATCCGAAGAGGAAGACGAAGCCGACGAAGGCGAAGATGAAAGTGAAGATGAGGAGGAAGAGGAAGATGAGGTCGAGGAAGACGAACAAGATGATTATTCTGAAGATGATTGAGAGAGATATACTTATCTGAACTTAGATGTTTCTTCTAGAATATATTATCTGGACTTAGATGTTTATTATAGAATGTATCATCATATGTTGTCTTGGTTATTATCTTGTCTTTGTTGTACTTTCATATTTCTAGTCTCTATTATTTGTTGTACTTTCATATTTCTAGTCTCTATTATTTGTTGTATTATTATATGCTGTTATCAGGTATGGCAGGTCGTCGCGGATCGTTTCGAGGGGGACGACGAGGTCATGATCCTCCAGTACTTCCTACTGGTACTGCTAGAGGACGAAGTTTTCTTTCGGTACCTCCTACTGGTACCGGCTCTTGATCCTCGTCGCCGATTACTCCTCCATATCGGACAGTAGCTGGGCCTGCTGGGACGACGTCACGTGGCATATCTCCTGGGACGAGTAGTTCCAGGCCTGTTGAGAGTGCTCGCCCGTCCAGCGTTCCTGCTGCTGATACGACGATGGAGATGGATGAGCAGATGGCGGAGGCTGCCACAACGGCCGAGGCGGCTGTACCGACGGCCGATCAGCATCATGCAGATGATGCGTGCGCACCTCCGAAGGAGAGGAGGACGGAGATCTGGGCCGACGGTACAAAGTAGGTGTTTTGGTTTATAATTTTTTTTCTTCTGTTTTTATCATAAATTAACTTTTTTCATGAATATAATATGTCTGTATAGATATCGTCCCCTAGAGGTACAGAGACGTCTAGGCCACATGCTGAGGCATAATTATGGTGGTTTTTGGATTAACTACTCTGATGCTCCGGACGAGAGGAAGGCCTTATGGTTTGCGCACTTCAAGGTTAAAATATATTTGCTTTTAACATGAATCATATAATTTTTGCATATTATATATAACTGATAAATATTTGGTTTGCGCTCTTCTAGGATATGTTTTTCTATCCACCGCACCGGGCCGAACTTATCGAAGGGATGTTTCCTGCCGTCGCTGCCAAGCTGATCCGCGACGCTATTAATAATCAGAAGGATCGTGATCGTGCCGGAAAGCCAATCCAAGGTTGGATCACCGCTGATCAGTGGAATACGATGAAGGCTCGATTCGATGAGCCAAGGTACAAGGAGAAGTTGGAGAAGGCCAAGGCGGCTAGGCAACATGCCTCGAAGTGGTACGGTGGGTCGATTCCGATGACGAAATATTTCCGTCGTCTGGTATGTCTTTTTCTTTTAGAAATATTATTTTAATACAAAACCGATAAATTATTACTAAGATAATATATTTAATTACAGGTAAGAAAAGTCGATAATGCCGACATGGTGACCGTCTTCCTGGCCACCCATCGGAAGGGCGAAGACCTTATTGACGAGAGGGCCGAGCAGACCTATGTAAGTATTACAATACGTTATCTTAATTTAATACTTCGTGTCAATTTTAATATAACTTAGTAAATATGATGCAAATAAATATTCATGTAGTTAGTAATAATAAGTACATTAATTAGAAATTAGAAATTGTAGAGTACTATCCATACTTTCTAGGCCGAGTATCAGAGGCTGTGGGAACGGGCGGCTGCTAGTACACCTGATGCAGGAGAGGCCGGTACTTCCTCGCAGCCCACTCAAGCTCCGTCGGCGGACGAGCTCTGGATGACCGCCGCTGGTGGACTCCGTAGGGGTACGTACTACGGTACGGGATCCTATGGTGCCCTAGTTGCGACCCAGTCCTCTAGGGCATCTCCTGCTAGTGTGCATGGTCCACAGCCATCCCAGGAGTCTGCCCGAGTCCACCAGATGATGGAGTCTCTCCGTGACGACCTGCTACGACGGATCGAGGAGCAGTCTCAGCACCCTACGGACGATCCTGTGCTGCTAGCACGATTGGATGCGCTCGACCGCGGCATTATGGAGCTCATGGAGACGACTGAGAGGACAGAGCGCAGCGTTGGAGGGTTAGAGCGCACGATAACGGAGCTGCAGACAGGACAGGTGACCATGGCCGAAAGGCTGAGATTGGCGCAGGATTCGATGGTCCAGAGCAGTGATAGAATGTTATCTATCATAGATTCATACCACCAGCGACTTACAGCGTTGGAGCGTGCTGGTCCTCCGGGTGCGTCTTTATCGTCGTCGACTCCGCCGCCTCTACCGCCTTCTTCTTCGACACCGACTCCACCGACGTCACTGCCTGCTCCATCGATATCGATTTCACTTGAGGAGTATGAGTTGTTTTTATCCCTTCGTCGCGGCGGTGCCCCTCCTGCACCAGATCCCTAGTTGGTTGTGTGTAGACTTTGGTTATTTGGTTGTAGACTTTGTTATTTGGTGTAGACTTTGGTTATTTGATTGTAGACTTTGTTATTTGGTGTAGACTTGGTTATTTGGATACTTGTTGGTTGTGCCTATTCTATTTGTTGGATCCTAATCTATTTGTTGGATCTCATTCTATTTGTTGCCTGCTACATTGTGTTATACTGTTGTTTATGTTATTATTCGTTTCAATTGGATGTTATTATTCGTTTTACTTGAGGAGTATGAGTTGTTCTTATCCCTTCGTCGCGGCGGTGCCCCTCCTGCACCAGATCCCTAGTTGGTTGTGTGTAGACTTTGGTTATTTGGTTGTAGACTTTGTTATTTGGTGTAGACTTTGGTTATTTGATTGTAGACTTTGTTATTTGGTGTAGACTTGGTTATTTGGATACTTGTTGGTTGTGCCTATTCTATTTGTTGGATCCTAATCTATTTGTTGGATCCCATTCTATTTGTTGCCTGCTACATTGTGTTATACTGTTGTTTATGTTATTATTCGTTTCAATTGGATGTTATGTCAACTCTTGATCAACTCTGGTCAACCCTAGAAGTCAAACTAGGTCAACTATGGTCAAACTAGGTCCAACAAGTCTAAATTAGGTCAAACAAGTCATTCTAGGTCTAAACAAGTCTAGGTTATGTTAACTAGGTTTAACAATCGTTCTAAGTCCTAACAAGTCTATATTAGTCTAATCAAGGCTAAACTAGCCTATGCTAGTATATCAAGCCCATACAACCTATACAATACAAAGTCAAAACCAACATCACACAACCTATTATTGCATCTAGGCCTACACATGGAAATCACATATTACATACATATATATATACATATAGGCTACCTATATGTATACCACACATACATATATATAATATATATATAATGGTACACACACATAATATAATATATAGGATACCTACATATATACATAATATACTTAGATGCATATTACATACACATACATATTTATATACATTACATTATATATATATACATAGGAAGATAGAAAGATAGAGAGTTAGAAAAAGTGAGGAAAAGGGAGAGTGACAAGTGTGTGATAGAGAGTGAGTGTGTGTGTGTAGGAGTGACTGAAACCTGTGTATGTAGGGACTGAAACCTGTGTACAGTGAGGAAAAACTGTGTGTGTGTGATTGTGTGTCATTCACATGGGTGTGTGTGTGTATATGGCCTGTGATCAGCAAAACAAGGAATGTGGATTGTTGGTTATGGTGTGCGTTATTGAGTGTTCATTCCTGTTGGTTATATGGGGTGTGTGTGTATATGGTGTGTGTTATTGAGTGTTTATTCCTGTTGGTTATGGCTCAATCATTCAAATACTCAAATCTGGAATGTGGACAGTCAAGTCCTAATACCCAAGTAAAACCCAAACTGGGAACGAGGGGACTGTGCAGACCAAATCTCAGGTTTACATATTCCAGATTTTGAAAAACAGTCCAATATTGGTTATGGTTATCTTTTTAAACAGCAGGAAGAAAATGACATTCTGTATTTTATTTTTTTTATTTTTTTTGCAGTTCTACCGACGTACGTCTGCGTCGGTAAACGTCGGTAAATCTATAAAATTTTCCAGGGTACCGACGTTTACCGACGTCCTTATACGTCGGAGAACGTCGATAAACGTCGGTGAACGTCAGTAATAATTCCAAGAATTACCGACATTTAGTGACATTTTAAACGACGGTAAACGTCGGTAAATTCCCAGGATTTTACCGACGTGTAGCGACTTTAAACACGTCGCTAAACCACCGACGATACGACGGTAGACGTCGGTAATATACCGACGTATATATAAGTCAGTAAACGTCGGTAATCCACCGACGACACGACGGTAGACGTCGGTAATATACCGACGTATATATACGTCGGTAAACGTCGGTACTTGCAACGTTTGGCGACGTTTTAAAGATCAGCGACTTACGTTTCCGCGACAAGTCCAAAACGACGGTAATTGCGTCGGTAAATATTTTTAGCGACAAAATTTGTCGTTTTAGCGACGTCTTTAGGCGTCGCTAAAACGACTTATTCTGGTAGTGTAATCCCAAAACCTGAGAAAAAGTAGATGCCACCTTACATTGTACTATTCCTGAGATCAATTACACACTCCCTAAACTAAATACTGTAACCTATCCTCACTGCACCCTCACACAATCACACACACATCTACACTGTCACACCGAGACACACATGCTACACACAACACTGTTTCCAGTTCCCTATGGCAATAAACTGTCAATTGAAATTCACTTGAGTTAGCTGAGATTAGTAACATCTAGCGCACACACACACACCTGGCTCTCACACATTGACACAATTGTACATTGGTTTCCTGAAACCTAAGACACTCTACACTATCACATTGTGTTTCCCTCTTGCACACACATACTCCACATTCCTGAGAACACAGGAACATTGCCATGAACACACTCACCTATGTACACATATTATACAACACACTATTGTTTTCCTGTCACACTACATTCCTACACATACACTCACTCATCTATCTACACACACAAACCTACACAGGACATATGTACCACATGACACACACACACATTTCTATCTCTACATGAATATATATGAATATATAATCTAGTATCTATATAGCTACCATATATGTATATTTATATTTTTTTTAATATGAGTGTAATATATATCTAATGTGAATGTGATATGAGTAATATAATGTGAATATTACGTTTGCCTATATAAATAGTATGTACATAGACATGTGAGAAATTGGTATGTAAATATGGAAATTGTTATGTGTGTGGCCTATATGTGAATATAGCTCATGGCCTAGGTAGTATAGCCTATGGTATAGGAAACATATACATGAGTTGGGTTATGTAAACTTGTGTGAATTGAATGGTGTGTGCTTGCTAGTCTAATTGGTTAGTGACCTAGATGGACTTGTTAAGCCTAGGTTAGACCAACCTAGACTTGTTTGACCTTGTTTGACCCTATTTGACCAAACAAGACTAGAGTGACCTAGTTTGATTGTTAGAGTTGATTAGAGTTGACCAAAGGTTGACTTTAGCCTAGATTGACCCCAAATATCATGTAGATGAATTATAGCAGTCTATTTTATTATTTTAGACATATAGTGACTTGTAATATTCTATAGGAGACAGATACTACTCCTCGGACAGTATATTCTCTTCAGATATTCAGGATACCAGGCGAGTACATTCTCTGATCATTTTATATCTTGTTTAGGATTATATTTCCTGTTTTAGATTATTTTACTTGATGCTGACACATTGGTAACATGGACTAGTACAATATGGATCCCTTCATGAGATGTTATCCCCCTCAGGAGCATCAGATACTCTTGTCTCGTGTGTTTCACTTATATCATGTATCTCATGCTTCTATTATCATGAATCTTCATGTATCAGCTTGTGATTTCTATACTCTCATAAATCACAGAGCCTTCACGAATCTATTCCTGAATCACTCTTGAATCACCCTTTATGGGCAAAGTAGTATAGTCATGAATCTTAACGTAACTTGACTGGATCCTTGTGTATTGATTGGGGACGGGGGAGTAGAAACTGAGCATGTAAATAATTCCAAAGTAGAATAGTCATGAATCACCTCTTTAGTATAGTCATGAATCACCCTCCAGCTGTTCACATGTTCATCTTGTACTTTGAATCACTAGCACTGTTTAGCTCTCTTATATATTGTAGATATTTACTTATAGTCTCTCTTTTACATTATGTTATTCTTCAATTTCATGTATCTTACTCTCTAGCATGATTATATTTCCTATCCTGTTATGATTTGTTGAGATGTATTGTGCTCGCTCCTGTCCTGACTAGACCTGTTAAAAATATTACAGAGGATGAGGACGAGGCGTGTTGTCCCACCTATTATGGGACTACCCTAGAGGACTGTTGTGACCTGGACCAGCAGCAGGACCCCTTAGCAGTGGACGACACTCCATTAGACTAGGATGTCTTTTATTTATGTTTACATTCTGGACGACTGTATTTTGATATTTAGGATATTCTGGATTTGTGATATCATAGACACTTAGACTTCTATCTGATTGTATCTCTGTGGATTTGTTTCGTTCCATATCTATCTATCTTTTTATCGTATTCTACCTTAGATGTGATTGAGACTGTATTGCTATGTCACCTCTATTCAGAGTGTATATACTGTACAAGTACCTTATATATTGTTAGATGATTGACCTGGGACAACATTCTACTGCCGACACTGCGACGTAGGCTGGACGTACCCACGTCTCGTGCCCTTACTCTAGGGTGCGGATCGTGACACGTTTTTAGTGGTGGCCCATGCAGGTAGAGTTTATGTAGTGATATTCGAACTAGAGTATCACTACAGCCTGCAGTAGGATTAGGATATTTTTGAGGGTACTCAATCATACTAGGAAAAACTCTTAATCAGATTCCTTTTATCTAAATTTGCTGCTTATTATCTTTCCTTGAATATAAACTGTCCTCCTTTGATTTTTCGCTTCATTCTCAGTAATTGCTTCTTGTTTTGATCTGTCTTCATGATGGTTATGGAGACACGATCTCATCGCTCCAGTCTGGGGGATACTATCGAGAGGCTGGCCACCTCTCGTCCTGTTCAGCAGGGCCTCGAGACCGTAGTTCCTGTTGTGCCGACTCAGTTTGGCGTTCCTGCTATATTGGAGGTGCACCTCCGCCTGTACAGAGACCTTTCCCCGTCATTTCTGATTTCTCTCAGCAGCAGAGGTACATGCAGCATCAGCAGCAGGCCATGGGAAACCAGCAGGGGCGAGCTTTCGCCAGGACAGTCAAGGATGCACAGGCCATTGGAGATCTTGCTGCAGGTTCTGTTCTTCTCGATTCTATTTCTGCAATTGCCTCTTATAACTATCTTGAAATTCGATCCCATTTGTTTCTTGTTGACTGATCAATTTTGTTCTGTTGTTCTTGTGTTATGTTTGTTTTCTTCTGGGAAAATCATATGGGCTAGGTCACCTCAGTTATGGGATCCAGAATCTTCGATAGTCGTGTTAGCTGGCATAGTGAGGACATATAGTCAGATTTTGGACGTATTTCTCTGGTGTAGAAATTTAAGGTTTTCGCTGTCAAACATGCGACAATGCAAAAATTTTAAATACCATGATTCTAGAGGTATGTACCTTAGTCAAGGACTCTGTGATTATCGTAGCCTTGCTCACTAGCATGATAAAGACTCTGAGTAACATGATTTTGGACAGACGCATATGATTATCAGATTGTATCTTGAGAAGATTTTTAAACACGTCATCTCTATCGTACCCTTCTGTTGTTATGAAATCGTATTCCATCATCAAATAACTTAGGAGTAGGGATATTTAGTTTTGTAGAACTTATTCATATGTAGTTCTTTCATAGTGTAATGATATGATGACTTGTAGAGTGTCTGTACCCTAGAGATGATAGTTAGCATTGGTATTAGAATAGTAACCCATTGTAGATGATTCCCCTGTTATTTATAATACCAACCAGTTTACATATAGGATGTTAGTATGCCTTACATTTATTATTATTTTCCCCTAAGACTGAGAGGTATATATATATATATATAGATAGATTGCAGATGATATTGGCATATGGGATATGAGTTGGTTGGTATCTATAGGCCATTGTTGTATAGGGTATTGACATATTGTTTAGCCTATATTTGGTTCAGTTTTCTATTTTAGTTAAGTTCTCTATGTGTTGAGTTCAGTCATGTTGATCAACCTTTATAGGCAGTGTGCAGACCCTTCATTAGAAACCCTGTTCCCTCAGTTCATACTATTTTAAGTTGTTCACTGCACTCAAACTTTTCTTACCTACCATATTGCATCATAGATCTCACTGGACCATTGTTCAGACCCCAATTATTGACTCACCAATATAACCATCAACCCCTTACCATATTTGCATATCTGGAGAGTTAGTATCATGCATACTAGAGGTCTGCACTCATCCTTACCATTTGGACATGGTGACATATTGCATCTCTTAGCATATTACCTTGATAGCCTTGCAATACCCTTCAGTATAACCTGTAGTACCTGCCCTACAGTGGAGTTTAAACTTTTCTTGGGCATGATTGTTCAGTCCACTTGGGACAGTTGAATACATTGGGGATATAATGTGGGTTGTTAATAAACGTTCTCCCTTGATCATTTGTTCTGTCCCTCTTTCATTATATTAGATACAGATGATACATGTTTAGCCCATCTGTCCAGATTCATTTTTCCATAGGTATGTGTCCTACATATCATCATCCTACATGTGATTGTTCTGCACCTCCATAAGCAGCCATGCTACACCATTGTCATGCATGTAGTTAGTTCAGCCAGATAGAGAGGAGAGGCCAGGTTGATCTAGAGGCATGTTTCAGTCACCATATAGGTTTTCTTTCACTTTGCCTTTACAAGTGGACCCAAATGTCCTGTCCTTTAGCTTATAATTTCAGTCTCCTTAGCATCATTCCCTTTTGCCTACACTGATGATTCAGACCATTCATCCTTAGCCTAATTTCCAAGCATTTGTTCAGTCCCATATAAGTTTAGTCTACTTTAACCCTTTGATGATCAGTTATATATATATATATATATATATATATATATATATAGATGATATACTTAGGATATATGTAATGGGTTGTTGTTCTTGAGCTTATGTATATGTGGTATTTGGGATTTGTGTGCTTAGATTATGGGTATTTAGTTATGGATGACTTGATAGGATTTGGAAAGTTAAGAGTTAGTCTATTATAGAGTTTTTTTTGCTAATCTCTAGTTGCCGACACCTAGATAGCTAGCATAGGTGAAATCCTAAAAAATTGACAAGTTGTTGACCAGTAGTTAACCATTGTCGATGTTTGACTTAGTGGACTGAAGATAGGATTAGAAGCAGGTTGTTGTTGTGTTGTTGATCATGTTTGATTATTTAGTAACTTGAGACCTTGTTTGTGATTAGGTTGGAGACATGATTTTTCTGAGGATATCTCCAACTCGTGGTATCATACATTTTGGTAAAGGTGGGAAGCTTAGCCCGCGCTTCATAGGAACTTTCATGATCAGCGGGAGAGTCGGTGACGTAGCATACAGGTTAGACTTGTCACCTGCACTAGTGGGTGCCCACAACGTATTTCACGCATCACAGTTGAGACGGTACATGGCTAACCCTAGCCATGTACTTGACCACTCGGAGATTGAGGTAGGGCCTACTCTCAGTTATCCAGAGCAGCCAGTAGAGATTCTGGATTGCCGAGAGAAGGTACTGAGAAACCAGATGATGCCCTTAGTTCGCGTCGCATGGAGGCATCATTCTCCAGGAGAATCCACCTGGGAGCGGGAGGATGAGATGCGCGAGCGATACCCATATCTGTTTGGACCTTGAGGTATGATTGTCTATCCTCCTCATCAGTTTAGTTTCGTCTTTTAATTTCGAGGACAAAATTATTTTAAGGAGCGTAAATTTGTCACTACCACATTTCAGATTGAGGGTATTTTGGTCATTTGTGATTTTTTTGAAATTTATTTAATTTATTTAATTGGTGATTGTGATTTGACTTTGACTAAGTTGAAACTTTGTAGACTAACCTAGGTTTTGACCCTAACCATGGTGACTAGGTTAGCATGGTGAGACCCTAGTCTAATTTAAGTCAATCTAGGTTAGTCATTTAGAAATCAAGGTTTGAATAGGAAGACTAGTGATTTGGTGCATAACCTATGACTTAGAATTAATTTCATGACTTTTGATTGAGCCATAGGCCCATGACTTAAGCCCAAAACCCAACCAACCCACCCATGACCAGCTACACTTAGGGTTTTCCCTTGCCTATAAGTATTCTCTTAAGTTGTTCTTGCCTCTTTTGTGCTTGACCTAGATTTTTGAAGGAAAGGTAAATTCCCATTTTCCTAAAATCCTAATAAATTTATTTTAAGTCCTTTTTGACTCTAGACTTTTGCATTAGGACCTAATTACTGTGTATTTGCTGTTTTTAGAGATTTATCTCAGTTTTTATGCAATTTGGGAGCATTTGGATAGCAAGGAGGAACCCCCCATTTGAAGCATTTTTTTGATATTGCACCTATAGGTAAAACTCAACAAATTGATTTAATATTATGTTTTCTTTGCATTTAGGGCTAGATCTAGGAGTCCCCTAGTTGTCCCATAAATTTGGGCTAAATTCGTGTCCATTTGGTGTCCGTATCGGACACGTATCATAGTAGATAGATAGGTGTTTATTAAAATGCCTCTTAGGATTTTATTTTCGTGTTTTGTAAATCTAATTACATAGATCTCTAGATCTAGGTGTATGTAATAATTTTTGTGAAGACCGAATTGTATTTCGTGTCGTTTTGTGTCGGGTTTTGAGGTTGGACACGCTGTGCGAGCCCGGTTCAGTACCCTGCCTATCGGGCCCTAGAACTCCTTGCACAGGACACTTCGTGACACAAAATTTGGCGTGGACACTCCTTGGGTGACTGACACGAGGCCTATAAAATTTCATAGGAACTTATTGATTGGTTTAGGAGTTATTCGACCCGCACGTAATTTGCACTGTCGTGTACTGTCAGCCGACACACGCACAGACACGCGCAAACACGCGCTCGTGTCCGCTGTAGACACGTCGTGGACACGTGTTAGGCTATCCAGCGTGTAAACCTATCCTAGGCGAACACGTGGGTGTGTGCACATGACACGAAGTGTCATGTGTCGTGTCCTAGACGCGTGTGCACTCGTGCACGACGCTGTGATTCACTGGGTGCACCCTATGTGTTTGAAATGTTGTGGACACTTCTGTGTCATATTTGTTGGACACGAAATGACTCGAAGGACACGTGCACATGTGTATCTATGATTACCAACCCTCTGAATTGCATTTTTGTTGTTAATTGAATTCGAATCGTGGAATTCCCCTAAATTCTGGTACCCGACTGATACACTGCACTAATTTGAATTTTCTGGGTTTTAATTTGCATTTTAACTGTTAAATGATGTTAAATGATTAGGTTAGGTTCACCTACACGTGTAATGGATGAGGATCATGTTAGTTTGTGATTTGTGTTGAGCAATGGGTTTTCGAATTTGGTTTTGGGTTGCTAACTGCTAGGGCTGTTTGTTTGAACTGTCATTTGGGTTTGGGATTTCTGAGAACTAAATGTTCCTGTACTTGATCATTCACTCATAAATCTGAGAACATTACACTCTCATGTGTAGTACACACACACAGAGGCACTGGTATATTATAGCATGTACTGAAATTCTGAGAAACATTGTATAATCCCAAAACCTGAGAACAAAGTAGATGCCACCTTACATTGTATTATTCATGAGATCAATTACACACTCCCTAAACTAAATACTGTAACCTATCCTCACTGCACCCTCACACAATCACACACACATCTACACTGTCACACTGAGACACACATGCTACACACAACACTGTTTCCAGTTTCCTATGGAACTAAACTGTCAGCTGAAATTCACTTAAGTTAGCTGAGATTAGTAACATCTAGCACACACACACATGGCTCTCACACATTGACACAATTACACACTGGTTTCCTGAAACCTAAGACACTCTACACTGTCATACTATTTTTCCCTCTTGCGCACACACACACTCCACATTCCTGAGAACACAGGAACATTGCCATGAACATACTCACCTATGTACACACATTACACAACACACTATTGTTTTCCTGTCACACTACATTCCTACACACACACACTCATCTATCTACTCACACAAACCCACACAGGACACATGTACCACATGACACACACACATGTCTATCTCTACATGAATATATATGAATATGTAATCTAGTACCTATATAGCTACCCTATATGTATATTTACATATATATAAATATGAGTGTAATATATATACTAATGTGAATGTGATATGAGTAATGTAATGTGAATATTACTTTTGCCTATATAAATAGTATGTACATAGACATGTAGGAAATTGGTATGTAAATATGGAAATTGTTATGTGTGTGGCCTATATGTGAATATAGCTCATGGCCTAGGTAGTATAGCCTATGGTATAGGAAACATATACATGAGTTGGGTTATGTAAACTTGTGTGGCTTGAATGGTGTGTGCTTGCTAGGCTAATTGGTTAGTGACCTAGATGGACTTGTTAAGCCTAGGTTAGACCAACCTAGACTTGTTTGACCTTGTTTGACCCTGTTTGACCTAACTAGACTAGAGTGACCTAGTTTGACTGTTAGAGTTGACTAGAGTTGACCAAAGGTTGACTTTAGCCTAGATTGACCCCAAACATCATGTAGATGCATTGTAGCAGTCTATTTTATTATTTTAGACATATAGTGACTTGTACTGTTCTATAGGAGACAGACACCACTCCTCGGATAGTATATTCTCTTCAGATATTCAGGATACCAGGCGAGTACATTCTCTGATCATTTCATATCTTGTTTAGGATTATATTTCCTGCTTTAGATTATTTTACTTGATGCTGACACGTTGGTAACACGGATTAGTACTATATGGATCCCTTCATGAGATGTTATCCCCCTCGGGAGCATCAGATACTCTTATCTCGTATGTTTCACTTACATCATGTATCTCATGCTTCTATTATCATGAATCTTCATGTATCAGCTTGTGATTCTTGTACTCTCATGAATCACAGAGCCTTCACGAATCTATTCGTGAATCACTCTTGAATCACCCTTTATGGGCAAAGTAGTATAGTCATGAATCTTAACGTAACTTGACTGGATCCTTGTGTATTGATTGGAGATGGGGGAGTAGAAACTGAGCATGTGAATAATTTCAAAGTAGAATAGTCATGAATCACCTCTTTAGTATAGTCATAAATCACCCTCCAGTTGTTCATATGTTCATCTTGTACTCTGAATGACTAGCACTGTTTAGCTCTCTTATATATTGTAGATATTTACTTACTGTCTCTCTTTTACATTATGATATTCTTCAGTTTCATGTATCTTACTCTAGCATGATGTCACGACCCGCTCCCAATTTTGGGATACGAGTACGTGGCCAAGTCCAGCCTACACCGCAACATCAGCGGTAGTACGCTGTCTATGATAACAATGGTCCACAACAAGCACAACACGTATATATATCATCCACAATTAAGCCAGCAATAATCACCAAAATATCCAATAGTCTCAATAGTATAAATATGAAAAAAATCCACTACAACGCAGAAAGTCTCGAAAACAAACCCGGATAGCAGAAAATAAAATAGATAACTAACTCCATAACTATAACTACTAACTAATGCGAATTCATAAGAAAGAAAATATGCTAATTCGCATCAGTGCTGGAACCGGGTACGCCAGTGACGTCAGTGTCTCCAACATACTCACCGTAAACCTCTGGACAGATCACGTCGTCTACAACTGAAAAATGGTTATCCAGTCAGGATTGGAACAAGTACAAGTCTAACCAGCATGATACAAGTACAATATAAAGTAATAAAATACTAAACATGGAAAATAATGATCAATGGAAACAATGAACAATATGAACAAGAAATCATGAGATCGAAGAAACTGATAAGGAAAGTAACAAGCATGAAAAGTAAATAGACTCATATAAACACTCGTAGTGCACGTGTCGTGAGAAGTACAACGTTCCTACACATGGACGGCTTGGGCGAACGATGAGGTTATAAGGACCGCCACCGTAACCGGGAGAGTTGCCAACAATACAATCTGGGCTTTGTCCACGTGCCTAGTAATTATACCCCTCCAATATCCATACCTCACAATTACGAAAACACGATCACGATAGCGATCAAGATAACAATGAGAAAACAGGATCAATAGTCAACACTCAACTCTCGTGTGTGTAACAGTCAAGACACGGAAGATAGCATATATAAGTAAAATACGACAATATAAAGTAAATGCACATGAAGGTGTCAACAAGTACTTGCCTGAACTCCTGGACGGATTGATTTCACAAGTTGAAGACAATATGAACTCCGGCCTAGAAGCTATCAAATCAAGCCATCATCCCACGAACCCCGTCGCACAAACAACCACAAGTTAGATATACAATTCCCACTCTAAAAATCCTAGAAAGTGGCTAATAGGTTAAATCAATTAATACTATTCTAATTCTGGAATAAATCATCTAAAATCCTATTTTAACCTATTTAATTCTGAAATAACAATCTAAACGCAAATATTTGGCCAAGGAAATTCACGGTTCCAAATTCGGGACCCGTGGCACGCAAATCGAGACATACTGTCGACTAACTAGTCAAATATTATGAATTCAAAGTTTGAGTATGCAACATGCATGGTAGATTTCAGCACCATGAGTGCACTGGAATCGACCGTGCCGTAAAATCACGATTTGGTCAAAAGTTATCGCCATTATGGCTAACCATGACCAAATCGATGAACCGTTGACCAAATCTGACTTCTATGAACAAAATAAAATACTAGATGAAACTCTGAATTTCTGGAAAAGTTATATGTTGTAGAGCTCGGTGTCAGCTTTCCAAAACTTCAAACGGATCGCAAAACGGAGTTCGGGATCGCTCGAAATCTCGAAAACCGTGCGACGCGTTGATTTTTGGACAACCGACACTCAAATAATTATTCAGAAATTCGAGATCAAAATACCAGAAAATAAATTATATATTCAGAAACCTAACCTCAATACGCTTCTAACAAAAAAACAGTGCGCAAAAAGGACGTCTAGATCAACGGCAAACCTCCCGCGAAGTCGAAGAACTCTCCCGAACTCTCCCACAAAAGCTGCTGAAAATAAAATAGGGTTTTCGGAAAACCTAATTATATATTAATATATATAGGTATAGGGAGTCGGTGGCTTGAGGTGGCTGGCTAAGGAGGACACATGGCAGCATTTGCTGCCTCCCGCCGCTGGATCGAATGGTTGTGAGCAAGCTGAGCTTGGCTCGGCTTAGGAATAGCTCAAGCCAGCTCGGCTGGGAATCCTTAGGCGGCTCGGAGACCGAGCCTCACTCCACCCGCGCTGACGGGTGGGCCTGCCACGCGCGCCCGAGCGGCTGACGGGTGGGCCCCCCGCTCGGCTGACTGTGTATTTATTTTAGAAAATAGGGTTTTTAATTACAGAAAATTAAATAAAAATCAAGAAAAATCCTAAAAATTCCAAATAAGTCCCAGAAAATTCCTAAAAATTTCTAAAAAATTCTAGAAAATATTTTAAGGGTCCTAGAGCCCAAATAAATTATTTGACCTCAAAAAAACTCTCGGATACCTTCACAACAATTCCTAGAAGCTTAAGAAAATAATGAAACCATATATAAAAATTATCTAAAAATCTCCTAAAAATCCAAGAAATTCTAAAATATTAAAATAATACTTTAAGGGCTGTCTGGGGACCCTGAAGACCATATATGTCCTAGTTTTACTATACTTAAGCTATAGGCTTAGGTACACACCCTTGTGATCCCAAATCAAATCTCTATTTACCTACGATTCAAACCATTATATAAATAATACTAATAAAAAAATGCCCTCTAAAATAAATAAATAAAATAAAAAATTTCGGGAGACAAGTGCTACACATGATTATATTTCCTATCCTGTTATGATTTGTTGAGATGTATTGTGCTCGCTCATGTCCTGACTGGACATGTTGAAAATATTACAGAGGATGAGGACGAGGCGTGCTGTCCCACCTATTATGGGACTACCCTAGAGGACTGTTGTGACCTGGACCAGCAGCAAGACCCCTTAGCAGTGGACGACACTCCTTTAGACTAGGATGTCTTTTATTTATGTTTACATTCTGGATGACTGTATTTTGATATTTAGGATATTCTGGATTTATGATATCATAGAAACTTAGACTTCTATCTGATTGTATCTCTGTGGATTCATTTCATTCCATATCTATCTATCTTTTTATCATATTCTACCTTAGATGTGATTGAGACTGTATTGCTATGTCACCTCCATTCGGAGTGTATATACTGTACAGGTACCTTATATATTGTTAGATGATTGACCTAGGACAGCATTCTACCGCCGATACTGCGGCGTAGGCTGGACGTACCCACGTCTCGTTCCCTTACTCTACGGTTTGGGTCGTGACACCTTGCGATCTCGACAAAATGTTAGAGTACGCAAATGGTAATCGAATCGCACTAGTTGCGATCTTGATAGAAATGTTAGCCGATACAAAGTATAATCGAATCGCACGACTTGCGATTTCGATGAAAACATTGGTTGATTCGGATAGCCGCACCTAAGAAAGATAGTAGGTTATGTCGAGACAAGACTCACTGTGAACACGATGAAATCATATGAAGCTTAGAGGTCACGATTGCATGACTCGCGGGCACGACGTTGAAAAATCAGTAACTGGGTTACGCGATCGAAATATAACGGAATGCAACGAATCGAGAAACGATTCGAGATGTACAAAAATGTTTGTGGAGAACTTGGATGTATGCAATGCAAGTTGTCAACGTTAAAACAGAATCAAAGTTGACCCTTACGCTATCGAAATTGATACGACATATCGAGATCGATACGTAAGGAAACGTAAGCACGATGTGAGAATACAAAATAGAGTGTGCCTCGCGCTATTAAAATTTTATAAATAATAATACGAGAATGAACGAACTGGTTGATCATAAACTTTGTGATTAATCAAGACGAGACTATAAGTCATCGACGATTGTTCGATGCGTACAGCATCTCGTGTGTCGACCGTAAATAAGATAGACTCGAACTCAATGCGAGTAGATGCTTTGTGAATAGCATAATTATCGACGGTAGTGCATGACTTTACTCGGAGGATAGTTGCGCATCAGTTGCGCCGATAGAAATGGTTCTGTCCGAAATTGGATAGTCGCATAGAAATCGTCAGAACGTGATTTGGCTCCAAAATAAGATATGGTATGGTTCGTAGTAAACTGTCCTTCGTTAATGATCCACAATTATCGAACGTAGCTTCGGGACAGCTGACCCTAGAAGATCTGACCGCCAAATCAAATTGAATGTTGCAGACCTTAAGATGACCCATGCGATATCGCATATGAAATTGCATCACTAATAAATATAATGGGGTGCATTTTGATGATAAGTCTAGGTAATTTTGAGAATCGTGCTATGCACGAGCGCGAGTGATAAGAGAATGGCTTACGAGTTATGTCGTTAGATTTGGATTTACCTTGCAATTGAGCTTGCGTAAATCGAACTTATATTCGTTGTTGCGAGACGGATAAGTTGGGAATTTGGCTAGTAAATTCCTACTCGTTAGGAAGCAAACGTAAGATGCATCGTAGAGACTTTGAGTCAAAAAGATTGTTGTCTTAGGCACCGTCGCCTCGATGTGAACTTTTGTGTCAGATAGATTGTGGCCTTTGTGCAACGTCAATTTAAAGTTGCGTCGGGAGAATCTAAGCACGGTGTCTAGGTAAGTAACCTAGCGGGCGTAGTCCCAAATATTGATAAGGAAATCGTATCGAGATAAGTTTCATAGCCAGACTTCGGAAATAGTTGGGTGGCAAATTCGAACGCAAGGCGTTGCGAAGGATCGTTGCGATCGGATGTTCAACGGCTCGATACAACATATAGGATTGATAGTCCATATGAAACGAGAAATGTAATTTTTTGAATCGTGTCGCGTGTAGTGACTTTATTGAATGAATCACATATGTATCGAATGTACGTATGCGGTAAAATTTCGAGAATAGTTGCTAAAGATAAGTCCGATAGGGAGTACGAGATGGCAAGCATATGATTGAAATTACCTGTCAGCTTTGTTCCAATTTGCTACCACTAGACTTGGTCGAAATACATATATCTTTGGGACATCTTGAATATTGGTACGGATCCAAATCGAGTTGTATACAAAATTCAAATCGAGCTGCAGGAAGGACTTGAAATGTTAACGTAAAGCTTGCAAGATAGTGTGAAATTGAACAACATTGGTGGGACGAGATCGTAAAACGATCTATAAAACAGTTAATTGGAGTATTGGATTTGGTTCGAGGACGAACCTTGTTTTGAGTGGTATATTCTGTAATGCCCGGCTCCGTACGGCGCATTGCGCTGAAACATTGACTCAAAGAGTCATGTTGACCGAATAAAATGTATCGATGCGAATCGCTATGAGAGTTACGTTGTCCCGAGTAATGCATCGAACTAAGTCGATACGAAGAGTTGCATTGTCCCAAAAGAAATGTATCGAGTTGAATCGATGCAAAGCGCTGCATTGCCCCGAAGGATAAGTACGTTGAGTGGGCTCGAAGATTCTAAGAAATCGAACCAAGGCGCAAGTTCGAATCGATGCAAGTATTAATTTTAGTTGGTTTCATGTACAGGCTATCCATTTACGCTGAAATATTAGAGGTCGACATTTTGCCTCATTCGCAACGGGTCTACAAAACCTGGACCACCGCCTTACAACGGGCTGGGACTTGGGCACGGTAGGCCGAAATCGATCGAGTAGTTCAATAAAATAAGAAGTGTTCGAATGGATAAGTCAGAAGATTTGGCCGTGCAACAAAGATATGAAATCGAACCGCATCGGCTCGACAAACAACAAGGCGTATCGGCTTAAGGTGGAAGGATTGACTCTTCTTTTTACTCTTTCATGTCTAAGTAAGAATGTATCATTGTATGCTAAGTTAACCTATCGACCCCATGGACGTGGTCCGATCGGAAGAAATCACAGTTTGCGTCGAACACTAGTTAGAACAATTGAAATAAAACATGTATCAAATGCACGAGTCGCTATAGAACATTGGATATCGCAAAGGCGAGCGCCTCGGTGCGCTAGCCGCAAGAACATGGGATAACTGTATTCAGCGAGTGCCTTCGTGCACGAGCCATTTCGTGCCTTCGCGCATGAGTTAGAAAGGCTAGCACATTGAAAGATAATAGGCGAGTGCCCTAGCATGCAAGCCACGAACATTGAACACTAAGTCATAGAACATGGAAATATGGCTTCAATGCATGCACCAAGTGCACGGCGCGAGGGAAAAGATGATAAATGTGTCGAAACGTGCCTACGTGCGCAAGAACATAAAATATGGTTTCGTTGCGAAAGAATACAGTTGTGGCATAAATGTGACAAAACTGTCGGATATGACATGATACCTCGAAAGGTGTTCGAGACCTTCGGATCGTTCGGTTGACGAACATTAAGTTGAGGCATTATGCCATTGAACATTGAAACGAAGTATGAAATATAAGAACATAGAAAATTAATGGAAGAAATACGAGATGATAAAGTCTGAGTCTCGGACTCAAGACTATGTTTGGTTGTTTGAATAATAGGGTGTTGCATGGTCGAATGGACTTAAGATAATTGTGATAATCTTTCGTGCACGGAACGTTCCCTACGAACAGGCTGCACCGGGGCACCGGGACCGTTCGGCCTAGAAGGGATATAATCTTTGATGGGCGCTCATCTGTAAAACGACTAGCCACTGGTTATAGATGTAAAAAGCCACAAATGATGGTAGGCATGCGGTATATTTCAGTTGTTTGGGATAGCAACCCAACCCGTGAAACGCCGGGCTACCCAAATTCGAGAAAGAAAAGAAAGAGAGAAAAGAAAGAAAGAAAAGGAAAGAGAGAAAAGTAAGAAAGAAAAGAAAGAAAGAAACGCCATTAGTCCATTTTGGCGCAGATACGCCAACGACCTTTTCATATTGTTAAGGAACGATGGGTTGAAAGTACAGGCATGTATGTATTCTGCACACGTAGATCATGCTTAGAGATGCACTTATAACATGACATGGAAGGAATGGGACGTATTCACCTTGCGTCGGTGCAAGGGCGAGTACGTCTATGTTGGTAAGAAGTCGCGCCACGAAACAAACACGATATTGCTTGCCTGCTTGTCTATTAAATTTAAATAACATGCATGCCATGATAACATGCTTTACGCTTTCGAATATGCCATGAAATCGACCCTAAGGAGAATATAGAAAGATCATAAACTAAGTTGCATGATTGAACATAAATACTAAAATGTTGGTTTAGAAAGTTGAGCTTTTCGTCAGTACATGCGAGGACGAACGTACTGATCCCCCACCAGCTTTCATGCAGGATGCAGGGAATGGATTGCTCGCAGCGAAGCTTCGCTTGAACGCGTTGAGGCTTGGAATGCCGAAGCGTATTGAGGTATGCGACCGCATTGACGCTCGGACATGCAACAAGATTGATGCGACCAAGATATAGAAGGCATGATGTATGGAACGGTGAAATCCTTTGTGGGCAAGAGAGAACCTAAGTGTTTTAGCCAATCTGGCATATATTGTTGGGCTATCGAAAGCCTTTGTAATCTCAGTTTGAATATCAGTAAAGAGAATTATTTCGTATACTATATTTTCCTTTCATTGTTAATGTCAACTCAAAGATAACCATTTGAGAACTTGTCATCTTGCCTTGTACGAGTGCAACTCCGGACTCGTACGGCATCACGTTCCAACGAGGACGATGATTCGGATAAATCGATGCGAGGATGAGCGATTTTCCGGGTCGGGACGTGACAACCTATGTTGTTATTCTTCTTATAATGAAGGTGGAAGTTAAATATTTTCTTTCGAAATTAAAAAAGAGGCTAAGATTGCACATTGTGAGAAAGCAAAGGTCAAGAATCAAAATAAGGAGAGATTTGCTTGCCCATAAACAAAAGATAAAGCCAACAGTAAGATCTAGGGCATAGTTCATGCTCATTTACTGCTAGCTTTTTTAATTTGTATCCTAAAAGTACACTAAAAAAAGATGCAGACTTGCTTTACTTATAGAAATTCCCTTCATTGTATTGGGAACTAAATACGGAAACTGATGTCCCAAACCAAGAAGCAGCGAGAGTACCGAGCAAAAACACAGAAACCAAGTCACCAAAAACACAAAGAGCCAACCATCGCAGACACACATTAATTTTGACATGAAAAATTTTTCCCCAAAAAAAATCACCGGACAATCAGAGTCCAACCCCGAAAAATATCTATTAATGGAATAAAGGAGTAGAGACTCCTTACAAACTTTTTTTTTCTATTTTCTATTTTCTATTTTCTATTTTATTACTTTTTATTATTTTTTATTTATTTCTTACTTATTACTTTTACTTCTTATTTTTTATTTTTTATTTTTAGTAAAGAAACGAAATACGATACCGAATAATCAGCCATAAAATTAACCTGAGGATCTTCATTTTAAAGAAAAATCCCAAAATCGGTGTACCTTTTTCATGTCTTCGAGAAAGACGAAGTTCAATGTTCTCGAGACTGCCGTTCAACACTGGATGATCGCTGAAATGATCTCTAGTGACGACAGCTTCCAATTTATCTAGACTCCTTACCTACAAACACTAAGGTTGCGTTTGGTTCATTGTAATGTAATCGTAATCGTAATCGTAATGGAATTGGATTTGTAATGTAATTGAGTTTGTAATGTAATGGAATTACAATTACATTACTATGTTTGGTTGAAACATGTAATCAAACCATGTAATGTAATGTTAATTGCATTCATGTGTTTGGTTTACCATGTAATGTAATTGAATTTTTAATTTAATAATTTTTTTAAAATACAACATAAAATTTAAAAAGTTGATCAATACAAAATTTCAAAAATTTAAAAAGAAAAAAGGAAAAAAATTAAAAATAAATAATAAAAAAGGGGAAAAATGGTTTGTTTTCTGCTAAAAAAAGACCAAAAACGAAAAAAAAAAGACAAAAAAATAAAAAATACCAAAAATGACAAACGAACAAAACAGAAGGAAAAAAAAACCAAAAATAAAAAAGCGATAAAAAAGAAAAACGACAAAAAAAAGATCAAAAATGTGAAAACCATAAAAAGTGACCAATAATGATAAAAAAAAAAGACTAAAAACAAAAAAAATTGACAAAAAACAACAATAAATGAAAGGGGGAAAAAGGACGAAAAACGACCAAAAACAAAAAAAAAGGGCAAAAAATGAACAAAAAAGAAAAAATGACAAAAAACGATAAAAAAGAGCAAAAAAATAAAAAAAATAAAAAGGAACAGAAATGACAAAAAATGAAAATACGAAAAAAGGCCAAAACAAGAGAAAATTAAAACGAGCAAAAAACGATAAAAGATTAAAAAAAAACTTGCAAAAAATCCAAAAAACGACAAAAAAAGAACAAAAACGACAAAAACAACAAACAAAAAGAAAAAAAACGAGCATAAACGAACAAAAAAAAGTGAAAAAAGACCCCAAAAAAGCAAAAAAGATAAAAAGCGACAAAAAATATGCAAAAAATGACAAAAAACGAACAAAAACGACAAAAAACGGACAAAAACAACAAAAAATGACAAAAAAACAAACAAAAATGACGAAAAACGAACAAAAATGACGAAAAAAAACGAACAAAAACGACGAAAAACGGACAAAAACAACAAAAAACGACAAAAAACAAACAAAAACGACAAAAAACGGACAAAAACAACAAAAACGACAAAAAAAAACAAAAATGACGAAAAACGAACAAAAATGACGAAAAACGAACAAAAACAACAAAAAACGACAAAAAAACAAACAAAAACAACAAAAAACGAACAAAAATGATGAAAAACGAACAAAAACGACAAAACGGACAAAAACAATAAAAAAGGACAAAAACGAACAAAAAATAAACAAAAACAACAAAAACAACAAAAAACGAACAAAAATAACAAAAAAGCACAAAAACGACAAAAAACGAACAAAAACGATAAAAAACGACAAAAAAACGAACAAAAACAACATAAAATGACCAAAAACGAACAAAAATGACAAAAAACGAACAAAAACGACCAAAACCGAACAAAAATGACCAAAAACAAACAAAAACAACAAAAAATGACAAAAAACGAACAAAAAGACCAAACTATAGCATACCAACCTTCCGCTTAAGTTGTAATGTAATTGCGATTACATAGGTTTTATGATGTAATTGAGTTTAGAAGAAACTGATGTAATGTAGTCAAACTTGTAATCGCGATTACATTACATCTAATTTTTTTTTGTCCAACCAAACACCCGAGTTAGATTGACAACGTAATGCCAATTACATTACGTTATCCAATCCTGCAAACCAAACGGGCCCTAAATCAATCAGAATTGCAACAGTAATAAAATCGAAAGAGCTAGCAATTACTAAGGCAAGAGTGTCGACGAAGAAGCCACTCTTGTTGCTGGGATTTATGAGCTATGAGATGGGAAGGACCTGACCCTGCCGATTGCCGCTAGAGAACAACGACGACTAAGAAGAAGAGGAGAAGACTCGGAGAGAAGGTTGGTGATATTGCGGTTCACGACGGCCATAGCGAAGACAGACCAAAGAATAACACTCCGTCTGTCACGTTTCAATTTCGAAAAATCGAAAGATAAGTACTGGTCATGGTCTCGTAGTGTCGTACAAGTCTAAATTATACTTGTGTAAGGCAAACAATCACATTTAATGACATTTCTTATAAATAACGACATCTTAGCATAAATAAATAGATAAATTTAAGTCACAATCAAGATTTAGACAAATGTATCTATTTCGTTAATATTTACCAACTGGAACTTGTCATACTTGGATTATATTTGCAGTGGAATATAAAGGCATCAAACAATCGATTTGGACGAATGTTACGAGAATCGAACCAATTAATGGATCAGGTTCTGTTGGAATAAGTCCTAGATGCAGCAGACTGCGTCTCGACGAGTGACCTCTATGTAAGAGTCTCTTCGACGGGAATGGACTGTTGTATGATTTTTTTGAAGTTTTCGCTGCTTGGTTTTGATGAATGTCTTTTCGCGTCGATTTTTGCATTCATTCTAAGAAATTCGAAACGAATGATATAAAGAAAGAATTCTAATAAAATGTTGATGCCATTACAGGAGCTCGCATAACTAAAGCTTGAATGTTGCAAAGCACTCCTACTCACGTTCGATACTTGATGGGTGGTTCGGCCCCTTCTTTTCTACTACTTCTCCCAAATGAGTATTCTTGTTGCCTCGAACTTATTTCAAATTGACGATGCCAAATTAATTACATGCAAAATCACTAAGATAAAGAACTCGAGATAACTGTATCGATTTAGAGTAATTTTATTCTAAACTATAAGTTTTGCACTTCAAAGCAAAAAAGTTAAGGTTCTAGAAAAGAGAGATTTCATGGAATGAAATGATAAAATGTCGGTTGTGACATGGTGTCTCGGGGTATTTGGTACCTACAGGACGCCAAATCAGAACGTACGACTTTGAGAAAATGAACTCTCACATGAGTCAAAATAATAATGTTGCTTAATTTTGCTATGGATCTGTTTACAAATATTAAACTGTTCACGCACCTGCATGGTCATGGACAATTTGTGCACAAGTTTTGTTCTCCTCAAAACGGTATCCGAGGCACTGGAACCGAATCTGTAGTGCCCCGTCCCTACATCGTGCCCCGTTTTTGTCCATGTGGTGGACGAGAAAGGAACACTATCGCTACCGATTCAGTCGGGATCGATCGGTTGGGATCGGTTGAATCGGTCGAACGGAAATGATTGAATTAAGATCTTTTTCTCGTTATGGAAAGGCTTCTTCGGAATCAAGTCTCATATTCAGCGGATTGTGCCTCGATGATTGGCTCTGCGGCTGAGTCGGGAGAGACCTTCTGTTGCCCTTCTTTTCATGCCGTACTTGCTTTGGCTTTGGTTTCATGAATGCGTTTTCGTGAATATTTTCGATGGTTTTCATGGCTTGCATTTTTGAACTTCGCATTCGTATCGAATTCCTTGAATAATACAATGTTATAATCAGTTGCTTATGCGATTGCAGGTGATCGTGTAGGCGACGTCTAAGCGCAGTCAACCAGTCTCTCGCCTGAAGCAAAGACTAAGGTGAGTGGCTGACCTCCTTCACCTCGACCCTCTGTTTCAAATCAATCATGAAACGCAAAATCAATGATTGTCGCCATAGTGTAGAATCAATGAATTGAGGCACAATTTTTCATGAAATGCTTGCTAAAGGAAACTCGGAATGACTGCATCAATTTGAATAATTTACTTAAAAAATGTAGGTTTCATGCCAAAAAAGAGAAAAGATAAGGTTCTAGAAAATAGATAGAATTATTTCAAGACCTACAAAAACGGTCAACAACTTATCGACAAGGTGTAGTTTTCTTGAATGGTTGCCTAGGCCAAGGAACCGATTCGACCCGGGAGGAACGAGTATAGCAAGTGCCAGCAGGACTGGTGCGGGTGATTCGAAAACTTTTACACAGGGCTCGCTACCCGCCGTGAAAGGGTCGTCGTCTAACCCAGCTATAGTAATAATGGCTTGACATTGCTAGTGACCTTCACGACCCTTTAACTGCTTGAACTAACGCACGTGACACGGGATGAATATGATAACTGCTCAATGTATACAATTTTATATGCTTGCCTCAAAATATGTTAACAAAATAGCTAACATGTTTTTAGAAAACTGCTTGAACCTAATACAGAACTTGGATTTAATTAGCCACTTGCCAGTACATGTGATCGTACTGACCCTCGCTCTTCGTAGGTGCTAGGAATCAAGAAGAACGCGCTAACTGACCAAGGCGACGTTCGTGCTTTTAAAGCTTCGACCACGCGTCGAAGACTCCCGTCGCATCACTTTTGAAGACTCTCTGCAACAGTCCAAGAAACATGCCTCGGCCTCCCTCCATTCCAGGTGGCTGGAATACTTTTGTTGTAAATAAGGGATGTATGTATGGAACGGTTATCTCATCGGCACTCCTTTTGTAATCGAGTTATGTTGTAAAGCCTGCATGGCAAAATTGTAATAGAGTCTGTAAATGATTTCTATTATCAATAAAATGTAAAAAAATTCTGTCTTAATGTGTTGCTCAATTTGTCTGCACCCTCTCTTTTAGATGTTATGTTCCAGATTACCTTATGACTATGCCTTGTGCGATCGCAACCTAGGTTCGCACGGCATCACGCCCGGGGGACGACTATTGATTTTTTGGAATTGGGACGTGACAGAATCGACCTAGGAAGAATGTATAATCGTTCTTCGGTACTAATGCGTTACATGACCTTCTTTAAGGCTTGCAACCTAGGCTGAATTGGTAGCATCGTAATGCCATTGAGAATAGTCCCTCGTGGTATGTAACACCAATGACCACATATAAGATAGTAACATGCTCACCTATTGTCTTATGCAGGTGATAAGTATTATCTTATGCAGGGACGAGCACAACCGTAGTAAGAAATGATATGATATGTTATGCTTTACCTAGTATCCCGCTCCGTGAATGTACTAGATGAATAGAGATATCAGATTGCTGACCCTAGAACAGAAGACGATTTATCTGGATAAATGGACGAAGACTCATTTTCTAATTCTTTTAAGCCTAATAATGAATTTGTATTTTGAAAGAATGTTCTTAATGAACGAACCGTTGCTATGCTAACTAAGATTAAAAAAAAGAAACCTTAGTATGCTAATAAAAAGAGATTGCTTTTTGCATGTTCTATAACATATGCTACCAAGAGTAGATTTCCTACATACTTAATGATATCGAACTGTTCCAATGCTGCGTAATTAGATGTTACATGTTTTCTGTTATCATTCGTTGCAAAAGATTGAAATGCTTGATAGACTGCTACTGTACAAGAGTTACCTGCAAAAAGATGATATGGCTTGTCTGTAGAGAGAAAAGGAGAAGATAAATGGAATATGTCTGCTGATCTATCGATGAATTGTTAACATAAGAGTTTAATTGATAGATATTTGCATTCATAGAATCGGTCCGGACAACTTGTGCACAAGGGTGTAATCTCTCGACCGATCTCCGGACACCGGAATCGCTCGGCCTAAGAGAGAACATGACACCCTGAGGCTAGAAGTCCTCGCGATCAGGGTGGTGTCAGTCTATTAGTGAGATGGGCTAGAACATCACAACTGCTAATAATTAGAATACCCATGGACCATCATATAGATAGATGTTGATTGATGCAAAGTTGAGCCTTGAGTCACAGCTGACAATCGAGTTTGCATCTACCGCTAATGATTTTTGTTAAGAGCTAACATTGCAGAGACGAACAAGAAACAATACTGGTTATGTTATGTTTATTCTAATCCTTATCTTGTGCAGGGATGGACTACCAGCTATGAGTAGAAATCACTGAATAAGTGATGCATTCTATGTTTGAGATTATGAAATCATGAAATGTTCCTAAGAATAAGATGTTTTGCATTAAATGTTGTTGTCCGATTTAGAGATATAGAAACATTACGTTGCTATATGTTCATCAAAGAAATGAGATGTTATTGCTAAAGTCTCTAATGAAATGATATGGACTCATGAAACACGTTGCGCACTTCAAATGAAATGAATAGTCCCTTGTATACTTGAAATGAATAAAGATGAATTATGGCTTTTCGAAAGTATTTTCAAAAGATGTAATCTGACTCTGATCTGCATGGAATGAACATATGTAAAAGTAGCAAGATCATATCATATGAAATATTTTCTCACTAAGTGAATTAGTGATCGTTTTAGACGATTTAGCCTTTGTTCACATCACCAATACGTTGATGTACTGACACACCACCAGCTTGCTTGCAGGTACAAGGTGGACGAAAAAATAATCAAAAGCGATAGCCCGAGCCTCATCCTTAGGAGCTAGAAATCAGAAAATATACAAAGAGATGGATTTTCTGTTCAAGAGATGATCATCTATTGCAAGAATTGGTTTTGTATATAAAGGAATGTAATGTATGGAACGGGATCATTGTAATATTTAAAGTTTCTGAAAGATTGTAAGCCAGGTATGGCATGTATCAAGAGAGAAAATGAGAGCTTTGTAATTTGTTCAAAGATATCAATAAAGATAATTGTTTCTGCTATCGTTGTGTTCAATTCATATTCTACAATATGTCCGTTGTTGCTTCAATTTCTGCAATTATGTTCCGCTGCGTTATTGTTCATCTTGTCTATTTTGTCATTGTACAGGTCTTGGCATTATGCAAGCACAACTTAGGCTTACACGACATCACACCCAAGCAAGGACGAATGGTTCCACAGAGTCCAAAGCGAGGACGAAAGGACTCTACGAGATCGGGGCATGATATTTACTGTTTCGATTATGCCATCGATATGAACTGAAATTCATCTAGTTCTAAATAGCAAGACAACTTTGAATGCATGCCTACCTTAATAAGAAGTGTCGGTTTAGACGAGTGGGTTTGTCCCACTCACTAGTGTCCCAAGTGGACTAATCCTCCACCCCCACAGGTTATGAGAATTATGGGAGTGCATGGTGGTAGGCCGAAGCTAAAGTTCGGGGAGGCATTTTAAAACTCTTCCTACTTTGAAGTATTTTGAAACCAATTCATCTCAAGGCTTACAATGTACAAAGGGGTATGTATGAAGCGACAAGTAATATTTTAGGCTTGTCGAGTGTTTTGTTTTGGTTTCAATCAGATGTAGCCGCAATGGTATATCCAATGTAATTACGACTTGCACTTTGTTGCGAGCTATTAATGAAAAAACACATTTTCATCTTCCTATACTGTGTGTTCAATTCTCTGCAATTTGTGAAATTTTAACTTGATGGTTCAAAAAGAATTATCAAATGTAATATTTTTGCCTTGTACAAGTGCAACTCCAAACTCGTACGGTATCATGTCCCAGCGAGAACAATCGATTCGGCAGAAATCGATGCGAGGACGAATTGTTTGTCGAATCGGGACGTGACAGGGTCAGGTTCTCCACGTCTGGCAGCTCGTTAAGTTCAATGGCAAGAGGGCCTTCTCGTCGGCACTCTCGTCTTAGTAATTGCTCTCTCTCTCTCTCTCTCTCTCTCTCTCAACCCTATGTTCATTTTCTTCTTGTTGCGATTTTGATTGATTGTGTTTGTAGGTGAGTAGTCTGGAGAAATTGGGGGCTATCGTCGAACCCAGTGAGGACATCACGTCGGCGATCATCGAGGTGATGTCGTAACGACAGCCTCGAGAATGTCGACAAGTCCTTCGTCTCCTTCGGGGACATGAAGAAGGTACACCGATTTGGAGATTTTCTTTAGACGATAACTCGGTATCGTGTGCCGTGTCCGTATAGTTGTCTCTATTTCATGAATATGCTGATTTGTATTGAGCGAGATGAGGGAGAAGGCGACCTCTGCAAGTTCAAGTATGATGTCCAGAGCTACCAATTAAGCACTCTCTCAACCTTTATATGCAGTGGGGACGCAACTCGCCAAGTCATTTGGCGCGGGAGGAGGAACTCGTCAACTGAGTTTGCCTTAGGGAGCAAGAATGAGTCAACTCTCCAACTCAGTTGGCCTATCATCCCCCTCCGAAGATTCGACAAACTATTCCGTTCAGCTGCTAATGTAAAGTTTTCCCCACATTAAAAATTTTGTTTTGTTTTTCTTTCCATTTTCTTTTGGAACAACAATGAAAACTCTTATATAGTGGTTTCGAGATATCTAGCCCCCGCCCACTACCATTATTCAAATCAAAGGCAAATTTTGCAATCAAATCCAAAACAAGATGTTTATCAAATGAACCCAAACAACCTACTAACACCCTTGCTTGTCCATGATGTGGATAAATGGAAAAGAAATAAATTTGGCTCCGAAGCCTCGTTTGCAGAGGTTTTCGTTGGCATTATGTTAAACACATTAATATCAAAAGGTCACATCGTGAATATCTTGTCAATCAAGCATAATATTATGGTTTTTTTTTTGGAGGTATCTTTCCTCCGGTTTGGCAAATGCCAAGAGGAAATTCAAAATTGCGCCTTCCGTGCTGAAGCCTCCATTGCTACCACTAGACCACAATCCACGGACAACATAATACCATTTTAATCCAGCATAATTGCGATTAGATTTCTTTTTCTTCACCCTCATAACATTTGCTGCTTCCACTTCTTTTTCACCATCCATCAAATTTTCCACATCTTCTCTGATTTCATCGCCCATGGAGACAAAATTTGGTCGAAGAAAACAAAATCGACAACAATAATTGTGTACATAAGTGAAACTATTTATTTACTTTTTTTTTAAGTAGCCCCAACCGAGTTCTTTAGAAAACAGGAAATTGTGTAAACTGTAAAAGGAAAACAGAAATAAATGAGGTTTAATAAATCTGTCACTACAAGGACCACCAGAGAATTATACAAATATCTATGATTGGAACAATACATTGTTCACGACTAAAGGTGACTGCCATCGAAATCATCTCACATATTAAACAGAAAAAAATATAAGTTCATACGAGCCCAATTTGACGTACAGACAAAAAATGGAATTTGGCTGGAATCAATCAATTTGCCACTAACGATCCTACTGACAGCTAACAGAAATGCAACCGACTAGAGGCAGGGAAAGTGATGCAATGGACTTGCTCTGCTACTGTCCGTTAGTGTTGCGAAGCCGCGGATGCATCTCTGATTCTATTCTCACTTCACCTTTCTCATAAGAACTTGTGTCCGGAACTCAGCATCTGACTTGATGAAGCTCCACCAGAGCCATGTAAGGGGAATAGTGGCGAGATGCCACAACGAATGGGCATCGAAGTATCCATAGTGAGGAGGGAAATCGTAGACTTCCAAAAGCATACTGAGGGCCATTCCGAACACAACTGTCCATAGCTTGAAGCGTGAAGGATGATGAGTTACTCCAGCCCAAATTGCCCATACAAGGAGCTGGCCGACGCCCATGGTGACACAGACCATCATGTTCCATCCTGCCAGGTTTTCGATAATATACAATATTATGATCTGATTAAAAACTTCAATACAAGAATCAGGGGCGGATTCGATTCAGGGAGTTAAAGTTAGAAGAGGAGCCTTGGGGAAAAGAAAGTGGGGGCTTGGGGTGAAAAATGAGTGGGAAGTTGAGGAAAAAAACTCACTGGCTCATATGTATGTGAGAGAATAGCATATTATCACGACAGTAAAAACATACAAATTACATAATATGGATCAGCTTCAAATAATTTCTACATTCTCCCTTGATATTAGCAAGTAAACACACAACTCTGTTTTCCTTCATTTTTTTTCTAGGTACTAACACACTATAACTATGATAAAAATCTTAACCGAATTTTGATGATGAATGCAGTAAACTCACCATAGTCCAGCTCATAGAAGTTCAGATACAATATGTGTGTCGTCACAAAGGCTAAAATGGGAGCTGAAAACATAACCCTGGAAGCCTCATCTTTCACATTAAATGTCCGAAGTAATGACAGAATAAAGGAGTAGCCTAGTAAAGCTACAGCAGAGGAATAATCCAACTTCTCTGTCAAGTCAAAATCTCTGTACACGGGAATATATAACCATCAGTATAAGAGAGGGTAGAATAAAGGAGTAGCCTTAAATACCATAACTAATTATGCTGGCCTTAGCAATAAAGATCAGGGGTCCAGTTCTGTTCAGGCGAAGGGTTACAATCCCGGTCCTTGTTTGGTTTAAGGGTTGTAACCTGGCTCCCAGAGCAGTTCTGTGTCCTCTCTTCGTTTATTGTTTTCACTGTACCAATAGTATTTGAGACGGATTTCTATTCAGGTGAAGGGCTGCAATTCCGGTCCTTTTTTGGTTTAAGGGTTGTGACCTGGCTACTTGAATAGTTTTCTCGTACTCAGTTTACTGTTGTTATCTCTATTATTATCAGTTCTTTATTTATTATCTTTAATATTCTATTGTGATATGCTGGTTTTAGTTCCTAAGTGAAGCCTCCTTTGTGCCACTTGCTTTTTCTGGGGTCTGACCCAGCTGGTTTTGTGTGGTCAGATATCGAAGCAGCACCAGAGGATCCACCTGTCTTCCAATCCGATGGTGACCACCAAGCGTAACCAGGGCAACGAGTGGGTTTCTTTTGTCCTCCCACTCTATTTGTAAAATTATTTTTTCGAGGCGTTTAGCCGGCGAGCACGTGTTAGCTCGTATTGCACCATTATTTACTGTCTGCCTACGGGCTGTAACATGATTGACAAATCATAGGGTTGATCATGTATTGACTAAAACTCTTGCTAGTCCTGACATTTTGTACCACTAGCTACATGATCATCCAACATGTAATGTATGGGACGCCTTACTATTGTATATTTGGTGCTCTGACATCTTGTAACTGTTACTACTTGCTTGTGATTGAGACAATAGGCTTGTTCATGACCATAGGAGACTGTTGGCTTGTAGTTAAACCCTCATGTATCTAGACAGCCGTGACCGTATAGCGAAATGGGTCGCACTTCAATATGCGTAGCTGGCTATATACGCCCCCCGCTCTCCAGTATTCTGGTTCTGGGGCGTGACAGGGAGTCGTTAGGCACGACCTCATCTTGAAGCACGGACAAGTCTAGGCAAAGTCTACAGGCACGACCTGCAC
This sequence comes from Iris pallida, assembly GCA_029216955.1. NCBI lineage: Eukaryota > Viridiplantae > Streptophyta > Magnoliopsida > Asparagales > Iridaceae > Iris > Iris pallida. Next base: position 10,726,484 of record JANAVB010009398.1, on the reverse strand, counting down.
GAGTCATCTCCCTTGACGTCGCTAAGACGAGAATTGGTCTAGAGGCACTTTGGTTTGAGTAAAGGTCTTGGCACGGCCGAGTTCGCATAAGTTGCTTCTCAGCAAAGTACCGTCTCGAATATGTTTAAGTTACGAATAGAGTATAGCACGACCCTGCCGTCCCGAGTTCAAGTTTGGTCAAGTACATGCACGACGAGGCACTGCCTCGATCGAAATACACGTTAACATGATAGCACGACTATGTCGTCGCATAACGAGTTGGTTAGACGTCAAGTCTTAAAACTGATCCTAAGACAAGACTAGAAAGACAATCGTAAAGGGATTTCAGCTGCACAAAATAAATGAACGTGTCGGTTTTGTATGGGTGGGCGAGGAGCTCACTCCACCAGTACAGTTGAGTACTGACACCCACACAGTTTCCATGTGCAAGCACAGGTAGAAGCTCGTGGCGCGAAGCTCGCTTGGATGCGTCGAGGCATGGAATTCCTTGGCGAGTCGAGCATGCGGCCGCGTGAACTCAAGACTTATACAGGACATAATGTATGGACATCGCCTTCCGAAGCTTCCGCTAGCTCAAGCATTGTAATCGAGAGATAAGAGAGAGCAGAGTGACTTGTATAATGAGAGAAATGTGAGCACGAGAGACTTGTAATTTAGCCTTGCGCCCACAAATGTAATCTTGTATTCAATATCAATAAAAGAGATTCTTTTGAATGACTTGTGTTCATGTGTGTTTATTCTAAATTTTCGCTGCATGTTTCAATATTTTAGCTTGGGACTTCTGTGCGACGACCCCGTCGCCGTCGATGTAATCGGCCGTTATGAAACTGCCTTGCACGAGCGCAATTTAGGCTCGTGCGGCATCACGCCTTAACGAGGACGATCGCTCCTACTGGAGCGGGGCGTGACATAATGGTATCAGAGCACGGCTTTACGTCCTTGGACTTCAAGTCGAATTTCTCAGTTTTGAAAGCTCGTTCATGTAAAAGAAGTGTGCGCGCTCTCTCAAATGTTCCTCGGCATGTCCATACAATAAGTCTAAATATTTTCAAAAGCTCGTACAAGCGTTCAACCGAACGCATCGATAGGCCATCACCGGACGCATCGGTTGGCCCTTGTACCGAACGGTGTCAAACTTGTCTTGATAGAAAACACGTGCTAATGTTAGCAAGTCGCGTGCGTGCCCAAATTATCCTACGTCGATATTAGCAGATGAGCATGCAAGCTCGAATATAGTCCGCACGGGATAGCTATGCACACGACCTTTTGGCTATGTTGTGACGCGTGTCGCGCACCCTGACCTTTTGGTACAAACGAGTTGCGAGCGATATCAAGTATCGTTCGACTAGGAACGAGGATACACTAGAGTGTTTATCGATAGGAACGCTATCGGACTAACGCTTAGGCGTACACGAAAGATTGATTTGGATTTTGAGGAATAGTATGAATGACCTAGTACGTCGAGATGATGTGAGCCATTATGCTAGAGATTCGTCGAACGAATCTGAAAGATGTGTTAGCAAGTAATGCGAACGTGATTGAGGACTAGATCGGATGGTTCGAATCCTGAGTGGTATATGAATTGGCTTGGAATTCATTCGAGCAAAGATTGAGGATTAGAAGTAACGGCGAGTATGTCGGCGACGCGATACGATCGCGCAGAGCCTTAGAACGCTTCACGCTTAATTGATCGTGACTTCGAATGTCCCGAACGAGATGTCGTTCGGACAACTTATCAATAGGAAACGCAAGTTCGAAAACGACTCGGAACGATGAATAAAGATGTATGTCTTGATCGAGGAAGCTAGAGGATCGTACTTGTGATTTTGGATTGAGTCAAATGAAATGTGACTTGAGTTTGGGACAATGATATTGAAACTAGCTTGAGGAATAGCGATCGAACTTGATCTTGAATATCGAGGAATGGTAGTATATCCAGTTCGGACAATAGCATCAGTCGCACGACTCGAAATTGGTTGTAAAGGAAGATCATCAGGTTACGCATATCATCGATGGTATTGAGACGTATCAAAGATCGATATGCGATAACTCGGGGGTACTCTGACTCGACGAATGACGATCGTGCAAATGTCATTGTTCCGATGGATGCTATACTCGGGATATTGAAACGTGTCGAAGAAATGATAGACATGACTCGAGGATTTTTTGGTTGAATGAATGACGGTAAGACTATCTAATTGAGATCTTAACTCGGATAAAAATGAAACATTTGGATTGCTTCGTCGATAACCACAACGTTGATGTTCTTGTCTTATGCGAGCGCAACTCCAGCCTCGCACATGCGTCGCGCCGATTAGGACGATCACTCCGCGTGAGCGCTGGTATGGTGATTCATACTGCGGGGGTGATTGAACTAGCATGGCATGGCAATTTGTGTACTTCGACTTGTGGTTTGACGCGAAGGTGGACTCGAGAATGGCTTAGCGTGCATGACGATCGAATTTGAGGATTGCGTAGGTCTAATCCATGTATCGAGAATGAATGAGTCTAGACTCAAATAAGAGTTACGCCCCGATGAGAATGATTATTCCGCGGGAGCGTTGCATGGTGATTCATGAACCGTCGTGGATAATCGGATTCGCGTGAGATTGGGGCGCAATGTATTGTCGACCTAGATGACCTCGTGATCGAATACATGAATTGGTTAGAATTGGTGATTTGAATGGATTCGAATACGCGCAACGAATGCATTGATGCGAATAGGTGATCGTGTTCGATGTTTAGAAATCTGAGTGACGCGAGCTTGGGTAGAAAACCCCATACTATCGACTTTGGTTTGACCCTAGGATTGGGGTTAGTGTTGGCATTATTGTTGGGGAACTATGATTCCAATCCTGATATTGACTTAGCCTCGAAAAGATGGCCTAGCGGTTAGGCGAGACGCCCTGTTTCATGAGTTATCAATCGAAAGATTGATCTTGAGAATTGGTATGAATGGATAGTGTGAATCACGAATATAGGAATACCCCCCACGAGATTCGGCTGACATACATATATTTCAGGGACGCCTGAGTAGGTGCACGATGCGACTCGAGTGAGAATGACGAATTCTCTATCATGCGGCTTGGCTGAATGCATGTATTTTGGGGACGCCTGGAATGCGTGCATGATCCAACCAAGTGATAATTTGAATTCAAATGAGACTTGAGGAACGGGAAAGTATCTTGGAAATTGAAATCGTGTTAAGGGAAAGAATGATGATAGTGCGAGCGTGGCTCGGACTCAAGGAAACGCGTAGGAGGAGTGTGTACGATAAATCATGGTGTGCCCCGCACGACTGTTATAGTCCTGTGTCTAGGCACGATTAAATCTTGGCCATAGAAATGGTATGATGGCTTGCCTTCAGAAAAGTCTCGAGGACGAGACTTGTTCTGAGTGGTGTATGTTGTAGTGCCCCGTCCCGCAAATTCAATCGGAGGAATCGAAACGTCGACGGCGTTCGGACTTAGCCTTGCAACGGCTGCTCGAAGGCTCGCTCGGTCGAGGCGACTCCTCGCTCAGGTGGGATAGTTTTGGTGAACTTGCCTCATCTTAGCCAGCACTTAATAACTCGCATGTTTTCAACTTGCACAAGTTAGGATTGTTAATAAAAGAGACGCATCCACATAGCTAAGGAAATAATTTCGACCCGTCGGAATATCTTAGAACATAGAAAATGGTCCCACGGTCTTCATAGAAGTCGGCTCAGCGTGCTTTTAAATGACACTCGATCCTTCGTTCCCGTGGCTTGGGAGAAGGAAATTGGCCTAAGTTGCTAAGTTTCCCCAACACTCGAATCAGCCTAAGTCATAGGCGTCGCCCGCATGAATGCTTGATAAAGCATGCACGGTCCCGTCGTCCAAGGCTTGGCATAGCCTTCGTACGTCCCGCGAGTTAAGTCATCTTGTACGGCTTGTTGGCTTAAGTCTAGGCACCCAAAAACTTGGTTGTTTAAGTCGACCCCGTGCATAGCACGTTCCCTCGATGCGTAGCTCGGCGTAGCCCTTGCTCGTCGAGTCGCTGCCCGAATAAGTTAGACAAGAGTTGTGCTGGGCTATCGAAGCCATTTTTAGCACTGTTCCGCTCTAGCTGCGGTTGTCAAGTCGCATAGTCCCTTGAGAGCAAGGCTCGTCGTATAAAGTATATGACTTGAGCGATAGCGTCGCCTATAGAACCAGGTCTGTCTAAGGCACGAGCTACGGTAGAATTAGTAAAGAGTATGCCACGATCAAAGGAAGTCCACGCGACTGGTTGTTGCCGAGATCAGTCCCGTTACTTGGGAGTCTCGCTATGTCTCGACAAAGAAACACGCGAGATCGGTCCCGCTACTTGGGAGTCTCGCTAGGTCTTGATATATCCCGTACTCGAGATCGGTCCCGCTACTTGGGAGTCTCGCTAAGTCTTGACATGTCCCGCACATGAGATCGGTCCCGCGGCTTGGGAGTCTCGTTAAGTCTCGATAGAAAGAAAGAAAGCATGGTCAAGTTAAGAAAGGATTTGATAGATCGAGTTGAGTCTTGCATGGTCATTGGACAACTTATCGACAAGGTGTAGTCTTCTCGAGTGATCGCCGGGGCACTGGGATCAGGTCGGCCCGGGGGAAGCGAGTTGCGGCTCAAGGTAGGATGCTGGATAACCACATGGGAGACTTCGGCGCCTCCGGGCTAGCTACCCGTGTAGGGACGAGCCGATATCCCACGAGCCAGTCCAAGATAGCTTGACATTGCTAGTGACCACTCATGTAGATGTGTCGACAAGAGCGGCAATCCGCATGTTTGCCTTTGGATAGCGTCGAGGACTAGCACGGTGTCGGTCGAATCATGAGACAGTCTAGCACGTCATGTATCAAGTTAGCAAGATACGTGCTTCGGCACAAAGCAAGGCTTTCGCGTATCAAGTATTGGCTTCCGCGTATCAAGTATTGACTTTCGCGTATCAATATTGGCATTCGTGTATCGACATTGTTGGCCTAAGTTTGTATAAGTTAAGTCGAGAGCCATCACTTTAAGTCGAAAGGACCGTAATGTAAAAGTTGGCTAAGTTAGGGAGTCGTTAGGCACGACCTCATCTTGAAGCACGGACAAGTCTAGGCAAAGTCTACAGGCACGACCTGCACGAGTCGTCCCCCTTGATGTCGCTAAGACGAGAATTGGTTTAGAGGCACTTAGGTTTGAGTAAAGGTCTTGGCACGGCCGAGTTCGCATAAGTTGCTTCTCGGCAAAGTACAGTCTCGAATATGTTTAAGTTACGAATAGAGTATAGCATGACCCTGCCGTCCCGAGTTTAAGTTTGGTCAAGTACATGCACGACGAGGCACTGCCTCGATCGAAATACACGTTAACATGATAGCACGACTATGTCGTCGCATAACGAGTTGGTTAGACGTCAAGTCTTAAAACTGATCCTAAGGCAAGACTAGAAAGACAATCGTAAAGGGATTTAAGCTGCACAAAATAAATGAACGTGTCGATTTTGTATGGGTGGACGAGGAGCTCACTCCACCAGTACAGTTGAGTACTGACACCCACACAGTTTTCATGTGCAGGCACAGGTAGAAGCTCGTGGCGCGGAGCTCGCTTGGATGCGTCGAGGCACAGAATTCCTTGGCGAGTCGAGCGTGCGGCCGCGTGAACTCAAGACTTATACAGGACATAATGTATGGACATCGCCTTTCGAAGCTTCCGCTGGCTCAAGCATTGTAATCGAGAGATAAGAGAGAGCAGAGTGACATTTATAATGAGAGAAATGTGAGCACGAGAGACTTGTAATTTCGCCTTGCGCCCATAAATGTAATCTTGTATTCAATATCAATAAAAGAGCTTCTTTTGAATGACTTGTGTTCATGTGTGTTTATTCTAAATTTCTGCTGCATGTTTCAATATTTCTGCTTGGAACTTCTGTGCGACGACCCCGTCGCCGCCGATGTAATCGGCCGTTATGAAACTGCCTTGCACGAGCGCAATCTAGGCTCGTGCGGCATCACGCCTTAGCGAGGACGATCGCTCCTACGGGAGCGGGGCGTGACAATAGGAGACCCCCCAGAAACACCAACCAGGCCGTAACAGAGCGGCGAGTCAAGGGACAACTTGCCCAGTCGGAATCACACCAACCAGAAAGACGGAGATCACAATCAGCTTTTAAAAGAATACCCTGTCCTGGTACATGTTTGAGATATCTGACAACTCTCAAAGCAGCATGCCAATGATCTTGTCGAGGCTCCTGTAAGAATTGAGACAAGATATGCACAACATAGGCTAAGTCAGGGCGAGTAAATGATAGATAAATCAACCTCCCAACCAGCCTCCGATAAGGCTATATATCCTCCATCTTTGGACTAGTCGATTCTGCCAGCTTGTGATTGGGTTCCATGGAAAAACCAACAGGTCGAGACCCCGTCAAGCCGCATTCTGAAATGATGTCCAAAGCATACTTCCTTTGACACAAGAAAATTCCTTCTGCACTCCGAGCCACCTCTATACCAAAAAAGTACTTCAACACACCAAGGTCCTTCATGTGAAAGCAAGAACTAAGGTACTTTTTGAAAGCATCTAAAGCACCTGAGCCATTAGCAGACACAATCATATCATCCACATAGATCAGAACATGCAACTCTACCTTCCCTTTAAAAAGAGAGAAAAAGGAATAATCGGAATGAGATTGAACAAATCCATAGGATATTAGAGAAGCAGCAAGCTTAGCAAACCAACAACGTGGTACCTGTTTCAATCCATATAGAGATTTACGCAGGCAACACACTTTATTGGGTTCACTATGCGAAAAACCTGGCGGCAACTTCATATATACTTCTTCTGTCAGATCTCCATGAAGAAAAGCATTGTGTACATCCATCTGGTGCAAAGTCCATCCTCTCACAGCTGCAACAACCAAGAACGCCCGAACTGTAGGCATCTTAGCTACCGGGCAAATGTCTCTGAATAGTCGATCCCCTCAACCTGATGATTACTGAACACAACTAGCCGTGCTTTTAAGCACTCAATACTTCCGTCGAATTTGTACTTGATTTTATACACCCATCGATTTCCCAATACTTTCTTCCCAGGAGGCAGATCAACAAGACTCCATGTCCCATTATCTTCCAGAGCCTGTATTTTAGTTTGCATAGTCGCGCGCCAGCCTGAATCTTGCGAGGCCTGGCGATATCACTACCAAAATACATAGATTTACCGACGGCCATATCCGTCGGTAGTCCGTCGCCAAAAATAAATACCGACGGATTACCGACGGATATTTTGGTAAAACAGCCGTCGGGAATAACCTCGTCGCTAAAACATATCCGTCGCTACTCCGTCGCTCAGCGACGACTTAGCGACGGAATACCGTCGGCGCATTTAAATATATATAGCGACGGATTACCGACTAGCTTTCGTCGAAACATGTATCAGGATATAGGGTTAGCGACGGAAACCTCCGTCGCTAAAGAGTCGGCAAAACCGTATCAGTGATTTTCTGATACGCAATATCCGTCGCTAATCCGTCGTAAATTTGTCGGTAAAAGCGTATCAGAGATTTTTCCATACGGCAGGTCGTCGTTATGCCGTCGCTAATCCGCCGAGGTGTACGACGGATTAGCGTCGTATTAGCGACAAAACATCCGTCGCTAACTGCAAAATTTATGGACATCAAACAGAACCATGTCGACGGATATTCCGTCGCTAAACCGTCGCTAACTGTAAAATTCTCCAGGTAGCGACGGATATTCCGTCGGGACTTTGTCGCCAGTCCGCCGTAAGTTAGTCCCCAATCCGTCGCTAACTGCAAAATTTATGGACATCAAAACAGAACCAGGTCGACGGACATTCCGTCGCTAAACCGTCGCTCAAGGTAAAATTCTCCAGGTAGCGACGGATATTCCGTCGCCAATCCGTCGAAAAATTGAATTCCTACAGTTAGCGACGGATAGTCCGTCGGGACTTTGTCGCCAGTCCGCCGTAAGTTAGTCGCCAATCCGTCGCTAACTGCAAAATTTATTGATATCAAACAGAACCAGGTCGACGGATATTCCGTCGCTAAACCGTCGCTCAATGTAAAATTCTCCAGTTAGCGACGGTTTTTACGTCGCCAATCCGTCGCTAACCTCAGTTTCTCCAGTTAGCGACGGGCTATCCGTCGCTGAGGGGTCGCCTGTCCGTCGCTAACTTCTAATTTTTGAAAAAAAAATACTGCAAACAGACTCTTTCCTGTTTATACAACACATCCAACACAATATCAAACATGCCAAATATCCATATACAACACCATATATCCATATCCAACACGAATATCCAACGTAGCCAATATCGAACACCATATATCCATATGCAAAATATCCATATCCGACACCAATATCCAACGTATCCAATATCCAACAAAATATTACCAACACAATACATCCAATATCCAACATTAAATTATCCAAACATAAAAAAAATATCCGATCATACAATGTATCCAAATGTCTACAAAACCAACAACATAAACAAAATCAAACCCCGTCCGTCGGATCGTCTCGTGCTCGTGCCGCCGCATCCGCTTTGCGTATGTACTCCTCCACCGTGTGTGCCGGCACTTGGGACAAGACATGGTCTGGAAGCGCGCGTAGCTGCTGTGGCGACAACATGTCAAGGAACGTCAAGATGGTGTTATCCGATACGATACGGGCGTCCGCAGAGCGGTTAAACGAAAGCCGTCCGGGAGAAGAAGGACCAGGTCGATCCGAAGCACCGGCAGCAGCAGTAGACGGACCGGGAGCAGACGGACCGGGAGCAGACGGATAGCGCCCCAACACTATCGCCCGCAAATCTGACACCGCGGAGGTCAGAGTCGCAAGCTGCGCCCTCACATCGTCAACCGGGGGCGCTGGGGGAGGCGGAGGCGGTGGATATCTCGGGGACGGCTGCAACGAGGGCGCCATGGAACCTAAGCCGTAGACGCGCCCTTTCCTAACGCCGCCGACGGATTCTACGAACACGTCGTCGTAGCGAGCGGCCATAGAAGAGTGCCAACTTTCTTCTTTAGATGATGTAGATACCTAGAGAGACAAATTATCTTGAGAATTAACAATGAATTGTCGGACCATCATCTTTGACTTGTAGAAGTTTCTTGGGAGCTCTTTTGATTCCTTCGGTAACACCTCATTAGTTAATTGTGTGATCCGATCATAGCAAGCTTGTGGCAAGTTAAAATCAGACTTTATGTTCAACAACCGCATCGTCACTGACAGTGCGGAATGAGTCTCACAACCAGGATATAGAGGAGTATCTGCGTCCTTAAACATATCATAGAACTCCTTTGCCTCGGGATTAGGATCCTCCGGATCAAAATTAGGCCCTGCCGCAGCATACACCATATCTCGTGCAAGGTTCTGCATGTCTCCATAATCCACAGAGCATCCGTCGTCTTCGAGGACATCCGTTGCAGCATTATCATCAAAAGCATAAGTACCAGCTTCTGCAGCCTGTCTTTCTGAATATAATTCACCTTGCGATGACCACAGGCCGTAATCACGTACGAAACCCTTACGGGTCAAATGATCTCTCACAGTCATCACTTCTTCGAAACGTCTATTGTGACAATTAACACATGGACACTTGATTTTGTTATCGTCCATGTACTGAGTTTTGCTCATGGCATACTTAAGAAATACTTCCACACCTGCCTGAAAATCGTCACTCACACCAATTCTGCTCTCGTGTTATCGTTTGTACATCCATGTACGATTAACAAAGTAACAATTCATGCTCGATTTGATGTGAATATCTGTATCGTAAGACAAACTAAACATAAGAATTAATAGCCCGATATCGATACTCATATCGTAAGAAAAATTAAACTTGTGGATAACATGCTAGGCCTACGACGAGGCTACTTAGTATCACAATCTAACATAATTAGTATATAATCATGTAACTGGTGGATCCGCTAGCTAGTAAGCCGGATGTACTTAATATCAGAGAGTATCAGATTAGTATCAGTATATAGGTTAGGTAGACCGTATCATACGCATATCGGAATAGTAGGCCGAATAGGAGGCCGAGATAGTCGAGAAGAAGGGAAGAAAGGAGGAGCAGATGTGTCCAGAGCCATGGTGGAGGAGGAGAAGTAACATAAGAGCAGTTTCTGCCGTAACATCTCCTGGCTCTGCTGGCAACTGAAGTCCAGATGCTACAAAGGACGATCCTTCGCTGAAATCGACTACAACACCCATCAGTTCAAGTTCATTCCTATATGAGTAGATTCCAATGCCATAGAAGCCATCAGTTTGTTGACCTTCCTCTATGGCATTGGAATATACTCATATAGGAATGAACTTGAACTGATGGGTGTTGTAGTCGATTTCAGCGAAGGATCGTCCTTTGTAGCATCTGGACTTCAGTTGCCAGCAGAGCCAGGAGATGTTACGGCAGAAACTGCTCTCATGTTACTTCTCCTCCTCCACCATGGCTCTGAACCCATCTGCTCCTCCCTTCTTCCCTTCTTCACATTCGACTATCTCGACCTCCTATTCGGCCTACTATTCTGATACCGATACTTTGAACCTTGATCTTAACCCAAACCTATATACTGATCGATACTAATCTGCTACGTCCGATACTAAGTATATACGGTCGATACTGATAGCGATAGTCCGATACCGATAGCGATAGTTCGATACCGATAGCGATAGTCCGATACAGATACACATGGACCTACATATCTATATATCACTAGTAGCCATACTCCTCTACATACTACTCTACACTAGGATCTAGTAACCATATACTACTCTACACACTAGCTACGTAGTCATACTCTAAAATAAGGTAAACTAATTATGCCTATATATAGATATATATATAGGTATAATTAGTTTACCATAATTAGTTTACCTTATATATATAAGGTAAACTAATTAAGCATCTTAAAATTATGCCTATATATATATATATATATATATATATATATATATATATATATATATATATATATATATATATATATATATATATATATATATATGTCTGTGTGTGTGTGTATCCGTGTGTCTGTGTCCGTGTGTGTCCGTGTGTGTGTGTGTGTGTGTGCCTGTGTGTGTGTGTGTGTCTGTGTGTCCGTGTGTCCGTGTGTGTGTGTGTCCGTGTGTGTGTGTGTCCGGCCAGCCCCCCTCCACACATACCCCCCCGCACCCCGCGGCCAGCCCCCGCCCCCATCGTACCCCCCCAACGCTGCCCGCCCCCTCGATCCCACCGCCCCCTCCACACCCCCCGCCCCCCGCGCACGGCCAGCCCCCCTCCGCAACCCCCCGTACCCCGCGGCCAGCCCCCGCGCGCCCCCATCCCTCCAACTCTTCCCGCCCCCTCCCACCGCCCCCTCCACACCTCCCGCCACCGCCGCCACCGCCGCCCCGCGCAGTCGACACCGCCCCCGCAGCCCCCGACGCCCCCGGCCCGCTGCACCCACGACCACCGCGCGCGCGCATGCGAGAGAGAGAGAGAGAGAGAGGGAAAGGGAGAGGGGATTACCTTTGGGAGAGAGAGAGGAGAGGGGGTCGCCGATCGATCACCGCGGGAGAGAGAGAGAGAGAGGAGAGAGAGTGAAATTTGGGGGGAATGAAAAAGTTCCCCCCATCGTTTCAATTTAAGTCTGGAACGTAAATTTAGCGACGGAGTAGCGACGGATTATTCCGTCGCTAATGCGTCAGTAAATCTCGCGCGAGTAGCGACGGATTATTCCGTCGCTAAGTCGTCAGTAAATCTCGCGCCAATATTTTAGGCTTTTGCCGCCAAAATATGCGACGTTCTAGCGACGGATATAAAACCGTCGCTACTTGGCCGACTACCTATCGACGGCATAGCGACGGATATGGACATAAAAAAATAAAAAAAATTGTCCACTGCTTTCCGTCGGTATTCCGTCACAAATTCGTCGGTGATCCGACGGTGATAGCGACGGAAAATTTTCGTCGCTAATTTGCCGTCGCTAAAGTACCGTAATTTGGTAGTGTATGAAGTAGGCTCAACACCTGCAGTGATGGCTGCAAGAAAATTTCTGTGTCCAGCAGTAAATATGTCATAACTTAGAAATTGTGTTAGAGGATACGAAGTACCTGAGGAAGTGACGGGAATAGATGAACTGTGGTGAAGGGGGGACTTTTACTTCGAATAGCATTCGTCACAAAATCCTGTAAACGTACTGGCTGTGATTTCTTTCTCATTCCTCTTTCCAATACTACCTCGTCGGGCACCTCTGGCAACACTGTATCCCCTGTATCATCAGTAGTATCCGCATTACCCCCAGCGGATTCTTCTGTCAATACTTCTGCAGCTACCTGTGCATCCTCGCTACTCGGTGTCGTGCCACCAGCAACCACTTCGACCTCAGCCACCGTAGCCGGCACCATCCCAAAAGTCTCTATATCGTCTTCCGGCACCTCAACAGATGTATGGCGTGTCGCAGAAGATATCTCGCTAGCAGAGCCACACCCAGAAAATTCTTTTTCATAAAAAGTTACATCACGGGACACAAAAAATTTACCAGTCTCCAAATCATACAGTTTTTATCCCTTTTTATCAAGTGGATACCCAACAAAGATGTATTTTCTACTCCTGCTAGTAAATTTATCATGTCGGAATTTCAAATCATATGCATAGCACAGACAACCAAAAATACGTAGATGGTCATACGAAGGAGCCGAACCATATAAAACTTCATAAGGAGACTTAAAATGCAAGATACTAGAAGGTGTTCTATTTATCAGATAACATGCACCCAGAACACATTCTCCACAAAAATTCACAGAAAGAGAACCCTGAAATCTCAATGCCCTGGCGACATTTAAAATATGTCGATATTTTCTTTCCACCCTTCCATTCCGTTGAGGTGTCCCAACACAGGATGTTTGGAACAATATACCTTGAGATAAAAAATGATCTCGTAAATAATTAAATTCAGCGCCATTGTCACTCCGCATACGACGTACATCGGCCCCAAACTGATGCTTCACCATAGCAATGAATTTAAGAAACATAGAATAGACAGCACACTTATCCTTCAACAAAATAACCCAAACAGCTCTAGAAAAGTCATCCACCAAAGTCAAAAATACCGTGCCCCATTAGATGACGAAACACTATATGGTCCCCACAGTTCACAGTGGATAAGTTCAAAGCATCTCAAAGCACGACTACTACTATCAGAAAAAGCATCACGAGTCTGTTTAGCTTGATGACAAATATCACAAGCCTTATGAGAAAATACACTACTACCAGAGAGAAAAAGGTAAAGTCTGTATTACTTTATCTGAAGGATGCTCCAGTCTACTATGCCAAACCTCGGTATCACTCTCTCTGCATGCCAGGATCACCGAAGCCAAAGAAGCTAGAACCTGGAACCTCCCCCAAGAAGTAAAGTCCACCCCTTTGTTTACCTGCTCCAATCACCATCCTCGTACTTCGGTCCTGAACAAAACACAAATCAGGAGTAAATAACATATCACAGTTTCTGGCACCAATCAATTGTGAGACAGATATCAAGTTGCAAGTCAATGTCGGAACGTAAAGAACATCCGTCAACACCAATGAAGCAGTCAAAAATACTTTGCCTCTTAGAACAACCTCAATAGTGCTCCCATCAGACAAAGTCACAGGACAGACAGGGCCTTCAAAGCAATCAACTAAACAATCACGAGAACCTGTCGCATGAAGAGTAGCCCCAGTATCGAATATCCAAGTGACAGAAGAATTCTTACCCATCAGACGATCAGAGTTCGAAGTACCAGGGTTGGAAGGATTGTCGTTATCCAGCAAGCTCATCAGTTTCTGCCATTGTTCACCTGAGAGTGGTGAAGGATACCCTCCATGCATCATATCCGTCGAACTCCCAACATGACTAGCAGGGACACCATGACCAGCAGCGACGACATGATGAACAACCCCTGCGCCACCAGCACCACGTCCCCCATCATGTCTCTGCTGTGGTGCCGGGCCTCTGCCACCACCAGCACCACGTCCGCCCTCACGCCGAGGACGAGTCTCCCACCACTCTGGATAGCCAATCTTGGCAAAGCAAGTTGCAACATCATGACCTGTTTTCTTGTAATGAGTACAGATCATACCTGATTTGTCCTTGGAATCTGAGGTTCTACTATTAGAAGTAGTAGAAATACGAGGTGAAGTCTTGATAGCCAGCGCCATCACCTCCTCAGCAGCAGATTGGGCCTGAGATTTTCGCATATCCTCCTCCTCACGGACTGCCTGGTATGCCCGATCTAAACTTGGCTGAGGATCCTGAGCCAGAAGATTAGATCGGGTATGACATACAACTCAGCATTCAACCCATACATAAAGTCCTGAAAGTGGTCTTCATCCCTCATAGCCTGTAGCTTTACAGCAAGTTCACCACAGGTACAAGTAGGCAATAGAAAATAAGCAGCTTGTTCATCCCACAAAGACTGCAAATTTCTAAAGTAGGTTTCCACAGACATCGACGTTGTTTGTTTGCACTCGGCCAAAGCTACCTTAATTTGTTGCTTCCGAGTGCCATTGCTAACAACAAATCTTTTTTCCAACAAGTTTCACAATGGATAAATCTCCTCAAAGTATGACAAAGATTTCTTCAGAGACGGATCAATGGTATTAAGAAGCCATTGAACCAATAGTGCTTGCACATATCTCCAATCAAGCAATTTTCTAGCATCATTAACAGGTTTGATTTTAGTACCTTCAAGAAAGGTGATCTTTCGCCTAGAGATCAGGGAGAGACGTATCGACCGAGACCACTCAGCATAGTTCGGTCCACGAAAAACAATAGGAGTAATGATATTTCCTGGTTGATCAACAGAACTCAGAAAATAAGGATCCTTCGGATTAGGATAATGTGGGTTGTGTGCACCGCCACTGCCAGTCGCGATGGAGTAGCTGGACGCAGCATCATCAGCCATGGCGAAAGTCGGGTGTACAAAAAATTTGTACAACTCCGACGGATCGACTGAACGAGCGGCAAATCAGTCACTGATGGACGACGGATGTCGGGTGTACAAAAAATTTGTACGACTCCGACGGATCAGCCGAACAAGCGGCGAATAAGTCGTTGATGGACGGGGTCGGCGGCGAATCGACCGCGGTCGGGGCACCGGATCTGGCACGGACGGGGTCGGCGACGGAGTGCCGCAGTCGAATCTGCTGCGGACGGCTTCGACGGCGAAGTGTCGCGCGGTCTTGCGGGATCCGCGGGTAGTGGGCGCCGTGCGGGAATCGGGTTCGCCGGTGCAGTCGGGCCCCGGCTTGTTCAGTCGGGAGGAGGGGCGGCGGGTCGGGCGTCGCGCGGAATCTGGTTCGCCGGTGCAGTCGGGCGCCGGCTTGTTCAGTCGGGAGGAGGGGCGCCGGATCGGGCGCCGCACGGGAATCGGGTTGGCCGGTGCAGTCGGGCGCCGGATCAGGAGGAGGGGCGCCGAATCAGGAGGAGAAGGAAGATCGGTTTTGGCGGCTAGGGTTTTTCAGAACCTTGCTCTGATACCATGTAGGAAATAATAATGCCTTGTTCTCATTGCTAGGGTTTGTTACAATATATATAGTGTCTACATTTGGGCTTATGGGTTATGGGCCATATTTACATTACAAATATAATCTAGCAATCTAACAGAAGGAAAATCATCTTTCAAATGTCACAATGGAAATCTAATTTAGAATTTCAAAAGTTCAAAATAATATGTAGATGAAATATAACTTTTATTAAACACCATTCTGATTTGTTTTGCATTTGGGCATACATCACAATGGAAATGCAATTTAGATTAATGGAATCAAATGAACGACAAAGAGATTTAAATTGTCCAGAATGAGATGTCCAATACGACAATACCAACATCTATTGGCGTTTTATTTACTAAATTAATACTAAAGGACGCCTAAAGTTTGTAGAGACCAGCAACACGTTCACCTCTACCGATCACCTGATTCGTGATGGTGTCCTGAAACACACAAGATGTTGATGAGAACATTGCTTTACAATCAAATTTCTCGTTAATTGAGTGATAGAAACTAAATTAACGTGAAAGCATGGTATATGATAAACATTAATCAAAGTGAGAGATGGTGAGAATGTAATATCACCAATATGCGTCACAGTGGCGGTGGAGCCATCTGGAAGTTGAACATTGATAGGACAGTAAATAGATGGATATCGATATGAAGAAAATGAAGATAAATAGCAACAAATGTGGTGAGTAGCACCACTATCTATATACCAAGGAGAAAGGGATAGATCAGTACCTGCAAGGTTTAGGAGGTTTAGGAGAAAGGGATAGATCAGTATGGGCGATGTTTACTCTTGGAATGGACAATAACACAGTAACTGCGAGTTCTGATACCATGTTAATATTTAAAATGGAGAAGATTGATATTTTGTTTCTGACTCTCAACATGAGAGAAAATATAATTGTATTGAAATATATAGATAAAAGTTACATGATTTGAAACTAAAGGATAATAGTGAAAATAGGCGACGTCATTCTGCCTAAATAGTAGACACATGTGATAAATAAGAGAATACTAAAGATTCGAGCCATATAATTTCTCAATTCTGACACAAGGTACTTATTAGAATGATTTTGCCGTATCCAGAATAATACCAATCCAACCCATTTCATGAATAAAATGTGGCCAATTAACCAACCAACAAAACTACTTGTTACAAATAACATCTTGTTGTTGCATCGAAACATATAAATGTTGACTAATCTGGCTAAGGTTGAACTTGGTAAAATGAAATGGTTGAATAATTGAAAAATGAGATTATTCAGGAATACATATTGAATGCTGAGATTAGGACTTTATAAAGTCCCCCACAATACCAAATAATGGATGTGGCAAAAAAAATTTGTAATGAAGGAATTAAATCTTTCTTTCTTATTACAAATAAATTCGTGAAAATCCACCCCCCCCCCTCCACACCCCCCCTCCCCCCCCCCCCCCCCCCCCCCCCCCCCCCTTTTTTTCATTTTTGGGGTGTCAAGCCAAAATAGTGTATGTAATAAATCAAGGTAATCCATTTCCCAAAAAAAAAGATCTTGGAGATTGTGCAATGCTTACTCTCAAACTCTTTGTTTATACAGTAGTAATATTTTTTGTTTATCTCTTCATCTTTGCATTCTTATCTAACGATCTGGGACGTAATCCTGGACGTGAGGAATAAAAAAAATATTTTTCGTTTTTCTTTACTTTTTTTTTCTTTATTTTGTTTCTTAGTTTTTTTTTATGTATGAAATTTACCTATGATGAAAAAGGAAAAGGATCGACATTTTTTCAAATTAGAAAGTCTGAAGTGATCAGAGGGAGCGGAGAGAGAGGGATTCGAAACCCTGGGTACAAAATCAAAATCTTAACCAAAAGAACAAACTCTATCAAGATGTAACAACAAAATTAAAGTTCAAACAAACAAAATATAATCCTATCCAATATTTGACTTGGTCTCCTGAACCTCGGGAACGTAATATTTTCGATTTCAAAAATTAAGTTTTCTATCCGAAATTGTCTATCGTTCATCCAGATACTCCGAACCTGCACCTGTCGAATAAACTTTTCTCTCCGCTATGTTGGCTTATTGTAATAGTCGACTATCCATAGCGGTGCCTTTTTTACGGTATATGTATTTTTTATTTTTTTTATATGTTGTATACGTATACGTATCCATCAAGAAAATGTCCATATGTATCTAGAAAGATAAGTATACAGTTGATGGTCGTTTGGTTTGCTTTGATTCTGTCCGCCGCCAATGTTGACAGTTGACACGAGAACTTTTCCAAGTGAGGTTTACTAAACATCCTATAGTCTTCTCTTGCGGAAAGACTGCACTCCTAGCAGGCTCCATGGCGCTCCCGATCCTAGAAGCGGCTACAACAATCTCCTTCTACGTGCTCTCCGTCGCCGCAATAGTTCTCGTCTTCTTCGTTCTCTATGTGCTCCGCACCATCTTCTCCTTCCTCGTCTTCTACACCAACGAGTCCATACACGGCAAGGGCAGACCCCCGATCGCCGGCACCGTCTTCCACGAGTTCTTCTACCACGACACGATCTTCGACTTCGAGACGGTCGTCGCGCGGAAGCACACGACTTTCCGGTACATCAAGACTTCGTACAGTGAGAACTTCACCACCGACCCTGCCAACATCGAGCACATGCTCAAGTCCAGTTTCTCCAAATACCAAAAGGTTGGTTACATGCACTATACTAGCTAGTTTGCGCTCTATATGTATGTATGTATCTCTGTCGAATCATTTGCATGTTAATTAAGATGTAACAAAACAAAAAATGTTTGTTTGGGTTTGGTACAGGGAGAACGCAACCATAGTATGGTGAGAGATCTCTTTGGAGATGGAATTTTTGCAGTAGACGGCGATCAGTGGCGTCACCAGAGGAAGCTTGCGAGCTACGAGTTCTCCACCAAAGTTCTGAGGGACTTCAGCAGTGTCGTGTTCCGAAACAACGGTGCCAAGCTAGCCAAGAAGATCTCGGAGGCGGCAAGCTCTTCAGCTGTCTTTGACATGCAGGAAATCTTCTTCTAAAATTTGGTGGAGAACTTATAGCCCGCAAATGACCAAAATCAGCAGTGTCGTCTTGCGAGATATTCAGTAATAGGGTCTCACACACACACACACACACATATATATATATATATATATATATATATATATATATATATATATATATATATATATATATATATATATATATATATATATATAAATTAGGATTTGGGCCTCCAAAAAGACCAATGTTAGAGTTTCGAAATCACTGTTTGTTAGCCTACTTAAACCGTGATTTCGAGACCCAAACTCTGAGATTGGTCATTTTCGAGACCCCACATAATTTCTATATATATGTGAGACCCTATTACTATTCTAAATTTGTCAAGATGAAGGAGAGCATACTCTGAAATTGTTGGTTCTCTTAATTTGCAGGAGTTCTTGATGAAGGCAACCTTGGATTCAATATTCAAGGTGGGCTTCGGGGTCGAGCTCGACACTCTCTCGGGCTCAGGTGAGCTGGGATCTCGCTTCAGCAAGGCGTTCGACGACGCGAACTACATCGTCTTCAGAAGATATTCTGATGTTTTCTGGGATTTGAAGAGGTATCTCAACGTTGGCCTGGAAGCCCAGCTCAAGAAGCACATCAAGGTGATCGACGACTTCGTGTTCCAATTGATTCGGCGCAAAAGGGAGTTGATGAAGAATGGAACAGATGATGTGAGGATACATGTGCTAATTATGTATGTGTACATCAATTTTGAACTATTGCGCGCACTGATTTCTTGTAAGTTTCCTTCTGTGTTCCTAGAAAGATGACACTAAGGAAGATATACTGTCGAGGTTCATAGTAGCGAGCGAGAAGGATCCAGAGGCGATCACCGATCAGTATCTCCGAGACATCATACTCAACTTCTTGATTGCTGGGAAAGACACGACCGCCAACACGCTCACTTGGTTCTTCTACTTGATATGCAAACAACCACTGGTGCAGGAGAAGATCGCGGCGGAGATTCAGGATTCGCTAAGAATATCAGCAGGGGAAGGTCGTGACATCGACGGCTTCTGCGCTATCTTGAATGATCACGAAGTCGTCGACAGGATGCACTATTTGCACGCCGCGATCACTGAGACACTCCGCCTGTATCCTGCTGTTCCTGTGGTACTACTACTGAACTTCGCTTTGCTGATTACTAATGAGGCTAAATAGAGAATCCTGCATGCTATGTTCAGCTTGGTTGCACCGACACAGATACGACATGACACGATGATGATATAGCGATGAGGACATAACACCTATTTTGGTGTGTCATAATGTATTTGGGGCATCCGTGGTATGTCTGATACACGTCTTGACACGACAGAACCATAGTTTGTAGTATCGCCGGTACCGATATGGTATGGCCGATACCAGTACAGCTTGCCATGTTTCGATCCGAAACGACCCATATCGATACTGACCAATACCGAAGTTGGGTATTTCTTTTCCAGACATTGATACGGTTGTAAGACCATGTAAATGAAGAGAACTTATTTATGGTAGGCAGACCAATCAGCAAGGGTGACTACTATTATTATTTTTTAGTTTTTTAAAATACTGAGAAATAATACGAAAATTACTTCAAGTGATGTCTAAATATATATTAAAAAAATTCTAAACTTATAATAATTAATTTCTTTTCAATACCAAAAATTTAAATACTCCAACCACCGATACTGCAGATACCACCAACTCCGATACTCATATGAAGTATTCTTCTTTAGGAAACCATCATGTTACTGAAGGAATTATTATTTTCATATATGTCAAGCAGGCTATAATTAATTTTATAGAAGAAATCTATGATAGAATATGAATGTCGTATCAATTTGCCTAACAGGATGGGAAGAGTGCCCAAGAGGACGATGTTCTTCCTGATGGTTTCAAGGTGAAGAAGGGAGATGTGGTGAACTACCACGCCTACGCCATGGGAAGGATGACTTACTTGTGGGGAGAAGATGCTGAGGATTTCCGACCGGAGCGTTGGATCGAGAATGGATCATTCAAACCTGAGAGTCCGTTCAAATTTCCGGCGTTCAATGTAAGTACAATTTTCCCATATACTTCACTTTTGGAGGAGAATGTGGCTGATCGAATGCTCAGCATTTTTTTTTGAGATGTCCGGCGTTACTCATTGGACTTTGCGCACACTCGATTACATGTCTTTTGGGTCAACTGTCTCCAACTCCTATCATTTTTTTTATAAATGAAAAGAATAATACACTCCCGTGGCTCGATTTACCGATGTTCCGCAATCCAGCCAGAATCTATGCATTACTATATATCTACTGTTCTTTTACTGTGCAGTTGTACCATCAAATAATTTCACTTCTTTTTCTTTACTTGTTGTAACGGTTAGGGGGGTCCGAGAATCTGCTTGGGGAAGGAGTTCGCATATCGACAAATGAAGATCTTGGCTGCCATTCTCGTCCATTCTTTCAGGTTCAAGCTCAGGGACGAGTCAAAGACTGCTACATATAGAACCATGTTTACACTCCACATGGATAACGGTCTTCCTATCATCGCATCCCATAGGAACAATTAGGGCTTTCTTATCAGATCTATCAGCTGGTAATGCATAGAGATGTATCTTGTTTATTTTACTAAATAATCGCAAGTTCGAAATTGTCCAGGCTAAGGTGGTTGTCAGTTGGGCGAGGCTCGACTGCAGTAGCCGCATATGGTTTCTTGGACAATTTACATGTATGTCTGAATTTATACATTATGTGTGCATTATCTGTACTAATATATAATTCAAATATCACGAGTCTTGTTAAAAAAAATGGTGTAATACTATCTTACCTATATTATTTTAAGGATAAAAAAAGTCATGATGTAATGATCACCCACTAACTCAAACTTCCAAACAACTATGAGAGAGTCCTCTGTCTGGCTCTCCAATTTCTAATACTAAGTGAAGTAGCATCTCAGCTCTTCATTTAGTAAATGGAATCTGTTCAAGCAGGATAAAGTGGTCCTTTTATTTCTCTGCCTACATGGGAGAGAATTCCAAACTTGAAAAAAAATTGATGACGGAAAAATTCTCTTCACAAATGATAGATCTCTAATGCGGTGTCAAATTGTCATCTATATCTATTTGAAACGATAAAAGTACACACGATTTAACTGAACCTGCACGTGCTGGAAAAAAAATGAAAAAAAAAATTATACAAATCTAAAACCGTCATAAATCTTCTCATCTTTCTGCGTCTGTATTTTTTTTTCTTCTGAAAATTGCATATACAACTTTTGTGTCTCAACTACTAGGTAACCTATGTTGTTATGTCTTCTTATACTGAAGGTGGAAGTTAAATATTTTGGCAAGTTATATGGGCACATCAAAATTTGATCATTCTAGCCCATTTTGAACTTTGGTTTATTTACAAGTTTGTCATTGAAGAAAGTGATCATGGCTATTCCACTCTTTGGTATAAAAGTCAATTTTTCTAATTTTACCCTTCTTCTTCCTCAACTCATCCAAGAAGAAGAACAAGAACAAGAAGAACAAGAAAAGAAAAAAAAGAGGAAGAAGAAGAAGAACAAAAACAACAAAAGTGAGAATTTTGATGGGGTTTAAACCCTAATTTTCTTTCTCAACTCATTCTCACTATCTTCAAGTATAATAGGGTTTAAACCCTAATTTTCTTCCCATTTCGATTTTCAATTAACGGAGAAGAAGAAAATGAGAAGAAAACACCCAAAAATTAAACCATAATTTTTTTCTCATTTCCAATTTTGATGGCACCCAAAGGCTCCTTATAATGCACAAATCCTAATATTGGTGGAAACCATAATATTGTTGTTCAACTAGTGTAAACAAGGACTGTCCAATTTTCTGGCAGTCCTACAAACTGAATGGACTGCCAGAAAATTGTGCAATCCTAAGTCACAGCATGTGAAACAAAGGACTGCCCATTTTCTAGCAGCCCTTACTGTATGTTGGACTGCCAGAATAATGGGCAGTCCAACTCACAGCATGTGTAACTTTGGACTGCCCAACTATCTGGCTAAAGTAAAACATGAAGATTCTTGGAGCCAACATAAAGATCTACCACTTTCATGTTGGAAGTTGGAAAAAATTTAGCCATAATCAATAGGACACAAAATATATAAAACAGTCAAAGTAGGCCCTATGTGGCCAAGGGTGGATGGGCTCATGCGGCTCAGGAAAGCTGGGCCATGCGGCTCAGAACGAACGGGCGCATGCAGCTCAGGAACAAAAGTCCATGCGGCTGAAGGTTAAAGGTTTATGCGGCAGAAAGGGTGCGCGCTCAAGCGGCTGGGAATGGACGAGCGCATATGCGGCTGCGGGAGACCAACGCCATACGGCCAAGCGATGCGCGCACATGCGGCTGCGAGGGAGCAACCCCATGCGGTTGAGGAAAATAACTTCATGCGGCCAGGTGGGAGAACAGGGGTTATGCGGCTCAGAACGAACGGGCGCATGCGGCTCAGAGCATGCGGACTCATGCGGCTGGGAATGAGGACTCATATGCGGCAAAGAGTTTAAGGACAGCTTATGCGGCTGAAACTGCTTATGCGACTGAAAATTGCTTATGCGGCTCAGAATGCGAAGTGCCACGCGGCCAAAGGAAACAGCTTATGCGGCTGAAAGAAATTAAGTTCATGCGGCTGGGGATAAACTCTTATGCGGCTGGGAATAAACTCTTATGCGGCTGGGCACTGGAACCATGGCCCATGCGGCTGAAAGCTAACAAGTCATGCGGCCAGGAAAAACTTGCCGCATGAAAGTTCATGCGGCCAAGCACTGTTCTTCTTCTCCACTATGGAAAGCCATGGCTTCAAAGCTTCATAACTCCTTCATCCAAGGTCAGAATCCAGACTTCTATAGGTCAAAATAGGGCAAAAAGAAATTCTCTACAATATGGAACCATCAAAGCTTGAGAATAACAAGATTAGGTAGATCAAAACCAAGAAAAAAACAAAAATAACATAAACTTAGATCTACATGAATTGAGCCATGGAAATCAAAAATGCTAAGTACTAAACTTGTAGAGGATGATGAGAAGAACAATATAGACAAATCATATCAAAAAAAAAAAAATCAAGAAATAAAAAATACAAGAATCTCTCCATTTGGTGCAAGATGTACTTGCCTAAATGTTGGAAGGAAAAGAAATAAAAAGAGTGAATGAGGAGAGAGAGTGAGGAGGAGAATATATATAGGGGTTGGGTTGACTCAAAGAAAACCATAATCTCAAGCATGCTCTTAACCATGTGGCTAATGACATGTTAATTGCTACATGATACAACTAATTAAATTGATTAAATAAATAAAAATCCTAACCACAATACGGTTCAGAAATCCTATCATCGAAATAGTGAACCACGCCTACAACCAAACAAGGATAAGGGATGGCACACTAATCCGCGACGAGATACTGTTCCATGCCATGGCCAGTTACAAACATATGATACATACAACCAAGATACAGGCGCCAGGTACCCTATATACAGAAAAATTAAAAAATTTACGTATTCCGGGAATGGGGAGTGACACCTCCTTCGCCTCGACCCTCTGTTTCAAATCAATCATGAAACACAAAATCAATAATTGTCGCCATAGTGTAATCAATAAATTGAGAAACGATTCTTCACGAAACGCTTGCTAAAGGAAACTCGAAATGACTGCATCAATTTGAGTAATTTACTCAGAAAATGTAAGTTTCATGCCAAAAAAGATAAAAGATAAGGTTTTAGAAAAGAGAGAATTATTTCAAGATCTATAAAAACGGTCATTGGACAACTTGTCGACAAGGAGTAGTTTTCTCAAACGGTTGCCTAGGCCAAGGAACCGATTCGGCCCGGGAGGAACGAGTATAGCAAGTGCCAGCAGGAATGGTGCGGGTGATTTGGAAGCTTTCGCACATGGCTTGCTACCCGCCGCGAAAGGGTCGCCGTCTAACCCAGCTATAGTTCATGATGGCTTGA
Source organism: Iris pallida (assembly GCA_029216955.1). NCBI lineage: Eukaryota > Viridiplantae > Streptophyta > Magnoliopsida > Asparagales > Iridaceae > Iris > Iris pallida. The sequence goes on along the minus strand of JANAVB010009398.1, from coordinate 10,701,996 downwards.
TATTTTCAGTGACATTCACAACCCTTTCACTGCTTGAACTAATGCACGTGACGGGATGAATATGATAGCTGCTCAATGTATACAATTTCATATGCTTACCTCAAAATATGTTAACATACAAACGATCAAGATGGTTAGAAAGATCACAAAATAGTAGGGGTAGGCATACGGTTCATGGTCTCGCGGCTCCAACCCGGCCTGAACCGTAAAATGGTCAAACAAACCGGTTCCTAAAATTTATAATTAAAACGGGACGGGGCGGTGCGGGTCGTGTGCCATTAACGGATCGATTCGGGTCATATTTTTAAAATAAACGGGCCCCGACCCGACCCGTTTCTAAGGGTAGGATAGGAATTTTATTCCAGTTCCTAATATTTCATTTCAAACTTTCAGTTCATTGCTTCAAGTTCAGCCGGCCCTAAAGAAAAATTGGGAGTTCCAACTAAATTTCCAATCCCCAAATTCTCACCGATGTCGCTCCACCTTGAGTCTTCGACGGTGCCCAAATACTTCGTCCTCGACGACGCCCGACCTCCAATCCTCGACGGTACCTAGTCCTCAACGAAGCCCTTTGGCCGCACACGCACGACCACCTCCAGTCTCCAGTCCTCAATGATTTGGTAAGACATACATTGTGTCTTCAGATTGTTATTATATATACATTTTCATCTTAATAAAATTTTGATATCCATTTGTTTAGTCTTATTTTGTTAGGTAATTCTTTTGAAGCATACTGTTGTAGTGTTATTTTGAATGTTTTCCTTGGCAAAGGATATTGTTAATGGAATATTTCTTATTGTCCAACTGATTGCAATTTGTTTCTTTTGTTTCAACTTTATGTGCTAATCTATATGATGTTTAATACACTTGTAAGAGGAAGTTATTTCTGTGATCTATTTATGTGCTAATCTTTTGGAACCGTTTTGATCCACGGGTCTGTGCGGTTCGGACCCGTTTCGAACGGATCGACACCGTTCTGGTTCCAATATTTTTTGGCCCCGCCCTGTCCTGCCCTGTCAATTAACGAATTCGGTCCGGCTCCATCAAATTTGGGCTCGGCTCGACCCGTGCCCACCCCTACAAAATTGCTAACATGTTTTTATAAAACTGCTTGAACTAAATGCAGAGCTTGGGTTTAATTAGCCACTCGCCAGTACATATGATCGTACTGACCCTCGTACTTCGCAGGTGCTAGTAATCAAGAAGAACGCGCCAACTGACCAAGGCGACGTTCGTGCTTTTAAAGCTTCGACCGTACGTCGAAGACTCCCGTCGCATCACTTTTGAAGACTCTCTGCAACAGTCCAAGAAACATGCCTCGGCCTCCCTCCATTCCAGGTGGCTGGAATACTTTTGTTGTAAATAAGGGATGTATGTATGGAACGGCTATCTCATCGGTACTCCTTTTGTAATCGAGTCATGTTGTAAAGCTTGCGCGGCAAAATTGTAATAGAGTCTGTAAATGATGTCAATTATCAATAAAATGTAAAGTTTTTCTGTCTCAATGTGTTGCTCAATTTGTCTGCGCCCTCTCTCTTAGATGTTGTGTTTCGGATTACCTTATGACTATGCCTTGTGCGATCGTAACCTAGGTTCGCACGGCATCACGCCCGGGGGACGACTATCGATTTTTCGGAATTGGGGCATGAAAGAATCGTCCTAGGGAGAATGTATAATCGTTCTTCGGTACTAATGCATTACATGACCTTCATTAAGGCTTGCAACCTAGGCTGAATTAGTAGCATCGTAATGCCATTGAGAATAGTCCCTCGTGGTATGTAACACCAATGACCATATATAAGATAGTAACATGCTCACATATTGTCTTATGCAGGTGGTAAGTATTATCTCTGTTTATGAAGGGACGAGCACAACCGTAGTAAGAAATGATATGATATGTTATGCTTTACTGTAGTGCCCCGCTCCATGAAGGCACTAGATGAACCGAGATATCAGATTGCTGACCCTAGAACAGAAAACGATTTATCTGAATAAATGGACAAAGACTCATTTTCTGATTCTTTCACGCCTAATAATGAATTTGTATTTTGAAAGAATGTTCTTAATGAACGAACCGTTGCTATGCTAACCAAGATTAAAAAAAATGAACCTTAGTATGCTAATAAAAAGAGATTGCTTGCATGTTCTGTAACATATGCTACCCAGAGTAGATTTTCTACATACTTAATGATATCGAACTGTTCTAATGCTGCGTAATTAGATGTTACATGTTTTCTGTTATCATCTGTTGCAAAAGATTGAAATGCTTGATAGACTGCTACTATTGTAACACCCAATTTTCTAAAATAAGGATAATTTTGAAATTTTGTATTTTTATTTATTTAATTATGGTATTTAAGATTTTTTATGATTTTTATTGATTTTTAACCATTTTAAAACTATTTTTAAATCATGACTTATGATTTTGGTGTTTGGCTAGTGTAACCTTGGAAACTGTTGACCTAGAGCCTAGTCATGTAATTAGGATGTTTAAATTAGTACATTTTAGCCTAGAGGGTATTTTGGTCATTTTAGGATTTAATTGAATTATTTATGATTTATTGGAATTTGTGTGATTTTAATTATTATTTAAATAAGTGCTATGTGCTATGATGGGTTTTAGCCTAGTAAAGCCTAACCTAGAAGCTTAGACTTAACCCATGGGCTAAGTAGGATGGTTAACTTAAGTTGAGGGTAGAAATTATCAAGTTAGAAATCAAATGGGAGTTTTAGTCATAAGAATTGATTTTGAGAATGGGCCCTTAGAAACTTAGATGTAACTTGACTTAGAGAGGGAGGCCCATGGCCCAACTAACTAAACCCTAGCCCTAGCATTTATGACAGCCACCTAGGGATCTACACTCCTATTTAATGTCTCCTCAAACTTAGGGCTAGCCTCCTTAGAAAAATAGCAAGTTGAAAATAGAGGTAAAACCCTTTCTTCCCCAATCCATAACTCCTCCACTTCAACTCCTTTTTCTTCCTAATTTCTTGCAATAGAATCTAATCTCTGTGTTTTTGATGACTATGGTGAGAAATTCCAGGGAAGGGGCAATTTGGAAGAGTTTGGGTAGCTTGAGGAACAACTCACTTTGGGGCTTTTTGAGCCATTTCAAACCTATAGGAAAATCCCTATTCTCTCCACCAAATTTTGATTTCTTTGCATGATTAGGAAGCCCTAGGTGTCCTCTCTTTGTTGGTATAGGTTTTGCAAAGTTTTGTGTCTGTTTCGTGTCCGTATCGGACACGTATCCAATAGGATACCTAGGTGTTTGTAGAAATACCACATAGGATTTAATTTTCGTATTTTTGAAATGTGATTGCATAGATCTGTAGATCTTCATGTATGTATTAACTTTTGTGAAGGGTGTTTGGTGTTTCGTGTCGGTTTGTGTCATGTTTTTGTCCTTGGACATGCTGCACGAGCCACACACCTGTGTCCTGCCTATCGGGGGCTAGAACACGAGACACAGGACACGTCGTGTCCTAATTTTTGTCGTGAACCATGGGGCATTGTCTGCGACCACACTCCCAAAATTTGGGAGTGTCTCGTGGACTGTGCATAGAGCTTTTAAGCTCGCACGGGTTGCGCGCTGTCGCACGCGGGCTGCTGTGCGAGTGCACAGACACCACTGATATGTGTGTCGTATCGTGTCTGTGGGACTCGTGGACACGGTGCAGTGTGTGTCAGACCTAGGTCTATCCTAGGTGAACCCTTGGACACGAGCATGTGCCGTGTCGTGTGTCGCGTGTGGGATACACGTACACGCGTGCACGACGATTGTGGTGCACTGTTTGGGTCTGTGTTTGTGCAATTGATTGGGACAAGTTTCGTGTCAAATTTTTGGACACGAGGACACTCTCTTATACCCTCACATGTATGTCCTTAATTACCAACCCTTTGTTTGTTAATTAGATGTGATTTGAATTCGAATTTTCGAATTCCCTGTATAGCACTGATACCCTTTTTGGCTGAATGTGTATTTCCAAATTTCGATTTTATTTTCTTCCTTCCTTGTGATGTTAACTGTTAATTTGGCTCACCCACATAATTGTTAACTAACAGTTAGTTGTTAGACTAGTTTTGATTTTGTTTTTACAATGGGGTTGTGATTTTGGAGTTTGGTTTGGTTTTCCTGTCAATTTAGGAAGACTGAAACCTATGTATATGTTGGGTTGGAATTCCTCTAACACACACACACACTGTAAGTTCCAGTTTTGTTCCTCACTTTATCCCCTCTTTGTTACACACATTTAGTTCAATGTTAGTTTTACACATGAAAAGATTTGTTTGGGAATGTGGGGATTTGTTTCATGAAAACAGTTTGCAGAATTCCTGAGAATGTGTAAACCTGAGAACCATATTGGAATTCATGACACACACATACAGTTCACATATATTCCTACACACATGTCACATCTATTTGCCTGTCACACATTGACACATAGTCACATACATGCACACTGCTCTTATTTTTCCCTCACTGGAACACTGCACACAGGTTTTCCTGTCACAACTCACTCTCACACATAAACACACACACACACACACACACACACACACAGGAAAAACACTCACACACTGTCACAGGGTCTTTAAAACCTGAGAACAAGTTTAATTTGGTTAATGTGAATTGCTAGTTTGGTTTCCATTGGTCTGAACTGTCATTAAGTTCTCAATTCCTAGATACTAAAAACCTGAGATTTCAAATCTTAGTTTTGTAGGTTCATTCCCTGTTTGTTTACAAAACTGAGATTAAATCACTACACATTCCTAAACACACACACACATGCTCACACATCACAGATCCTATGATACTTCCTACACTCTCACACCCTACACTCTACTTTGTCACAACTGAAAACCTCTCACACTATGAGTAGCATAAGCTGTCACACACACTCACACATTGCACTCCTCTCTCACACACACACCCTCACATTTCCTTCATTACTCACCACACATACACATTTATGTTTCCTAATTTTCCTCTCACACACTCACACCCACAAACAGTCCACACACACACATAACCCTCATATACACATTCCACATACATGACACCTTGTACACCCACACATATGCCTAGTTTTTCCCCCTCTATCTACATGTGTATGTATATTACATATATACTTTATGTTGATATATAAATAATGGTATGTGAGTGAATGTATATATATGTATATATATAGCCTAATGTGAAATATGCATGTGATTGGGCAATGTGAATTGGATATGGCATTTGCCTATAGATAATATGGTAGTGTAATGTCAATATTTCAATTGCCTATGAGTAATGTGAAATAGAGATTGTATTGGCCTATATGTGATATGGCTCATTGCTGATGTAGTTGGCCTATGGATGTATCTGTTTGTCAGTTTAGAGTTTAGTTAGACTTGTTTAGTCTTGATTAGGCCTAGAACAGACTAATTAGACTTGTTAGACCTAGTTTGACCATAGTTGACCTAGGTTGACTTCTTGGTTGACCAGGGTTGACCAAGAGTTGACTTTGGCCTAGATTGACTTAGATTCATGTAGAATGCATTGAATTGCATCTTATTATCATTTTAGACATGTTGTGACTTGTGCTGTTCTATAGGAGACAGACACCACTCCTCGGACAGTAGATATTCTTCAGATACTCAGGATACAGGCGAGTACATTCTCTTACCGTTTCATACTTGTCTGGATTTACATTCTTGCTCTAGATTACTGTACTTGATCCTGACACGATCATTATCACGGATTGGTACTATATGAATCTTCTTCAGAGATGTTATCTCCTTGTATTCACTAAATACATATTGTGATGTGCGTTTCACTTACATATTGTATTTATTGAATACCCTTATCATTATACACTCATTGTGCATATTGTACTCTCATTATCACATTGAGCTATTGTACAAGCCATTGTACAAGCCATTGTATAAGGTAACGTAACTGAATTGGATCCTTGTGTATTGATTGGGGGAGGGAGAGTAGAAGTGGTTATGTGATCAATCCTATTGTATAAGAAATTGTATATGTCCATTGTACACCCACATACAAAGGAGTCCCATTTTATTGTATAACCTAACCCGTTTACATAACCATATTGTGCTCTAAATCACATGTTGCTACAGTTCTCACTTATCATATATAGATATTTCCCATTATCAAATCTCTGTTGTTTTCATATACATTCTTCTTTCAGCGTTTCATGTACCTTACTCTATTGCATGCTCACTACAACAAAAAACCCTTTTAATGACGCTCGACAGGGAGTTTTAATGACGGCTGATACATAAGCGTTATCAAGTTGAAAAATACCTTTTTTCTATGACGGTTTGGACTGATTTTGGACTTTTTATAACGTTTATAAAACAAACCGTCATTAATACTTTAGAGCGGTGGCAAACTTGTAATTTTTTTTCACTGTATAAAAGCTAAATGGGAGAGAGAAAATTTATTTCTCATCCATTTTCTAAGGAGCAGCATCTCTCCAAACCTCTTCTCCCCCAATTTCCTTAAGAGTTAGGTTAGGGTTTCTGATCCATGGGTTGCTTCTCCTTCTTCCGGTTTCGAGAGAGCTAGGGTTTTCGGCGGAGCTCGGAAGGAGCCATGGGTTGCTTCTCCTTCTTCCGGCCCCGGTGGAAGGAGATCGGGAGCAACCGGATCGAGGACAGCTCCATCGTGCGGTGCATTTCGTCTTTCGGTACTCGTTTTGCCCTAAAGTTCACATCTTTTTTCTTTTTTCGACTTCTGTTGAAATTTATGGGCTTTTTTTTGTGTGTGGGGGACAGAGCAGAGGAGGAAGCCGCCGCTGCCTGCCCACTGTGAAACCAATAACTGCGCCCAGAGCTTCTCCTTCCGCGACCTGGCGGTCGCCACCATGAACTTCAAGGAGGCCAATCTGATCGACGAGGACGGGTTCGGGAGGGTTTACAAGGGCCAACTCCAGTCGGGACAGGCAAATTACGATCCGATCCTGTTCGAAATTTGTTCGAGCGATTCATTTCGATTTCCGATTGTAAAATCGTCCATTTCCAGGTCGTGGCGATCAAGCATTTGAACAGGAAAGGGGTCCAGGGGAGCAAGGAGTTCCTGGTGGAGACCCTGATGCTGATCATGCTGTGCCATCCCAACCTCGTAAATCTGCACGGGTACTGCGCCGAGGGGGACGAGAGGCTCCTGGTTTACGAGTACATGCCGCAGGGAAGCGTGGAGGATCATTTGTTTGGTAAAATACTGAAACTCGTTACGTTTAGTACTGATTCTGCCATTAGTTGTGTACACATTGCAATTTTCTTTTGTTCCCATGAAGCATGTTCATGATAATGGGCCTTGTTTCTTGGTGGGGAGATTAACTGCCAAAGTGCTGAGGGGCAGATTCAGGTTCCATCCCTGAATAACTATTCACTTTTTATACCAGTCGGCAGTGTTTCCTTATCATTTTTACATTGCAAGATTTCATTCTGAGCAACTCAAAGATTGTAGAAAGGCAGTATACAGGTCACTATTTCAAGTGCACTTTCCGATAATTTTTTTAGCTTAAAACATAAACGAAAATTTCCTAACTTGGAGTTTGGACAAGGCGCAACTGGTTTAGAAACAGTTTTTTGTTTAATGATTAGCTTCGTTGGCTTGGATCTGATGGGCTCAAACCCAAATTGGGTCTAAAATTGTTCTTCAACCTAATCAGATGGTTTAGTATAAAGCCAACTGATCAGAGTAAGAAGTTAAGAACCGTCCATCAGCTTGGACAGAAGACAATTTTAGTGCTATTTATTTCCTATCTATTGCCTGTGTCATGGATTTTTTGTCCTGTTGATTGACAAAAGTGAATATTTAGACATAAGAGTCGATACAAATTTGATGCAAATTTCTTGTTTTTCTTTAAAGTGGTTTACTATACAGTCTATACTAACTATGCACGAGTGTGCATCAGAATGCATTCAGTCGATTTAAACCACAACCAAGGGATGGTTTGAAATGACTGGTTTTCCAAGAGTATGTCAACTTGGATGGTTTACTTAAGAATGGTGAGACATCCCCAACTGGACCACTTAACTAAGACACATATGGTTATTATCTAATGGCTAGATTCTGTATAATACTAGTCATGTGATACTTTAGTTTCTATGTTTCTTATATTACAAACAGTTCTTGCTCTAGGTTCAATTTCTGTGTCTCATTTCTTTGTGAATATGATTCAGGATTTGGTTAATATTGGAACACAGGATTTGGTTGAAGGGAGAGTAAGTATAAGAATTTTGACATTTATTCTTTTTGTAGTGCAGTCTTGCTATGGCATTCTTGAATTATTCCAGGTGTCTGCTCTGTTTGCAATTATTCTCGGGTTTGTTTTGATATACTTTTCTATGTGAAATACACATTTCTATCTATTTATAAAATAAATTGTTTTGTTATGATTGGTTTAGCTTCAAACTAGTTCATTTTGTGCACCTTTATGCTTCAAAACAACATTCTCTTGGTATAGTGATCTAAGACAATATCTGATTGCGTAGCGGCTCTAATTGGGGCATATTATGTTGGTGGCGGATTAACTGCTGCTCTTGCTATATTGAAATGGTTAGACATTGATACTGAACTTGAGTCTGAAATGGTTGGGAAAGCAATGACCACCTCTATGTCATTTTGGAGTTGTGTTCCCAGATCTGATGACATGGAAATTCTGGAAAAGAAATTACACTATGAGTTTGCTATTAAACGCCTTTTATTGGAGGCAATAACTCATGCTTCTGAAATTGGAACTAGCTACTGCTACAAGTAAGCAAGTTTGGAAGTTTTTTCCTAGTTGATACTAGATACTGATATATTTATCATTTTTTGTTTGACACTCAAAATTACTTTTCATATTTATAATCATGCATTTGACTTCTTTTTCTTTATTTTTTCAAAACCAGAGGCTTGAATTTCTTGGTGATGCAGTACTAGACCTACTTATCACTTGGCTACTTCTTTAACACAAAGTGTATGATGGAGGGAGACATTTTTCAGGGTTTTGCTACGTGATGCCGACAGTTTTGATGTGCTCAAAGTTGAAGCCAATGTACTAATAGTTTTGAGGGTCTACTTACTAGTAGTAGTTGTAAATATATGTATTTGGATGTCTTATTTTAAAAAAATGTAATAAAGATGGTGATATATGTTATGTATATATTTGTAAATGGATTAAATGGTACTCTATAACATTTAGATGTTTTCTTGTGAATATGGTTCAAAATGAATGTTTTGAAATTGAATTGAGCAACATTGAGCATTGATCTATAATTTTTTGGAAAGTAATATATAAATGTGCAGAATTGAGCGTTATAAATGTGCTGAATTGAGTCTATACAGATTATCTATTCATAACGCTTTCAAACTATGCTGAAAATAAGTGTAGCAGAAACTCATCATATTCATGACGGTTATTTTATGACGCTTTTAAAAAACATTTATAACACCCGTTTTCATGACGGTTGCTGTGGAAAAAAAAGCGTCATGGTACGTCATTAATGACGCTTTTTAGCCGTCATTAAAAGGGTTTTTTGTTGTAGTGGCTTTATATTTCCTAACTTGATATGAACTGCATGAGATGTTTTGTGCTCGCTCCTGTCCTGACTGGACCTGTTGAAAATATTACAGAGGATGAGGATGAGGCCTGTATAGACACCTTCTATGGGACAGCTGTAGATGGCTCGTGTGACCCAGATTTCCAGCCTGATCCACTAGCTTAGAGACTGAGGCTCCCTAGTCTAGGTTTACTATTTCTGTCATTTGAGATCTAGATTGTATATATTCTTTCATATTTAGTAGTTGGGACTTGTATTCTAGATGTTGTTGAGATGTTATCTTAGATACTTAGACTCTCTGGTTGTCATGTATATTCTTTCATTCCAGTATTTTATCTATCTATCTTTTTATTTTACCATTCTGCCTTAGATGTGATTGAGACTGTATATTGCTATGTCACCTCCATTCGGAGTGTATATACTGTACAGGTACCTTTATATTGTTAGATAATTGACCTAGGACAGCGTTCTACCGCCGACACTGCGGCGTAGGCTGGGCGTTGTTACGTTCTCGTACCCTCACAGTGGGTGCGGGTCGTGACACATTTTTAGTGGTGGCCCATGCAGGTCGAGTTTATGTAGTGGTATTCGAACTAGAGTATCACTACAGCCTGCAGTAGGATTAGAATATTTTTGGAGGTACTCAATCACATTAGGAAAAGCTCTTAATCTGATTCTTGTTATAAATTCTTGCTACTTTAATACTTTCTTTTGAAATAAACTGTCCTCCCTTGACTTATCGCTTCTTTCTCAGCAATTGATACCCTTGTTTGATCTGTCTTCAGGATGGTGGAGACGCGGTTACAGTGTACCATTCATGGGGATACTGTAGAGGGGACTGCTACCTCTCAGCCAGTTCAGCAGGACGGGAGGCTACAGCTCCTGCCACCTCTGCTCATATTGGGACTTCAGCAGCAGCAGCAGAGGGTATGCCTTCACCAGTTCGGAGGCAGGACCCAGTCATCCCAGAGGTACCATTCCAGCAGCCGCCGCCTACAGGACACGTGGATGCAGCACAGGTGTTTGCGTACTTTCAGCAGTTTATGGAGATGCAGCAGACCCGGCAGGAAAGGGGCATGGAGCTGGCCATTACGACAGTCGCAGCTCGACCAGTAGTCCAGCAGCCGAAGACACCTGGGATAGAGCAGTTCCAGAAGATGAGCCCAGAGACTTCTTGGGGACGGAGGGGATTATATATGCTGACGAGTGGATCGAGCATATAGAGGAGATCTTCCGCCTGGCCCGGATACCGGCAGATCTCCAGATGGAGGCAGCAGCTAGCCGGATGCGAGATCTTGCTCGCACCTGGTACCAGTCAGACCCCAGGATGGGGGTAGCTGGGAAGACTTGGGAGCAGTTCAAGGGATTCTTCAAGAAGAAGTTTTTCCCAGATTCAGCACTCAGAGCCTTGCAGTCGCAGTTCGAGAGCCTAGTCCAGGGGAGTCTTTCAGTGGAGGAGTACGCAAGAGAGTTTGGCCGCCTCGGTAGGTTCGTAGAGGGCTTGAGCGAGACGGCGAAGGCCCAGAGATTCCGGAAGGGTCTGGTCAAGGAAGTCAAGTCTTTGACCAAGGGCAACAAGGATGCCACTTTTGAGGAGATTTTGACGGGAGCCTTATTGGCGGAGGATGATCTTGAGCTTAGGCTCAAGAGGGGGCGAGACCCAGTTGGGGGCAGCAGTAGCGGAGGACCGACCAAGAGGCCGTACGTTCAGCAGCAGTTTCAGCAGCAGTACCAGCAGCCGAGGGCTCAGATACATCAGCTACAGCAGAGGCCTGTTCAGTATCAGGGACAGAGACATGTGCAGTATCACCAGGACACCGTGTGTAACTTCTGTAAGAAGTCAGGCCATTGGTGGAACGATTGCAGGAAGAGGCTGGGTATGTGTTTACTTTGCGGTTCAGCAGAGCATCAGTGTAGAGAGTTTCCCAAGAACCCGACACCGTTGGCTCAGATAGCACCAGGAGCTAGGGCTCCGGCAGGGCAGCAGAGGGGACCACCATTGCAAACTCAGCAGGAGAGGTTCGTACAGCATCAGCAGCAGGCCAGGGGAGGCCAGCCAGGGCGAGCTTTCGCCATGACAGCCGAGGATGCTCAGGCCGTTGGAGATCTAGTTGCAGGTTCCGTTCTTGATTCAAATTCTACAATTACTGCCTTGAACTCCGATTCTCTCTGTTCCTTGTTGGTTGATCAATTCTGTCTTATTATTTTTGTTATGTTTGATTTTCTTCTGGGATGAATCATATGGGCTAGGTCACCCAGTTATGGAATCTAGAATCTTCGATGGTCGTGTTTAGCTGGCATAGTGAGGACATATAGTCAGATTTAGGACGTATTTCTCGGGTGTGGGAATTTAAGGTTTTCGCTGCCAAGCATGCGGCAACGCGAAAATCTTAAATACCATGATTCTAGAGGTATGTGCCTTAGTCAAGGACTCTGTGATTATCGTAGCCTTGCTCACTAACACGACGAAGATTCTGAGTATCATAATTTTGGACAGACGTATATGATTATCTGACGGTATGATTGAGACTTTGATTGTGGGGGTGTTTGACCTAGAAGGACTACTACCATTTTAATTTCGAGGACGAAATTTTTCTAACGTGGGTAGACTTGTAACACCCAGTTTTCTAAAATGAGGGTAATTTTGAAATTTTGTATTTTTATTTATTTAATTATGGTATTTAAGATTTTCTATGATTTTTAACCATTTTAAAACTATTTTTAAATCGTGACTTATGATTTTGGTGTTTGGCTAGTGTAACCTTGGAGACTGTTGACCTAGAGCCTAGCCATGTGATTAGGATGTTTAAATTAGTACATTTTAGCCTAGAGGGTATTTTGGTCATTTTAGGATTTAATTAAATTATTTATGATTTATTGGAATTTGTGTGATTTTAATTATTATTTAAATAAGTGCTATGTACTATGATGGATTTTAGCCTAGTGAAGCCTAACCTAGAAGCTTAGACTTAACCCATGGGCTAAGTAGGATGGTTAACTTAACTTGAGGGTAGAAATTATCAAGTTAGAAATCAAATGGGAGTTTTAGTCATAAGAATTGATTTTGAGAATGGGCCCTTAGAAACTTAGATGTAACTTGACTTAGAGAGGGAGGCCTGTAACACCCAATTTCTGAAATAAGGGTAATTTTGAAATTTTGTATTTAAATTATTTAATTATGGTTTTTAAATTTAATAATATGATTTTTGGTGATTTTTAATTATTTTTAAACTATTTAAACTCACGACTTATGATTTGGTGCCTTGCTAGTGTTCATTTCCAGACTGAGGGGTATTTTAGTCATTTTTGTAATTTTAATAATTATTTGGGATTATTAATTATTATTTAGATTTAATAGAATTTATTTGAATTTTTGGGAATTTTTAGGATTTATTTTGGATTTATTTGGACTAGTTTAATTTTGGACTAATTTTGACTCATGTAGACTAACCTAAAAACTAACCATAGTTAGTTGGGCTTGGTTAGGTCAAGTGACCCTAGTCTAACCTAGTGTGACTCAAGTTAGTGGTTAGTGATTCATTAGAACTTGGATTAGGAATTTAGGAATCAAGTTATTTGGTAAATGGCTTGTGATTACACAAGTCATTTTGTGACTAAACTAGTTAGGACTAGCCAAACCTAGCTCAACCCTAACCCAAAGCCAAGTGGTCAGCCACCCTAGCTGAACCTAGGGATCCCCCCCTATTTAATCCCTCCTAGTTTTTAGGGCTAGCCTCTTTTAGGGTTCTAGCAAATTTCTAAGGAAGGAGGTGAGTTCCATCTTTCAAAAATCATAAGAAATCCATTTCAAATCCTTTTTCCTTCAAACCAATTCCATTAGGACCTAATTTTCTCCCTCTTGCTGCTGGTATATTTTATTTGTTGGGAAATAACAATTTGTGGAGCTTGGAGGCTTGAGGAGTTTCTTCCATTGAGGACTTTTCTATTCATTGTGCACCAATAGGTAACTTCCCCATTTTCCAATGGATTTCCATTTTGTCTTCACCAATAGGAAGCCCTAAGGGTCCTCCTAAGGTCTGGATAGATTTCGTGTCCTGTGTCATTGGATTCATGTCCGTTCTGGACACGTATCAGTGACCACAGCTTAGTATTCGACGAAATGCCTCAGAGGGCATTTCGATCGAATTAATTCTTTGTGTTTGAATAGGAATCTTCGTTTTGTTCTTGCTTACACGATTCTGGGACACTGAGGTGAGTTTCGTGTCGTGTCGTGTCGGAATCGGACCCGTGCACATGCGGGTGACACGCGCGCGCACAGGCTGTGTTTTCCCCTGCTACTCGTGGCCTCGTGCTCGATGTACAGGCCATGTGGCGAGCTGGGATTTGGCGTGGAGCTTGGGGCAGTGTCTGACACGACACCCCCCAAGTCTCGTGTCACGAGGAGACGTGTCGGGTGCGTGCGGACACGCGCACTGGTCACGTTGACTGTGCATAGCCTGTGTATATAAGTTTGGTGTGTTGCTCTGTGTATTTTCAAGTTTGAATGTTTTAATCATGTTTAAATTGATAATTAGGATTTTAATATGTTTAATAATCTGGGTAGATTGGTTTACATGTTTGGGTTGGGTTTTATGTGGGATTTTGGTTTAGAATGGGTGCTTGGAAACTGTTTTCCTGAAACTGGGTTTTTTTTTCCAGTGATTGCCTAACTTTAATTCCCTGTTCTATATTGTGTTCCTCACTGTTTATATGTCCCACATGTTACAATTAACATTAGCTAAGTAATTAAATTCAAGTATGGGTTTCTGGTTGTGGGAATAAGGTTTTTGGAACTGTTTTCAATAAATGTTATTCTCCTTTAACCTGGGTTGGGTTAGACATCAATGAACTGATTTCCTTTTCTTTTCTTTTTAACCTGTGAATGTTTGAACTGAGCTTTGGTTTGAATTAATGTGTTAACTCTGAGCACTCTTTGATTTTTCACTGTTTTGGGTATTATCTTGTATGGATTTTATAGCTCACTGTCATCCAATTCCTGTCACACTGTTTCAATAACCTGAGAAAGGAATGCCATGTTTGATTTGCTAAAACTGAGAATTTATACAAATGAAATTTGACAACCTGAGATTACCTGAGTTTTGTATCACTCTCCTCACTGTTTTTGATTTCAATTGTTCTTAAATTACTGATATCATGATTAGAACTGTGGAATGTTAATTTCCCAAAACCTGAGAATGAATTTAATTAACCCAGTTGATTTATCTGTGAAATCTCCTTGCCATGTTTACATTACTGTCAAACACATTTTCAATATTCCTCTTGATTGAGATATATGAACTGTTGGGTGTTCTGCAAATGAGTTTAAGTTCAAGTTTGTTTAAATCTGAGATATGGTCTATGGTGTAAGTTCAGCTGAATTTAGTTAGAAGAAAACTGGATTGATGCATGGATTGGTTTCCTTCTTTTCCTTTTCTTATTTTTCTCATGTGAACACATTTTCATTGATTCTTATCCTATTTAAGTCTTGCAATGAATTCTGAGTTGGGATTGCCATGATTGGTCTTTACATTGTTTCTTACACTGTCAAACCTGAGAACATGTTGTGTTGATTGAGAGGGGTGACTGGAATCAGTCTTGACAGTGAACTGATTTCCTTCTTTTGTTTGCAGTCCATACTTGAACTTCTTTTTCCTGTCACATTGTTGTTTTCCTGCTGTAATACCTGATCACACCCCCACACAGCTCACTAATTCCTGCAATCTGCACTTTACACACACACAGTCTTACTTGCTGCTGCCATGTATTTCCTGCTCTTAATACACTGTCCACACACAGCCTGTATTTCCTGCACTCTTCACTTTTAATTCCTGCATCTCACATTGTGACACTCTACACTGTTTTTCCTGCTCTCACAAAACTATTTTCCTGCATAATCATATTTCCTGCACTTTGTTCACACATTGCAGTCACTCACACACTCTTGTTGCACACACACATGCCCTCTCTATATTGTATATACTTTTAGGTATTATCATATATGGTAATGTAGTGTTAACCCATTAGCCTATGGGTTGTCTTCTAAGCTAATTCCCTAGTACACATATGAGTGTATCATATATATATGTATATATATATATATATTTTTCTCTTGTAGATGTGTGATTGCATATAAATATCATTATGTAGGCCTATGGATATACTAGCCTATATGTATATATGGATATTCATATACCTTCATATGTGATATGGTATGGGTATGTATGTGTTTTTGGCCTAGGGTATGTCTATTAGACTAGTGGGCCTAGAATTGACTTGTGTAGTCTAGTGTAGACTAGTTAGGCCTAGTTAGACTTGTTAGACCTAGGTTTGACTTCTTGGTTGACCAGGGTTGACCAAGAGTTGACTTTGACCTAGTTAGACCTAGACTCATGTAGAATACCTAGCAGAGCTTCATTTTATCATTTTAGACTTGTTGTGACTTGTGCTGTTCTGTTTAGGAGCCAGACACCACTCCTTGGACAGTACGATTCATATCGGACACTCAGATACAGGCGAGTACATTCTCTGATCATTTTATATCCTGCTTAGAATTATTTCCTGCAGTAGATTACTTTACTTATACTGGCACGTTGGTCACACAGATTGGTACTATATGGATCCCTTCTTGAGATGTTATCCTTAGGGAGCATCGGGTACTCTATGTTCTGTGCGTTTCACCTACATAGCGTATCACTATGCTTCGTTGATTCTTCGATCACTTGTGACATATACTCTTATGATCACAGAGTCTTCCTAGAATCCTTATCCCATTTATGGGACTACTATGTACCACCTTTGGGGTCTACCACCTTCGGGGTCTGTTACATAGCATCATATAACATAACCTGGCTGGATCCTTGTGTATTGATTGGGGGTACGGGGGAGTATAAATGGACATGTGAATAATACACCAGTAGAATAGCATCAGAATCATTCCTTAGTGTAGCATCAGAATCATCCCAGGCCATTTACATGTTCATATTGTACTCTGACTCACTAGCCACATGTTAGTTCTCTATGTATAGTAGATATTTCTATTACAGTTCTCTCTCTGTTTTTATACTGCACTTCCTTCAGTACTTGTATCTTACTTTACTGCATGTTCATATTTTCTAACCTGCTATGAATTGTTGAGATGTACTGTGCTCGCTCCTGTCCTGACTGGACCTGTTGAAAATATTACAGAGGACGAGGAGGAGGCTTGCCTGGATACCTACTACGGGGCAGCCTTAGATGACACCTGTGAGCTGGACTCCCAGGAGGATCCAGCAGTAGCTGAGGACTTTTCCCCGACTGTTTAGACTAGATTAGATAGTCTGTTATCATTTGTAGTCTGGAGACTTGTTAGTTAGACTTTATTTGGAGAGCAGTTGTATATATTCTTGTATCTGAGACCTTGTTCTGTTGGATATTGTTGGGATTATCTTAGTCTACTTTTATCTACTTCATTTCCTTGAGTTCTATTTCATATCGTGCTATCTCTTCCTTAGTTGTGATTGAGTTTACTATTGCTATTGTCACCCCCATTTCGGGGAGTATAAACTGTTTAGATAGATATTGTTAGATGTATGTTGACCTAGGACAGCGTTCTACCGCCGACACTGCGGCGTAGGCTAGGCGTTGTTACGTTCTCGTACCCTCACAGTGGGTGCGGGTCATGACACATTTTTAGTGGTGGCCCATGCAGGTCGAGACTAGAAGTGTAGTGGTATTCGAATTAGAGTATCACTACAGCCTGCAGTAGGATTAGAATTATTTTTGGAGGTACTCAATCACATTAGAAAAAAAAATTCTTAACTGGATTTCCTGCCATCTAAATTCCTGTTGAAGATTGCTTCCTTGAATAACTGTCCTCCCTTGAATTATCATTTCTATCTCAGTATTGATTCCTTGTTTGATCTGTCTTCAGGACGGTTATGGAGACACGATCTCATCGTCTCGATCAGGGAGATACCACTGAGGGGTCTACCACTCCTCGTCCTGATCAGCAGGGCCCCAAGACTGCAGTTCCTGTTGTGCCAGCTCAGGCTAGGATATCTGCAGCTTATGGGAGTGCACCTCTTCCTACTTCGAGACTTTCTCCTGTCGTCCCGAACGTTCATCAGCAGCAGTCGCCATCAGGATCAGAGGACGTGGCGAGGTTGTTCTCCTTCTTCCAGCAGATAGTGGAAACTCAGCGGCAACAGTTGTTCAAGAGGGGACGAGACGCTCACGGTACCAGCAGCAGCGGAGGCCAGGCCAAGAGGCCCCATGTGCAGATTCAGCAGACGCAGACACCAGTGGGAGTTCAGTAAGTGCAGCATCAGTATCGGGGTCAGGACCTGAAGGCAATCAGTTGTCCCTACTGCAAGAAGTCGGGGCATGGGTGGGGTGAGTGCAGGAAGAGACTGGGCAAGTGCCTAGTATGTGGTTCAGTATACCATCAGATGAGGGAGTGTTCCCAGTACGTAGGCAGAGTAGTTCAGGGAGCAGCACCAGGAGCGGGAGCTAGGGCTCCGACAGAGCAGCCGAGGGGACCACCGTTACAGACGCAGCAGATTACCAGTTGCCCTTCCTGTAGGGAACCAGGGCACGATTTGGGCGAATGCTGAATGAGGATAGGCAAGTGCCAACTTTGCGGAGCATCATATCACCCGTTAAGAGAGTGTCCCAAGTTTTCTAAACGGACAGCTCAGGGAGCAGGAGCAAGGACTCCGGTAGGCCAGCAGAGGGGATTACCCTTACCGACTCAGCAGCAGAGGTACATGCAGCATCAGCAGCAGGCCGGAGGAGGCCAGCAAGGGCGAGCTTTCGCCAGGACAGTCGAGGATGCTCAGGTCGTTGGAGATCTAGTTACAGGTTTCGTTCTTTTGAATCAAATTCTGCAATTGTCTCTTATAACTGCCTTGAAATTTCAATTCCTTCCGTTCCTAGTTGATTTATCAATTTTGTCCTGTTGTCCTTGTGTTATGTTTGATTTCCTTCTGAGATAATCATATGGGCTAGGTCACCCAGTTATGGAATCTAGAATCTTCGATAAGTCATGTTAGCTGGCATAGTGAGGACATATAGTCAGATGTAGGACGTATTTCTCGGGTGTGGGAATTTAAAGTTTTCGTTGCCAAGCATGCGGCAACGCAAAAATTTTAAATACCATGATTCTAGAGGTATGTGCCTTAGTCGAGGACTCTGTGATTATCGTAGCCTTGCTCACTAGCATGACGAAGATTCTGAGTATCATGATTATGGACAGACACATATGATTATCTGACGGTATGTTTGAGACTTTGATTGTGGGGTGTTTGACCTAGAGAGACTGCTACCATCTTAATTTCGAGGACGAAATTTTTATAAGGTGGGTAGGATTGTAACACCCAGTTTCTGAAATGAGGGTAATTTTGAAATTTTGTATTTAAATTATTTAATTATGGTTTTTAAATTTAATAATATGATTTTTGGTGATTTTTAATTATTTTTAAACTATTTAAACTCACGACTTATGATTTGGTGCCTTGCTAGTGTTCATTTCCAGACTGAGGGGTATTTTAGTCATTTTTGTAATTTTAAGAATTATTTGGGATTATTAATTATTATTTAGATTTAATAGAATTTATTTGAATTTATGGGAATTTTTAGGATTTATTTTGGATTTATTTGGACTAGTTTGATTTTGGACTAGTTTTGACTCATGTAGACTAACCTAGAAACTAACCATAGTTAGTTGGGCTTGGTTAGGTCAAGTGACCCTAGTCTAACCTAGTGTGACTCAAGTTAGTGGTTAGTGATTCATTAGAACTTGGATTAGGAATTTAGGAATCAAGTTATTTGGTAAATGGCTTGTGATTACACAAGTCATTTTGTGACTAAACTAGTTAGGACTAGCCAAACCTAGCTCAACCCTAACCCAAAGCCAAGTGGTCAGCCACCCTAGCTGAACCTAGGGATTCCCCCCCTATTTAATCCCTCCTAGTTTTTAGGGCTAGCCTCTTTTAGGGTTCTAGCAAATTTCTAAGGAAGGAGGTGAGTTCCATCTTTCAAAAATCATAAGAAATCCATTTCAAATCCTTTTTCCTTCAAACCAATTCCATTAGGACCTAATTTTCTCCCTCTTGCTGCTGGTATATTTTATTTGTAGGGAAATAACAATTTGTGGAGCTTGGAGGCTTGAGGAGTTTCTTCCATTGAGGACTTTTCTATTCATTGGGCACCAATAGGTAACTTCCCCATTTCCCAATGGATTTCCATTTTGTCTTCACCAATAGGAAGCCCTAAGGGTCCCCCTAAGGTCTGGATAGATTTTGTGTCCTGTGTCATTGGATTCATGTCCGTTCTGGACACGTATCAGTGACCACAGCTTAGTGTTCGACGAAATGCCTCAGAGGGCATTTCGATCGAATTAATTCTTTATGTTTGAATAGGAATCTTCGTTTTGTTCTTGCTTACACGATTCTGGGACACTGAGGTGAGTTTCGTGTCGTGTCGTGTCGGAATCGGACCCGTGCACATGCGGGTGACACGCGCGCGCACAGGCTGTGTTTTCCCCAGCTACTCGTGGCCTCGTGCTCGATGTACAGGCCACGTGGCGAGCTGGGATTTGGCATGGAGCTTGGGGCAGTGTCTGATACGACACCCCCCAAGTCTCGTGTCACGAGGAGACGTGTCGGGTGCGTGCGGACACGCGCACTGGTCACGTTGACTGTGCATAGCCTGTGTATATAAGTTTGGTGTGTTGCTCTGTGTATTTTCAAGTTTGAATGTTTTAATCATGTTTAAATTGATAATTAGGATTTTAATATGTTTAATAATCTGGGTAGATTGGTTTACATGTTTGGGTTGGGTTTTATGTGGGATTTTGGTTTAGAATGGGTGCTTGGAAACTGTTTTCCTGAAACTGGGTTTTTTTTCCAGTGATTGCCTAACTTTAATTCCCTGTTCTATATTGTGTTCCTCACTGTTTATATATCCCACATGTTACAATTAACATTAGCTAAGTAATTAAATTCAAGTATGGGTTTCTGGTTGTGGGAATAAGGTTTTTGGAACTGTTTTCAATAAATGTTATTCTCCTTTAACCTGGGTTGGGTTAGACATCAATGAACTGATTTCCTTTTCTTTTCTTTTTAACCTGTGAATGTTTGAACTGAGCTTTGGTTTGAATTAATGTGTTAACTCTGAGCACTCTTTGATTTTTTACTGTTTTGGGTATTATCTTGTATGGATTTTATAGCTCACTGTCATCCAATTCCTGTCACACTGTTTCAATAACCTGAGAAAGGAATGCCATGTTTGATTTGCTAAAACTGAGAATTTATACAAATGAAATTTGACAACCTGAGATTACCTGAGTTTTGTATCACTCTCCTCACTGTTTTTGATTTCAATTGTTCTTAAATTACTGATATCATGATTAGAACTGTGGAATGTTAATTTTCCAAAACCTGAGAATGAATTTAATTAACCCAGTTGATTTATCTGTGAAATCTCCTTGCCATGTTTACATTACTGTCAAACACATTTTCAGTATTCCTCTTGATTGAGATATATGAACTGTTGGGTGTTCTGCAAATGAGTTTAAGTTCAAGTTTGTTTAAATCTGAGATATGGTCAATGGTGTAAGTTCAGCTGAATTTAGTTGGAAGAAAACTGGATTGATGCATGGATTGGTTTTCTTCTTTTCCTTTTCTTATTTTTCTCCTGTGAACACATTTTCATTGATTCTTATTCTATTTAAGTCTTGCAATGAATTCTGAGTTGGGATTGCCATGATTGGTCTTTACATTGTTTCTTACACTGTCAAACCTGAGAACATGTTGTGTTGATTGAGAGGGGTGACTGGAATCAGTCTTGACAGTGAACTGATTTCCTTCTTTTGTTTGCAGTCCATACTTGAACTTCTTTTTCCTGTCACATTGTTGTTTTCCTGCTGTAATACCTGATCACACCCCCACACAGCTCACTAATTCCTGCCACATGTTTCCTGCACTTCACACACACACAGTCTTACTTGCTGCTGCCATGTATTTCCTGCTCTTAATATACTGTCCACACACAGCCTGTATTTCCTGCACTCTTCACTTTTAATTCCTGCATCTCACATTGTGACACTCTACACTGTTTTTCCTGCTCTCACAAAACTGTTTTCCTGCATAATCATATTTCCTGCACTTTGTTCACACATTGCAGTCACTCACACACTCTTGTTGCACACACACATGCCCTCTCTATATTGTATATACTTTTAGGTATTATCATATATGGTAATGTAGTGTTAACCCATTAGCCTATGGGTTGTCTTCTAAGCTAATTCCCTAGTACACATATGAGTGTATCATATATATATGTATATATATATATATATATATTTCTCTTGTAGATGTGTGATTGCATATAAATATCATTATGTAGGCCTATGGATATACTAGCCTATATGTATATATGGATATTCATATACCTTCATATGTGATATGGTATGGGTATATATGTGCTTTTGGCCTAGGGTATGTCTATTAGACTAGTGGGCCTAGAATTGACTTGTGTAGTCTAGTGTAGACTAGTTAGGCCTAGTTAGACTTGTTAGACCTAGGTTTGACTTCTTGGTTGACCAGGGTTGACCAAGAGTTGACTTTGACCTAGTTAGACCTAGACTCATGTAGAATACCTAGCAGAGCTTCATTTTATCATTTTAGACTTGTTGTGACTTGTGCTGTTCTGTTTAGGAGCCAGACACCACTCCTTGGACAGTACGATTCATATCGGACACTCAGATACAGGCGAGTACATTCTCTGATCATTTCATATCCTGCTTAGAATTATTTCTTGCAGTAGATTACTTTACTTGTACTGGCACGTTGGTCACACGGATTGGTACTATATGGATCCCTTCTTGAGATGTTATCCTTAGGGAGCATCGGGTACTCTATGTTCTGTGCGTTTCACCTACATAGCGTATCACTATGCTTCGTTGATTCTTCGATCACTTGTGACATATACTCTTATGATCACAGAGTCTTCCTAGAATCCTTATCCCATTTATGGGACTACTATGTACCACCTTCGGGGTCTACCACCTTCGGGGTCTGTTACATAGCATCATATAACATAACCTGGCTGGATCCTTGTGTATTGATTGGGGGTACGGGAGAGTATAAATGGACATGTGAATAATACACCAGCAGTGTAGCATCAGAATCATTCCTTAGTGTAGCATCAGAATCATCCCAGGCCATTTACATGTTCATATTGTACTCTGACTCACTAGCCACATGTTAGTTCTCTATGTATAGTAGATATTTCTATTACAGTTCTCTTTCTGTTTTTATACTGCACTTCCTTCAGTACTTGTATCTTACTTTACTGTATGTTCATATTTTCTAACCTGCTATAAATTGTTGAGATGTACTGTGCTCGCTCCTGTTCTGACTGGACCTGTTGAAAATATTACAGAGGACGAGGAGGAGGCTTGCCTGGACACCTACTACGGGGCAGCCTTAGATGACACCTGTGAGCTGGACTCCCAGGAGGATCCAGCAGTAGCTGAGGACTTTCCCCCGACTGTTTAGACTAGATTAGATAGTCTGTTATCATTTGTAGTCTGAAGACTTGTTAGTTAGACTTTATTTGGAGAGCAGTTGTATATATTCTTGTATCTGAGACCTTATTCTGTTGGATATTGCTGGGATTATCTTAGTCTACTTTTATCTACTTCATTTCCTTGAGTTCTATTTCATATCGTGCTATCTCTTCCTTAGTTGTGATTGAGTTTACTATTGCTATTGTCACCCCCATTTTGGGGAGTATAAACTGTTTAGATAGATATTGTTAGATGTATGTTGACCTAGGACAGCATTCTACTGCCGACACTGCGGCGTAGGCTGGGCGTTGTTACGTTCTCGTACCCTCACAGTGGGTGCGGGTCGTGACAGGCCCATGGCCCAACTAACTAAACCCTAACCCTAGCATTTATGACAGCCACCTAGGGATCCACACTCCTATTTAATGTCTCCTCAAACTTAGGGCTAGCCTCCTTAGAAAAATAGCAAGTTGAAAATAGAGGTAAAACCCTTTCTTCCCCAATCCATAACTCCTCCATTTCAACTCCTTTTTCTTCCTAATTTCTTGCAATAGATTCTAATCTCTGTGTTTTTGATGACTATGGTGAGAAATTCCAGGGAAGGGGCAATTTGGAAGAGTTTGGGTAGCTTGAGGAACAACTCACTTTGGGGCTTTTTGAGCCATTTCAAACCTATAGGTAAATTCCTATTCTCTCCACCAAATTTTGATTTCTTTGCATGATTAGGAAGCCCTAGGTGTCCTCTCTCTGTTGGTATAGATTTTGCAAAGTTTTGTGTCCGTTTCGTGTCCGTATGGGACACGTATCCAATTGGATACCTAGGTGTTTGTAGAAATGCCACATAGGATTTAATTTTCGTATTTTTGAAATATGATTGCATAGATCTATAGATCTTCATGTGTGTATTAACTTTTGTGAAGGGTGTTTGGTGTTTTGTGTCGGTTTGTGTCGTGTTTTTGTCCTTGGACAGGCTGCACGAGCCACACACCTGTGTCCTGCCTATCGGGGGCTAGAACACGAGACACAGGACACGTCGTGTCCTAATTTTTGGGGTGAACCATGGGGCATTGTCTGCGACCACACTCCCAAAATTTGGGAGTGTCTCGTGGACTGTGCACGGAGCTTTTAAGCTCGCACGGGTCGCGCGCTGTCGCGTGCGGGCTGCTGTGCGAGTGCACAGACACCACTGATACGCATATCGTATCGTGTCTGTGGGACTCGTGGATACGGTGCAGTATGTGTCAGACCTAGGTCTATCCTAGGTGAACCCTCGGACATGAGCACGTGCCGTGTCGTGTCGTGTGTCGCGTGTGGGATACACGTGCACGCGTGCACGACGATTGTGGTGCACTGTTTGGGTCTGTGTTTGTGCAATTGATTGGGACACGTTTCGTGTCCAATTTTTGGACACGAGGACACTCTCTTATACCCTCACATGTATGTCCTTAATTATCAACCCTTTGTTTGTTAATTAGATGTGATTTGAATTCGAATTTTCGAATTCCCTGTATAGCACTGATACCCTTTTTGGCTGAATATGTATTTCTAAATTTCGATTTCATTTTCTTCCTTCCTTGTGAGGTTAACTGTTAATTTGGCTCACCCACATAATTGTTAACTAACAGTTAGTTGTTAGACTAGTTTTGATTTTGTTTTTGCAATGGGGTTGTGATTTTGGAGTTTGGTTTGGTTTTTCTGTCAATTTAGGAAGACTGAAACCTATGTATATGTTGGGTTGGAATTCCTCTAACACACACACTGTAAGTTCCAGTTTTGTTCCTCACTTTATCCCCTCTTTGTTACACACATTTAGTTCAATGTTAGTTTTACACATGAAAAGATTTGTTTGGGAATGTGGGGATTTGTTTCATGAAAACAGTTTACAGAATTCCTGAGAATGTGTAAACCTGAGAACCACATTAGAATTCATGACACACACATACAGTTCACATATATTCCTACACACATGTCACATCTATTTGCCTGCCACACATTGACACATAGTCACATACATGCACACTGCTCTTAGTTTCCCCTCACTGGAACACTGCACACAGGTTTTCCTGTCACAGCTCACTCTCACACATAAACACACACACACACACAGGAAAAACGCTCACACACTGTCACAGGGTCTTTAAAACCTGAGAACAAGTTTAATTTGGTTAATGTGAATTGCCAGTTAGGTTTCCATTGGTCTGAACTGTCATTAAGTTCTCAATTCCTAGATACTAAAAACCTGAGATTTCAAATCTTAGTTTTGTAGGTTCATTCCCTGTTTGTTTACAAAACTGAGATTAAATCACTACACATTCCTAAACACACACACACATGCTCACACATCACAGATCCTATGATACTTCCTACACTCTCACACCCTACACTCTACTTTGTCACAACTGAAAACCTCTTACACTTTGAGTAGCATAAGCTATCACACACACTCACACATTGCACTCCTCTCACACACACACACCCTCACATTTCCCTCATTACTCACCACACATACACATTTATGTTTCCTAATTTTCCTCTCACACACTCACACCCACAAACAGTCCACACACACACATAACCCTCATATACACATTCCACATACATGACACCTTGTACACCCACACATATGCCTAGTTTTTCCCCCTCTATCTAAATGTGTATGTATATTACATATATACTTTATGTTGATATATAAATAATGGTATGTGAGTGAATGTATATATATGTATATATAGCCTAATGTGAAATATGCATGTGATTGGGCAATGTGAATTGGATATGGCATTTGCCTATAGATAATGTGGTAGTGTAATGTCAATATTTCAATTGCCTATGAGTAATGTGAAATAGAGATTGTATTGGCCTATATGTGATATAGCTCATTGCCTATGTAGTTGGCCTATGGATGTATCTGTTTGTCAGTTTAGAGTTTAGTTAGACTTGTTTAGTCTTGATTAGGCCTAGAACAGACTAATTAGACTTGTTAGACCTAGTTTGACCATAGTTGACCTAGGTTGACTTCTTGGTTGACCAGGGTTGACCAAGAGTTGACTTTGGCCTAGATTGACTTAGATTCATGTAGAATGCATTGAATTGTATCTTATTATCATTTTAGACATGTTGTGACTTGTACTGTTCTATAGGAGACAGACACCACTTCTCGGACAGTAGATATTCTTTAGATACTCAGGATACAGGCGAGTACATTCTCTTACCGTTTCATACTTGTCTGGATTTACATTCTTGCTCTAGATTACTGTACTTGATGCTGACACGATCATTATCACTGATTGGTACTATATGAATCTTCTTCAGAGATGTTATCTCTTTGTATTCACTAAATACATATTGTGATGTGCGTTTCACTTACATATTGTATTTATTGAATACCCTTATCATTGTACACTCATTGTGCATATTGTACTCTCATTATCACATTGAGCTATTGTACAAGCCATTGTACAAGCCATTGTATAAGGTAAAGTAACTGACTTAGATCCTTGTGTATTGATTGGGGGAGGGAGAGTAGAAGTGGTTATGTGATCAATCCTATTGTATAAGAAATTGTATATGTCCATTGTACACCCGCGTACAAAGGAGTCCCATTTTATTGTATAACCTAACCCGTTTATATAACCATATTGTGCTCTAAATCACATGTTGCTACAATTTTCACTTATCATATATAGATATTTCCCATTATCAAATCTCTGCTATTTTCATATACATTCTTCTTTCAGCGTTTCATGTACCTTACACTATTGTATGCTTTATATTTCCTAACTTGATATGAACTGCGTGAGATGTTTTGTGCTCGCTCCTGTCCTGACTGGACCTGTTAAAAATATTATAGAGGATGAGGATGAGGCCTGTATAGACACCTTCTATGGGACAGCTGTAGATGGCTCGTGTGACCCAAATTTCCAGCCAGATCCACTAGCTTAGAGACTGAGGCTCCCTAGTCTAGGTTTACTATTTCTGTCATTTGAGATCTAGATTGTATATATTCTTTCATATTTAGTAGTTGGGACTTGTATTCTGGATGTGTAAGCCCCCTGAATTTTTTGAATTATTTTTTCGAATTTTCTAATGAATTATTTTCAATAATTCATTTCTATATAATTAATTTTGATCTTTAAATGCTCTTTACCGTGACTTGGAATTCTAGAGCATCAGGGACGCCAGTCTCTGGAAACTTCCTTCTTGAAGTTTGTACTAGACGAGATTATCTTCATATTGATATTTCGTGTCCCACTCGAACTTGTTCCCTTGTGCTCCATTTGATTCGCACAACTTCGGGTCAATTTAGACCAATTTATCGTCTGCCGTAATTTGTGATTTAATTTCCAACTTAATTTCCAGGCCCGACCTCGGTCCAATCCAGTCAACCCAATATATGGCCCTGGCCTGTTTTGAGCCTACTATGTACGTGCCACTTGCGCGCTATCAAATTGATCTCCCTTGTGCCCCCAATTCATCCATGAATTAATTGATTTAAATTTTTTATTTTTTAATTAAATCTTGGTCCCGAACTTGTCCAAACTTGGCCCAACACCCAACCCAATTTGATGTAGGCCCTATCATGTCTGTCCATATCCCCCACTGATATTTTCTCATTTTTCCCTACTCTAAAATATCCTCTTTATACAAATATCTCTATTTCTCTCTCTTATGTATATTTTTTTCTCTCTCTCTTATGTATATATATACATATATACATATATATAATATATATGTAAATATCTCTCTTTCTCTCTCTTCTCTCCCCACACATCACACTACCTCACCCCCTTCCCCCTATTCCTGGCCGAACCCCCCTCTCTCTATATTTTCTCTCTCCCTCTCTCTAAATATCTCTCTCATTCTTTCTCTCTCTCTCTCTCTTCATTTAAATAATCCTCTCTCTATCCTCACATCACTCCCCTCTCCCATCAGGAACACACCCCCCCCATGTGTGCCGACACCCCCTTTCTCTCTCTCTATTTTCTCTCTCATTCTCACTCTCCCCCTCTCATTATTTACTTACACACACACACACACATTTAAATCTCTCTCTCTCTTCTTTCTCACACACACATACACCCTCACCAGCACCACCTGCCCGACCACCCTCCTTCCGGCCCAGCTTCGCCTCTGGCCACCGGCCTCCGCTGCCGTCGGCCTCCCCCACAGCGACCTCTCCTCCTTCTTCACTATCATCACCATCTCCAACACCAAGCAACCACCACCATCATCTCACCTCCACCACCACAACCCGAGCCACCTCGACCCACCGCCACGCCGCCTTCGCCGTCGCCCTGCCTCGCCGGGCTAGGGCACAGCCTTCCCGTACCGCACAGTGGCCGGCAGCAACTGCTGCACCGCACAAAGGCGCGCACGTGCGCGCGCGCGCGGGCCACCGTCGCACCACCGCGCGGGCCGCCGTGGCTCCGGCGACCTCCCCCTGGGTGCGCCCCACTCCGACGTACTGTCCTCTGGCGGCCAACGTCCTCCGGGACGCGCCGTCGAGGCGATTTGTGCGTTTTGAACGACGTCTCGTCGTGACGAGCTCGGGAACGAAGCTAAAATGTCGTCCCATTGCAGCAACTTCGCGTACGTTTTTCGGGAAATCCGACCGTTGGATCGGCAATTTCTTCGCTCCGTCTCAATCTCGGTATATACCCCTTCATCCATCTCAAATTTCACCCGTTAATTTCGTCGTTTGATAGATCAAAACCGGCCACCAAGTTGACACTTTAAATTGTGTTATTTTTGGACAGTTTTGTGGAGCCGACTTCGTCGACTCGTATCTCCTCCGTCGCAGCTCCGGTTGGCGCGCTACCAGTTCCTGTGCGAAGCTGGTATAACCCTCTTCTTGTCCCCTTTAGATTTCATTTCAGTTTGAGCTTGTTAGATCGGTCGAATTCGACGCCAAAGTTGGCCGTTCGAATTCTTAGTGTTGCACTTGTAAAATTCTATTTTTGAACCCGGGACTCCGAATTCAATTTCTGACACCACCAGTAGACTCGTGGCGTCGTTCTGGCATGTTTTCATATAAAGTTTGCTTGATTTGGAGAACATGGGCCCTGGCACGTATTTCGGTGCAAAGTGGGTCCCACTTTCTGGGTCAACGGGTCATTTTGAGTTCGGCTCATCAGAATCCAATTTCGGATATACCGTTGAGTTCGTATCGTCATTTTGGACTCGTTGACATATAATTTGCTAGGTTTTAGTGGACATTGGTTCTGGCACGCATTTTGGTGCAAGTCGGATACCAATATCCGGGTCAACGGGTCATTTTGAGTTAGGTTCATCGGAATCCAATTCTGGATATACCGTTGAGTTCGTATCGTCATTCTGGACTCGTTGACATATAATTTGCTGAGTATTGAGGACATTAGCTCCGATACGCTTTTTCGTGCAAATCGGTTTCCAATATCCTGGTCAACGGACCAATTTGAGATCGGGTCAACGGAATCCAATTCTGGATATACCGTTGGGTTCGTATCGTCATTCTGGATTCGTGGACATATAATTTGTTAGTTTTTGTGCACTTTTATTTTGGCACATTTTTTGGTGCAAAGTGTGTCCAACGGCGGACATTATTTTGGCCCGAAATTACCGTTTTGTCCCTGTATCCAAATTGGACTTTTGGACAGGCTATCCTAGCTAATTTGACCATTCTGGACACGTTGGTGATATTTATTTTATCATCCGACAACATCTGTAGGTTTTTACCCTATTATTATAATCCTTCTCCTTTTGTGGTATTTTGAGTTCCATCGATTCCGGTGATTTCACAATCACTGAAATTGAATGTGTTGACCCCGTAGATGTTTATAGAGACTAGCCTTGACCCTAATTGACCATGGTTGACTGCTTTGACTGAACGTCGAAGTAGAGTCAATATTTGACCTAGTTTAACCTAGAGTTGACCATAGTTGACCAGTTGACCAAAAGTCAACTGTAAGTCAACCATTGACCCAATTTAACTTGGTTTGACTTGGTTTGACTTTTTGTGACCTAGTTTGACTTAGTTGACTGAGTCTGACCTAGATTACGTAGCTTATCCTATAGAATCAAGCCTAACACTGTTGAACCCTAATTAGCTTATATATATCTTATCTTTAGGTCTGTGGCATCACTCTGAGCATCGACCCCATTTGACAGCTCAGGACCGCAGGCGAGTACATTCACTGATAGTTTTCATTGTCTTGATATCTGCTATATTCGATTCAGTTGTAGTGTCTTACTTGATTCCTAACACGATGGTTCACGGACTAGTATATGTCGGATCCTGTCATGAGATGTTGTTCCCGGGTTACTTGGTATATTGGTACATGACTCGACTTGTTACTTGTACTTGTATAGACATGGACTTGGGAGTGGGCTGATCACCTGCTTTTTAATCCCGTGTCATGACGTGTTATGTCCGGATCCTTTATACTATTCGGGGATGGGGAGTTATTAGTGGTTGTGTGATCAATTCCCACATTGTTCTACTGTATACATTGTTCATAGCTATACCCTCGCCTCACGACGGGTAAAGCCTTACCCTACATCGTTCATAGCTTTCCATGGTGACCGGCCTTACCGTTCTATTGTACACATTGTTCATAGCCGGTCGGATGGAAAGCCTGATCATGTTTCCCAAGCCGATCACATAACGCTCTAATAATTCAAATCACATTTTATATTTATTGTCGTATCTTATATTCCAGTTCAGTTTTACTTCTGTACTTCTCACCATGCTATGATTTCATTTACTCACATGCTCTACATGCCTTTACATTGTACCTTGATTGGAGACTAAGTTCTGCTCGGGAGAAGAGTTACAATCCCGGTCCTTGTTTGGTTTAAGGGTTGTAACTCGGCTTTCGAATGGTTCCCAAGTCTTCATATATCTTTGTCTTGTAGTTCATTACACTGTCTCTTATAGAATTTGTCAATTCACATGGAACTGCTGTTAGTGTTTGTACTTGCTCATTTTTCTGACAGGATACCGTTGATAATATTTTAGGAGTTGTTATACCATTAGTGGACTTCATGATGTTGCTAGCTGAGGTGGATCTCACTATTCTTCTATGTGAGTTGCCTGGTAGTTATCCCTAGTTCGACTTATTTTTCCTTCTTTATTTTCCTGTCTTATGATTCCTTCTAGTAGTTTCTAGTTGTTCTTGTACTTTAGTTATCTTTTTTGTCTTATCATTCCTAGCTGTTGTGATGTGACTAGAGTATATTTGTAGTTATAGGCCTTATAGGCGTAGTGTACATTTTTGGGTACTAGACAGCGTTCTACCGTCGATACTGCGGCGTAGGCTGGGCGTCGTCTACGTATTCGTATCCGTATATCCGGGTGCGGGTCATGACAGGATGTTGTTGAGATGTTATCTTAGACACTTAGACTCTCTGGTTGTCATGTATATTCTTTCATTCCAGTATTTTATCTATCTTTTCATTTTACCATTCTGCCTTAGATGTGATTGAGACTGTATATTGCTATGTCACCTCCATTCGGAGTGTATATACTGTACAGGTACCTTTATATTGTTAGATGATTGACCTAGGACAGCGTTCTACCGCCGACACTGCGGCGTAGGCTAGGCGTTGTTACGTTCTCGTACCCTCACAGTGGGTGCGGGTCGTGACAACTGTACAAGAGTTACCTGCAAAGAGATGATATGGCTTGTCTATATAGAGAAAAAGAGGAGATAAATGGAATATGTTTGCTGATCTATCGATGAATTGTTAACATAAGAGTTTAATTGATAGATGTTTGCATTCATAGAGTCGGTCTGGACAACTTATGCCTAAGGGTGTAATCTCTCGAGACACCAGGATCGTTCGGCCTAGGAAAGAACATGACAACCTGAGGCTAGAAGTCCTCACGATCAGGGTGGTGTCAGTCTATTAGTGAAATGGGCTAGAACATCCCAACTGCTAATAATTGGAATACCCATGGACCATCATATAGATAGGTGTTGATTGGTGCAGAGCTGAGCCTTGAGTCACAGCTGACAATCGAGTTTGCATCTATTGCTAATGATTTTTGTTAAAAGCTAACATTGCAGAGACGAACATGGAACAATACTGGTTATGTTATGTTTATTCTAATCCTTATCTTGTGCAGGGATGGACTACCAGCTATGGGTAAAAATTACTGAATAAGTGATGCATTCTATGTTTGAGATTATGAAATCATGAAATGTTCCTAAGAATAAGATGTTTTGCATGAAATGTTGTTGTCCGATTTAGAGATATAGAAACATTACGTTGCTATATGTTCATCAAAGAAATGAGATGTTATTGCTAAAGTCCCTAATGAAATGATATGGGCTCATGAAACACGCTGCGCACTTCACATAAAATGAATAGTCCCTTGTATACTTGAAATGAATAAAGATGGATTATGGCTTTTCAAAAGTATTTTCAAAAGATATAATCTGACTCTGATCCGCATGGAATGAACATAGGTAAAAGTAGCAAGTTCATATCATATGAAATGTTTTCTCACTAAGTGAATTAGTGATCATTTTAGACGATGTAGCCTTTGTTCACATCACCAATACGTTGATGTACTGATCCACCACCAGCTTGCCTACAGGTACAAGGTGGACGAAAAAAATGATCCAAAGCGATAGCCCGAGCCCCATCCTTAGGAGCTAGAAATCAGAAAATATACAAAGATATGTATTTTTTGTTCAAGAGACGATCATCTATTGCAAGAATTGATTTTGTATATAAAAAAATGTAATGTATGGAACGGGGTCATTGTAATATGTAAAGTTTCTGAAAGATTGTAAGCCAGGTATGGCATGTATCAAGAGAGAAAATGAGAGCTTTGTAATTTGTTCAAAGATATCTATAAAGATAATTGTTTCTGCTATCATTGTGTTCAATTCATATTCTGCAATATGTTCGTTATTGCATCAATTTCTGCAATTATGTCTCGCTGCGTTATTGTCCATCTTGTCTATTTTGTCATTGTACAGATCTTGGCCTTATGCAAGGACAACTTAGGCTTACACGGCATCACACCCAAGCAAGGACGAATGGTTCCACAGTCCAAAGCGAGGACGAAAGGACTCTGCGAGATCGGGGCGTGACATTTACTGTTTCGATTATGCCATCGATATGAACTGAAATTCATCTAGTTCTAAATAGTAAGACAACTTTGAATGCATGCCTACCTTAATAAGCAGTGTCGATTTAGACGAGTGGGTTTGTCCCACTCACTAGTGTCCCAAGTGTACTAATCCTCCACACCCACAGGTGATAAGAATTCTGGGAGTACATGGTGCTAGGTCCAAGCTGATGTTCGGAGAGGCATTTTAAAGCTCTTCCTACTTTGAAGTATTTTGAAGCCAATTCATTTCAAGGCTTACAATGTACAAAGGGGTGTAAATGTATAAAGCGACAAGTATTATTTTAGGCTTGTCAAGTATTTTATTTTGGTTTCAATCAAATGTAGCCGCAACGGTATATCCAATGTAATTACGACTTACACTTCGTTGCGAGCTATTAATGAAAAAGCACATTTCCATCTTCCTATACTGCGTGTTCAATTCTCTACAATTTGTGAAGTTTTAACTTGCTGGTTCAAAAAGAATTATCAAATGTAATATTTTACCTTGTACAAGTGCAACTCCAAACTCGTACGGTATCATGTCCCAACGAGAACAATCGATTCGGCAGAAATCGATGTGAGGATGTCACGACCCGCACCCACTGTGAGGGTATGAATACGTAACGACGCCCAGCCTACGCCGCAGTGTCGGCGGTAGAGCGCTGTCCTAGGTTACTATCTAACCAGCAACTCACGCAATTATAATGTACTCATCATGATCAACTCCGAACGGAGGACAAGTATAAAATATTGTAACTCAATCACAGTCTAAGCACGATAAGATAATCACAGAAGAGTTAACTAAGAATAGAAAGACAACTACTAAAATAATAACAACTCTCAACAAATCTCAAATACTACACAAGTCTCAAAACTTCTATAACAAGTTCAACATGAAAACAGATGCTAGTCTACTAAACTAAATCCCGATCACTCCTGAGTGTCGGGGCCAAAGGTAGTCATCCCGTCTCCGGGTCCATAATATGTAGGACATGTATCCTCAGGGCAATCATCTGTAAAATTTCAACAGGTCCAGTCAGGACAGGAACGAGCACATCTCATCCAGAAAATCCAAGTAATGACAAATACTATAAAACAGTTATAGACAGTTATATTGATGATAATGGCAGTTTTATACAGGTAATGATGTAGAGAAATAGCAAAGGTACAAGGGAAGTAAGGTAATGAAATAAAAGAAGAATGATGGCAAAGAAGATTGTAAAATAAGATCTAGCTGAACTAGGATAACTTGTTATAAGTCCAGTTTGTACAATATAGGTTGAGTGTAATCCCAATGTGAGTCTAATACAATTTGAGTCTAGTAAATGATTCTTGTACATGATGATTCTAGTAGATGATTCTTCTCAATGATTTGAGTGAAGTGATTCTTGTAAGATTCTTGTACACTAATCCTTGTAGGTGATTCTTGTAATGAGTACGGCACATCGCACGCTCGGCCAAGCGGTGATGGCTATCATTCTTGTAATACGGCATATTGCACGCCCGGCCAAGCGGCGATGGCTATCATTCTTGTAATACGGCACATCGCACGCCCGGCCAAGCGGCGATGGCTATCATTCTTGTTTGGTGATTCTTGTTGAATACGGCACATCGCATACCGGGCCCAGCAGCGATGGCTATCGTTCTTGTAATGATGATTCTTGTATGATTTGTACATTTAATACTTGTAGGTGTTTCGAGTAGATGAGTCTTGTGAGTGATTCGAGTAATAGGGTTAGACAAATCAAGTACATGTATTACGAATAAATGAATCTAAAATATTAATACATGTTGTGGCAGAGAATCAAATAGAACTATACTAGAACTGAATCACAGTAATCATCAAATAAATGAAAGAACTACAGAGAATGTACTCGCTTGATATCCTGAATGACTGATGAATATCAGATGTCTGAACCGGAGTCACAATGTCCTAAACAGAGTAATATAGGTCATAATATGTTTAAAATGAGACAAATGATGTTTATGATGCAATCTGCATGATTTCTAGGCCAATTTAGGTCAAAGTCAAACTTGGTCAACCCTACAGTCAAACTAAGTCAAATCAAGTCATATTAGGTCACAAGAAGTTAAACTAAGTCATACAAGGTCAAACAAGGTTAAACAAGTCTAATCTAGATTAAAGTCAACTCTTAGTCAAAATGGTCAACTGTCTAGGTCAAACTAGGTCCAAGTCAAACTTGGTCAACTCTGGGTCAACCCCAATCAAGTACACTAGTCAAACTAGGTCAATCCTAGTCTAGTCAAGTCTCACTAGGCCTATCCCAAGTCTATACTAGCAATCCAGCACAATTACAAGCCAACTAGGCTATACAAGTCAACCACACACCTTAATTGGACATCCATGCCATAAACATAGGTTATGAGCCATAGGCTAGAGGCTAAGCACACATATGGTCCATTCCACATATTTCACATACTCTCACATATATCATATATCAACTACATCTAATTTAATTTAAATAGCACACATATACCCATAGCTACATGATAATATAACTCACATATATAGATATATATATGTATATATATATGCATGGGTTAATAGGGAGAGGAATACATGTGTGTGTGATATGGTTTTAAAGTGGCAGTGTGGTACAAAGAAGTTTGTGAACAGTGGTGTGTTGATGAGTGTGTGTGTGTGTAGAAAGTTTAAGGTAGTGTGTAAAAGAGGGTGGAGTGAACCTAGAGTGTATGTGATAGTTTAGTGTCACATAGGTAATGGCAATGAAGTTGTGTGTGACTAACAGGAAAAGACAGTGAAGGAAATCAGTGACACATGACAGAGTCATTTCCATCTCAGTTCAAGATTTAGAGATTTCATTCTCCATAAAACAGTTGACTAATGCAGAGAACAATCAATATCCGTTCACAGTTTCAAAACCCAACTCAAACCCACATGACAGTTCACATCCCATTTCAATCCAAATCGAAAATCCAACCTTGTGTTAACATCAACCCAAGCCATGAATCAACCCTAACAGTAACTAATACATGTGTGGGTGAATCTCAGGTTTTAAGTGATGTGAAAACTCAGAAATTTCAGTATTGTGTCATCAGTTTAGAGTTCTCAGGAAAACTGTGAGCAAAAGACAGTTCAGACCATGTAATACATTCCTAAGTCCAAATTGAAACCATTCCTTGAGTGAAAACCCAAACTAACATGCTAATCCACTTAGCATTAGCTAATACGCATGGGGATAATTAATATAGCAATTTCAGCAATTAGAATCAGTAAAAAAAAGAACTCAAAACAGATTTTGAAAGACTGCATGTATCAGTCACAAATCATTCCACCTTCAAAATCCTATTATCAAGTGCAAGACCAAAATTAATATGAAAACCCAACCTAGCAAGTCCTATTACACATGTGAATCAAATTATGACAATTAAACATCAAATTAGATCGAGTTAACAGGGAATCAATCTCAGGAATGAGGTTAAGTCTCATGCATTTCAGAAATCAGTGAATGTGCATCTATTGTGTGTATACAGGTAAGTGTCCACACAAATCAGTGTAATGTGAAGTGCAAATCTCACTTAGTAGTAACTAGTACATATGTAGAAATCACTGTGGCAAGTTAAAACATCAATCATAACAGTAAAAAAGAGAATGAAGGCTCAGATTTGTTCAACAGTGGAGAAGAAACTGAAACCAGCAGTCTACCTTCCCATTCAATGTTCAAATTTCGTTTCTTCAAGTGAAAACCTAATCTAGCTTGTAAAACCCAACTAGCAACAGTTAGTACACATGTTGTCACGCCCCAGAACCAGAATACTGGAGAGCGGGGGAATGACTCAGCCAGCTACGTATTACGGGTAGATGAATACCGTATAATACGATCAATACTGTCTAACCAGACGAGGGGGTACATACTACATAAAAGTCTCACTATGGTCATTCGCATCTATTGTCTCAATCATTCAAATAAGAAACAGTAATAAAAAACATGTAAGATAAAGCAGTAAGGTGTCCCAAACGCTCAGTCAGAATGTTCTGGAAATCTGGCTTTACAAAACATAGCCAGATGGTATAGTAAGGTATACACAATTATTATCAGCTGCAGTCTGACTTAATTACAATCATGCAAAAGTAAGTACAAGATGATCCGACCAACATGTCGGTGCCAAACGGCTAAGTATAAAGTAAACGACAAAACGAGCGGTGAAGTAAGGAAACCCACTCGAGTCCTCCTGCGATCATCCCTCTAGTATTGACCATCTTGGAGGTAGAAGTAAGCTGGATCCTCGGGGACCGGCTCTAAATCTGGCCATGCAAAACCAGAGAGGTTAGACCTCTAATAGCAAGTACCACAAGGAAGGACGATATGAAGGACTAAACCAGTAAGTAAGAAAATATAATAATAGATCTCTGTCTCCCACTAGGATTCACATAACGTCACGACACTTCGAACCAACCTCCCAACCAAACAAGGACAGAAGTTGGCCCGTCATGTCCTGATATCATGATCATCTTAGTTAGGCAACAGAGTAGATACAGTACACAAATAAATCATCTTGAACGGCCAATCAATTCCTACGGCTAGCTATTGTGAGTCCCAAGTTATCCTGGAATTATGCAAAAATAGGGATTCCTCAGTTCTTACTTTGTGCGAGCAAGGCTAGTCTATCCAGTCAATCAATTGCGCCAATCATGTAGTTAGACGAGTCCCAGCGGGACGCCCGCCGTTATAGCATGTACAATAATATAAGCAGATACTGTTCCCTGCCCGTGTGACAGATTTACAGTATCTGTGGGAACCAGCCGGCCCGTCGGGCACTTAATAGTCCCAAAGGGACTGCCATGTAAGAACTCGGGAATCCATTCTCTCCATGCCATCATTATTTTATTTAACTTAATAGTTCCTACGTTGAGCGAAGTTCCATGCCGTGGATCATGGCCATTCAAATGAGTACTTTCGTACGGGGTACGATATGTGCAACTCTACAACGATACCTGTGCGGCTAGGTTGTACGTCTTACGTAGCGTGATGCAACAATCAAATTAACTACGGAATAATCATGCCTTGACCATAAAGTACACATGCTGTCTTTGTAAGATAAATAGATATTTAAATAATAAATAATTACTTTGAAGCCTGCATGTGCCTGTATGCCAATA
This sequence comes from Iris pallida, assembly GCA_029216955.1. Classification (NCBI taxonomy): domain Eukaryota; kingdom Viridiplantae; phylum Streptophyta; class Magnoliopsida; order Asparagales; family Iridaceae; genus Iris; species Iris pallida. The sequence goes on along the minus strand of JANAVB010009398.1, from coordinate 10,663,640 downwards.
TTCGGGATCGGCTAATCGAGTATAATAGTTCATTACATGAACATGTCTCATTCATTCAATTCAATAAGACGACTAGCCAGTCTCTTAGTTCCAACTAGGAATGCATGATCAATTATTTAGTCTATGTCATAATCATTATCAATGGTGACAAGGCATAAAAGTCCATGAATATTACATGGGGTCGGGTCTATAACTCTCAGGGTTAAGTTCTAGTCATACTGGTTATCCATGGATCAATCAGGACACAAGGCGCATTTTACATAACAATCTATTTTAACAAATTTATCATATCATGATTTATCAAGAAATTCACACAAAAAGGCGTAAGAATATAATAGAAGAATTATCATACCATCATTAAATGAATAGGTTGAGGAATAAATAAAAACACCCAGGTCAGGAAGTCATGCCAACAAGTCTATGCTAAGGCAAAAAGTCACGCAAAAAGTCTATGCTTAAGACCAACAAGTCACGCTAAGTCTAGCTGGGGTGAGCGTGGAAAATAGGCGTGAACAGTGAGCGTGAAAAGTGATACACGCACGCACAGCGTGACTAAAAATACACGCACTCATACAAGATGTGTGCGTGACAAGAAATACATGCAGACTCGTGGATGTATGCGTGACTAAAAATAAACGCAGACTCGTGGATGTGTGCGTGACTAAAAATACACGCAGACTTGTGGATGTGTGCGTGACTAAAAATACACGCACGCTCATGAGAACGTGAGCGTGACTAAAAATACACGCACGCTCATGAGAACGTGAGCGTGACTGAAAATACACGCACGCTCATGAGAACGTGAGCGTGACTAAAAATACACGCTAACATGTAAGAACATGAGCGTGTCTCAAAATCTACGCAGACACGTAGAGACGTGTGCGTGACTCAGCCTTCGTCCCAAGCCAGAAGATGAAGTCCCTAGCCATAAAACACGCTAAGTTAGGAGGACCAAAAACCCATGAACAGCCGAAATACAACAACTTAGATCTAGGAAAAACCAGCCATAGAAATCCAAAATGCTAAGAACTAAACTCTCTCAGAATCATGAGAGGAAGAGTAATGATCCACAAAAATAGATGAAGGAGAAGCAAGTTTGCACTTGCCTACTGCTACTGCTACTGCTGGTGGGTGGAGAGTAATGAGAGGAAGAAGAAGAAGTAATGGTGAGGATGAGTAATGAGGAGAGAGAATGGAGATGGGAGCTTTAAATAGGAAGGTGGTGGTAGGTGGGAGTTAATGGGCCGGGTTGCACAGATCCATCTAAGCCGAAACCCACTAAGACTAAGGCAGGAAATAAAATGCAGGAAATAGATTAACATAGAATTTAAAGAGCAGATAATTAATTAACATAAAAATTTAAAGGAATTTAAATACAGAATAATACATGATAAATACTAAATAAATACACATGAGTTGTACATGTATAAAAATACGCATTCCGGGAACGGGGAGTGACATCTCTACCCACCTTAGAAAAATTCCGTCCTCGGAATTTCAAATCCAAGCAGGATAGAAACATCGGGGCTAAACTAATACAAGCAATTCTAGTGAGCAAGCAATCATTTCCACCATATCAAAAAGCAAGTACTATATATGTAAATTCATCAATCCATGATATCAAGTAGCTCTACCCATAAAGTGACAAGCATGAAGAATCAGGACGATTAAGGTATACGGAAAGAGATATACCTTGTGAGTCAAACAGGTGTGGATATCGTGATCGAACATCATCCTCACGTTCCCACGTTGACTCTCCCAAGGAGTGATGACCCCAAGCAACACGGACAAGACTAATTATTCGGTTCTTGAGTATCTTCTCTCTTCGGTCCAAAATGGACACAGGCTGTTCCTCGTAAGACAGGTTGGTACCAACAACCAGCTCAGAGTGATCGAGGACATGGCTTGGGTCCGATATATACCTACGTAATTAAGATACATGAAACACGTCATGCACCTCTCGTAACGAAGGTGGGAGGAATAAACGATAAACAACATCGCCTATCCGGTCAAGGATAACAAATGGGCCTACGTACAGCGGACTCAATTTCCCGCGAACGCCAAATCTGATGACCCCACGAGTAGGTGAGATCCGCAAGAATACGTGGTCCCCAACAGAGAACTCTAACTGCCTACGATGTTGGTCCGCCCAATGACGATGCCGATCCTGCGCAACTCGAAGTCGCTCTCTAATTCCCTTAACCACTTCAACCGTCTGAATAATCATTTCTGGGCCTAACATCTTCCTTTCTCCGATATCATCCCATGCAAGCGGTGACCTGCACTTCTTACCATATAGTGCTTCAAATGGCACCATCTGGATACTGGCTTGATAACTATTATTGTACGAAAACTCAACCAAGTGCAGGTGGCTCTCCCAAGATCCTCCAAAATCTAAAGTGCAGGCTCGTAACATGTCTTCTAAAGTCTGAATCGTTCTTTCTGATTGCCCATCCGTCTGCGGATGGTATGCCGTGCTAAATCTTAACTTGGTACCCATACTATAATATAAACTCTTCCAGAAGTGTGATGTAAAGCGGGTATCTCGATCCGGACGCCATGCTGTCTGACTATCTGTTGTATATATAACTCTGCCAACTTTTCTGTAGATTGCCCTACTTTGAAAAGAAGAAAGTGTGCTACCTTCGTAAGCCGGTCCACTATCACCCAAATAGCGTCCTTACCACTTGGTGATCTCGATAAACCGGTTACAAAGTCCATTGTAATATGCTCCCATTTCCATTCTGGAATAGGAAGCGGTTGCAATAACCCAGCTGGTCTCTGCTGTTCTGCCTTCACTTGCTGACATACCAAGCAACGGGAAACAAATCTAGCTATCTCCCTCTTTATCCCGTTCCACCAGAAATACTGCTTGATATCTTGGTACATCTTGGTCCCTCCAGGGTGAATAGAATACTGAGAACTGTGAGCTTCTGCCATAACCTCCTGTCTGATATCTCTACTAGGCACACATAGACGTGATCCAAACCTAAGTGTACCATCTTCATGAACTCTTATCTCCTTTTTGAGTCCTGACTCACATTCTGCTCTAAGCTTCTGAGTCCTTGGGTCTTGTGCCTGAGCTGCCTTGATCCTGTCTACTAAGTCAGATTGAACTTACAAACTTGTTAGAACTCCTACATTACTAGGAAGTATAACTTCGATGCCCATCTCCTGAAGGTCTTCTAAGATATGCCTCTGCGTTGTCAACATAAATGAGCCGCCTCTCCTGCTAAGAGCGTCTGCTACTACATTAGCCTTGCCTGGATGATACTGAAGCTCCACGTCATAATCCTTAATCAATTCCAGCCATCTTCTCTGCCTCATATTCAGCTCCTTCTGAGTAAAGATGTACTTCAGACTTTTATGATCTGTGTACATCACCACCCGGTCACCATATAGGTAATGCCTCTATAGCTTCAGAGCAAACACTACTGCCGCTAACTCCAAATCATGAGTTGGGTAATTCTTCTCGTGGTCCCGAAGCTGCCTAGATGCATATGCTATCACCTTCCCATGCTGCATAAGGACACATCCAAGTCCCTTACCTGACGCATCACAATATACTGTAAAACTTCCGGGTCCAACTGGCAATGTAAGAATAGGTGCTGATATCAACTTCTGCTTCAAAGTCTTGAATGATGCCTGACATTCTGCCGACCAAACGAATGGTACATCCTTCCGGGTCAAGCAGGTCATGGGTGCTGAAAGCCTTGCAAAGTCTGACACAAACTTTCTGTAATATCCTGCTAATCCCAAGAAACTCCGTACATCTGCTACGGTCTTGGGTACTGGCCAACTTTCTACTGCTTCTATCTTCTTGGGATCTACTGCTACTCCAGCTCCTGATATGATGTGACCTAAAACCGAAATATGATCCGACCAAAACTCACACTTGCTGAGCTTGGCATACAACTGGTTCTCTCTCAGAACCTGTAACACTGTCCTGAGGTGGTCTTCATGCTCCTCTTCACTAGCAGAATATACGAGAATATCGTCAAGAAACACAACGACAAACTGGTCTAAGTATGGCATAAAGATACGATTCATCAAATCCATGAATATTGCTGGAGCATTGGTCAAACCAAACGGCATTACTAAGAACTCATAATGCCTATACTTCGACCTGAATGCTGTCTTGGGAATATCTTCCTTCCGAACCCTCACCTGATGGTACCCTGAACGAAGATCTATCTTGGAGAAAACTCTAGCCTTGCTCAACTGGTCAAATAAGTCGTCGATCCTGGGTAGTGGATACTTGTTCTTCACTGTGGCTGCGCTAAGCTTCCTGTAGTCAATGCACAATCTGGATGACCCATCCTTCTTCCCTACAAGTACCACTGGTGCTGCCCATGGTGACACGCTAGCTTGATGAACTTCTTCTCCTTCAATTCCTCTATGTGCTGATATACCTTGGCCTGCTCTGAATTCGCCATTTTGTAAACTCGATCTGATATCGGTTTAGTTCCTGGTGTCAATTCTATACTGAACTCAATATCTCTAACCGATGGTAGACCTGGAAGTTCTTCAGAAAATACGTCTAGGAATTCTTCAACTACCTTCGAAATCTGAACTTCTTCCATTGCCGCTACTATTCTCTGCTCCTGTTGAGTTGCCTCTGATCTGACTAAGGTGAATCTCTCCCTGCCTGGAATATCAAAAGATACACTCCCTCTACGACAATCTATTGTCGTATGACTGTCTTTCAGCCAGTCCATGCCTAAGATAACGTCAAAATTTCTGACAGAAAATTCTATCAACCGGGCAGGTAAAGAATGCCCGTAAACTACAACGCTACACGCTAAAATAACTCTACTAACTCCTACGAGCCCATTACCAGTGAGTATATTCAACCTCCCTGGCAATGCCTCGAACTCCATTCCTAGTCGTATCGTAAATTGTGCAGATATAAATGAATGGGATGCTCCCGAATCAAACAATGCTACTGCGGGATATGAGGCGACGAGAATGTTACCTGCCACAACATCTCTCGATGCCAATGCCTCCTCCAAGGACAGAGTAAATGCTTGCCCTCGACCTCCTTGCTGGTTTCCCTGCTGCGGCCTAACCTGATGTTGCTGCTGGCCCCTTCCTTGATGATGCTGGGGTGGTCTATGCTGGTGTTGCTGCATCGGCGGTCCCTGCTGTCGAAACATCTGAGCCTGCGGACGCTGTGCCAACGGCCTTACTGCCACTGCTGGTCCTCGATATTGGCCTGCCCCTGGGGCTGGCAGAGCAGGAAACTGCTGCCCTGGTCCTCCTGCCCTCGAATTCATGGGACATGTGGTAACCCGATGGTCTGGATTTCCATATATCAGACACAGTCCATTCAATGTCCGACACACATCTCTAGTGTGTCCCATCTTTCCGCAATAAGTGCAGCCCGCCGGGGTTTGCTGGTTCTTCCTCTGTTGCTGTTGCTGCTACCTGGGTGGTGCTGGTCCTCGTATCGCCACATCGTGGATACGAACGCCAGTGGATGGTACTGTTGTTCGGGGCGCTGCTCCCCCTCCTCCTTCAATCTGACTATAGGATCTCTTCTGACCCCCAGTCCTTACTGCAAGCATCTGAATGGTAATTTCATGCCTTCGAGTCGCCGTCAATATCTCATCAAAAGTCTGGTAATTGTGCCCCTCGATCAATTGTAAGAGTTCAAGATAAAACCTTTGCTGAAACCTCATAGCCCTCTGGCTCTCTGTTGCTACCATCTCTGGGGCAAATCTACTCAATCTGCAGAATTCTGCTGCATAAGCATCTACAGTCTTGCCAGCCTGCCTGAGGCTGATAAACTTCTGCTGTAGCTCAAACCGTGCCACAACTCCATAGTACTTGGTCTTGAATCTTGCCGTGAAATCGTCCCAAGCCACAGGACGTCTAATGCCCACTTCCTCTGATTCCCACCAATCACGTACGAGATCCTGAAGTAACAACTTCACTAGATCCACACGTTCTTCTGTCGGTACCTTAGCTGCTGTCAGAATAGCCTCTATGTCCTTAAGCCATGCATCTGCTGAGATGGCATCTTCCGTGCCCTCGAAACGGTAGGGGTTGTACTTGCAAAACCTGGCTGATGCTCCTGAATCTGGCCTTGCCTCTCTTTCCAATGCTGTCTGCAATCCTTGGTTAAGTAGCACATTCTGCTCTTGTAGCTGAGTGTTCATGCGTTGCTGGGCCAACATCTGATGTTGCTGAGTAGCCATCATTCCTCTCATGATCTTCAGAAGGGCTGGTGTGTCCACTTGGGTAGGTAGAACCGTCGGTGGTGGTGGAACATCCGGATACTGCGATCCAGCCACTGGTTCCACTATCACTTCTTCCTGGGTAGCCTCTTGGGTTAGTATCGGCCCTTGTTGCTGACCAACAGGGTCAGGTTGTCCATGTTGCTCTTGTTGCTGTTGACCAGTCCTGACAGATGCGGACGAAGTGCCCCTAAGAAAAGGGACAAGAGAACAATCAAACAACCGGACATGAAAGATCAATAAAGCCAAAGGATACCGGAATGTCAAGCAAGGGCTGAGAATAACGAATCATGAGATCAAGGGGGAACATATGTGATTGAGACATCCTATAAATCGAAACACCCCACAAGTCTGAAATCAGACCTGCATGGGCCACCACTAAAACCTTGTCACGCCCCAGAACCAGAATACTGGAGAGCGGGAGAATGACTCAGCCAGCTACGTATTACGGGTAGATGAATACCGTATAATACGATCAATGCTGTCTAACCAGACGAGGGGGTGCATACTACATAAAAGTCTCACTATGGTCATTCGCATCTATTGTCTCAATCATTCAAATAAGAAACGGTAATAAAGAACATGTAAGATAAAGCTGAAAGGCATCCCAAACGCTCAGTCAGAATGTTCTGGAAATCTGGCTTTACAAAACATAGCCAGATGGTATAGTAAGGTATACACAATTGTTATCAGCTGCAGTCTGACTTAATTACAATCATGCAAAAGTAAGTACAAGACGATCCGACCAACATGTCGGTGCCAAACGGCTAAGTATAAAGTAAATGACAAAACGAGCGGTGAAGTAAGGAAACCCACTCGAGTCCTCCTGCGATCATCCCTCTAGTATTGACCATCTTGGAGGTAGAAGTAAGCTGGATCCTCGGGGACCGGCTCTAAATCTGGCCATGCAAAACCAGAGAGGTTAGACCTCTAATAGCAAGTACCACAAGGAAGGACGATATGAAGGACTAAACCAGTAAGTAAGAAAATATAATAATAGATCTCTGCCTCCCACTAGGATTCACATAACGTCACGACACTTCGAACCAATCTTCCAACCAAACAAGGACAGAAGTTGGCCCGTCATGTCCTGACATCATGATCATCTTAGTTAGGCAACAGAGTAGATACAGTACACAAACAAATCATCTTGAACGGCCAATCAATTCCTACGGCTAGCTATTGTGAGTCCCAAGTTATCCTGGAATTATGCAAAAATAGGGATTCCTCAGTTCTTACTATGTGCGAGCAAGGCTAGTCTATCCAGTCAATCAATTGCGCCAATCATGTAGTTAGACGAGTCCCAGCGGGACGCCCGCCGTTATAGCATGTACAATAATATAAGCAGATACTGTTCCCTGCCCGTGTGACAGATTAACAGTATCTGTGGGAACCAGCCGGCCCGTCGGGCACTTAATAGTCCCAAGGGGGCTGCCATGTAAGAACTCGGGAATCCATTCTCTCCATGCCATCATTATTTTATTTAACTTAATAGTCCCTACGTTGAGCGAAGTTCCATGCCGTGGATCATGGCCATTCAAATGAGTACTTTCTTACGGGGTACGATATGCGCAACTCTACAACGATACCTGTGCGGCTAGGTTGTAGGTCTTACATAGCGTGATGCAACAATCAAATTAACCACGGAATAATCATGCCTTGACCATAAAGTACACATGCTGTCTTTGTAAGATAAATAGATATTTAAATAATAAATAATTACTTTGAAGCCTGCATGTGCCTGTATGCCAATATTCGGGATCGGCTAATCGAGTATAATAGTTCATTACATGAACGTGTCTCATTCATTCAATTCAATAAGACGACTAGCCAGTCTCTTAGTTCCAACTAGGAACGCATGATCAATTATTTAGTCCATGTCATAATCATTATCAATGGTGACAAGGCATGAAAGTCCATCAATATTACATGGGGTCGGGTCTATAACTCTCAGGGTTAAGTTCTAGTCATACTGGGTATCCATGGATCAATCAGGACACAAGGCGCATTTTATATAACAATCCATTTTAACAAATTTATTATATCATGATTTATCAAGAAATTCAAGCAAAAAGGCGTAAGGATATAATAGAAGAATTATCATGCCATCATTAAATGAATAGGTTGAGGAATAAATAAAAACACCCAGGTCAGGAAGTCACGCCAACAAGTCTATGCTAAGGCAAAAAGTCATGCAAAAAGTCTATGCTTAAGACCAACAAGTCACGCTAAGTCTAGCTGGGGTGAGCGTGGAAAATGGGCGTGAACAGTGAGCGTGAAAAGTGATACACGCACGCACAGCGTGACTAAAAATACACGCACTCATACAAGATGTGTGCGTGACAAGAAATACACGCAGACTCGTGGATGTATGCGTGACTAAAAATATACGCAGACTCGTGGATGTGTGCGTGACTAAAAATACACGCAGACTCGTGGATGTGTGCGTGACTAAAAATACACGCACGCTCATGAGAACGTGAGCGTGACTAAAAATACACGCACGCTCATGAGAACGTGAGCGTGACTGAAAATACACGCACGCTCATGAGAACATGAGCGTGACTAAAAATACACGCTAACATGTAAGAACATGAGCGTGTCTCAAAATCCACGCAGACACATAGAGACGTGTGCGTGACTCAGCCTTCGTCCCAAGCCAGAAGATGAAGTTTCCAGCCTGAAAACACGCTAAGTTGGGAGGACCAAAAACCCATGAACAGCCGAAATACAACAACTTAGATCTAGGAAAAACCAGCCATAGAAATCCAAAATGCTAAGAACTAAACTCTCTCAGAATCATGAGAGGAAGAGTAATGATCCACAAAAATAGATGAAGGAGAAGCAAGTTTGCACTTGCCTACTGCTACTGCTACTGCTGGTGGGTGGAGAGTAATGAGAGGAAGAAGAAGAAGTAATGGTGAGGATGAGTAATGAGGAGAGAGAATGGAGAGGGTAGCTTTAAATAGGAAGGTGGTGGTAGGTGGGAGTTAATGGGCCGGGTTGCACAGATCCATCCAAGCCGAAACCCACTAAGACTAAGGCAGGAAATAAAATGCAGGAAATAGATTAACATAGAATTTAAAGAGCAGATAATTAATTAACATGAAAATTTAAAGGAATTTAAATACAGAATAATACATGATAAATACTAAATAAATACACATGAGTTGTACATGTATAAAAATACGCATTCCGGGAACGGGGAGTGACACATGTAGGAATCAATTTAGGACAATAAACATCAATTAAAAATCGGTTTAAACAGGTTTTAATTCAGGAAATTTCAAAGGAACATATGGTATCAGTGATATAGGGGGAAACTGAAATTGAAAACCAAAACATCACAATAATCTCAAAATATTGGTTGGTAAACCAATCCCCACTTGTACCCGTGTCCCACGAGTTATTCGTGTCCCACCAAGTGGACACGAGCGTGTCCAAACACACACAGACACGCACATGTGCACAAGACAGTGCGTTGCGTCGTACACCTATGCACGCGTGTCCTGCGCATGACACGGGGCACGACACGACTCGTGCTCGTGCCCACGTGTTCGCCACCTATAGGGCTACACGTGTATGCCCCTGCACAGTGTTGTAACACCCAGTTTTCTGAAATTGTGATATATTAAAAATTTATTATTTTTATTATTAAATAATGATGATTTAGTCATGTTATGAATTTTTGTGATTTTTAGATAGTTTAAAACTATTTTCTAAGTCATGGCTTATGACTTTGTGATGTTACTAGTATAACCCTAGTGTAAACCCTAGAAATTTCATAACCTAGAGACTAACCATGACCATGTAAGCCTAACCATGTGATTAGGATATCAAATTACCACTTTTTAGTCAAAAGGGTATTTTGGTAATTTATTAGAATTTATTTGGATTTATGTCATTTATTATTATCTAATTAGTTGATTAGTGTCATGTTAGCTCCTAACCTAGTTTACCCTAATCTAGAGATTAGTCACTAACCTAGGAGACTAATGTAGGTATTAGCCTTATGTGTAAATATCTAGGTTTGATAATATCTAGATATTTTACTTTTAGATATTTCCTAGAAACCTAAATATCTATTCCCTTAGTCAAAGACTTAGGGGCTAAGTTTTGCTAGGTGGATGAACCCTAAATATCAACCCCTAACCCCCCCCCCCCCCCATGGCAGCCCAACCCTACCCCCATCCTATATAAACACCCCCCTTCATTCATGCCATTTTCCATTACACTTAAAAACCTAGTTTCCCTACAACTTCACACCCTCACAACTTAGCCATTTCAACACCAAATTGAGCCAAACTTCTTGCATTGGAACCCCCTACTATTGAGGATGCTAAGGGGAGCTAGCTAGCTAGGTTGCATAGCATTTTGGGCACCATCAAGTGAAGAGGACACCCCCCCCAAAACCTTATTTTCATTGAGTTTTGCACTCATAGGTAATTATCCCTAAACCTTGTTAATATTGTAATTTCTCTTCATAATTGCATGCATATAGGTATACCCTAACTGTGGGTCAAGTTTGGTAGGATATGGTTTGGGTTTGGTGTCCGTATCGGACATGTATCTGTGTGTTTAATTAAGTGTTTGGTAAAATGTCACTATGGTTTGAAAGTTGTTATTTTCTAAAACAAATTACATTTTTGGGTAGCCCTAGACATGTAGGACACAACCCTAGTTGACTGAGCACGTTATCGTGTCCAAAATGGACACAAATATGCTGTGCACACACTGCGCACTGTCCCTGAAACCCGACACTATTTTCTCCATGAATTGGACACGTGGATACGTGCCACTTGGCACAGAGGTGGGGGCACCCTCTGACAAGCCTCCCTTCGAGTTTCGTGACACTTCGTATCGTGTCGAGTGAGAAATCCGACACGTACTGGTTTAGTTTATACTGTATACAGTGTTAAAACACACACTGATACGGCCTTCGTGTCGTGTCTAGACACGACGTGGATACAAAGTATCAGGCCTAAACCCTAGCCCTAGACCTAGGCTACACCCTGACACAAGCACGACACGTATCGATGTGTGTGTCGTGTCCACGAGGCTCTGTCCTTGCTGCACGAGACTGCGCCACGCGCGTGTTCAGTCCCCTACTGTTCGGGACTCACGTAGGACACGACACGTGGAGGGGTGACACTTGGTGAACACGAGGGGGCAATGTCTGCGAACATGCCCCCCAAGTTTCGTGTCTTCCAGTGCAGTGTCGGACACGAATTCGTGTGTGCATTGAATTTGCACTGACAGCACACACGTGGAAAATTGAGCTCTGATACGGGCTCGGATACAACACTGTGTGACACTTGGACACGTATCAGGCTGTGGGACACCTAGACCTACCCTAGGCGAACCTAGACACGTGACCACGAGACACGAGGACACGTGTGCTGTGTCCTACATGCGTGTGCACCTTAGCACGACGCTGTGACACTGTAAATTTACCCGATTGGGTATTTTGACCACTGGACACGCCGTGTCGTGTCGTGGTGGACACCTAGGCAAACCTACGACACGTGTACACATGGGGGCACGTTTACCAACCACTGCACTCGAGTCTTAACACGGTTTGCGTGTCGATTTTGGGTTTACCCACTGTTCAGCAATGAACAGTGTTCCAGTTTGCCTTTTTTTGTATTTTTCTGAGTTCTAAGATGAATTTCAATTCATTTTTAATGTGTATATTTATAAATAATTGTGCGTATATACATTGTATATGTATGTATATATGTATATGAGTGTGTGGGTATGTGTATGTGTATGTAAATGTGTATATGTAGATATGTAGGGGTGGTTAAATATATGCATATATGTATGTGTGTGGGTTGGGTTCCTTCTCAGATTTCCAGGGTTTAAAACCCCGCATGCTGTGTTTCACACCACTGCCACTTGGCACTGTCACACTCTCACTCTCCTTCTCTCTCTCTCTCTCTACCTATATATGTATATATGTTATGTATGTGTATATATATATATATATATATATATGTTATGTATATATAGTGGTATATATATATATATATATATATATATATATATATATATATATATATATATATATATTTTATATATATATATATATATATATATATAAATATAAAAAAAAAAAAAAAATATATATATATAAATATAAATATATATATATATATAAGGGTATTATATATATGTGAATGGGTATATATATATATAAGGGTATTATATATATGTGAATGGGTATATATATATATATATATATATATATATATATATATATATATATATATATATATATATATATATATATTCACATATATATAATACCCTTATATATATATATATATATATATATATATATATATATAGATTATGGTATTATATATATATAGTTGACTATATATTAGATATGTAAACATATATGTTATAGACTTGATGTCTTAGCCTATGGCCTATGTATATAGGTAATGTATATATGTCATAGTGCCCTAGGATTACTAGCCTATGGTTAGTAGCAAGTTAGAATTGACCAATAGGCTTAGTAGACCTAGTTTGACTAGATGGTTGGCCCTTGTTGACCAAAGTCAACTATAGGTCAAACCATGACCTAATTGACCTAGAAATAACTTGGATGAACATAGAAGGACTATTTGACTTGAGTTTGACTAAACCAGATGATTAGGTTAACCATATGGATTATGAGGGTAATCGTATATAGATGAAGATATGTATGGGGTTAAGTGAGATACTTAGAGTTGAGTCATGACTTGAGTTGGAGAATGGGATTAGCTTGATTACCGGATTAAGATTGGTATTGTGCTATATATATTTTTTGTGTGATATACTTTGTATAGGAGATTGGTTATACCTTAACATTGTGGTATAGTATCTTAGGTATCCTAAGACATGTTAGCCTATGGTTGATTGAGTTAGCCTTATAGAGTTTGAGTTAGAGTTGACCATTGACCTAATTACCTTATTGACTAGTCTATGATTAACCAAAACCTTAGTTAGTCTAAGATTGACCTAGACTTTGACCTAGTTTGACCATATTGACTAGTCTGACCATTATTGACTAAACCCTAGATAACTTGACTAGTTTGGCTAGAATATTTGACCAAGAGTTGACTTTAACCTAGATTAGACTTGTTTAACTTTGTTTGACCTTGTATGACTTAGTTTAACTTCTTGTGACCTAGTATGACTTGATTTGACTTAGTTTGACTGTAGTGTTGACCAAGTTTGACTTTGACCTAGATTGACTTAGAATTTATATAGATTGCATTGTAGATTTCATTTACCTTCATTTTGGACATGTCATAACTGTATTGCTCTATTTTAGGACATTGTGACCCTGGTACAGACATATGATATTATATTACTCTTTTCAGAGTATCAGGCGAGTACATTCTCTGATAGTTCTCTCATTTATTTGTCGATTACTGTATTTCAGTTCTAGTTAGTTCTATGTGATTCTCTGTATCAACATGTATGGATATTTCTCGATTCATGTATCGACACATACTTTACTTACTGGCCTCTATTACTGGAGTCATTGGTATCATTCCGGAATCATTTCTGGAATCATCACGTATTGGCCAGACTCATCTCGATTCTTTTTGTCGATTTTGGATTCACTTGCTGGGCGGGGAAATATTGAGTAAGACATGTAGACATACCCCAAATCCGGAATCTCCCACTGGAATCTACTGGAAGCATAGCCATCTCTTGCCTGATCCGTAAGAGATATGCCTGATACCTACAGCCGTTTACATGTCGACCTCGGTATTTTAAAATACACTGTTAGATCATAGTTGGACTCACCCTGGTTTCATTGATCACTGTTGGACTCATCTTGTACTGGAAATTATCTGGTATCAGATTATATGGACTGGACTCACACTGGGATTACATTAGACTTATATCGTACTGTCTGGACTCACACATGATATTCTAGTTCAGTTAGCTTTTAATACAGTCTTCATTGCCATGATTCTTCTCTTGTTTTAGTTACCTTTTTTTTCTTGTATCTTACTGTTTCTCTATGCCATCATTACCTGTATAAAACTGCCATGCTCATCAATAAAACTGTCTATAACTGCTTTATAGTTCTTTGTCATTTACTTGGGTTTTTCTAGATGAGTTGTACTCGTTCCCGTCCTGATTGGACCTGTTGAAAATATTACAGATGATAATCCTGAGGACACATGCCCTGCTTCCTATGGACCTGGCGAGGGATTAGCTACCTTTGGTTCCGACTCTCAGGAGTGATTCAGGAGATTAGCTAGTAGACTACTTTAGCTTTCATGTTTTGGCTTGTTGTATTAAAGTTAAGATATTGAGTCTGTATTAAGTTGGTTTGAGATATTGGTGTATTATTTTAGTAGTTAGTTATTGTTGCCTTTAATTCCTTAGGTATAACTTCTGTGTTATCTTTTCGTGTTTAGACTGTGTTTGAGTAGATCATACCCTTTACTTGTCCTCCATTCGGAGCTGATATCTGGATAAGTACTTTTTATATTCACTGCATGAGATTAGTTAGCAACCTAGGACAGCTTACTACCGCCGACACTGCGGCGTAGGCTGGACGTACCCACTTCTCGTGCCCCTATACCGGGTGCGGGTCGTGACACGTTTTTAGTGGTGGCCCATGCAGGTCTCGAGACTAAATTGTTTGGTTATGTTATTGTACCAAGCATGCCTGCAATTAGGAACTTAAGGTAATTAGACAACATTAGGAATGACGTTTAGAACACTTAGAGGAATACTAGGATTACAACATAGGAAATACATCACATACTTGCTATTATAATTTGATTTTCTTTTCTATGATTGTTTTGCTTTAAGAGTCCTTATAAGTCCTTTTTATTGTAATTAGATGGTGCTTACTCGTTCATCCCGGTATGTCTCACCTGAGAATGGTACCCTCCCCATCCAGTCAGCTGACCAGTTGACTGATACACCTCCACCTCCACCTACCACCTTCCCCCACTCCACAGATCCACAGACCCAGATACCACAACCACCTTCCACCTCACAGGCCCAGCAGGACCCAATACTTCCACCACCCCATATCACTATACCTACCCAGGCTTCCGTTACACTCGACGGGAACCAACTGCTCACTCTGATCCAGGGATTCCTAGTAACTAATCAGAAGCAGACCACCCTACTCCGCCAGAGCATGGAGCATTCTGAGGAACGTACCATGGTCCCACCACCTGTAGAGCTGCGGCAGAGAGCGGGGACGATCAAGGACTTCATGGGTCTGAATCCCAAGGAGTTCTTAGGGACTGAGGGCATAGTAGTAGCAGATGACTGGTTAGATTCGGTAGAGAGGAAGCTCATTGGAGTTAGGATGCCGGATGACCTCCAGGTCGAGGCAGCGGGATTTCTGCTGATAGACTTGGCAGGAGTTTGGTTCCGGAATGAGCCGTTATTCGCGAGAGGGAGAGCCACTTGGGATCAGTTCAAGACCCAGTTCAAGAAGAAATTCTTCTCGACCACTGCTAGAGTAGCCATGGGGCTACGATTCCAGAACATCCAGCAGGGGACCGTTCTGTTGACGAGTATGCGGCAGAGTTTAGTCGCCTGAGCCGTTTCGCTCCTAGTTTGGTTGCTGACCCTGAGGAGATGACGTATAGGTTTTGCCGTGGTCTAGTTCCAGACATTGGCATTCTTATAGTGGCAAACGATATGACTGACTACTACCAGAGCTTAGAGTTAGCCCGGAGTATCGAGGAGCGTCTCCTGTCTTGCAAGAGGCCGACTTCTGTACACATTGAGGGACCCTTCAAGCGTCAAGCTTTCCAGCAGAAAGTGCCGACGCTGCACCAGCAGACATATCGTCCTCCCACACCACATCATTCGACCCCGCCAGTTAGAGCCCCGGGACCCCGGCAGCAGAGGCCATTTCAGCAGGTGCAGCATCAGTATCGGGGCCAGGACCCGAAGATGATCAGTTGTTCATACTGCAGGAAGCAGGGACACATCAGGGAGCAGTGTAGGAAGAGGCTGAAGGTTTGCTATACTTGTGGGTCTGATACCCACCAGAAGATGGATTGTCCTATTGCACCTCCTTATATGGGGGCTAGGCCACCTGTAGCTCAGCACCAGAGGGGTGGAGCTTTTGCGATGACGGTCGAGAAGACCAACGCTGCAGGTGACGGGTTAGCAGGTTTGTCTTTTCTGTCCTTCCTTTTCCATCTTGTTGTATGATTCCATTAGTACCTGTCAGGATATGCTTGTGATGTGCTAGATAGTATAGTTACCCTATTCGAGACTGTGGAATCACGACCAGTAGGACTATGATTGTATGTTATCTTTTTGACTTTGATTGACTGGGGGTTTGACCTAGGAGGAGTACGACTATCTTAATTTCGAGGACGAAATTTTTCTAAGGAGGGTAGACTTGTAACACCCAGTTTTCTGAAATTATGATATTTTAAAAATTTATTATTTTTATTATTAAATAATGGTGATTTAGTCATGTTATGAATTTTTGTGATTTTTAGATAGTTTAAAACTATTTTCTAAGTCATGGCTTATGACTTTATGATTTTACTCGTATAACCCTAGTGTAAACCCTAGAAATTTCATAACCTAGAGACTAACCATGACCATGTAAGCCTAACCATGTGATTAGGATATCAAATTACCACTTTTTAGTCAAAAGAGTATTTTGGTAATTTATTAGAATTTATTTGGAATTATGTCATTTATTATTATCTAATTAGTTGATTAGTGTCATGTTAGCTCCTAACCTAGTTTACCCTAATCTAGAGATTAGTCACTAACCTAGGAGACTAATGTAGATATTAGCCTTATGTGTAAATATCTAGGTTTGATAATATCTAGATATTTTACTTTTAGATATTTCCTAGAAACCTAAATATCTATTCCCTTAGTCAAAGACTTAGGGGCTAAGTTTTGCTAGGTAGATGAACCCTAAATATCTACCCCTACCCCTCCCCCCCCATGGCAGCCCAACCCTACCCCCATCCTATATAAACACCCCCCCTTCATTCATGCCATTTTCCATTACACTTAAAAACCTAGTTTCCCTACAACTTCACACCCTCACAACTTAGCCATTTCAACACCAAATTGAGCCAAACTTCTTGCATTGGAACCCCCTACTATTGAGGATGCTAAGGGGAGCTAGCTAGCTAGGTTGCATAGCATTTTGGGCACCATCAAGTGAAGAGGACACCCCCCCCCCCCCAAAAATCTTGTTTTCATTGAGTTTTGCACTCATAGGTAATTGTCCCTAAACCTTGTTAATATTGTAATTTCTCTTCATAATTGCATGCATATAGGTATACCCTAACTGTGCTTCAAGTTTGGTAGGATATGGTTTGGGTTTGGTGTCCGTATCGGACACGTATCTGTGTGTTTAATTAAGTGTTTGGTGAAATGTCACTATGGTTTGAAAGTTGTTGTTTTCCAAAACAAATTACATTTTTGGGTAGCCCTAGACATGTAGGATACAACCCTAATTGACTGAGCACGTTATCGTGTCGTGTCCATGTTCAAAATGGACACAAACACGCTCTGCACACACTGTGCACTGTCCCTGAAACTCGACACTATTTTCTCCACAAATTGGACACGTGGACACGTGCCACTTGGCACAGAGGTGGGGGAACCCTCTGATAAGCCTTTCTTCGAGTTTCGTGACACTTCGTGTCGTATCGAGTGAGAAATCCGACACGCACTGGTTTAGTTTACACTGCACACAGTGTTAAAACACACACTGACACGGCCTTCGTGTCGTGTCTAGACACGACGTGGACACAAAGTATCAGGCCTAAACCCTAGCCCTAGACCTAGGCTACACCCTGACACAAGCATGACACGTATCGATGCGTGTGTCGTGTCCACGAGGCTCTGTCCTCGCTGCACGAGACTGCGCCACGCGCGTGTTCAGTCCCCTGCTGTTCGGGACTCACGTAGGACACGACACGACACGTGGAGGGGTGACACTTGGTGGACACGAGGGGGCAATGTCTGCGAATATGCCCCCCAAGTTTCGTGTCTTCTAGTGCAGTGTCGGACACGAATTCGTGTGTGCATTGAATTTGCACTGACAGCACACACGTAGAAAATTGAGCTCTGATACGGGCTCAGACACGACACTGTGTGACACTTGGACACGTATCAGGCTGTGGGACACCCAGACCTACCCTAGGCGAACCTAGACACGTGACCACGAGACACGAGGACACGTGTGCTATGTCCTACACGCGTGTGCACCTTAGCACGACGCTGTGACACTATAAATTTACCCGATTGGGTATTTTGACCACTGGACACGCCGTGTCGTGTCGTGGTGGATACCTAGGCACACCTACGACACGTGTACACATGGAGGCACGTTTACCAACTACTGCACTCGAGTCTTAACACGGTTTGCGTGTCGATTTTGGGTTTACCCACTGTTCAGCAATGAACAGTGTTCCAGTTTGCCTTTTTTTTTGTATTTTTCTGAGTTCTAAGATGAATTTCAATTCATTTTTAATGTGTATATATATAAATAATTGTGCGTATATACATTGTATATGTATGTATATATGTATATGAGTGTGTGGGTATGTGTATGTGTATGTAAATGTGTATATGTAGATATGTAGGGGTGGTTAAATATATGCATATATGTATGTGTGTGGGTTGGGTTCCTTCTCAGATTTCCAGTGTTTAAACCCCCGCTGCTGTGTTTCACACCACTGCCACTTGGCACTGTCACACTCTCACTCTCCTTCTCTCTCTCTCTCTACCTATATATGTATATATGTTATGTATGTGTATATATATATATGTTATGTATATATAGTGGTATATATATATATATATATATATATATATATATATATATATATATATATATATATATATATATATATATGTTATATATATATAAGGGTATTATATATATGTGAATGGGTATATATATATATATATATATATATATATATATATATATATATATATATATATATATATATATAGATTATGGTATTATATATATATAGTTGACTATATATTAGATATGTAAACATATATGTTATAGACTTGATGTCTTAGCCTATGGCCTATGTATATAGGTAATGTATATATGTCATAGTGCCCTAGGATTACTAGCCTATGGTTAGTAGCAAGTTAGAATTGACCAATAGGCTTAGTAGACCTAGTTTGACTAGATGGTTGGCCCTTGTTGACCAAAGTCAACTATAGGTCAAACCATGACATAATTGACCTAGAAATAACTTGGATGAACATAGAAGGACTATTTGACTTGAGTTTGACTAAACCAGATGATTAGGTTAACCATATGGATTATGAGGGTAATCGTATATAGATGAAGATATGTATGGGGTTAAGTGAGATACTTAGAGTTGAGTCATGACTTGAGTTGGAGAATGGGATTAGCTTGATTACAGGATTAAGGTTGGTATTGTGCTATATATATATATATTTTGTGTGATATACTTTGTATAGGAGATTGGTTATACCTTAACATTGTGGTATAGTATCTTAGGTATCCTAAGACATGTTAGCCTATGGTTGATTGAGTTAGCCTTATAGAGTTTGAGTTAGAGTTGACCATTGACCTAATTACCTTATTGACTAGTCTATGATTAACCAAAACCTTAGTTAGTCTAAGATTGACCTAGACTTTGACCTAGTTTGACCATATTGACTAGTCTGACCATTATTGACTAAACCCTAGATAACTTGACTAGTTTGGCTAGAATATTTGACCAATAGTTGACTTTAACCTAGATTAGACTTGTTTAACTTTGTTTGACCTTGTATGACTTAGTTTAACTTCTTGTGACCTAGTATGACTTGATTTGACTTAGTTTGACTGTAGTGTTGACCAAATTTGACTTTGACCTAGATTGACTTAGAATTCATATAGATTGCATTGTAGATTTCATTGACCTTCATTTTGGACATGTCATAACTGTATTGCTCTATTTTAGGACATTGTGACCCTGGTACAGACATCTGATATTACATTACTCTTTTCAGAGTATCAGGCGAGTACATTCTCTGATAGTTCTCTCATTTATTTGTCGATTACTGTATTTCAGTTCTAGTTAGTTCTATGTGATTCTCTATATCAACACGTATGGATATTTCTGGATTCATGTATCGACACATACTTTACTTACTGGCCTCTATTACTGGAGTCATTGGTATCATTCCGGAATCATTTCTGGAATCATCACGTATTGGCCAGACTCATCTCGATTCTTTTTGTCGATTTTGGATTCACTTGCTGGGCGGGGAAATATTGAGTAAGACATGTAGACATACCCCAAATCCGGAATCTTCCACTGGAATCTACTGGAAGCATAGCCATCTCTTGCCTGATCCGTAAGAGATGTGCCTGATACCTACAGCCGTTTACATGTCGACCTCAGTATTTTAAAACACACTATTAGATCATAGTTGGACTCACCCTGGTTTCATTGATCACTGTTGGACTCATCTTGTACTGGAAATTATCTGGTATCAGATTATATGGACTGGACTCACACTGGGATTACATTAGACTTATATCGTACTGTCTGGACTCACACATGATATTCTAGTTCAGTTAGCTTTTATTACAGTCTTCATTGCCATGATTCTTCTCTTGTTTTAGTTACCTTTCTTTTCTTGTATCTTACTGTTTCTCTATGCCATCATTACCTGTATAAAACTGCCATGCTCATCAATAAAACTGTCTATAACTGCTTTATAGTTCTTTGTCATTTACTTGGGTTTTTCTAGATGAGTTGTACTCGTTCCCGTCCTGATTGGACCTGTTGAAAATATTACAGATGATAATCCTGAGGACACATGCCCTGCTTCCCATGGACATGGCGAGGGATTAGCTACCTTTGGTTCCGACTCTCAGGAGTGATTCAGGAGATTAGCTAGTAGACTACTTTAGCTTTCATGTTTTGGCTTGTTGTATTAAAGTTAAGATATTGAGTCTGTATTAAGTTGGTTTGAGATATTGGTGTATTATTTTAGTAGTTAGTTGTTGTTGTCTTTAATTCCTTAGGGATAACTTCTGTATTATCTTTTCGTGTTTAGACTGTGTTTGAGTAGATCATACCCTTTACTTGTCCTCCATTCGGAGCTGATATCTGGACAAGTACTTTTTATATTCACTGCATGAGATCAGTTAGCAACCTAGGACAGCTTACTACCGCCGACACTGCGGCGTAGGCTGGACGTACCCACTTTTCGTGCCCTATACCGGGTGCGGGTAGTGACAAGTGTCCTAGACTCGTGTCGTGTCGGCTTTAGAGCCGTGTCAGTGGCCAATACCCACGCGTGCACAGCGCGCGCGCACGGCCAGTACGGCCAGTGCGAGGAGGATTTCTCCTCGCACACGCAACCACGCGCTCCCATCTTTTGGGAGGATGGTGGCAGATGATGCCCCAAGCCCCTCGCCAAAAATGGCATGTCCACGTGTCCTGTGTCGGGAGTTATTGACCCCGTGATGCAGGACACAGCACGTGTTTCAGTCCCCGCGTGTTCGTATCCCCGTGTGGACACGACACGACACCAAAATTAGGAAATAAAAGCAAAAATCATTAAGCAAGCCCTAGAACTAAAATTCCATTCAAAAATATTTCAGAAATTAGAACAAAATATTGGTTGAGGCATTACATCAAACACATCAAACATGACACTGATACGTGTCCTGTTAGGACACGAAATGGACACAACTTTTGGGGATTCCTATTCCTAGAGTTAGGTTAGGGCTAGGGCATCCTAGAAATGCAATTAAACAGGAATTTCATGGGTTAGAATAGATTATACCTATTGATGTGCAAAGCTCACAAAAGCCTCAAATGGAATGGTTCTCCAAGCCTCAAAAACTCCCACAAATTGATCCTACTCTAAAATATTCTTACACAAACAGAAAGAACAGAAGAATTAGGTCCTAATGCAATTGATTTGAAGGAAAATGGGGTTGAAATGGATTTCCTATGATTTTAGAAAGATGGAGGCTCACCTCTTCCAAAACTTGCACAAATCCCAATGGAGGCTAGCCCTAAATTCTAGGAGGGGATTAAATAGGGGAAAGGATCAATAGTGGCTGCCATGGGCTGATTAGGGTTAGGTTTGGTTCATGGTGTGGGCCTATGGGCTATAAGTCAAGTCATTAATCATGACTTATGAAGTCATAAGCCATATTAGTCAAATCAACTCCAAATCTCTCCAAACAAGTTCCAATGACTTAAACTTCACTAAATTAGGTCAAACCAAGTTTACTTAACCTAACCAAGGGATCTTAACCTAGGTTAGTCACTAGGTTAGTCTTCTAGTCAACACTAGTCAAAGTCAACTATAGGCCCAAAATCAATTCTACTAAAAATCATTAAAAATCACTAAAAATCATAGTATGAAATAAATATCCTTAAATAATAATTATAATTACAAAATTTTAAAATTACCCTCATCTAAAAAACTGGGTGTTACAGAGGACGAATTGTTTGTCGAATCAGGGCATGACAGGGTCAGGTTCTCCACATCTGGCAGCTCGTTAAGTTCAATGGCAAGAGGGCCTTCTCGTCGACACTCTCATCTTAGTAATTGCTAACTCTCTCTCGAAACCCTATGTTCATTTTCTTCTTGTTGCGATTTTGATTGATTGTGTTTGTAGGTGAGTAGTCTGGAGAAATTGGGGGCTATCGTCGAACCCAGTGAGGACATCACGTCGGCGATCATCGAGGTGATGTCGTAACGACAGCCTCGAGAATGTCGACAAGTCCTTCGTCTCCTTCGGGGACATGAAGAAGGTACACCGATTTGGATATTTTTTTTAGACAATAACTTGGTATCGTGTGTCGTGTCCGTATAGTTGTCTCTATTTCATGAATATGCTGATTTGTATTGAGCGAGATGAGCGAGAAGGCGACCTCTGCAAGTTCAAGTATGATGTCCAGAGCTACCAATTAAGCACTCTCTCAACCTTTATATGCAGTGGGGACGCAACTCGCCAAGTCATTTGGCACGGGAGGAGGAACTCCTCAACTGACTTTGCCTAAGGGGCCGTTTGGTAAACCGTAAGTGTAGGAAAATATGGATTTAGACTTTCAAGTAGGGAAGAGTGATAGGAATCCATTTACTTTCTTGTCCCCCTAGTAGGGGACAAAGGTGTTTGGTTGAGGTAGGAAGTGAAAAGTGGGAAGAGAAAAATTAGACAAACATGTTTGGTTGAAATAGGAAAGTAAAAATGTAAAGTGGAAGAGTATATTATAATAACAATAAAATATAACTAATTTTAAATTACACAATAAAAAAATAAAATAAAAATATTATTATTGTTTATTTATTTTCAGGTGTCCTTTTTTTTCGGACCGACAAGCAACGTCAAGGGGGGATTCGAACCAAGTCCATCCCCACGGGACCCCCCAATGTACCCAACGGACTACATCCCCATGGACATTATTATTATTATTATTATTATTATTATTATTATTATTATTATTATTATTATTATTATTATTGTTGTTGTTGTTGTTGTTGTTGTTGTTGTTGTTGTTTTTTTGTTATTATTATTAATAACTTTTCTCTATTAATATTTTTTCCTTTTAACTCTACCAAATTAACTCTCTATTAACCTCTCCTCTCCTCTCCTTCCCCAAATCAGCTCTCTCTATCTCCTGCCATGGAGATCGGATGCTTGAGGCAGGTCTGGTGGTTGCTCTCTCTTCTTCCCTAATCATCTCTCTCTCTCTCTCTCTCTCTCTCTCTCTCTCTCTCTCTCTCTTGCTGCCATGGGAATCGGTGGTGTTGGCCGCCGGTCGGGAGGCTTCCGCTGGGGCTCTCGCCGGCCGCCGGTCGGGTGCCTTCCGCTGGGGCTCTCTCTGGCCGCCGGTCGGGAGGCTTCTTTATCATAAAAAAAAAATTAAAACCACCCACATCCTCTTCTCCAAAGAGGAAGTGGATTTGAGAAAGTGAGAGGAAAGGGAGAGGGGACAGGATTTAGACTTCTCTGCAGTTTTCAAAAACCATTTCCCTTTCCTTCCCTTACCAAACACCCGAACAACCGGAAAGTGGCCCACTTCCAATGAACAGTAGAATTCGAAGCCCACTTCAGTGTTACCAAACAGAGGGAGCAAGAATGAGTCAACTCTCCAACTCAGTTGGCCTATCATCCCCCTCCGAAGATTCGACAAAATAAAGTTTTCCCCGTATTAAAATTTTGGTTTCGTTTTTCTTCCCATTTTCTTTTGGAACAACAATGAAAACTCTTATATAGTGGTCTCGAGATATCTAGCCCCCGCCCACTATCATTATTCAAATCAAAGGCGAATTTTGCAATCAAATCCAAAACGAGGAATGTATAAATGGAATCTCAGACGGTTGAACAAGGTCATCGATCTCTTAGAGAAGGACAAGACGTTTATCAAATGACCACAACCCACCTTCTAACACCCTTGCTTGTCCACGATGTGGATAAATGGAAAATAAATAAATTTGGCTCCAAAAGCCTCGTTTGCAGAGGTTTTCGTTTGGCATTATGTTAATCGTTGGCATTATGTTAAGAAACACATTAATATCTAAAGTTCCGATCGTGAATATCTTGTCAATCAAGCATAATATCATGTGCTTTTTTTTGGAGGTATCCTTTCTCCGGTTTGGCAAATGCCAAGGGAGGATTCGAAATTACGCCTTCCGTGCAGGAACCTCCATTGTTACCACTAGACCACAATCCACGGACAATCCACGGACAGCATAATACCATTTTAATCAAGCATAATTGCGATTAGATTTCTTTTTCTTCACCCTCACAACATTTGTTGCTTCCACTTCTTTTTCACCATCCATCAAATTTTCCACATCTTCTCTGATTTCATCGCCCATGGAGAGAAAATTTGGTCGAAGAAAACAAAATCGATAATAATAATTGTGTACATAAGTGAATCTATTTATTTACTTTTTTTTAAGTAGCCCCAACCGAGTTCTTTAGAAAACAGGAAATTGTGTAAACTGTAAAAGGAAAACAGGAATAAATGAGGTTTAATAAATCTGTCACTACAAGGACCACCAGAGAATTATACAAATATCTATGATTGGAACAATACATTGTTCACGACTAAAAGTGACTGCCATCGAAATCATCTCACATATTAAACAGAAAAAAATATAAGTTCATACGAGCCCAATTTGACGTACAGACAAAAAATGGAATTTGGCTGGAATCAATCAATTTGCCACTAACGATCCTACTGACAGCTAACAGAAATGCAACCGACTAGAGTCAGGGAAAGTGATGCAATGGACTTGCTCTGCTACTGTCCGTTAGTGTTGCGAAGCCGCGGATGCATCTCTGATTCTATTCACTTCACCTTTCTCATAAGAACTTGTGTCCGGAACTCAGCATCTGACTTGATGAAGCTCCACCAGAGCCATGTAAGGGGAATAGTGGCGAGATGCCACAACGAATGGGCATCGAAGTATCCATAGTGAGGAGGGAAATCGTAGA
Source organism: Iris pallida (assembly GCA_029216955.1). Taxonomy (NCBI): domain Eukaryota; kingdom Viridiplantae; phylum Streptophyta; class Magnoliopsida; order Asparagales; family Iridaceae; genus Iris; species Iris pallida. Next base: position 10,637,918 of record JANAVB010009398.1, on the reverse strand, counting down.
CTTCCAAAAGCATACTGAGGGCCATTCCGAATACAACTGTCCATAGCTTGAAGCGTGAAGGATGATGAGTTACTCCAGCCCAAATTGCCCATACAAGGAGCTGGCCGACGCCCATGGTGACACAGACCATCATGTTCCATCCTGCCAGGTTTTCGATAATATACAATATTATGATCTGATTAAAAACTTCAATACAATAATCAGGGGCAGATTCGATTCAGGGAGTTAAAGTTAGAAGAGGAGCCTTGGGGAAAAGAAAGTGGGGGCTTGGGGTGAAAAATGAGTGGGAAGTTGAGGAAAAAACTCACTGGCTCATATGTATGTGAGAGAATAGCATATTATCACGACAGTAAAAACATACAAATTACATAATATGGATCAGCTTCAAATAATTTCTACATTCTCCCTTGATATTAGCAAGTAAACACACAACTCTGTTTTCCTTCATTTTTTTTCTAGGTACTAACACACTATAACTATGATAAAAATCTTAACCGAATTTTGATGATGGATGCAGTAAACTCACCATAGTCCAGCTCATAGAAGTTCAGATACAATATGTGTGTCGTCACAAAGGCTAAAATGGGAGCTGAAAACATAACCCTGGAAGCCTCATCTTTCACATTAAATGTCCGAAGTAATGACAGAATAAAGGAGTAGCCTAGTAAAGCTACAGCAGAGGAATAATCCAACTTCTCTGTCAAGTCAAAATCTCTGTACACGGGAATATATAACCATCAGTATAAGAGAGGGTAGAATTTTTCAGTAACCTCTATCCATATAAAATTTGTACAAAGAAGCGATAAGACTCACCGAGTATGGAATATAGCACTCCAAAACCAGGCGTTCATTGATAATAACCCATAGATATGCCACAAACCAGTAAATTCATAGTATGTCCTCTTACTCTGAGGCCTAAGAGGTAGCTTGTAAGATACTAATAAGAAGAAAGACAACCAGCCAATGAAATGTGCCAATAAATTGACTGCAGAGAAGATGGCAGAGGCGGGTTCCTGAATAAGATCAGCATAATATATGATAACCGAGTAGTGACAAAAAGTTCTAGTTAAGTGGACTGCTTCAGTTAATTTCCATAAGCAAATTACGAGAGAGGCAAACCTGAAAGACAGAAACACGCTTGAAGGGCCATTTCCCATGATACTTGACAGGCTTGAGACCAAGTTTTTCCCTTTCATTTTCTCTTTGCATCATACAGTGGTAACGGCAGTCACTCCTGCAGTTTAATTGTTTCCACTGCAAGTAAATAGGCTCTTGCATGTACCACGAACTGTTTATAGGTACATCACTGTCTGAAAACTGACAATGCCGCATGGAGATATCTCCAATGGATCCTGTCTCCTCACATTGGGCAACACAAGCTCTAATATAATTTCAAACGATGTCAGATCAAGATAATACTAAAAGAAACAGAATATTAATTGAAATAGGTACTACTGTGTTTAATGGGTGTGAGTTTGCTGATCAAAATAATAATAAAAATATTAGTTGATATAGCAGCATCAAAAAGGTTCCCGCAAGCCCTGAAAGTGATTTGTAACTGCAAAACTAGGTCATGCCCATTAAGAAGTTTCTGCCAATTGTCTCACATAAGTAAAGCTTTAATCCAGATCTTTGAGCACGCAAGTCTTTTTTCTTCATTCAGTTCTATCAATGGCATTTCGACATTTCGATATAGTAACAGTAACTATCCTTTGGTCTCCTTAGTTACCTCCTCTAGAATTCGATTAAACATAAAATGAATTGCTCATGAGTACATTTTCAATAGGATTGGTTTAGGAAGCATGGACACAGCAAAATTGGTGTCAAATCCTTGTTGGACAGATGTCAGACGACACAAACATATACACATAAACATCAAAGTGGAAGCCATCTACATGTCGCTGTGTCTGTGTCATACCATGTCGTGTTCTCTGTGCATGTCAAAGGAATTGAACTGAAGTGCTCATGTAGGGCATAACAGTAAGAAGCACAGATAGAACTACAGCATACAGAAATGGAGATTTCGAAAAGGATATGAATCTACAATTCAGGCACACCTACTTGATAAAACTCAGAGAAAAAAAAGGATATGATATGACCGGGGGTTACAGTAATTAAAAATTTTATATTCAAAATTTACAACTACAACAACAAGACCTTTATCCCAAATTTCTGGCGTCGTCTGTTGGAATCCTCTTCTTCCATTCGGCTCTGTTAAGGGCCATGCCGTCTGTAACACTAACAAGATGAAAATCCTTCTTTAACACTTCAAACCATGTTAGTCTAAACCTACCTCTAGTCCTAGCGGCTCCATTAACTACTATATTATCGCTCCTCCTTACGGGGTCATCAATAGGTTGCGTTGCACTTCCAAACCACCTACATCGATTTTTTCTCATCTTGTCCTCAAGTAGCGCCACCTCTAAATTCCCACAAATAAAAGAAGAAGTTATATTCAAATTTGATTACTAGAATTTCGTTTTAGTTTCTTAAATGTCAAAAAAGAAAATAAGAGGGATAATGATCTAAATTCTTCCTGAAGGAGATCTTCTACCATACAAGGCACATCAGTGAGTAAATATTAAAGTTCCCCCCATGTTATCACCAAAAAACCATGACTGCATCTATCTTCTCTAATAATAGACCAAAATCAGAGTCTTAAAAGAAAGACAGCCTGGTGCCCCTAGACCACCTAGGACTGGACATTGTGTCAATAACACATAGGGCCTGGACTATGGGTCCTAGGCAGTAGGGGTGAGAGCATTATTCAGTTTTGGACCAAGAACCGAACCAAATAAGAGATTCGTTTTCGAAAAAAAATCGGCTCAGTTTCGGTTTTGAAAATACTAAAATTCCTTATTCGGTTTCGGTTTTGGGTTCTAGTTTCGGTCCAAAACTTAAAACTGAATAGGACTTTGCAATTATGTAAATCCCCTCAATTTTTATGCATATTTTATGATTAAAAATGTGTATATTTAGAAAACAACAATTCTATGTATGTGTTCTAAACCCAACTTTAGTAATTTAATAACTAGTCCAACTTTGGACCCAGCCTTGAAATACAATGAACATATGTATAACATTTGTATTTTTTTAGTATAATTTAACCCAACCCCAACTTTGGGTCCATACCATTAAACAATAAAAATAGCCCAACTACACATACCAAATCGATTATCGGTTCGGTTCAGTTTCGTTTATATGGCTAATTTTGGTTCGGTTTTGGACTTTTTTTAAGTTCAGTTTATTCGGTTTTGACTATTTCGGTTCGGTTGAAACCGAATAAACCGAACCAGGCCAAGCCGCCAAAGTGTTTTCAGTATAGAGTCTACCTAGGTCCATAGAGGCCTCACAATAATGAACATCTATCCATTTATTTACTCGCTTATTATGAAGATAAGCGAATTGTTAGTAAATAAATGATTTATTTGATTAATGCAACATACTTACTATTCACCAACAGCCCTTTTGCGCGACTTCCATGCAGGTGTCGCGAGTCAAAATTACTATTGAACATCCAATTATAGGTATTAGAGCAGCAAATTTTCATTCACACTCATATACGAATGAGATTGTGATGAGTTGAAGATTTGGAGCCACGAGTCGATATAATTCGACCCCAAACCACCGAACCTATCCAACCAGAAACTAGAGCTATAAGCATTATATGGACTGAAAGCAATCAACCGGGATCATTCAATACGACAATATGAACACGATATCAAGGCAAACCCACGGAAATACTCCTTTAGCAAAGCAAAATAGATACCATCGATATTGAAACTTATACTATTTACCTATAGATTTTGTATAAGAAAGGGTTACTTCCATAAGAATAAAGAGAAGCATACATATTCTATACTCGATATGTACCGATATGCAACGTAATGTTTCTACCGCGTGTACATTCCCATAGATGGTGTTTCTCCAAAATAAAATTTTGTTGTTCAGTGTCCTCGACTAACCATCCGTTAGAAGGTATTTTTAAAAGATCAACAATTCCTAATGAAATAGATGTAGCAGTGGTTTGTTGGAAACCAAAGACTTCACTTGATCCAGGATAGTGATGTATATGCCATTCTGAAATGATCATTAATATGCTAATAAGTTGTTTCATAGCACTTTCATCTATCACTTTTGTCACTCCCCGTTCCCAGAATGCGTATTTTTATACATGTGCAATTCATGTATATTTATTTAGTATTTATCATGTATTATCCTGTATTTAAATTCCTTTAATTCCATGTTAATTAATTATCTGCATTTTATTTCCTGCATTTTATTTCCTGCAATTTTATTTCCTGCAATTTATTTTCTGCTTTTAACTTCTCTGCTTTAGTCTTGCTTTGTGGCTCGGGTTCATGAGGGGATTTTTCTCGGGTTCATGGTGGTTCACATGAACCGAACCACCACAAACCCCACCTACCACCACCCTTCCTATTTAAAGCTCCCATCTCCTTCTCTCTCCTCATTACTCTCCTTCACCATTACTTCTTCTTCTTCTTCTTCCTCACCACTCTCTTCCACCAACCAACAGCAGGCAAGTACATCTTGCTTCTTGCTTGGATGAACCATTTTTATGGTTCATTATTCTTCCTCTCACGATCCTGAGAGAGTTTAGTACTTAGTATTTTTGATTTCGTTGGCTTGTTTCTCCCAGATCTAAGTGTTTGTGTTCTCGGTTGTTCATGGGTTTTGATCTCCCAACTTAGCGTGAGTTTTCAGTCACGCACACGTTCTTACGTGCCAGCGTGAGTTTTTAGTCACGCACACGTCTTTACGTGTCTGCGTGAATTTTAGTCACGCTCACGTTCTTACGTGTCTGCGTGAATTTTAGTCACGCTCACATTCTTACGTGCCAGCGTGAGTTTTTAGTCACGCTCACGTTCTTACGTGTCTGCGTGAATTTTAGTCATGCTCACGTCTTACGTGTCTGCGTGAATTTTAGTCACGCTCACGTTCTTACGTGTCTGCGTGAATTTTAGTCACGCTCACGTTCTTATGTGAGTGCGTGAATTTTTAGTCACGCACACGTTCTTACATGCGTGCGTGAATTCTCAGTCACGCACACGTTCTTGCGTGTCAGCGTGAATTTTTAGTCACGCTCACACCTTTACGTGCCAGCGTGACATTTGAGTTACGCACCATCTTTGCATGCGTGCGTGAATTTCTTTTCCCTTTTCATGCTCCCTTTTCACGCTCACGTTATGAGTGCGTGCATCACTTTTCACGCTCACGTTATGAGTGCGTGCATCACTTTTCACGCTCACGTTATGAGTGCGTGCATCACTTTTCATGCTCACGCTGTGCGTGCGTGAATTTCCCTTACGTGAATTACTTTTCACGCTCACTCCTACTAGACTTAGCGTGACTTGTTGGCCTTAGCCTAGACTCGTTGGCGTGACTTTTGGCCTTAGCATAAACTTGTTGGCGTGACTTTCTAACCTGGGTGTTACTAGTTGCTCTATAACTTATTCATTTAATGATGGCATGATAATTCTTCTATTATATCCTTACGCCTTTTGGCCTGAACTTGTTAAAATCATGATATGTTAATATCATTAATACATATTGTTATGTGGAATGCGCCTTGTGTCTTGATTGGTTTATGGATACCCAGTATGACTGGAGTTAAACCCTGAGAGTTATAGACTCGACCCCATGTAATACTAATTGATTTTCATGCCTTGTCACCATTGATAATGATTGTGACATTGACTAATAATTGATCATGCGTTTCTAGTTGGAACTAAGAAACTGGCTAGTCGTCTTATTGAATTGATTGAATGAGACACGTTCATGTTATGGACTATTGTAATCGATTAGCCGATTCCGAATATTGGCATACAGGCACATGCAGGCTTCAAAATTATTTATTTATTTATTTATTTATTTAGTTATTTATTTATCTTACAAAAACAGCATGTGTACTTATGGTCAAGGCATGATGACTCCGTGGTTAGACTTGATTGTTGCATTACGCTATGTAAGACCTACAACCTAGCCGCACGGGTATCGTTGTAGAGTTGCGCATATCGTACCCCGTACAAAAGTACTCATTTGAATGACCATGACCACGGCATGGGACTTCACTCAACATAGAGACTATTAAGTTAAATAAAATAATAATTGCATGGAGAGAATGGATTTCCGAGTTCTTACATGGCAGCCCTCTTGGGACTAGTAGTGCCCGACAGGCCGGCTGGTTCCCACAGATACTGTAAATCTGTCACACGGGCAGGGAACGGTATTTGCTTATATTATTAAATTGTACATGCTATATTAATGGCGGGCGTCCCGCTGGGACTCGTCTAATTACATGATTGGCGCAATTGATTGACTGGATAGACTAGCCTTGCTCGCACATAGTAAGAACTGAGGAATCCCTATTTGCATAATTCCAGGATAACTTGGGACTCACAATAGCAAGCCGTAGTAGTTGATTGGCCGTTCAAGATGATTTGTTTGTGTACTGTACCTACTCTGTTGCCTAACTGAGATGATCAGAATGTCAGGACATGACGGGCCAACTTCTGTCCTTGTTTGATTGAGAGGTTGGTTCGAAGTGTCGTGATGTTATGTGAATCCTAGTGGAGAGCAGAGATCTATTATTATATTCTCTTACTTACTGGTTTAATCCTTCATATCGTGCTCCCTTGTGGTACTTGCTATTAGAGGTCTAATCTCTCTGGTTTTGCATGGCCAGATTTAGAGCCAGTCCTCGAGGATCCAGATTACTTCTACCTCCAAGATGGTCAATACTAGGGGAATGATCGCAGGAGGACTCGAGTGGGTTCCTTACTTCACCGCTCGTTTTGTTATTTACTTCATATTTAGCCGTTTGGCACCGACATGTTAGTCGGATTGTCTTGCACTTACTTTTACATAATTGTAATTAAGTCAGACTGCAGCTGATAACAATTGTGTATATGTTACTATACCATCTGGCTATGTTTTGTAAGGCCAGATCTCAAGAACATTTTGACTAAGCGTTTGGGACGCCTTACTGCTTTATCTTACATGTTCTCTATTTTTGCTTCTTATTTGAATGATTGAGACAATAGATGTGAAGTGACCATAGTAAGACTTTCATGTAGTATGCACCCCCTCGTCTGGTTAGACAGCATTGATCGTATTATACGGTATTCATCTACCCGTAATACGTAGCTGGCTGAGTCATTCCCCCGCTCTCCAGTATTCTGGTTCTGAGGCGTGACAACTTTATAGTGAAAGGCCAGATCGGCCTATTCCATTTTTAGGAAGCCAACTTATTCTAAAAGGGATTTGTAGTAATTCCAGTTTGATACTATTTAGTTTAGAATGGCCCTTTCATATTGAGCCATTCTGTTTAGTGGCAGTCGGTCAATAATCCATTGACAAATGCATAAATCACCACAATTTGTTCTTCAATTGGAAGTGGTTAATATTGTGGTTGTTTGGGCACTTTTGTCTATCTTGTATCTCTATTGAGTAATGCCTGAGTCACAACATCAACGTCTGACCCAAATTGAGTGAAGACAGCCACTTCATGATATTGTGCCAATAACAGCTTTAAACTATGACAAACTTGTTTTATAGCACTCAATTGAACGACAGACCCTACCGACTGATAAATAAGACGGTAAGAATAGCTGCTACGATCAAAGATCTCAGTTTCCAAAAATCTTAACCTATCCGTAATGGAAAGACTACTGGTGGAAATATAGGTTGATACGTCTCCAGCTTGTCTTTCAATCATAGTTTACAGTATCGGCAGATAACAATACGATTTGGCATGTCCCGATCTGATACAGACCGATACCGATACCAATACCGATACCGATCGATACCGACATTAGGGGTCTCTTTTCCAGTCAATTTGGCAACAAAAAACATGAACGAAAAGACTAATTAACAAGGATGTAAAAGCCTAGTAAGGTTGTAAAAAACATATAAAGGAAGAAAACGTATCTATATCAGGTAAACCAATAGGAAGGGTGACTATTATTTCGTTCAATTTCACACATGAAATATTTAAAATTACGTCTAAATGTATAGAACATCTTTTCTACAATTTTTAATAATTTATTAATAATTAATTGTTTTATGATACCAAAAAATTCGATACTCCGATCCAAAACCATCGATACTGCCAATACCGTCAATCCCGATACTGATAGGAAGGGTCTGATATCGATTCTGATACGATAGTGCGAACCTTGATTTCAATGACGGGTAAGGCGGTAAAGTTCACTGTTCCCATCTGATCCGATCGTTTAGCAGCTCTTTAGCAACCGAATTAATACTTTGATAGTTGATTAAATTGCTTATTTGTCCCTCCAAATACATAATTGATAGTTACAATTAACGTTTGGAGTTGAAACTTTTAGGCTTATCATGAACTTTGACTCTTGATCCAACATGGCCACTATGTGTTGACTGCCTTCCCATCCCCAAGAAAAAAAAGCATGCTAAGCCAGCACTTTCATCTTTCACTACATTCACCAAAAATATACACCTCGTGGACAGCTGACACCACGGCGATGTTCCTAGAGGGAAAAGAACTAGAGGTTCCTACATGGAACAGAACTGAAAGTGGCCAACTAGGACATAGCTTAAGCTGCACTAGACCCAGCTTCCTCCAAATTTGCCATTACTTTATAGAAGGTATACATGCATCTTATGACCGGCTGACTCTATCTGCTATACTGGTTCCAACTTTATTTCTTAAAACATTCTAGTCGTTGACTCTTCTATTCACCATAGTTAACCCTATTCACTTTTACACCTATTTTAGTTCATTGTGTATGAAGTGGAACTCTGAGACAAGTCTTCTCAACGCTTGATTGTCAGGTGATCTATGAAGGGTGTAAACTTCTACTGGAACTTTCCTTGCAAATCATGTCATATAGATAGTTTCCTTTCAGATTTCTTTCACCCTAAAGTTTCTTCTTTTAAGTCTTATCTCAAATGCCTTCTCCAAAGTTTATACATGCTAAATTATTTGTTTTGATATAGAGTTAATACTTTTTAGTTGGGAAATCACATGCATACTCAAATGTAGTTGGTCATATGATTAAAGCTGAATTCCCTTCTTTTTGAGTGTTGAAGGTGCTGGACTCGACTTGATGTACAATTCTACAAATTTGCCCAAATTTGTCCCCACAGTACTAGATACATTGCTACAAAAATAGGTGTCCATGTTCCTCCAAGCAAAAGGAATTGGAGGTTGAAGCAATCACGGCCACCATGTTCTCTAGAAAGACTAAAGCAACATACATATCGGCAGACCTACCAACACAAAAGAATCAGAAATTGAGTTGTTTCTGCTAGGTTCACTCCGTTGGATCAGCAATGAATTCAGGTTCTCCCCTGGCTGGTCCGCAATTGAACTTGGAAATTTTGAATGTTAATATGGCAGTCCTACATGGTGCAAATGTGGGTTTTGTTAATTGGTTTTTAGGTTCACAATAAATGGATTGTAAACAAAAACATATATAAATAATTGCTAGGATTAGGATTGATTGTGTTGAGCTCCATGAATAACACTGAAGCTCAAAATTTCTTGGATAATCATCAAATCTGTTACCCATATACCTCCTCGAAACACTTTTCAACTTCTTTGTTACAATTACGCTTCTCTTGTTAATGAAACCTTTCGACGAGCATTTACTTCCTGACGTTCTTCTCTGGCTTCCAATCTTTGAAGCACAAACACTAAAAATCAATGCCATGTTCATGTTGAGTCATGTTAGACACATAACAGACACAACATTGACACACTAAAATAAAACAGGACACGCCAAAACCAATGTCCTGTCATCATGTCCATATTGTAGCATGTTGTATTCGTGCGTTGGAAACATAAAACTTTGTCAAATCTTGTATGGAGCTTCCGTATGCTCCATAGCCAACTCCATCCTGATGGGAGAAGGCTTTGGATGATAATGATGAAATAACCACTGCTCTAAAAAAATGCTTAGTTGGTGATTAATCGGCTGAGAAATCAGGCAATAAACCTATTTAATCAAAAATTCCAAGTTGCCATATTATTGTAATTAGATGACATAGTAACCGGATTAATAAATAACCTGCCATGAATTGAGCACCTAATGTAAACCGCTGATATAACATTTAAACATTTAGCTACTTTTAATAAAAAATCATTACGTAAACTAACTGGAACAACTTAGGTTCAAACTATATGGTTCGAGTAAAGATTGCTTGAAATAAAAAGCAACTTCCATATCTTTAATTATTTGCACAAACCTCATATTATTATCATTCAAACACATGAATAAGAATTACTTCACCTCTATCTCCTTGTGCGGCCGCAACCATAACACCTAAAGCTTTGGCATTTCATTTCATGTCGGCCATAAACTGATAAACATGTTAAAATTATATAAACTAAAATGTTTATCATCATCAAAGCATTTCCCAATAACCAGTGCACGAATTTAACCATCTATTGCAAGCCTGACTTCCAACAGGCAGGGACGAAACTATCTTGAGACCAAAGGGGGCCATGGCCCCTCCTTGGATTTTTTTTTTTTTTTTTTTGATCATCTAAAACTTGATAAAATGCCTAAAAATATACTTAATAAAACATCATCAATCTAAGATGAGGATGTGGTCATGTGGGCTAAGCCATTGCTTCAGGCCCATTCAACTCTTCAGGGACCTCATCCAATTTGGCCATCGACTCATAAAAAAAGAATTCAAACTTAGATGTGGCCTAAGTTTGGTGTGAACTTAGTTAGACCATCTTCAATGAGGGTTTCTATCTCCCTGTTTCTATGGTAGAAACACTTTCTAGAAAAAAATTCTTCCAGTGGTTTCTATCCAATTTTCATCCTACGTGTTTCGCTGATGCTGAAATGTTTTTATGAGAGTTTCTACATCTAGAAACTCTTATCGAAATTATGCATTGGCCCCACTTTCAAACTAAGCCATAAAATTCTCCAATTATTATTCTTCTATCTTAATAGTAGGCACTGCCACGTAAGATAAAATTTGAGAAAAAATAGAGAATATATTTTTTTTTGGGTGCAATTTTTATGTAGAAACTCTAGGATAAATTTTTCTTCATTATTCAATGCCAAGTAGGATAGAAACTCAATTTTAGAAATTTCCATTGGAGATAGCCTTAGAGCACGTGTCCGACACAGCACGCGTCCGACACAGCACGACACGACATGGACACGGAACCTGTTTTCCAAGCGCCCGTGCTTCCTAGATTCCTCTGGTCCTATTTAGAAACTCAAGTCAATTGATAATTCTCAGCTCCCTTACTAAATTCTTACAAATTAGATCGGATCGTAAAAGGAAACCCTGATTCTTTTTTTTTTTTGACCTAGATTACTAGAAGAACGACGGCACGAAGAAAAAAGGCGGGGATCGGATCAAGAATCAGTACCGGTAGAGCGGATCGGCGTCGCCGGCGCTGGCGTCGAGGGAGGCCGCGAGGAACCCTAAGAGCACGAGCAGAGAGAGCCATCCCGTTGTCCTCATCGCTAATAATGAAGAAGTGAGGGACCTAAGCGAAAAAAGATTGGCTACACGAGAAAGATGAGTAGATCTAGAAGACGGAACTCGTGGAGGAAATGAAGTGGGAAGGAGCTGGGTCAGAACTCAGAATTTTGAGTAGATCTAGAAGACGGAACTCGTGGAGGAAATGAAGTGGGAAGAAGCTGGGTCAGAACTAAGAATTTGCCCTCTTTCTAATGGAAGCTTTTATGCATATAAGCCCCTGTACTATAGTTATATTTCATACTCTTAGAGCATCATTAGTAGGTGAGACTCTAAAATACAATTTGGGACCCAAAAATAAAAATAAAAAGGTAGATGTAGAACGGGTTGGATTTGTATGAGAATAGTAGGAAATGATGAAGTGAGCTCCGTCCCAAAGATTGTGTGGTCAAAAATTGATGTGAAAAAAAAAATGTAAAGTCTAAAATCAAGAAAGTTGGACTTCAAAGTGGGACTTATTGTTCTATAAAATGAGTTCCTACAATCTAGAATCTAGAAATTGGGAGGCTCAACACTTAGCACCTATGGGTAGGATGGGACCAAAATTGTAGAAATTGAAACTAGAAATAGAACTTACTATTCTACAAAATGAGCTCCTACATTCTAAATCTAGAATCTAGAAAATGGGATGATCCTTAATAATGATGCTCTTAGGACAGATGTATTGGCATCGCACTTTTCTTGACATCACAACTTACTCCAGTATAATTACTAGTATATATGCACGTTCATTGCACGTATTCCATACTGTTTAAAAAATCAAATAATAATTTCAATTGCCTACATTGTCTTTGGATTCCTTTGCATATTAACTTTTTTAATTTTTCTCTTTTGGCTCCTATACTATATGCATGCATGCATGCCTACTTTTAATACATATTTTATTGCATCCAAACTTAACTTTATTGGAACTTTTTAATTACCCATATACCTCTGTTAATTTTAATTAATCTTTTTAATTAGTAAATGTATGGAAGGGTATTTTTGGAAAGAAAACTTCTACGGTGAAGTCAACTTTTAGCATTATATAATAGAATAGAAATAGAATAGATACTCTTTGGAGATAACAAATCCTAATAAGAAGGAAAGTGGAGTTCACCTTAAAAAATAAATTCTGAAAATACCCTTCAATATATTTACTAATTAAAAAGTTATATTAAAGTTAGAAGGAATATCTAGGTAAAACTGTTAGAAAAATGCTAAGTCTACAACCAAATTCTTACAATCTTCTTACAACCTCTCTCTCCCACCCCTTACGTATGGATCCCACTGAGTCTCATCTCCCCTCTCACCCCCTGCTACATGGGCTCCAACCGACCCCACCACTTCCCTCCCTCCTCCAATCAAAGTCTGACACGTGGCTGTTGTAAGGGGATTGTAGGCATAGCAAAGCTCAAAACTGTTAAAGCTTCTTAACATCATTCATTCATTTAAAAGAATTAAATGAATGTATTCATTAACTATAGAAGTTAAAGTTGTTAAAGATTCTTAAGCATAGCATGCTGAGGCAGTGTTTTAAAAAATGGACCGGACCGGCCGGTTGAACCGGTCAACCCGTGAACCAGTAATTTTTTTCGGACTGGTTTAATATCGATCCACTGTTTTTTTTTCCAAAAATCGGTTTCTTTTATGTAACCCGGTCAACCCGTCCGATTAGACCACTGAACCGTCTGACCCGGTTGGATTTTAAAACCGCTTGAACTTGACTTTTCCAATTCAACTTTTTTTTGGATTAGCTTTTGACTTTTGGTTTGGATTTTACATGCAAATTTTTTTTATATGTATAATTCTTGACTAATTTTAACATAGGTAGTATATGTGTAGTTTTGTACTATGTAATATATTCAAATAAAATTATAAGCCAATGCAATTGGTTCAACCCGGGTTAAACCACTGGTTGAACCGGTTTGACCCAACCCAGTGTCCTCACGAGGTCGATCTTTGGTCCGGTTTTTAAAACATTGTGCTTAGGTTAAAGTCTTTTTATTAGCACCATTCATTCACTTAAAAAAATTTTAAATGAATGAATTCATTCTTGTAAGCATCATTCACTCATTTAAAAAAAAATAGTTGTTAAAAAATAACATGCATCTAAAATAATAACGCACGTGCATTTATTGTTGGAGCTTTTCCTTGACATGTAGAGAGAGCTTGCTCTCATTACATGCCTAGTTTTTAGTCCCATATCATAAATGCACCATGAAGTGTATCTCAATATATACATGGTGTGGTGTTGAGGTATGCACATGAAGTGGTGACCCTAATGAGGGAACCATGTGGGTGATTTTAATAGAAGGTAAGGATAAGGCTCCATATTAAAGCATTAATGCTTTCTGTCATGCTCTTGGAATTTATTCCTTAGGAGCTAAGCGCTGTAGGGGCTTAGCGACTCGGACTTGGGCTCATGTGGCATTTTGTTGGCGCACTTTGCATTTAGCACGTCAGCATCGTCGTTAGGCGAATAGTGCGCTTTAGTTGCGCAAGCCTCTGCGGTGTCGTTCGTGCGGCCAGATAGCGCAGCAGTTTACGAACGCAGTTGGCGCATTATGTGTCACGTCCCGACCCAGAATCACTCGAATCATCGTCCTCGCAGGGGGCGTGATGCCGCACGAGCCTGGAGTTGCGCTCGTACAAGGCATGATGACAAGTTCTCAAATGGTTATCTTTGATTTTGACATTAACAACGAAAGGAAAACAAAGTATATGAAATAATTCTCTTTATTGATATTCGAATTAAGATTACAAAGGCTTTCGATAGCCCAACAATATATGTCAGATTTAGCTACAACACTCAGGTTCTCTCTTGCCCACAAAGGATTTTACCGTTCCATACATCATGCCTTCTGTATCTCGGCCTCATCAATCCTGTTGCATGTCCGAGCGTCAATGCGGTCGCATGCCTCAATACGCTTCGGCATTCCAAGCCTCAACGCGTTCAAGTGAAGCTCCACCGCGAGCAATCCATTCCCTGTACCCTGCATGAAAGCTAGTGGAGGATCAGTACGTTCGTCCTCGCATGTACTGATGCAAAAACCTTCTTTCTAAACCGACATTGTAGTATTTATGTTGAATCATGCAACTTAGCTTATGATCTTGCTATATTCTCCTTAGGGTCGATTTTATGGCATATCCGACAGTTCCGCCACATTCATGCCACAATTGTATTCTTTCGCAACGAAGTCATCTTTTATGATCTCGTACACGTAGGCACGTTTCGACACATTTATTATCTTTTCCTTCACGTCGTGCACTTGCTGCACGCATCGAAGCCGTATTTTCATGTTCTATGACTTAGTGTTCAATGTTTTGTGGCTTGCACGCTAGGGCGTTCGTCTATTGTCTTTTAATGTGCTAGCTTTTCTAACTCGTGCGCGAAGGCACGAAATGGCTCATGCACTAAGGCACTCATCGAATACAGTTATCCCATGTTCTTGCGGCTTGCGCACCGAGGCGCTCCCTTTGCGATATCCAATGTTCCATAGCGACTCGTGCATTTGATACACGTTTTATTTTAATTGTTCTAACTAGTGTTCGACACACACTATGATTTATCTTCCGATCGGACCACGCCCATGGCGTCGATAGGTTAACTTAGCATACAATGATATATTTTGACTTAGGCATGAAGGAGTAAAAAGAAGAGTCAATCCTCCCACCTTGAGTCGATACGCCTTGTCATTTCACCGAGCCGATGCGGCTCGATTTTATAACTTCGTTGCATGGCCAACTCTCCTGACTTAGCCATTCGAGCACTTCATGCTTCATTGAATTATACGTCCAATTTGGCTTATCGTGCCAACGCCTCAGTCCGTCGCAAGGCGACGATTGGTTTCACGGACCCCTTTCTGAATAAGGCAAAATGTCGATCTTTAATATTTCAGCGTAAACGTATAGCCTGCACATGAAACCAACTAAAATCAATACTTGCATCGATTCGAACTTGTGCCTTGGTCGATTCGATTTCTTAGAATCTTCGAGCCGTTTCAACGCACTTATCCTTCGGGGTAATGCGGCGCTTCGTATCGATATAACTCGATGTATTTCTTTGGGACAATGCAACTCTCCGCATCGACTTAGTTCGATGCATTGCTCGGGACAACGTAACTCCCATATCGATTTGCATCGATACATTTCATTCAGTCAACGCGACTCCTTGAGTCAACGTCTCAGCGTAATACGCCGTGCGGAGCGGGGCATTACAGAATATACCACTCAAAACAAGGTTGTCCTCGAACCAAAACCAACACTCCGATTAAGTATTTTATAGATCGTTTCACGATCTCATCCTACCAATGTTGTTCAGTTTCACACCATCTTACAAGCTTTTCATTAATATTCCATGTCTTTCCTGCAGCTCGATTTGAATTTTGTATACAACTCGATTTGGATCTGTACCTATATTCAAGGCGTCCCAAAGATATATGTATTTCGACCAAGTCCAGTGGTAGCAAATTGGAACAAAGCTGACAGGTAATTTTAATCCTATGCTTGCTATCTCGTACTCCCTATCGGACTTATCTTTAGCAACTGTTCTCGAAATTTTATCGCATACATATATTCGATACATACATGATTCATTCAATAAAGTCACTGCACGCGACGCAATTCAAAATCGCATTTCTCATTTCGTATGTTTTGTATGGACTATCAATCTTATACGTTGCATCGAGCCGTCGCACATCCGATCGCAACGATTCTTCGCAACGCCTTGCGTTCGAATTCGCCACCCAACTATTTTCGAAGTCTGGCTATGCAACTTATCTCGATACGATTTTCTTATCAACATTCGGGACTACGCCCGCTAGGTTACTTACCTAGACACCGTGCTTAGATTCTCCCGACGCAACTTTAAATTGATATTGCACAAAGGCCACAATCTATCCGACGCAAAAGTTCACATTGAGGCGACGGTGCCCAAGGAAACAATCGTTTTGACTCGAAGTCTCTACGATGCATCTTACGTTCGATTCCTAACGAGTAGGAATTCACTAGCCAAATTCCCAACTTATCCATCTCGCGATGTCGATTATAAGTTCGATTCACGCAAGCTCAATTGCAAGGTGAATCCAAATCTAACGACATAACTCGTAAGTCATTCTCTTATCACTCGTGCTCGTACATAGCACGATTCTCAAAATTGCCTAGACTTACTGTCATGACCCGTACCCGCTTTTCGGATACGAGCACGTAAGCAAGCCAGCTACGTATCGAGCGGAATCCAGCCCCTTTCGAATACGTAAACGCTGTAAAGGCTATAGTATACTACCAAATCATGGCAAAACAAATCTATATCTCAAATCTACAATAAGTGTACGAAACATGAATGAACACTATGGGTCGTGGCCTGCAGCCCACTAGCATATATGTCCGATAAGACTCTAAGGAATATAACTAGAGTCTCTAAACTAAATCAATAAGCAGGATATCACATGATAAGGAATGTAAAGCATGAAAGGATAACAATGTAATATCACTGACAAATACCTGAATCATGCAAGCAATATCGTAATCATCTGAAACTCCCAAGTGTCATAATCATCCGCCATCCAGAACTGCTAACTAACTTCACGCAATCACTAAACCTGAAGAGATCATCAGGTCCTCAGGGGACATAGCAAGATACAAAAAAATATACCTATCTAGCAGTTTAATCATGTATAAGTGTATAAACAGGCTATAAACATAAAACGAGACAGAAACTGACAAGTGGCTACTGACAGGTAACTATGAACACGGATACGGGATCAACTACGCATAAATGAACTACAAGAAGAACAAGTAAACAAGAGATCAATGGAATACCAAACCCTCGCCCCGAGTGTGGACTCGCAGGTTTGAACTAATCACTAACCCTCGTCCCGAGTGTGGACTCGCAGGTTAGTTCACGACAAACACCCTCGCCCCGAGTGTGGACTCGTAGGTGCAAATGGTCAACCATCGCCCCGATTGTGGACTCGCAGGTTGTGGAAACGATACAGGAATAGCATTTCAATTACACATACTTGTTGACATGACCCAGTCAAGATACAGGTGACGACACGGTACAACTCAGTCAAGACACAGATAAGGATCACTCTAGCATGAACTATGATGTGAACAAGTCCACTATAACTACACTATCAAGTCAAGCAAGACAATAAACCGGTGAACATAGTATGTAAAAAATAGATAAATCAAGTCAACTAGAAAGCTATTGATAACATATAAGATCTATAGCAAATAGAGCATCTAATGATAATACAATAACAACATGAAAACTATAAATATGAAATTAAACTTTAGAGAAGGCAAGGTATCTTGCATGGTGGTAGCGCGAAAAACCAACAATAAACTGTCAACTGGTAAGCCAATAAGTCCAAATCTCACAACTGTCTCCGAAAGCTGAAACAGACATTGCCAACATTCTCAAAATAGTCAAATTAGCTAAAATTGTATGTCCTTAAGTCCAATTCTGGACACAGAGGCAAAATGGTAATTCTGGGCCAAAACGATGTCCGCCATTGGACCCACTTTGCACCGAAAAGCGTGCCAGAGTCAATGGTCTCTAAAGTTATCAAACTACATGCATACAGATTTTTTTTAATGATACAAACCCAACGGTATGTCCAATTTTGGATTCCGGTGGGCCGTACACAAAATCGTCCGTTGAGTCGGATCGTGGGGCCTACAAAACGGCGATCCGATCAACTGTCTCAGAATCGGACCAAACTTGACATACATGACCAAAAAAATGATACGGTCCTATTGGCACAAGTTTCGTCTCGATCTGACGAACGTGCACGAAGTAATTGGAAAATTTGTACAGAGGCCGATATAGTGAATTTCGACGGATACGCATCAAATTCGTCGTGCACACGCAACCAATTTAATTTTCGTCAAAGCCCACACGTCCTCAATATCCGTATGCGCCTTTCGATGCTTATGGTGCGCGACCATGTCGCCCGGTTTGGCGGGACGCACGTCGTATCGGAGGAATTTTTTATATTTTTAATATTTTGAAAACATGTTTTTATCAGTTTTGAACGTCCGATTTCTCGATGCACAGTCGACGAAATCCGATTCTACGAAAAAGGGTTTGAAGCCCTATAGGTTGTCTTTAACTGTTTTCTATTAATTTTGGAAAACTCCTAATGTCCTGATCATAACCTATCTTCTAAAATAGGGTTTTCAACTACGAGACTGTTCTGTTTTGAACAGATTTTTCGGCAACTTTAGGCTCGCCTTACTGTGCGTATACTACAAACCAATTAAATCTTTTTGAAGAAAGTTATAGAGGGTAGGGTTGTGAATGTACCAGAGGAAACGACTCTCGAAACGATCGAGCGATCTTCGAGAATGGTTGTTGCGAAGTTGGCTCGGGCATCATGTTACGGCTGTGCGGTTGACTGCAGCGCTGTTGCTGGCGCTGTTCCGTACGTTTCTCGGCGTGTTCGGTCGGCCAGTGGCCGTGCACGGTGGCGCCCAAGGCTGGGGAGGGTCGTCCAGGGCTGAGGTCGGTGGCGCGGCTAGGGTTTGACTCTCGAGAGAGAACTCTCTATATATATACATTGTACAACCGCTGTTAAGCCTGGGGGGTCGGGGCTTTAGCATTTGCTGTGGGGGATAGTTGCAGCCGGGATGGGCCGGGCTAGGCCTGCTGCTCTTTGCTTTCCTTTTTATTAGCTAATGTTATATATATATATATATATATATATATATATATATATATATATATATATATATATATATATATATATATATATATATTTTATATACTTATGCCATAAATACAAATACAAATTTAAGTATATATATATATATATATATATATATATATATATATATATATATATATATATATATATATATTCCATCGATACAAATTTAAGTAGATTTATATACTTATGCCATAAATACAAATACCAACAGTGATATATTCTAAGTAAATCAATACTTACAATATAGAATTCCTACTTTTATATACTAAAATTTATACAATGAAATATAATTATATTGTTATATATATAAGCCTAATATTCATAAACTATAAATATATTTCTATATATATACACATGTATATATAATCTAGATAAATCCCAAAATCCAACATATTTGTTAAAGAAATTATTCACTAAATTACCAATAAAACATTATTTAATATCAAGGACTCATAATATATATATATATATATATATATATATATATATATATATATATATATATATATATATATATATATATATATATATATATATAACCACATTTTGTGAAAATCGTCTACTAGGTTACTAAATCAAAATACTACTACCAAATGCATGTCTACAAGGACGTCTTGGGATGCACTATATGACTACCTGGGCTTGGGCTCAGTTCGGGCTAGTTTGGTACAACCTGGTCTTCTATACGTCAATAAATTAATTATTAAATAATTAAAACAACTATAGTGGTTAAGTCACAACTTGGCCTGGTTTTCTTAGTTAGGACATCACTATGGCTCGGTCTTCCCTACTAGGACTAACACACTAGTCAAAGCACGCCACTGCACTACCCGTGCCACGATTTCTAGTCACCTTGTACTCCAATTCCTAACCATGACTAAAATCATCTACCTTAATGATTAACTAAATAATTATTTATAACCTCTAAAAATCACCATTTAAATCAAAATAATAAATAAATAAATATCTCAAAATTTTTGGAAAGGGAAGCTACACTTACCATCAACATGCACCACGTTATATTTGTTATCGATACAATTTTGTATGCGACATCGCATGGGTCATCTTACGGTCTGCAACATTCAATTTGATTTGGCGGTCAAGTCTTCTAGGGTCAGCTGCCCCGAAGCTACGCTCGATAATTGTGGATCATTAACGAATGACAGTTTTACTACGAACCATGCTATATCTTATTTCGGAGCCAAATCACGTTCCAACGATTTCTATGCGACTATCCAATTTCGGACAAAACTATTTCTATTGGC
This sequence comes from Iris pallida, assembly GCA_029216955.1. Lineage (NCBI taxonomy): Eukaryota > Viridiplantae > Streptophyta > Magnoliopsida > Asparagales > Iridaceae > Iris > Iris pallida. Next base: position 10,617,445 of record JANAVB010009398.1, on the reverse strand, counting down.
ACAAGTGATACGCAACTATCCTCCGAGTAAAGTTATGCACTACCGTCGATGATTCTACAATTCACGAAGCATCAACTCGCATTAAGTTCGAGTCTATCTTATTTGCGATCGACACATGAGATGCTATACGCATCAAACAATCGTCGATGACTTATAGTCTCGTCTTGATCAATCACCAAGTTCATGATCAACCATTTCACTCATTCTCGTATCGTTATTTACAAATTTTGATAGCGCGAGGCATACTCCATTTTGTATTCTCACATCGTGCTTACGTTTTCTTACGTATTGATCTCGATACGTCGTATCAATTTTGATAGCGTAAGGGTCAACTTTGATTCTGTTTCAACGTCGACAACTTACATTGCATACGTCCAAGTTCTCCATAAACATTTTTGTACGTCTCGAATCGTTTCTCGATTCGTTGCATTCCATTATACTTTGATTGCGTAACCGAGTTACCGATTATCCAACATCGAACCCTCGAGTTATACGATCACGCCCTCTAAGTTTTTGTAACGCCCCAGTCCCAAAATACGTAGGACTAGGAAATAACCATGCCAGCTGTATACATACGAAGTATATGGACCGTCGTATGTATACATGTGCTGTAAAATGCAGTAACCAAGGCACTAAATCTCATCCACAAAGATAAATAATAATATAAAAGCAACTTTGAATTTGTCATGAATACAATCGTTGGGCGGAGACAAATCCACTACCAACAAGTAAGGAAAAATACATGGAAAATAAAATAAGTTTTGCGGGCGAAGCGAAGACGATCAAAGCGCAATCATCCTCGAAGAATAGTGACAATCATGGCCACGACTAGAACACCTGCGAAAGATAAGAACACACACACACCTGGCGAGATAACCAGGTCCTTAGAGGGACGTAACAAGATACAATAAACATGCCATATAAATACTGAATATAAAACATGCCACAATCAAAGAAAGCGACAAGACACAAATAAGGTAGCCTAACCAAACTAAAGTGAACATGCAGTTGAGAACAAACCTTTCGTCGCATGAGCCCTGGCTGTAAATGGGATCTGGTATAGTCCCCTCTTGGGCACCAGTGACCTAAGCGCATGACGTTCAAAAACGGCAGTGGCCAACCTGAGAGGCTCATACCCGTATCTCCAGCGGAGCTTTCGGGTTACAAGGGAAGTGCAATAGAAGCCCATACGACAAGGAAATGTTCTCTCCACCCAATGTACCTATCATGTCGTATCCACGACCATGTAATACTACTAACCGTCAAGTCTTCTAACATACAACTATTGACAGTTAGACCTAACGCACGTCCTGCACGCATCAGTGATCAGCCAACACGCAAGTCCGTAGACTATATGCTACTCATAACTAACACATCTCGTGGCACAACCGTGTCAAAGTTTATGTAATGCACTAAACTAGTGGTAGTCCCTTAACTCTATGTCCATATGCAATCAAAGGATAAATAACAAGGTATAGCTAATATTACTGAGCTGGCAGTAAGGCAGGTACTGTAATAATGGTACAGCAAAACGAACGGAAAATAATACACAGTGATATGCAATAAATAAGATGCAGACAAATTTATAAACAGTAAATTATGGCAAGGTATCTTGCCTGGTGTGTCTCCTGGAGTGGTGTGATGATCGAGCAAGTCATGTTCTGTCCAATAGCCATGGTCGATGCAGCATGGTCCGAATTCACGAAAAAATATGAATGGATGGTTAGTCATGCTAAGGGTGTTTAAGCAAGGAGAAATTGTGGAGATTACGTATATAAATTTCCAAAAACATTTATATGTAAATTCTTGAAAATACTTTGTATATATATATATATATATATATATATATATATATATATATATATATATATATATATATATATATATATATATATATATATATATATATATTGTAGAAAAGTAACTTGCCGTTAGTCAAAATATTTTACTAAGTATAGTAAAAATAATTTTTAGGGCTATTGAGTGGTGTCAAAATAATTTTTGGAAAAATATGCGTTATCAATTTATTTAAATAAACAAAAATAATACACTACTAATTCTAAAAATAATAATAATATAATAATAATACTAATATCAATAACAGTAATAATAATGATAATAATAATAATAATGGGTTATAATAATAATAACGATAATAATAATAATAATGATAATAATAATAAAAGATATAATAATAATAATAATAATAATAATGATGATAAATAATAATAAATATAATGCTAATATAACTCTTCCCTACAGACAACCCTTTCCCAATATCATCGAAGAGAGAGAAAAGAGAGATGGGGAGCGGGCTCACTGTGGGGTCGCGAGCGCTCGGCGGTGGTCAGTCCCGGGGATTTTGGCGGTGGTCGAAGGAGCGAAAGGCGCTGGGGAAGGAGGCCGGGTAGCGGCGCTGGGGAAGGAGGCCGGGTGGCGGCGCTGTGGGCTCGGCCGGCGGCTGGCCCGGCTGTGCGCGGGCGGAGTACGGCGTGAGGCGGTGGTCGATTTGGGGATTTAGGGTTTTTCCAGCGGGGGCGCGGCAAGGACGGGCTCGCCGCGGCGCGGAGGCGGAGGAGCCGGCTTGTGGTGGCGGCGCTCCGATGGAGGACGCGACGGTCGGAAGACGTCGACATGTGGCGTCGGCGGATTAGTCCTCGCCGGAGGGGGCTGAGAAGTCGGGCGGAGGCTCGGCGGATGGGCGCCGATGGAAGTCGAGACAGGGGCGGCACTGGAGGTGGTTCGATTTGGGCGGCGGTGAGGTTTACCGAGGTGACGGAGTTCGTCGGCTGGGGCGGCGCCGAGGTGGCTGTTCGGCTGGGCGGAGGGATGCCACGCGAAGACGGGATCGCCGGAAGGAGGCGGAGGTGGACCCACCAGATCTGGACAGCGCCGGTGACGCGATCGGCGGTAGTCTCACGCGCTGGGGAACTCCGACGGTACTCGTGATGGTCGCGAAGAAAGGGTACGGGCGGACGGAGCTCTTGGAGGCGAAAGTCGAGACAGGGCGGCAGGCTGCTCCGGCACGGACGACGGTAATTTTAGGGTTTGATTTATAACTGGTGTGGTTGATGATGATGAACGGGGACACAGACACGGGGACACGATTTTTGTGGTGTTGGAGTGGAGATGGTGGTGACGACGGTGTCCTGCGTGACGCGGATAATGAAGGGAGATGGTGTCCGATGTGTCGGACACGGGGAGGGGATCTGTATTTGTAAAATAAGAATATAGTGGATAAGACACCGACACGATGCACGGTTTGGTTGTGGATGGAAAATTGCTGGAGGAGTACCTCTCCTTTTATAGGAGGTGGAAATTCCCAGTTAGATAGGGATTGGGAGAATTTAAATCCCAATTAGATAATTCCTCTATTAATTCAAATTGATTCAAAATCAAAGCAAATCCAATCTAAATATATTCTATACTTAATTTAAAATATTTTAAATAAAGTCAATAAAATCTTTTCCAATTTAAATTACCATATTTAATCAAATATTATCATTAACAAAATCCTAAATATTATTTTCATAATTAAATAAACATGGTAATAATTAATTTCGAAAATCATGATAAATACTTAAATATTAAATCATAAACTAGTTTTTTATAAATAACAAAATTTATTAATAAACAAATTTCACCTTTCGCAAAACATTTGGAAACATTCTATATAAACCAAAATTTTCAAATTACTACTTATTTTTAAACGACGACCAAAATAACTTTTATACAAAAGAAATTATTTATCCCATTTATTTGAAAATGTACCTTCCTATTAAAATAAAATTTATAATAAAATATATTTTTCTAAAATATGTAGCTCGATACATATTCGCACTTGTCGAGCAATACGAAATGCAAATCTCGCATGCTACGCAAAAATGTGAAATCGTATGCATCGTGTAAATACAAAGTATAAAAAAATATTTTAAAAAAATCGTAGTAGAAATTTAGGGGGTTTACAGTTTTCGCGTGTTTCAGTCGTACTCAAATGAGTTTCGTCGTAACGTAACCAACTATCTCTTAGGCACTATTTTACCCGTATTAACCGACTCTTCACCGAAGTCGCACATCGTGCGATCCGATTATAATTCGCCTCGTCCAACATTTCTATCGAGATCGCAAGTCGTGCGGTTCGATTCGCCTCGCCCAACATTTCTATCGAGATCGCAAGTCGTACGACTCATTTATAACTTTTAAGTTTCCTTCCCCATCGATCCTATTATTGCTTCAAGGCATAATCATTCCGCTAGTCTCGATCTTCCGATCGACTTAATTTTTTGTCCGACGTATCATTCATTGATACGAGTCTCGTCTTATCGTCCCAACTGATTTTCGAAGAACACTTGCATCAACATACAGTTATACAAATTTTCCAATCGAGTCTCGGTACTCTCCCGTCCGTTGCAGACAAACCTTCTACAATTCTCATAACGCTTCGATGCAATTCATCGCACAAGTGGTATCTCATATACCACTCAGAATCGAGTCATTCATCACATACGTGGTATGGCATATACCACTCAGAAATCAAGTCATTTCCCTCGTATTATACTCGGTACGAACCAACAATCTCTTCCGACTCACGATTTCTGCAGTGATCGTGCTTGATCACAACCGTAACTTTGATTAATAAAATCCGACACAACTCAGCGAATGTTTTCATCTGCCAACACAAGCTCGGCGTGCAACCGAACGATTCATTTCTATCGATTTATGTTTTCAGTTCCTTCCATTGCATCTTGTGCAACAATTTATTTCAATTATCCGTCGCACTCCATACAGCGATTACTTTGACATGCGTTGCACCACATGCAACAATTTACTTCTGACACGTATTGTATATCGTGCAACAACTTATTTTCGACATTCCTTGCACCTCGTACAACGATTTATTTTCGATATCTGTTGCACCTCATACAATAATTTATTTTCGACTTTCAAAGTCAATGCTCAAATCCGTTCAACACATTCGATATTGACTTATCACTTTCATTGCAACACACATTCACAATCAACTCGTTGCACTTCCTGTAACGCATTATTTAAGTTTTCGCATTGGTGCAACCAATGTTCACAATCCATTACACTTCATGCATCGTTTCATTTCTCATTCAACATATTACATTGCAACAACAATATCTCAAATCGTATTTCACAATTTGTTTCACTTGCAACAACTAACATTTTGTGGCTCGTTGCATTTAATGTAATAAAATATTTTACGATTTCCTCCGCAACATCATGTAAATTCGAAGTACTTACGGCAACGTTACCCGACTTTGTATTAGACTTATTGTATGGAACATCCAGTACGGCATCGAGTAGAGTCAAGAGTGATTCGATTTGGTGGTTGGCAACTCTTTGGAATTGAAATAAAGCAAACGTCCTGAGGAAATTGAGCCTAGAGCTCTGATACCAATCTGTCACGCCCCGACCCGGAATCACCCAAATCATCGTCATCGCAGGGGGCGTGATGCCGTACGAGCCTGGAGTTGCGCTCGTGCAAGGCAAGATGACAGGTTCTCAAATGGTTATCTTTGATTTTGATATTAACAACGAAAGGAAAATAGAGTATACGAAACAATTCCCTTTATTGATACTCGAACTGAGATTACAAAGGCTTTCGATAGCCCAATAATATATGCCAGATTTGGCTACAACACTCAGGTTCTCTCTTGTCCACAAATAATTTTACCGTTCCATACATCATGCCTTCTATATCTCGGCCTCATCAATCATGTTGCATGTTCGAGCGTCAATGCGGTCGCATGCCTCAATACGCTTCGGCATTCCAAGCCTCAACGCGTTCAACCGAAGATCCGCCACGAGCGATCCATTCCCTGCACCATGTATGAAAGCTGGTGGGGGATCAGTACATTCGTCCTTGCATGTACTGATGCAAAGACCTTCTTTCTAAACCGATAATGTAGTATTTATGTTGAATCATGCAACTTAGCTTATGATCTTGCTATATTCTCCTTAGGGTCAATTTTATGGCATATTCGAAAGCGGTAAAGTATGTTATCATGGCAAGAATGTTATTCGAATTGAATAGGCAAGCAGGCAAGCAATTTTGTGTTTGTTTCATGGTGCGACTTCTTACCAACATAGACGCACTCGCCCTTGCACCGACGCAAGGTGAATACGCCCCATTCCTTCCCTGTCATGTTATAAGTGCATCTCTAAACAGGATCTATGTGTGCGGAACACATACGTGCCTACACATTTAATCCATCGTTCCTTAACTATATGAAAAGGTCGTTGGCATATCCGCGCCAAAATGGACTAAAGGCGTTTCTTTTTTTATTTTCTTTCTTTTTTTCTCTCTTTCTTTTCTTTCCTTCTTTTTTCTTTCTTTTCTTTCTTTCTCGAATTGGTAGCCCGGTGCCTCTCGTAGTGGGTTGCTGTCCCAATTACGGAGATCTACCGTTGCATACCATCATTTGCGGCTTTTTACATCTCGCTGAGCAGTTGCTAATCGTCTTACGGATGTGCGCCTATCAAAGATTATATCCCTCCTAGGTCGAACGGTCCCGGTGTCCCGGCGTAGCCCGTTCGAAGGGAACGTTCCGTGTATGGAAGATTATCATAATTATCTCAAGTCCATTCGACCATGCAATGCCCTATTATTCAAACAACCAAGCACTATTAATCAAACAACCAAACATAGTCTTGAGTCCGAGACTCAGACTTTATCATCTCGTATTTCTTTAATTAACTTTCTATGTTCTTACATTCCATACTTCGTTTCAATATTCAATGGCATCATGCCTCAACTCAATGTTCGTCAACCGAACGACCTGAGGGTCCCGAACACCTTTCGAGGCATCATGTCATATTCGACAGTTCCGCCACATTCATGCCACAACTGTATTCTTTCACAACGAAGCCATCTTTTATGATCTCGTGCACGTAGGCACGTTTTGACACATTTATTATCTTTTCCTTCGCGTTGTGCACTCGATGCATGCATCGAAGCCGTATTTCGATGATCTATGACTTAGTGTTCAATGTTCGTGGCTTGCACGCTAGGGCGCTCGCCTATTGTCTTTCAATGTGCTAGCTTTTCTAACTCGTACGTGAAGGCACGGAATGGTTCGTGCACTAAGGCACTCGCCGAATACAGTTATCCCATGTTCTTATAGCTTGCGCACCGAGGCGCTCGCCTTTACGATATCCAATGTTCCATAGCAACTCATGCATTTGATGCACATTTTATTTCAATTGTTCTAACTAGTGTTCGACACACACTATAATTTATCTTCCGATCGGACCACGTCCGTGGCGTCGATAGGTTAACTTAACATACAATAATATATTTGGACTTAGGCATGAAGGAGTAAAAAGAAGAGTCAATCCTCCCACCTTGAGTCGATACGCCTTGTCGTTTCGCCGAGCCGATGCGGCTCAATTTCATAACTTCGTTGCACGGCCAACTCTTCTGACTTAGCCATTCGAGCACTTCGTGATTCATTGAATTATACGTCCAATTTGGCTTATCGTGCCAACGCCTCAGTTCGTCGCAAGGCGACGATTGGTTTTGTGAACCCCTTTCTGAATAAGACAAAATGTCGACCTCTAATATTTCAGCGTAAACGTATAGCCTGCACATGAAACCAACTAAAATGAATACTTGCATCGATTCGGACATGCGCCTTGGTCGATTCGATTTCTTAGAATCTTCGAGCCGTCTCAACGCACTTATCCTTCGGGGTAATGCGGCGCTTCGCATCGATATAACTCGATGTATTTCTTTGGTACAATGCAACTCTCCGCATCGACTTAGTTCGATGCATTGCTCGGGACAACGTAACTCCCGTATCGATTCGCATCGATACATTTTATTCGGTCAACGCGACTCCTTGAGTCAACGTCTCAGCGTAATACGCCGTACGGAGCGGGGCATTACATTGTGCACGGGTGCACGCGGGCACAGTTGGTGCAGTTGGCGCTAATTGTTGTAGTGCACGTGCTGTCGTGGCTGACCATGATCTAAACAGTTATCAATTCCTCTTTTCACGCAACACGTCCCGAACGTTTCATATACTGGGCGGTTACTGCGCACCTATATAAGTTCCTCACTTCTCTCTCATTTGTACGTGTTCCTTAAGAAAATTCAAAGAGCAAGAGAAGAGAGCAACAAAAGTTCTGTCCCTTCGAGGAGTCCAGAAGAGCATTTTGTAAGAGTGTTCCGCAGTTCATATTTGAACTTGCTAGTTCCTGGGAACTGATCGTCGTGTGGGGCGAATCTAGCTTTGAGCACCGGTGATCCGTCACCCCAGCAGGCTTTCTTTCTTTTTTCATTCATCTCCTCTCCACTTGTAACTCGTTCTGAACGAGATCTTTCTGATCTAATCAGAAAAGTTTTGTGGGCTTTCGTCATTGCTGCTACAAAAATCATTTATGCCTTCTTTGAAGTATTACATTTGATTTCGTCTATCTGAATCCTCCAGGGTCTCAGTTGTGCACCTTCCTCGAAGTGCTGCCAAACTCTGTTTTTCATCTTAAAATCACACCCTGGCAATAACACTCTCAAAGCTAGATTTACAAGATAGAAAACTCTCGTGTTGCACCCATCGATTCCAACTTTAACAAGTTAGAGAACTTTGATGGAGAGAACTACCAAATCTGGAAGAGGAAGGTTAGCCTCAATCATCAACTCGTGGACGTCGACCACGTGTTAACTGAGGAAGAACCGAAGGTTCCAAAAAATGGGACTGTAGCTGCGATTGCTGCTGCTAATGCCAAGTTATCCACATGGAAGAGGAAAAATAAGCTCTGTAGGCTTCTGATCCTCAATGCTATGGAGGACTCTATGGCATAATCTTATTCTAAGAAGACCAATGCCAGAGAAATATGGGAGTCTTTGAAGAAATTGTATGAAGATGACAAGAACAAGAGCAAGATATTCACCGTCGAGAAATATCACAAATGGCTCTTTGAAGATGAGAAGACGATGCTGCCTTAGATGAAGGAATTTCTGAAGTTGTGTCAAAAATTGGAAGATTTGGAGATGCCCCTCAAGGACAAGTTCGTTGTTGGAGGGATCATCTCCAAGCTTCCTGCTGGATGGAGCAAATTCTATACGAATATGCATAGAAAGAAACTGGAGATTAGTCTGGAAGATCTCCTGCAAGAAATTTATGTTGAGGATCAGATGAGGGCTCAACTGAAGATGGACACTCTGACCAAGCAGATGGCTAAGGCCAACTTGGTCCAGTCGAAGGAATCCAAGGGAAAGCAGGTGGCTTCCCACCACAAGAAGAGGGACCTCACTAATCTAAAGGTGAAGGAGTCTTCTTTCAAGCATCAGAAGCCAAAATCCAATGTGACTTATTTTAACTATGGCAAGAAGGGCCATTACAAGAGTGAATACAGATCCAAGTCCAAACAGTCGGAGCAAGGTAAGCCTAGTAAGGTTTCCATGGTTACTGACGTAATTACTATGATTGCTTAGGTCACTGTGGTGGGGGCTGACTATGACTGGTGGATAGACAATGGTTCCACCTGCCATGTCTGATCTAGCAAGAAATGGTTCACCACGTACAAACCAACCTCTGAAAATGTTATGGTAGCGAACCAAGCACAAGCTGAAGTACAAGGGATCGGGACGGTGGTGTTGAAGCTGACTTCAGGAAAGTCATTGACGCTTCAAGACGTGAAGCATGTACCTGTTATTCAAAAGAACCTAATCTCTGGAGGCATACTCTGTAACGCAGGCCTAAGGATGGATATCAATGCTGGCCATATGGTGATGTCTATTAAACGAACATACTTCGAAAAAGCCTTTTATACTGAAGGGATGTTTAAACTTCAACTTGTAAACCAGTCTAATAAAATTAATGCGATCGCTCATTCTGATTATACTCTTGAGTTGTGGCATAATAGACTAGGACATGTTCATTGTAAAAGAATAAATAAAATGTCTAGTCTAGGACTTATCGCCAAGTGTGGGGTTAAGGTAGAGAAATGTGAAGTGTGTGCTCATTTGAAGATCACAAAGAAACCCTTTCATTGGGTTAATCGAAGCACAGATCTTCTGGAGTTGGTACATTCCGATATCTGTGACTTCAAACAATTCTCTACAAAAGTCGGGATAAAGTATTTCATAACCTTCATCGATGACTTTTCAAAATACGCGTTCGTGTACTTGCTGAAGACTAAAGCACATTCGAGAAGTTCAAAGAATTCAGGGCCGAAGTTGAATGACAAACTGGATAATAACTCAAGAGATTAAGAAGTGATCGAGGCGGAGAGTATCAGTCTCATAAATTTGCATCGTTCTGCAAAGAACATGGAATCATCAACGAGACTACTGCTTCGTATTCCACTCAATCTAACGGAGTAGCAGAAAGGAAGAACAGATCGTTGACAGAAATGATAAACTCAATGTTGTTGACTGTGGGTCTTCCAAAATGCTATTGGGGAGAAGCTGCATCGACGGCCACTTTTATTCTGAATAGAGTGTCGTATGCAACTTTTGACATCACTCTTTGTGAACTCTGGTTCAAAGTCAGACCTAACATAAATATCATTCGAATATGGGGGTGTCTGGCATATGTATAGCTTCCAGATCTAAAGATTCATAAGTTTGGGACAAGGACTACGAAGATGATCTTCTTGGGGTATGCCGAGAAGAGTGATGCTCGGAGATTTTTTTGATATTGAATCAACTCATATGATTGAATCTTGCGATACAGAATACTTTGAAGATAAATTTGCAAGGCACAAGAACATTATTCATACGGACATTTCAGAGAATAATGAGGGTGTGCAGGAAATTGAAGTTTCCAATGAAAATGTAGTCCAAGAAGAAGTTGTTGTCGAAACAACTATTGAACCAGAACTTGCTGAGCCATCATCTAAGCGAGTGAGGAGACCGAAAAACTTCGGAGATGACTTTGTCACCTATCATGTGGAAGCAGATCTGCTTACCTATGATGAGACGATGAAGACCAAAGACGTTATTTTTTGGAAGGAGGCGATCGACAATAAAATTGATTCAATCACCTCCAATAACACTTGGGTGTTAGTTGATCTTCCTGATGGAGCGAAATCCATCGGATGCAAATGGATCGTCAAGAAAAAAGATGAAAGTAGATGGAACTATTTATAAGTTCAAATCTAGGCTAGTAGCCAAGGGGTTCTCCTAGAAGTAGGGGATTGACTACTTCGAATTCGACACGTATGCTCCAGTAGCCCGGATAACCACCATGAGAATGTTAATTGCTCTTGCAGCAATACATAAGTTGGTGATACATCATATGGATGTAAAGACAATATTCCTGAATGACAAGCTGACCGAAGAGATTTACATGCAACAACTAGAAGGATTTGTTGTCAAGGACCTTAAAGACAAAGTATGCAAGTTGGCAAAATTCTTGTATGGTCTGAAGCAGGCTCCCAAAATGTGGCATAAGAAGTTTGACAAGATCATAAGGTCAAATGGCCATAAGGTCAGCGAAACGGACAAGTGTGTTTATACGAAGTTCATTGATGGAAGAGGTGTAATATTTGTCTATACGTAGACGACATGCTGATTCTAGGTACGGGTATAGGCTGTGTCACGGAGACAAAGAAGTTTATCTCGACCAAGTTCAATATGAAGGACTTAGGGGAAGCTGATGTGATCTTGGACATCAAGATCATCCGGACGGACACTGGACTGGCATTATCACAGTCTCATTATATTAAGAAGATGATCACACGCTACGGGTATCAGGATCTTCCAGTGATCGATACGCCTTATAGGTGTGACCTGAAGCTGAAGCCGAATTCGAGGGAAAGCATCAGGCAGCTGGAGTATGCAAGCATCATCGGGAGTTTGATGTACGCTACTACTACCAGTAGGCCTGACATAGCTTTCGCCGTAGGAATGCTAAGTCGATTCACGAGCAACCCAGGCATTGAGCACTGGAAAGCTGCAAGACGGGTAATGAGATATCTCAAGAAGACTCAGACATATGCACTGCACTACAACGGAGTCCGTCAGTAGTAGAAGGCTTCAGTGATGCGAGCTGGTGCTTGGAAGTGGAGAGCGAGAGATCTACAGGTGGATTTATTTTCTCCATGAGTGGAACTGCTATATCGTAGAAGTCGAAGAAGCAGACTATGCTCTCTTATTCCTCCATAGAATCTGAGTTCTTTGCACTTGATTCTGTAGCAGAATAAGCAGAATGGCTTCGGGAGTTCATATATAATCTTCAATTGGTTAGGACACAGATACCGACGATACCTATATACTGTGATAACCAGGCGACTGCTGTGGTGGCATCGAATGACCTTGTAGAAGAATGAAAATTTCAGCAAGTTAAGCCTTATACGCCCAAAGCCATAGGAGGATATATGCGCCCATCACCCTGTGAAGCCATATGCGCCTATTACCCTGTGAAGCCATATGCGCCCATCACCCTGTGAAGCCATATGCGCCCATCACCCTGTGAACGAGGGCGCATAGCCTGAAACAGGGCTATACGCCCAAGCCTGACTCGGTCAAAGCCATGATCAAAACGTGCACCGAAGCGCACGGCCACGTCGGTCTCTACGAGCAATCGTGCACTGAAGCATGCGGCCACGTCAACACCACGACCAACCTACGATCTCACATCTTGTATGCGCTTACACCCTATGCGCCCAAGGCAGGGTTATGCGCCCACATGAAAACCAGTATGTCCCCTTCATGTGGGCGCATAACATCATTCCAGGTCAAGAACGACTATAAATGGGGGTCTCATCCCTCTTCAAAACACATGACGGAGAGCATTTTCAAGATCTATATTGCTGCACTTCTTGAAAGTGAGCTGAGAGTTAGCAATTTTTTTTAGTTTTCTTCCACTTTTGTAATCGGAGTGTCAATGGAGTAAAGGAGCAACTGCCACTCGATCTCCATCGTCCCATTTCCCAGAATTCTTTTTTGTACTCGGAGATCCTCTGCGCAGGATCTCTCAGGCGTACTCGATTTGTGGTGCCTTGCGTCAATAAAGAAAAGATAACGTTTCTTCTTCTTTTTGTGTGTGTCCACAAAAATGGCGACTCTGCTGGAGACTACCTTTTCCTCTGACGAGAAGGTGGTGACGCAATCCGATACCGATAAAGTGGAGAGCACTTAGAAGATGCTGATCGTAAAATTCGATTAACAGACGTTCGAAGAGTTGCTCTCGAGGGATAGCTCTATTCCCTCAAAATCATTGAAGCCAAACAAGTCTCGCAAGACTTGGCTTCCGAAGGCTCGCTGCGCATATTCCGCTAGTGTCATAGCGGATATGCAGCTGGAGTACTCTGTCACATGGGCGCATGACTCTGTCACAGAAGTTCCCCAAATAGAGAAAGCTCACACCGTTCCGGGCTCTACTAGCCCAGTGACTTCTTTCCTCCACAACCAACAACATAGTGTTCGACACTCGAGACTTGGCAGAGGAAAACACTACGATGCCAAGAATCAGGGTGTACGATACTCTGGACAAACTCAACGAGTCTCACAAACGAAGGAGGCGAAACTGGAAGAAAACAATGCTGCTCCACCAAGCATGCACCCGAAGCCATGCGCCCAAGGAAGTGTTTGGGCGCATAGCCCCAACCAGAACACTTCTGTCTTCAGCAGGCTGGGCATCCAGGGTCATGCGCCCAAGGCTATGCGCTCAGGCTCTCTGGATCCATACTATGCGCCCACCTCAAGGCGACTCAAGCATGCTGTCAGGAAGCATGCGCCCTAGCCTAGTCTCCAAGGCCTATGCGCCAACAGCAAAAAGACAGGCCCCAACGCGTATAGCACGGGTCTGTCTTCAAGAATATCACAGAACTTAGGTGTGGGGGTTGCCCCTGCACATGAACTAAGTCTGGATGCGCCAACTCTCCTTACGAACCCGCATGCAAAGCTTGGCGATGCATACAACATGGGTTGTAAGGCACAACTCCCTTCCGCTGACTTATGCGACATGATAAATCATAAGCGTAAAGCGAGGGAGGACATAACAATCCATAGTACACACCCGTGCACCAGTATTGTTATCAACTGTTGTTGCTCCAAAGTAACAAGAGTACCTCAGAGAAAGTCCGTGTTTCGACGGCTGCACTTCTCTGACGATGAGAAGCCGCTATGTGTCTCATCCAACATGGCTTCATGGGGTCCTCCTTACGGGAGCCCTAATCAAAGACGGTGGACCACAAACCCAACCTTCTTTCTCAGTTCTACGAGAAGGAGAAGACGAAGTCTACCAACAGATGGCCAACAGGCTGTCACATCTGAAGGAGTCTATATGGGCACCCGATCATGGGCGAGATTCCGTACAGAAGATGAAAAATCCCAAGCTGGGGGTAGTATTCCCTCAGGGTCTGAAGCAGATGACCCCCACACTGGGGGTAGCCTTCCAGAGGACGACGATCTCTCCGAGTCTGATGGTGACTATCTACCTCCTCTACCTGAAGACGAAGGACTCGTCCACTCAGAGACAGACAGTATCAACACCAGTTGTACTGTTTCCTCTATTCATCCTCACATGTTATCTACATACATGGCGGACGGAGAAAGAGCTGAAGAAGCCAGTGATCAGACCAGCAAACGGCTAGAGGGTTCTTGAAACATCATTCGCTAAGATCACCGATATGCTTACCAGTATCATGGCAGTTCAAGCTGCTGGGACTATTCCTCTACCTCAACAAAATGTCTCGGTTCGCGCTAGTCCGGCACATAGCAACAACCCTCATTTCCTACAAAAGGAGTATCATTCCGTCGTGCCTCCTCCAAATCTTACAAATGCTTGGGGTGGTCCTTCGTCAATGACGCCTGACAACCGTTCAGCAGCTGTTTTCCAATACCTGCTCAATCAACAGGATGCAATTGATTCCCTGGTCGCTCGTCTCGATACCATCTCACACAAAGACGAGCTGCAGAAGATAGGGATATCTCAACCTTATCCCCCTGAGTGGGAGAATGCTACTTGCCCTCCCAACTACAAGTCGCTGACGCTGAATTCATTCGACAAGTTGACTTCTCCTCGTCAACACATGACGTACTTCAACACGCAGACTCTACACTTGCCCAGAGATGATCCGTTCTTGTCGAAGCTGTTCATTAGCACCTTGCAGGGGGTAGCTTTCGAATGGTTCTGCAGTCTGCCGGACGGATGTATCAATTCATTCAAAGACTTGGAGAGGATGTTCCTCAACAGGTTTTACGAGAGTGGCATGCATGTCAGTATGTCCACTCTCATCGAGACCAAGCAAAGGAGGACCGAGTCTGTCATCGCCTTCATCGAACACTTTTGGCGACTAGCACTGAAGATGCCATTCAACATATGTAATGCCTGTTGTTCGTATTACGTATTTGGAATACGTATACGTATTTTATCTTGTATTTGCATATCTCCTTGGTTTGGCTTGGCTTGTTTACTCTCGGTTTGGGTTGGCTTGGTTCGGCCGGCCCAATGCTTGGTTCATCATGGGCCAAGGGTGGAACACCTTAGCCTATGCTTCTCCTTCATTTCCACCACAACCCCCTCTTTATTATCCCTACCAACCTTCTCTCTCCTCCATAATTCTCATTTACTTCTCCTTCCCCTACTATTACTCTTCTCCACCAACCAAGAACATCATAGGCAAGTGCAACTTGCTTCCACAAGAGAACTCCTTTTGATGGTTTCATTAGCTTCTCCTCATGATTCTAAACCACATTAGAACTTGTCATTTTCCCTTTTTAGGCTTTAATTTTTGTAGATCTAGAAATTAGTTACTTTCAGATTTTGGTGGTTTTGATCTATTAAACTTCCTTGTTTTCAAGTTTTGATGGTTCCATGTTGTGAAAAATTTCATTCTACCCAATTTTGACCTTTGGAAAGTTGGATTCGGACTTGTTTTGACCAAGATTTAGACAATTGAAGCTTAGATTCAACTTTAGAGTTCTTGCTGTTCTTGCCATTTGGAGAAGACAGTGAGCAGTGAGCTAGCTTTTTAGCTTACGCCACTGAGCTGTACGCTGCTGTTTAGCGAGCGCATGCTGACTTGTGTACGCTGCTCTTTAGCGAGCGTACGCTAGCCTTGATACGCTGCCTGTTGGTAGCGTATCTTGAGCGTACGCTAGCTTGAGCGTATGCTGACCTGTAGCTTGAGCGTACGCTGACCTGTAGCTTGAGCATGCCCTTGTGTACGCTGACCCTTGCGTACGCTCCCCATTGGAAGTGTATGGAACCTTTGGTACGCTAGCTCGAGCGTACGCAGACCTGAGCGTACGCTAGCCTGAGCGTAGCCTGGCTTGAGCGTAGCCTGATTACCCTTGATCTTCTATGGCCCTGTATATTAATATTTTATTAGATATTTAACGTCCATTTTATATCCTTACGCCTTTTGTCATGAACTTGATAATCATGGATTTGTTTAATATGTTTGGAAATGATACCTGAACATGACACGATAGTGACCCGTAGTGGTGCACTCCTGACATAATGACCTGACATGACCTGATAGTGGCCCGTCGTGGCGCACTCCTGACAAGTATACTTGACATGATAAACCTGACATGTTATATCTTGATAAGCTATTGCGACGGCTACCTGACATGACATAACCTTTATAAATAACCTGGACACCGTGGGCGATTGTGCTTGTACAAATAATCCAGTCCTGTCTTGCATCATGTCTAGGAGGGGACTCCTGAGTACCACGGTCAGGAGTACCTACTAAAATGGACTAAGGTTAACAACTAGATTAATACATTAGTCATGAAAAGATTTTCCAGCTACAGGCAATCCCGTTACCTGGGCACGCCTTGGGATCTGTAGCCTGTCGTCGAGTAGGGCACATTTCCAGCACACTGTCATGTGTTGCACCCTTCAAGCTACCTAAGGGTACATTCGTTTCCTGGACGATGTACCCACCTGAATTCAACTCTAATCTTTAACCCGGGGAACCTGGATGGTCTGCAGGGCTTGTGGATGTGGAATAATCTCACTGCATCTTGTTAGTAATTAGGCTTGTGACAACCCTAGTTAGTTAAAGTATCAAGCCGTAATTCTTGCTTGGCCGTGAAGTGATTGGATGGAGTCTAACCAGTCTAGTCTTGCCCTGACCCTGTCCCAGACTATTGAATGACCAGAATGCTTGTATTTATTTTACCGATAAATGGTGAGAATTTCAAGTTCTGTTCAGACGAAGGGTTACAACCCCGGTCCTTGTTTGGTTTACGGGTTATAGCCTGGCTATCTAAATAGTTCCATGGTTATCTCGTCGTATATCATCCTGATATGTTTCCTTTTATTCTAGTCCTTATTTTATTTATATTTATATTCCTGTGCTGATTGCTGGTTTTAGTTCTTAAGTGAAGCCTCCTTTGTGGCACTTGCTCTTTCTGGGGTCTGACCCAGCTGGTTTTGTATGGCCAGATTTCGGAGCAGCTCCAGAGGATCTACCGACTTCCCAGCCAGATGGTGGCCACTAGACGGAACCCTGGCAACGAGTGGGTTATTTTTGGCTCTTCCGCTCTATTGTAAAAATATTCTTTTGAGGCGTTTAGCCGACGAGCACCTGTTTAGCTCGATTGCACTTACTTACTGTCTGCCTACGGGCTGTAACATGATTGATAAATCCTAGGGTTGATCATGTATGACTAAACTCTTGCTAGTCCTAACATTTTGTAACGACTAGCTTCATGATCAGCTGAATATGTAATATTTGGGACGCCTTATTATTGTATATTTAATGATCATACATCTTGTGACCCTTACTTACTTACTTATGTTTGAGACACTAGGCTTGTTCATGACCTTAAGAGACTATTGGCTTGTAGATAAACCCTCATGTATCCTAGACAGTCGTGACCGTATAGCGAGATGGAATCCATTTCAATATACGTAGCTGGCTATGTCTGCCCCCGCTCTCCAGTATTCTGGTTCTGGGATGTGACATGGTTTAAGTGGTGGCCCATGCAGGTCTTGTAAATCAAGATATGTGAGGGTTTACCGAATAGATATCTCAATCAGTATTCGTCCTTGATCTCTGCTCGTATCTTCTGAATCCCTGGATTCTTATCCTGATCATATGCTTGTATCGTTGCTCTGTCCTGGTCCTTCCTTATTGTTTCCTATGTCGTCTTCTTCAGCGACATAGTACCTGACCCGGCCGATCAGCAAGGCGGAGCACCTCCCGCGGACCAGCAGCAACCTGGAGATCAAGTCCAGCATTCCGGAGTAGCTTCCAGAGTCATGCCTTCTGGCGGAGAGCCACCAGTCCAGCCAGTTCAACCTGTAGGACATGATGACGGCACTTTGGTAGGCCTCGTCAGGACCTTGATAGCTTCTCAAGATCGTCGTGGGGATGCCTTGCAACAGGCAGTGGCGGATGCTTTGACTAGAGGTGGTCATCCAGGGAACAGCACGGCCAACAGCTTCAAGCGCTTGAACCCTCCATTCTTTGACGGTAGTGAAGATGCTATCGCAGCAGATGCTTGGCTTCAGGACACTGGGGTGATTCTCGAAGCAGCCAGGACTCCAGAGAACGAGAAGGTGGCCATTGTGCGCCTGCAGTTGTTAGATCTTGCCCGCAGCTGGTGGGCAGCACAGGCCGTTGGATTAGCAGCACCCATTGCTTAGGCAGTATTTAGAGAGAGATTCCAGACCAAGTATTTCAATGCCGTGGCTCGGTATGATCTGCAGACGAGGTTTACCAATCTGAAGCAGATGGACAGGATGGTCGACGGATATGCGGCCGAGTTTTCCAGACTTAGTCGGTTTGCTCCCACTTTGGTGGCAACCGAGTATGATAGAGCCCAGCGGTTCCAGCAGGGACTTCACCTGGAGATCTTGTTGGCAGTTGAGCAGTTTGAGCATCAGACTTTTGATGCAGTCTTGAGAGCAGCCCGGAGGCATGAGTATACCTTCCAGAGGATTGTGGATAGGACCGGGGGTCGGAAGAGATCTCACGGCCAGATGAATCAGTCTTCAGCACCAGCCCCGGCAGCCAGGGCCTTGACTATTGGGGCTCCGAGGCGAGCAGCCTCAGTGACGTCGGTTCAGCATTCAACTCCGACGCACCCTCAGCAGCAGCAGAAGCAGAAGCAATCTTTCGCAGTGGGTTGTTCTCATTGTGGAAAGCCAGGCCATGTGGTGGCAGAATGTCGCAGGGCACAAGAATTGTGTCTGGCTTGTGGAGCACCAGACCATAGGGTTGGATCCTGCCCGAATAGGGGTGGTTCATCATCGTCCAACCTTTCTAGCTCTTCGGTGAGAGGACCAGCTCCGGTCCAGCAGCAGCAGTATCCATTGCCGAGGCCCTTGCCGCCTCAGACCCAAGTATTCCAGCAGCAGAACCCCCAGCAGTATGCATAAGTCCAAGCCCAGAGTCAGAGCAGGCAGCGAGGATTTCAGCAGAGGGGACCAGCACCCCGAGGGCACGGTCAGGCTATGGTGATGACCGTGGAGGAAGGATTGGCACCAGGAGAGGTAGTGGCAGGTACTATTCTCGTCAACTCCTTTCCAGCTTCAGCTTTATTTGATTCTGGTGTATCGCATTCATTTATGTCTGCACGATTCGCGACACGGGTAGGATTGGAGCCCGAGTCATTATCAGTAAGGCTTAATATACTTACTGGTAACAGACTTATGGGAGTAGATAGAGTGTTTTCCTCGTGTCGAATCGTAGTTAGCGGTAGAGAATTCCCCGCTAGATTGATAGAGTTCCCGATGGCCGATTATGATGTGGTCTTAGGGATGGATTGGTTGAGGAACCAGTATGCTAGGATAGACTGCCATATTGGTAGGGTTATTTTTAGCATTCCAGGAGAGCCAGAGTTTTCTTTCTCTCGAGGCGAGGTTGAGCCTTCTCCTCCGATATTACGGATGGCAGTAGCAGCAGTTCAGTTGCCCAGGATAGTGGATGAGTTTCCAGATATTTTCCCAGAAGAACTTCCAGGTATGCCTCCGGAGCGGGAGATCGAGTTCACTATAGACTTGATTTCCGGGACAGCCCCAGTGTCAGAGAGAGTCTACAGGATGGCGCCGTCAGAGTTGGAGATATTGTACAAGATGATTGAAGAACTCAGAACCAAGGGATTCATTCGTGCTAGTGGATCGCCTTGGGGAGCCCCGATGCTTCTTGTGAAAAAGAAGGATGGTACGTCCGGGTTATGTGTTGATTATCGTACCTTGAACTCAGTGACAATCAAGAACAGATACCCTCTTCCGAGGATAGATGACTTGTTTGATCAACTCAAGGGGGCATCAGTATTCTCGAAGATTGACTTGCGCTCAGGATATCACCAGATCAGAGTCAGAGAGCAGGACATCCCGAAGACGGCTTTTAGATCGAGATATGGGTATTGGGAGTTCCTTGTTATGTCTTTTGGAGCAACCAATACGCCGGCAGTATTCATGGACCTCATAAATCGCATCTTCATGCCTTACTTGGATCAGTTTGTGATCGTGTTCTTGGATGACATCCTGGTCTACAGCAAAAGTGAGGCGGAGCATGAGCAGTATCTCCGTATAGTTCTTCAGATCCTCAGAGAGCACCAGTTATATGCCAAGTTTAGTAAATGCGAGTTCTGGCTCGATCGCATTTCGTACTTGGGTCATATCATCACTCGAGGAGGAGTAGAAGTGGATCCCCAGAAGATTGTGGCTATTGAGTCATGGCCAGTGCCCAGCACCGTTGCAGAGGTTCGTAGTTTTCTTGGATTGGCCGGCTATTACCGACGGTTTATTTCAGACTTTGCTCGGATATCAGCACCATTGACCCAGTTGACCCACAAGGATGCGCAGTTTGCTTGGACAGCAGAGTGTCAGAGTTCTTTTGAGCAGTTGAAGCGAGGCCTGATAACAGCTCCTATTCTCACACTTCCAGATGGGACCGGAGGATTCTCAGTGTACTGTGATGCTTCAGGCAGAGGTTTAGGATGTGTTCTGATGCAGCATGGGAAAGTGATAGCTTATGCGTCACGACAACTTCATGATCATGAGAGGAATTATCCAACCCATGACTTGGAGCTGGCAGCAGTGGTGTTTGTACTTAAGTTGTGGAGGCACTACTTGTACGGAGATAGAGTGGAGATTTTCACCGATCATAAGAGCCTGAAGTATGTTTTCACCTAGAAGGATCTTAACATGCGTTAGAGGAGGTGGCTGGAGCTTCTTATGGATTATGATGTCAACCTGCAGTATCATCCTGGGAATGCCAATGTTGTTGCGGATGTATTGAGCAGGAGAGCCGGAGCTTATTTTCTAACAGCACAGCCAGAGCTGTTAGCCGATCTTCAGAAGATGGGTATAGAAGTTGTTCTTCCTTCCAGTGTGGCCTTGATGGCCAGCATGCAAGTTCAGTCCACTATAGTCGAGAGGATCCGGATGGCGCAGTCGGCAGATTCCAAGCTTGAGCGACTCAGAGCAGAGTGTGAGGCAGGACGAAGACCAGAGTTATGTATTCATGAGGATGGTACACTTCGACATGGTAAGCGTCTTTGTGTACCCAGCGGAGATATCCGGCAGGAGATCATGTCAAAAGCACACAGTTCACAGTATTCCATCCATCCCGACAGTACGAAGATGTACCGTGATATCCGTCAGCACTTCTGGTGGAATGGCATGAAGCGGGAGATATCTCGGTTTGTCTCTCGGTGTTTGGTTTGCCAACAGGTTAAGGCCGAACATCAGAGACCGGCTGGACTTCTTCAGCCCTTACCGATTCCAGAATGGAAGTGGGAGCATGTGACCATGGATTTCGTGACTGGATTACCTAGATCCCCAGCTAGTAGAGATGCTATTTGGGTCATTGTGGATAGGCTTACCAAGGTAGCGCACTTTCTTCCGTTTAGAGTTGGTCAGTCGACGGCTCAGCTAGCGGAGATGTACCTCAGGCAGATTGTCAGATTGCACGGAGTGCCAGTCAGTATCACCTCGGACCGAGATTCAAGGTTTACGTCACACTTTTGGCATAGCTTGCAAGAGAGTTTGGGAACTCATCTCCAGTTCAGTTCAGCATATCACCCGCAGACGGATGGCCAGTCGGAGCGTACGATCCAGACTCTTGAAGACATGTTGCGGTCTTGCACACTTGACTTCGGTGGTTCATGGGACGATCATTTGCACCTGGTGGAATTCTCATACAATAATAGTTTCCAGGCCAGTATCCAGATGGCACCGTTCGAGGCACTGTATGGCAGGAAGTGCAGATCCCCGTTAGCCTGGGATGATGTTGGAGAGAGGCAGATGCTTGGTCCAGAAATGATTGCTCAGACCGTTGAAGTAGTCAGGCGAGTCAGAGATCACCTTCGAGTTGCCCAAGATCGCCAGCGCCATTGGGCCGATTCTCATCGGTGCCCTCTCGAGTTTTCGGTCGGCGATCATGTATTCCTGAGGATTTCGCCTAACCGTGGCGTCATTCATTTCGGCGTACGGGGCAAGCTTAGTCCTAGGTATATAGGACTGTTTGACATTCTGGAGCGAGTAGGAGATGTATTCTATCGTCTCGCTCTTCTACCGTCGCTAAGCGAGGTGCTGACGTGTTCCATGTGTCCCAATTACGACGGTACATCCCTGACCCGAGCCATATCCTAGATCATTCGGAATTGGTTGTTGGTACCAACCTTTCGTATGAGGAGAGGCCCGTGTCTATATTGGACCGGAGAGAGAAGATCCTCAAGAACAAGACTATCAAGTAAGTCCGAGTTGCTTGGGGTCATCACTCTTTGGGTGAGTCAACGTGGGAGCGTGAGGATGATATCCGATCGCGATATCCTGACTTGTTTGACTCGTGAGGTATAATGTCTTTCTTATGCCTCATGCCATCAATTCCTTGCTTGCATGATTGATTGATTGCCTAGTATAATTGCCTGTGAATAGTGTAGCTTGTTCTTGTCCCTCTAGCCTCTTAATTAAATCTCGAGGACGGAATTCTTTTAAGGTGGGTAGAGTTGTAATGCCTGTTGTTCGTATTACGTATTTGGAATACGTATATGTATTTTATCTTGTATTTGCATATCTCCTTGGTTTGGCTTGGCTTGTTTACTCTCGGTTTGGGTTGGCTTGGTTCGGCCGACCCAATGCTTTGTTCATCATGGGCCAAGGGTGGAACACCTTAGCCTATGCTTCTCCTTCATTTCCACCACAACCCCCTCTTTATTATCCCCACCAACCTTCTCTCTCCTCTATAATTCTCATTTACTTCTCCTTCCCCTACCATTACTCTTCTCCACCAACCAAGAACACCATAGGCAAGTGCAACTTGCTTCCACAAGAGAACTCCTTTTGATGGTTTCATTAGCTTCTCTTCATGATTCTAAACCACATTAGAACTTGTCATTTTCCCTTTTTAGGCTTTAATTTTTGTAGATCTAGAAATTAGTTACTTTCGGATTTTGGTGGTTTTGATCTATTAAACTTCTTTGTTTTCAAGTTTTGATGGTTCCATGTTATGGAAAATTTTATTCTACCCAATTTTGACCTTTGGAAAGTTGGATTCGGACTTGTTTTGACCAAGATTTGGACAATTGAAGCTTAGATTCAACTTTAGAGTTCTTGTTGTTCTTACCATTTGGAGAAGACAGTGAGCAGTGAGCTAGCTTTTTAGCTTACGCCACTGAGCTGTACGCTGCTGTTTAGCGAGCGTACGCTAACTTGTGTCCGCTGCTCTTTAGCGAACGTACGCTGACTTGTGTACGCTGCTCTTTAGCGAGCGTACGCTAGCCTTGATACGCTGCCTGTTGGTAGCGTGTCTTGAGCGTACGCTAGCTTGAGCGTACGTTGACCTGTAGCTTGAGCGTACGCTGACCTGTAGCTTGAGCGTGCCCTTGTGTACGCTGACCCTTGCGTACGCTCCCCATTGGAAGTGTATGGAACCTTTGGTACGCTAGCTCGAGCGTACGCAGACCTGAGCGTACGCTAGCCTGAGCGTAGCCTGGCTTGAGCGTAGCCTGATTACCCTTGATCTTCTATGGCCCTGTATATTAATATTTTATTAGATATTTAACGTCCATTTTATATCCTTACGCCTTTTGTCATGAACTTGATAATCATGGATTTGTTTAATATGTTTGGAAATGATACCTGAGCATGACACGATAGTGACCCGTAGTGGTGCACTCCTGACATAATGACCTGACATGACCTGATAGTGGCCCGTCGTGGCGCACTCCTGACAAGTATACTTGACATGATAAACCTGACATGTTATATCTTGATAAGCTGTTACGACGGCTACCTGACATGACATGACCTTTATAAATAACCTGGACACCGTGGGCGATTGTGCTTGTACAAATAATCCAGTCCTGTCTTGCATCATGTCTAGGAGGGGACTCCTGAGTACCACGGTCAGGAGTACCTACTAAAATGGACTAAGGTTAACAACTAGATTAATACATTAGTCATGAAGAGATTTTCCAGCTACAGGCAATCCCGTTATCTGGGCACGCCTTGGGATCTGTAGCCTGTCGTCGAGTATGGCACATTTCCAGCACACTGTCATATGTTGCACCCTTCAAGCTACCTAAGGGTACATTCATTTCCTGGACGATGTACCTACCTGAATTCAACTCTAATCTTTAACCCGGGGAACCTGGATGGTCTGCAGGGCTTGTGGCTGTGGAATAATCTCACTGCATCTTGTTAGTAATTAGGCTTGTGACAACCCTAGTTAGTTAAAGTATCAAGCCGTAATTCTTGCTTGGCCGTGAAGTGATTGGATGGAGTCTAACCAGTCTAGTCTTGCCCTGACCCTGTCCCAGACTATTGAATGACCAAAATGCTTGTATTTATTTTACCGATAAATGGTGAGAATTCTAAGTTCTGTTCAGACGAAGGGTTACAACCCCGGTCCTTGTTTGGTTTACGGGTTGTAGCCTGGCTATCTGAATAGTTCCATGGTTATCTCGTCGTATATCATCCTGATATGTTTCCTTTTATTCCAGTCCTTATTTTATTTATATTTATATTCATGTGCTGATTACTGGTTTTAGTTCTTAAGTGAAGCCTCCTTTGTGGCACTTGCTCTTTCTGGGGTCTGACCCAGCTGGTTTTGTGTGGCCAGATTTCGGAGTAGCTCCAGAGGATCTACCGACTTCCCAGCCAGATGGTGGCCACTAGACGGAACCCTGGCAACGAGTGGGTTATTTTTGGCTCTCCTGCTCTATTGTAAAAACATTCTTTTGAGGCGTTTAGCCGACGAGCACCTGTTTAGCTCGATTGCACTTACTTACTGTCTGCCTACGGGCCGTAACATGATTGACAAATCCTAGGGTTGATCATGTATGACTAAACTCTTGCTAGTCCTAACATTTTGTAACGACTAGCTTCATGATCAGCTGAATATGTAATATTTGGGACGCCTTATTATTGTATATTTAATAATCATACATCTTGTGACCCTTACTTACTTGCTTATGATTAAGACACTAGGCTTGTTCATGACCTTAAGAGACTGTTGGCTTGTAGATAAACCCTCATGTATCCTAGACAGCCGTGACCGTATAGCGAGATGGAATCCATTTCAATATACGTAGCTGGCTATGTCTGCCCCCGCTCTCCAGTATTCTGGTTCTGGGGTGTGACAACATACCAGACTCAGAACTTAAGGATACTTGTCGACATAACTTCTTTTCCACGATAAAGTTTTGTCTGGGCATACATAAGTATGATACATGGCCCACTTTCATTGGGACCGCTGATGCTGCTGAAAATGACGTTCCTAACCTGGAACTACTGGGGTTGAAAATACCCAAATCTGAAGACAAGGGCAAGCATTCTCAAACTATCCCTGTCCGCAGGGGTAAAGGAAAAGAAGTCCTGAAGGTCGACACATCCAAAGGAGCTTCAAATTCACAGGGCGCCTCCGACAAGCCTAAGGAGACCTTCTCCTTTGACGAAGACGATGTCATTACTATCTTCTACACACTGACGAAGGGTAATAAGCTAACATTGCCTCCACTACGACACCCTGCAGAGGTGAGCCAGCTCAACGATCCCATGTACTGTCTCTATCATCAGTACGTGCATCACTCCACCAAGGACTGTATCGTCCTGAAGAAGAAGAAGATACAACAGCTTATCGACAGCCAAGTGATCAATCTCGAAGCTGATGACAAGGTCGTATCTTTTAACATGATCTCTCTCCAGTTTGGTGACTTTTCTCCTACAGAAGTCCCGGACGGCGTGGTCCCGATTTCCAAAGCGATAATGGAAGTCATCAACCTACCGCCAGCTCGCAACTCAACCTTGGTGCCACTCACGACCGAACGGGATGAGATCATGTGGGTCCATCCGGACCTTGTGTAAGAAGTGACGCAGGGGGTGGTACCTCCCAAAGCAAAAAGGGGCAAGAAATACAAGTCATGCCATATGGTATCCTCTCCGATCTACGAGGTTCTATCTGGCGAGGTACGATCGGGGAAGACTTATCTTCGGACATACGATCCCACACAAGAAGAAGCAGTACCCTCTCAACCTCTTGTTGCCCCCACAAGCTCAGAAGTCGGCCCGTCTAAACCTTCAACTTCGGACAAAGCCAAGCAGAAAAAGACATGGTTTAACAAGTCTCTGAAGGCGCCAACTCCCGAAGGTATGGATCGGCCCTACAACTTTGACATACTGGCACAGCTAGCCAATACACCTGTCAGGTTGTCTATGTTCGATCTGCTGCGACTCTCCAAAGAAACGCGGAAGGCCTTAAGCGAAGCTTTACTGCATGACGACTCGTATCTCGTTGAAGTAAAAGCCCCCGCTGAAGACCCTGTCTCATGTCCTCACTGCCACAGTACTATGAAAGTGGTGCCCAACATCACATTTTTACAGGAGGACATGCTACTCAAAAATAATCGTCATAATAGACCCCTGTACTATACAGGGTATATCGGGGCGATCAAGGTGGACCGCATGCACATCGATCCAGGCTCCTCCCTCAGCTTCATTCCTAGAAGTTTGCTCCAAATTCTGAAAATCCCTCTGCATAAGATATCTGCAACCAATACAACTATCATGGCCTTCAATGCTGGTCAAAGTCATCCGCTGGGCAAGATTCGTCTCAAATGCCAGATCGGTGATCTCTGAACGGACGTTTCCTGCTATGTGATCGATGCCAACGTATCCTACAATGTCTTGTTGGGACGTCCATGGATACACGAGAATATGATCGTTCCTTCCACACTTCACCAGTGCTTCTAGTACGTCAACAGCGACAGTTTCGTGAAGACGGAGTTTGCTGATGCCAATCCTTTTAAGGGCATCGAAGCTTACTTTGGGGATTCGGTACTTTACCAATCTCAACCCCCCAAGGATGACAGCAACGAAGCTGACAATGAAGCTGAAGCAAGGCCATCCTCCAATGATGGTCCCCTGATTATCCGAGTCAAAGGACGTACTACTCCAAAAAGTACTCTGAAGCCTCTCACAATCTGAGTGAAAAAGAAGAACCCTGACAAGGTCAAACCATTGACCATCACTCTCAACAAAACACCCCGGGAGGAACCTACTGATGCTCATCCTCCCAACTCTGAAGAATTACCCTACATAGTGAATTCGGCCAAGACTGTGGCTCCTCTTCTAGATGATGATCCTCTCAATGAGTATATCAATACTCATAATAATGTACCTTCAGCGGATGATGTTATCCCTGAAGTAGAATTTTAGTATTTCCTTAGTAAAGGTTTATCTTTGAATTACTCCGATGTCTATCAATCTGTAAACTACTACATAGATACGATATACGCTCTAGAGAACGGCATAGGACCACATCTCTGTATGCCGGTCACGACGCCCCACCTGCGAGAAAAAGTTTACCCAGAAGATATCCACTACTTCATCGTTCCAGCCAGAAAGAAGGATGAAGAACTAATCATCTTCGGTCGTATAATTGGCGAGAGAAAGTTCGTTCCAGACTCTACTTCTCCCAAGCATAACACAGAGGCTGACTATGACTCCAAAAAAATACAACTTTTTCGATATAGTTGGTAGGCCAAGAACATCATCCAGAACATGGGATATGCAATCAAAAGTGACCAGGGGCTAAATTATAGTCGGGGACGACGATTGCCAATATGACACTTTGTACTTTCCAGTAAACCTGAGAACTACTATCAACGGAACGGTGCTGGTTTGGGCTATGCCACTCCTCCAACAACTCCCGAAAGATCAGATGGTGAAGCAGATCGTTGTTCTCATTCTTCTAACTCCTTTCTCTGGGACTCAGACTCCAGCATTGGCGACATATTCAAGACAACTCTGTCCATCAAAATGGTTTCCGTTGACCAAATTACAGACGATGACCAATCAATCGAGCTTGAACAATGGGCTCAAAAGATGGACACTAGGTGGGAGCTGTACTTCGAACAACGTAAACCACCTACCGAAGACGAAGTCATCCAAGTCAATCTAGGAGACGAAGCATCTTTCAAACCAATCTTCATCAGCAAAAGTCTATCTGACAACGAACGCCAATCTCTTATACAACTTATAAGAGAATACATCGACGTCTTCTCATGGAGCTATGAAGACATGACAGGCTTGGACCCTAAAGTTGCCATGCACCGTCTGAATATTTCGTCTAAAGCCAAGCCGGTGAAGCAGCAACAACGACGATTTCGATCAGACGTCATAGAAGCCATCGAGAATGAAGTCAAGAAGCTCATTGCCAGTGAATTCATTCGCAAAGAACAACACCCAGACTGGGTTGCCAACATCGTCCCAGTCATGAAAAAGAATAGTAAAGTTCGAGTTTGTATCGATTATCGTGATTTGAACTCTGCATGCCCGAAGGAAGAGTTTCCTCTACCGATTACCGACGTAATGATCGACAATACATGCGGCTTCGAGCGGATGTCCTTCATGGATAGGTTCTCAGACTATAACCAGATCAAGATGTTCCCCGACGACGAGGAGCACATATTTTTTCGAACATCATTGGGGTATACTGCTATACGGTGATGCCCTTCAGATTGAAAAATGCAGGGGCGACATACCAGCGAGCCATGAACACAATTTTTTGTGATCATTTGTGCAAAATAGTGGAATGCTACGTAGACGATATCGCAGTTAAAAGTCGTCTCAAGGGCAACCACCTCCAAGACTTGAGAACGATGTTCGAACTAATGCGTGCATACCAACTCAAGATGAATCCAACCAAGTATTTTCTGGGAGTCTCCAGCGGCAAGTTCCTTGGTTTCATCATCACTTCAAAGGGTATACATCTGGACCCGGAGAAAGTGAAGGCTATCCTCGATATGCATCCTCCAAGAAACCTCAAAGAGCTACGCAGACTACAAGGAAGGCTAGCCTACATCAGAGGATTCATTACGAACCTCTCTGGAAGGTGTCAACCGTTCACTCAGCTCATGAAGAAATACGTGTCTTTCGTCTGGACTGAACAATGTCAACGCGCATTCGACGACATCAAGGCATATCTTACAAGCCCTCCAGTATTGGTAGCTCCAATAATAGGGAAGTCCTTTTTACTATATGTCTGCGCTATGGACCATTCTCTTGGCGCCCTATTAGCTCAGAAGAATGAAGAAGGCCATGAACAGGCAATCTACTACCTCAACCGCACAATGGTGGGTGCCGAACACAGATACACACCAGTGGAGAAGGAATGCCTTATACTAGTATTTGCCATCCAAAAGACACGCCACTACGTGTCTAGAAAGACTATCCACATCATATCTAAAGTCAATCCTCTCAGAATACTCATGACTAAATCGGGTTCTCTCAATTCCCGTTTAGCTACATGGACAATGCTGCTGACTCCATACGATATGATCTTCATCCCTCAGAAGGCGGTAAAAGGCCAAGCATTAGCTGATTTCCTAGCAGCTCATCCAGTGCCAGAATCGTCCAAACTCTACGATAAAATCCTAGATGAAGTGGTGGAATCTAACACTGCAACTGAAGAAATCCCCATTTGGCGAATGTTCTTTGACGGTGCATCAAGAACAGGACCCAAAAGAAATATCGTGGCCGGAGTAGGTATCGTGCTCGTGTCACCTGATCATCTGGTTATACACTGCAAATATTCTCTTGTGGAACCATGCACCAACAACGTGGCCGAATATAATGCTCTATTAATCGTCCTACAACTGGCAAAGCAACTGAGAGTTGACTATCTAGAAGCGTACGGTGATTCCAAGCTAATAGTTAGTCAGGTCCGAGGGGATTATGAAGTTCGTCACGAAGATCTCATCCTCTACCACAGAGCAACAATTGAGTTGGCGTCTACTTTCGCTGGATCCTTCATCGAGCACGTACCTCGACTACAGAATATAAAAGCAGATGCTCTAGCCGGTCTCGCTGCTACCTTGACCGTTTCTACCAATACTCAGCAATCGATCACAGTGTCTGGTCGAGAACAATTTTGTGCGAAAAATGCTTTCCATATTCATCACAGTTACGCAGCGGAAACAAACGTCGATGTCAAAGACTGGAGATTTTTATTCATAGACTACGCTGTCTATAGAATCCTCCCCGAGGACCCTAAGGAAGCAGTATCCATCCAAAGGCGATCCTTCAGATTTTACTACGATACAGCTACCAAGATGCTGTACCGACGCTCTTACGATAGACTACTGTTATGATGCTTATCATATACAGAGGCCAAACATGCACTCCGGGAGGCTCACAATGGAGTTTGCGGTGTACATCAACCAGGCCCCAAATTATAAGATTGCCGCAAAAGAATGGGTTATTACTGGCCCACAATGATAGCAGATGCTGTTGAATATGCAAAAAAGTTTATAGCTTGTCAGTTCCACGCTGATTTTATTCATCAATCTTCGGAGTTTCTACATCCGATGGCGGCATCTTGGCTATTTAAAGCCTGGGACATGGACGTCATAGGACCAATCAGCCCGCCATCCTCCAAAGGACATCGGTTCATCCTAGTCATAACCGATTACTTCTCCAAATGGGCGAAAGCTATACCGCTTACCGAAGTGAAGGCATCGAACGTGATTAGTTTTATCAAACATCACGTCATCTACCGCTTCGGCCTACCTCGCAGGATCATCCATAATAATGGTCTACAGTTCGCAAGCCATGCATTATATCGGTTCTGCGATTGGAATCGAATCCAGAACGTAGCCTCTACTGCCTACAATCCAGCGGCTAACGGACTAGCAGAAGCCTTCAACAAAACCATCATAAAACTTCTCAAGAAGTTCGTGTCTTCAAACAAGCGCGATTGGAACGAGAAGCTCGGTGAATGTCTGTGGGCATATCGTACAACGGTCCGTACTCCAACAGACAGTATGCCATTCTCTCTGGTTTATGGGAGCGAAGCAGTTCTTCCCCTAAAAATCCATATTCCTTCTCTTCGAGTAGCCTTAACCAGCGAGTTGACTACCGAAGAAAGCTACCGTCTGCGACTCCAGGAGCTCGAAGCGCTAGACAAAAAATGCTTGTTAGCTCAGCAGCGCATTGAGCTATACCAAGCACGTCTTTCCAGAGCCTTCAACAAAAGGGTGAAGGAAAGAATCTTCCAAGTTGGTGATCTAGTCTTAGCAGTGAGAAGACCAATGGCCATGACGTACAAAACGAAAGGAAAATTCCAGCCTAAATGGGAAGTTCCTTTCATCATAGAGTCAGTATATTCTAATGGTGCATACCGACTAACCAAGCCTAATGGTGACTTGCTCATGATGCCTATCAACGACAAGTTCCTGAAGAAATACTATGTGTAACATTTTTTGTTCACATGTGTTCAGTCATATAAATGTACAGTGCGATGTTTATATGATTCAAAAAAAACTATCTAACTATTATCCGTATTTCAAGAGTCTTGAATACGCCCTGGATAATAGGTCCTCTAAAATATTTCTCCAGTGGAATCATTTTCATTTTTGACTTCATCCAAACTCGGTTTGACGAAAACAAGTCACGTCCATATTACCTCTGAATTATTTTTCGATAATTATTTTCCCCAGTGAAATAATTATGTTTTGCCATGTCCATATAACCTCTAAGCAAAGCATTCATCGAGGATAATCACGTCCTTATTACCTCTGAATTATCCACCCTCACCTAACGTTATATATCTTTCCACGTCCATATTACCAATGGTCAGATATAGAACATCCTCTGCTATTACGTCCATATTACCTCTACTAGCAGATTCATTCAACTTATTATCTATATTCAAATAACTTGAAAATAAAACGGATAATAGGTCCACATCATAATTCTCCAGCGAAATACCCACCAAAAATATCCTTACTACGTCCATATTACCTCTAGCATTGATATTTCACAAAACCACATCCATCTTGAAAAGATTTTTTATTTTATTCTTTACGTCTATTAAGAGACAAAAAAGGTACAAAAGCCGTGACGGCCAAAAAAAAAAGTTACAAAAATCTATGGGATACATAGGCGGTTTATGTTGCCCCTCAGAGCCGCGACTTCGGCCTCAGACTTCGCAGTAGCTCGGCACCGTGCCTCTTCTTGGCGAGCGGGTTCATCCTCGAAGAGGATCAGACTCAGATGCTTTCCCTCCAACTTTGCCAGCTGTTTTTGTAAACGGGCAGAAGTGGTGGCAGTCATGGCAGCCTGAGCCAAGTATTCCTTCTGTTCAGATGTTGCCGCCCTTAAGTCGGCTTCCAACTGGGCAATCTCGTTCTTGACCTACGTAATATGATTGTACCTCTCGGTGATCTGCACAGCCAGCCTGTTCTTCGAGGCAGCACGGGCCTTACTTGCAGCATTGAATTGGCCGTACTGGTCAGCCAGCTCGCTAATCTCTTGGACTAAGGCATCCTTCCTCGCCTAGAAAGTAGCCTTTTCCTCCACAAGAGCCTTGAGCAGAGCCTCGTCTTCTGCACGGAACAGGGACGTTGGGATCCGCTGCTTGGCATCTCGGAATCGAGCTACCTGACCCTCCAGGTCGTTCAGAACTTTCCTAGAGTATTAGCCCGCTCTTCATAGCCGACAATGCTCTCGAGGACCGCCACTTGGCACTCTGCAACGGCCTTTACAGGGCCGAAGGTGGCATTCCGATTCAGGACGCCAGGAAGCTTCACCTTCAATACAGAGTAGAAAGCCATGACAACTTCCTGGGCCATCTCCGCATCTTCCGTAGAGGTCGTCGGAGAAGAGGCTTGGAAAGTTTCTTCCACTTCTGGAAGGAACGCCTGACAAGAAGCCGAACCTGACAGAAGAAACAATATAAATCAGTAACCAAAGAAGAGGGAGGAAAGGCGAAAGAATTATAATTTTATACCTTCGGCTTGCTCAACTCCAACTTGGGCTGCACTATCAACCTTGGTTTCAGGGAAACCAAGAGCAAGCCCGGACTGCTCAAGAGAGACGATATCAAGGCCCTGAGCGGCATCCGGCCTGATATCCTCCACAACCTCAGCTGGAACTGGAGCGGATTTTGCAATAGCCCCCTCAGAAGGCTACACAACTTCTCCTTCTGTAGCCGATACCGGCTCATTAACAGTTCCCTCCACACCAGCAAAATTGGAGGAGCCGGAAATAACTTCTGTCCCTTCCCCAATGGCGGGGATTACCTTCACGAGGGATTCTCTCCCCTTATCTGCGAGGGAGCATACAGTCGTGGTCAGCTTCACGAGGAGCACGCAAAATTGAAGTCTAAAAATCTCATCTGAAGAGAGGCGCAAAGATGACATACCCGCAGGAGGATGGGCTGATTGGACTTGGTTCTCATCCATCTCCCTCATCAAGATTCCAATTGCAGACATATCCCCCACAGATATGTCGTAGGAGAAACTGATCTTCTGATCGCCGTCAGGGTCTGGGCCTTCGCCCTGATCACCCCGTTGCTCAAGTCTTACAGCCAAAGAAGATCCACCCTCATCCATCGGTTGAGGACGAACAGGGGACTCTGTCGTCACATCCACCTCCTCAAATCAGGAGGCACCTGTCTCGGCTGCGACTTTGGGGTCCTGTTCAAAGGATAAACGCAAAGGTGAAAAAGCTTCCAAAGGCTCGACCAGAATGGCTACGGAGTCTAGGAGAGGGTCTACCTCCCGAATGGCAATGGCCTGCAGCGACGTCTGCCGAGAAGACCTTCTGGGAGGAGGCGAGCCGGTACCCACGTCCGCAATCTTCCTCCTCCGGGAAACAACCACCTTCGTCCTTTGTACCCGTGGCACCAGCCCGGTGGGAGCCTTCCTCTTATAAGAGACAGTAGGAAGAGGTTTTTCAGTGTTCTCTCTCCGAGGCGCTGTAGTAGTAGGCTCTTCAACAATTCTCTGTTGCGGCACTACAGCTGGTTCAATTATGGGCGTGGCGACTTCCTTTCTGCTACTCCCCATTGCACGTGCTCGCCCTATATCAGCAAGGGTAGGGGCAAGTTTGGTCCCCGATACAAAACTATGCTCACGGTCATACCCAGAAAGAAAGGTATTGACCTGGATATAGAACTTAGCAGCAGTAAAAAGTATGTGGGTATCGAGTCTATCTTCGGGCAAGGTAAAAATTGCCCCTGTACATCTAGCATTATAGTAACCCCATACACGCGCCTCGTCGATTAGACTCCCTATTGACTGGAGATGAGGGCTGGGATTGACCAAAAGAAGCTAGCTATAACCAAACTGTCGTACAAAACGGCTTGGCAAATAAGGTTCCAGGAAAATGTGGTTCCTGTTCCTAAATACCAGATGAGAAGGCCTAATGGCTTGGAGCCAACGAAATGCTCCAATAGGAAGGCTAGTAGTGAGTGCTCCCTCATCTACTAGGGTGTCTCCCGCATGACCACTACCAGATGGAGGCGATACTCTGAAGAATTCGTAATTCTACAGAAAACTCAGAGCCCTCCTGCAAACAGGCATCCCTGTGGCGGTCCAATCCGTGTCTTTGAACCTTCGAATGAAGGCATCTCCCGACAAAGAATCGTCCGTCAGCCCGGAGTTCATCAATTTGGGACAATGTAGTACCAGCCACCCCAACAGATAGTGGAAGAGTAACTCAGTCCTAGCAAAGTCCTTCCTGCCTTCGGGTGTTATCGCGTGCACAACAAAATGCCATAAACCCCG
Source organism: Iris pallida (assembly GCA_029216955.1). NCBI lineage: Eukaryota > Viridiplantae > Streptophyta > Magnoliopsida > Asparagales > Iridaceae > Iris > Iris pallida. The sequence continues at coordinate 10,582,485 of JANAVB010009398.1, read as the reverse complement.
TTGGATGGCACAAACCATCGCTGAAAGCAGAGCTAGTGGGCATCCAAAGGCCAGCCTTACAGCCGGAAGTATCATCCCTCGGCTTATCCTCTCAACAGACCCTGAACCACCAGGGACTACGCAGTTACGAAGCCATATCATCAGAAAAGTGGCTAGCACCGCCTTTTCTGACATCTTGAACTCGGCTTGTCTGAAAAAAATGATAAATCAGGGAATTTCCCTCAGAGGATCATCTTTATCTACGGCATCCGCAGCTCCGTGAGCTGTCATCAGCCGATCTATCTCAGAGAACGTCAAGGGTTTAGGAGGCGAGAAGGAGACTGGGCCATTTCCTCCTTCTCGGGTGAAAACATAGTTGGTCCAAGCCCTCGTATGCGGGATGGACCCCTCGATCTTACCCTTCTTAGTAATCTGGTGGCAAATAAAGAAGTGACAAAGTAACTCTTTGTACACATCCATCATATCAGAGCTCTCCTTCTCCAGAACCAAGATCTCTGCATCACTGGGGACGTATTCTGCATACAGCTTCGTCCCCTAGGAAAGCTTTGACACCGCCTGCATCTCGTGCAGAGCCAAACCCATCTCTCTGCCTGGAGTGAAGAAAGTGTACGTATGATGGTTATACATATCTGCCAAGGAGACGAACATCGGCCAGTTAACCTTAATGCCATACTGGGTGGCCCTGACAGCATAAAGAAGACCGGCAGCTTTTAGGGTGGCCCCATAAGTCGAGAGCACCCATCCAGTAAGGTCGTACCAGAATGGAACGGAATGTCTCCAGCCTTCCAGCCGCATCTTCCCTCCCGGTTATGACTACTTCTTTGCCAACATCAAGTTGGAAAGAGTCTCAGCAGCATAGGGATGCAGATTAGTCGGGACATCATTCAGTATAACACCCGATTGTAGCCCCCTCATGGAATAGGAAGTGGAACCCTTGACATATTTGAAGGTGTCCTTCTTTCGGTCACCAGAGTTGAACTGGATCCTGCCAGAAATAACCCTAGGCAGTTCAGGAGTCATGTCCCATTTCATTTGCCTCTGTACAGCCAGATCAGCAAACGCCGACATAGGGTACTGGCGCTTCGTCGATGGCTGTCCTATTCTTTGGTCATTCAACGAAACTACCAAAGGTTCTTACAGACATATTGTCGTGTCATCCTCAAAACCCACGCTGTCACCGAATAGGAAGAACGGCTTCTTCCAACAGTGTGACCCTCCGAGCTTCTTATCATTTATCATCTGTTTCAGAAAAGCTTTATCCTGTTCAATTATGGCAATCGACCGTTCTGTGGGCTGGTCTTGACTGATCTTCGTCTGAACATCGCTGATCATGCCGGTTATAAGGCTTGTACCAAAAACATGATAAGCAGAACCAAATGGAATACCGCCAAGCTCCGGGACAAACATGTTTACTGTAAGGACAGAAAGAAAGTCAGACTCAGAAAACCGTAGAAAAAAATAAGTTATGAAAGGCTTTCATGCGTCCAAGAGGCTATGCGCCCAAGGGGCTATGCGCCCAAAGGGGTATGCGTCCAAAGCAAGTGGGCGCATAACACATGAACAGTATGTGGGCGCATAACATGTCATAGCACGTAGGCGCATAACATGGCAATATGTGGGCGCATAGCTCACCACAGTGTTGGCGCATGACTTCTGTGAGCGCATAATGACGCCCACAGAAGTATGTTGCCTTAGGCGCAAGCGCCCAGGCAGAAGAAAAGTTCGAACGTCGCAAATTAACGCTCGAGACTTTATTTTTTGAAGCATGACCTCACCCAGAATCAGGTCCTGGACCGCCGAGGACGCTGCCGCCGGAGGAGAGCCACTCGGCGCAGCCCTCTTGCCCTTCGCGGATCTCTTAGCAACCTTGGGAGACATGGTTCTCGAAGAAAGAAGATGAAGAGTTTTTTAAAAAATTCTAAGTGAAGGGAATAATGAGCTCTTTCTTTCCTTCAAGGCCTATTTACAGGCACATGCCGCATCCTATGTGCCCACTAAGCCTTATGCGCCTATGCGCCTATTGTGCAGTATGCGCCCATAATGGCCTATGCGCCCACGTGAAGCACCAGCTCCTTGTACACTATGCGACTGTCATTTGCTGACGTAGACACCGTATGAAGGATGGACCTCTTCAAATTCTACCCCGATGAATCTGTCAGTTCGAATTTCAAGAAAGATCTCAACAGTCGTATCTATCTAACAGGCTGGTCAAAGACTATGCGCCCAAGGAGAGAAGCCGTACTATGTGTCCATTGCATCACAAAAAGATAGTCCATGCTTCTTTCAAAGTATTTCAAACTTGTTCAAGTATCAAAAACTTTGAAGGGGGTCCTATAGAAGCATAAAAATTTTAGCAAACTAAGCCTTATGCGCCCAAAGCCAGAGAAGGATATATGCGCCCATCACCCTGTGAAGCCATATGTGCCCATCACCCTGTGAAGCCATATGTGCCCATTACCCTGTGAAGCCATATGCGCCTGTGAAGCCACATGCGCCCATCACCCTGTGAAGGAGGTCGCATAGCCTGAAACAGGGCTATGTGCCCAAGCCTGACTCGGTCAAAGCCATGATCAAAACGTGCACCGAAGCGCACGGTCACGTCAGTCCCCACGAGCAGTCGTGCACCGAAGCATGCGACCACGTCAACACCACGACCAACCCACTATCTCACAGCTTGTATGTGCCTACACCCTATGGGCCCAAGGCAGGGTTATCTGTGTCACTACCACTTTTCTAGCTTGAGGGTGTTTTGGTCATTTTCAAAAAATTTAGAATTTAATTTGAATTATTATTATTATTTATAATTAATGTGATTTTTGAGTGATTTTTAGAATAATTGTTTTTGGTGTTTTAGAGACTTTGACTTAAGTTGACCTTGTAGACTAACCTAGTAGCTAACCTAGGTCTTGACTAAGAGATTAGGATTTGAGAACCTAGGTTGACTTAAGTTCATGAGGATGAACTCATTGGGATTAATTTGGTGAAATTAGGAGTTAGTTTGATATGGAAATGGCTTGTGAAGTCACAAGTCATTTTATGACTAGTAGGCTTAATGGCCCATAGCCCACACCCATTGAACCAAGCCCTAACCCTAGAAATTCTGAATAGCCTCTTTGGTCAGCCCCTCCCCTATTTATATGCTCTTAAAACTAGGATTGCCTCTTTAGGAAACTTGCCATTTGGAAGATGTGAGTCCCCAACTTTGTAAATCCTTAGAAAATCCATTTCTTCTCTAAATTTCTTCAAATAAATTGCAATAGGACCTAATTCCTGTGTTCTTGCTGTTGGTAATAAGTCTTGACAGGAAGGAAACAATTTGGAAAGCTTTTGAGGTGTTTGACCATCAAGAGGAGCCCCTCTTTGTGAAGCTTTGTGAAGCTTGTGATACTCTTAGGTAAATCCTTTTCCCCACCATTTAATCCTGTTATTTTTGCATCATTTAGAAGCCCTATACCTAGCCTAACTATAGGAATAGGAATCCCCAAATTTTCGTGTCGTTTCGTGTCCATTCTGGACACGTATCAGTGCATGTTACTAAGTATTTGACGAAATGCCCCAATGGGCATTTCGTGTGATTTTGGAATTATATTTGAATAGGAAATTAGATCTATGTGTCGCTTATGCGTTTCTGTAGTTTTTGTGTCATCTTAGTGTCGTGTCGAGTCCCCACGGACACGCGAACACACTGTCGCGCGCACGCGTGCACGGGCACTGTTCATACCCTGCTGCACGGGTGCTATTGCGACGCGGACACGACACGTCGACGCATGGAATTCGACACACAGTGAGGGGCAACATCTGTCATCATGTGTGTCGAGTTTTAGCCCCTCTCGTGTCGTGTCGGACACGTTATTCAGTGTGCACGGGGCAGCCACTGGTGCGTGCGTGGGCTGTGTGTATGTTCTGATGTTTAAATCGATTTTAAATATTTTAAATTATGTTTAAATGATTAAATAGATCCTACATATCATGTTTTAACCCCTGTTATATTATGCTACATATTAGTTTTAGGTTTAATGTTGTTTTTCGATTCGAACATGAGAAATGGGGGTTATTCTGATACTCACTGATACAGTGAGTTTCCAGTTTTGAAAACCCATCTATTTTTTCCTGTCTTTATGTTGTTTTTCACTAAGGATGATTCCCACAAGTTACATCTCATATTAGCTTAGTTTTTGCATTCAATTAAAGTCCTTTGGTTGTGAATCTTATGTTTGGACGTTTGAGTTCATTGTCTAAATGGTACAAAAACCTGAGAATGTATTGCAAAACTGAGATTTCCTCCTCATATGAATTGTATAGGCAGTTAACTGTAATCTGAGATTAGCTCTTGACCACATTGTTTAGTTTGAATTGTTTCCCTACATTATTCCATGTTCCTTAACTATTAACTGAATTATGTTAACCTGTAAATTGTGAACTTGGGATAGCTTTTGTAAACCTGAGATTAGGTTCTGTCTTTTAAGACTGTTTTGAATGAGACTTGTGTTTCCCATGCTTATATGTAGTTCAGTGGTAGGATGGGGGAAATGTTTCTGTTAACTGGGAGTTAAACTTCCTTTCACTGTTAAGACAAAACCTGGAATTAGTGATGTTTAGCCCTTTCATTGGATTCATAACCTGAGTTCATTGCTATGTAAAACCTGGGTTTGGTTTGTGTTCAACTCTTGAAAACCTGAAACTGACTGTTTAGAAACCTGAGTATCAATTGCATTAACTGGTTTGAAATATTTCTTCTATACCTGAGATGGTTTGACATGTTGTGTGGTTCATACATGAGTAAACTGAGATTTGATTTATGTTCACTGTTACCTATGTCTTGCTTTCACTATTTTCTAACCCTTTGACACACTCATTGTTAACTGCTTTTCAAAACCTGGGATTCAAATCCTGAGGATGTATAAACTGTTTTCTTCCCATATGACTGAAATAATATTTATATATTTATGAACTGAAATCTGGGAAATCATAGGACTGTTAACTGGTTTTGGTTTGGGGGTTGTAGCCATGTGTAAATCTGAGATTCTATACTGCCATCACTATTTTCCTGCACTCCCACATATCACTCACAGTTTCTTTCACTGGAAAGGCATGTATCACACACCCCCCTACACTCACATCACTTCATGCTCACTGTTTTGCACACAAGCCTAACACTCTAATACACACACATACACTAGTATGTTGTTCCTTCTCTTCCATATGTATATGTATTATAGTTTGAGTTTGTTATACATATAGGATTCCTATATATGAATGTGTATATATATAATATATATGCTTGTGATATATTAGTTCCTATATATATATTAGTTATATATATATAATGTGTGAAATGTATATGTGTATGAGATAGGCTATATATATTGGGTAATAGGATGTATCATGAGGTATTGAGTGATAGTGTATAGATAGAATTGGTTATGTGACTAAGGCATGGCTTAGCATGGTATTGCCTGATAGTCATAGTATAACCTAGAATAGTTTGGTTAGACCTAGATTGGACTAGTTTGACCTAGATTAGACTTGGTTGACCTAGTTGACTTCTAGGGTTGACCAGAGTTGACCAAGAGTTGACTTTGGTCTAGATTGACCTAGTTTCATGTAGAATGCATTAATTTGCATTGTATTATCATTCTGGACTTGTTGTGACTCGTACTGTTCTAAATAGGAGCCAGATACCACTCCTCGGACAGTACTTTCATCTCGGACTTTCAGATAGCAGGCGAGTACATTCTCTGATCTTTTCATACCTGTCTGGATATATTCATGCTTTAGATTACTCTACATGATGCTGACACGTATCTTCTTGGATTAGTACTATATGGATCCCTTCCTGAGATGTTATCCCTCTACGGGTGTATCGGGTATTACATGTTCATGTACTTTATCATGTGCATCACGTACTCCTTGTACTCGTACTAGTTCATGTTTTTACATGTTCTCATGTGCTTTCACGTGCCTCATGTACTACTCATTACATGAGTTCACGTATCTTAGTTGTATTCATGTGCTTATAACGTAACTTGAATGGATCCTTGTGTACTGATTGGGGCGGGGTAAGTAGAATTGGTTATGTGAACACTATCCCAAGTAGCTGTATAAATGTGCCTCCTTATTTGTATTCATGTGCCCCTAAGCCGTTTACATAACCATATTGTACTCTAAATCACGTAGTCACTTACAGTCTTTACTATCATGTATCTATTTCCAGTTACAAATATCTCCTGTTTTATTTGTACTTCCATTCAGCACTTCCTGTATTTTACTCTATTACAATGATTTATACTCCTAACCTGATATGAACTGTTGAGAGATATGTGCTCGTTCCTGTCCTGACTGGACCTGTTGAAATATTACAGAGGACGAGGCTGAGGCGTTCTGCCCTACTTACTACGGTGCCACACTAGATGAGTGCCCAGATTTGGACCAGCAGCAGGATCCATTACCTGTAGACGATACTCCATTAGTTTAGGATTGTCTTACTATTTTGGGATTATTGTACTAGACTTGAGATATTCTGAGATGTATTATTTTAGACACTTAGAACTCTGATTTGTATCTCTGTGATTCTCTGTTCTGGATATTGTTATCTTTCATTATCTATCTATCTTACCTGTTCTACCTTAGCTGTGGTTGAGTTATATTTCTGTTATGTCACCCCCATTCGGGGAGTATAACTGTTATTACCTTCAATTGTTAGATGTTGTGACCTAGGACAGCGTTCTACCGCCGACACTGCGGCGTAGGATGGACGTACCCACGTCTCGTGCCCTTACTCTAGGGTGCGGGTCGTGACACGTTTTTAGTGGTGGTCCATGCAGGTCTAGGATATAAGTGTAGTGATATTCGAACTAGAATATCGCTGCAGCCTGCAGTAGAAATTAGCATATGTTTGAAGGTACTCAATCACACTAGAAAAACTCCTTATCAGATTCCATATATCTATTTTGCTGCTTATTGTCTTCCTTAGAATTTTAAACTGTCCTCCTTTGATTATTTCGACTCATTCTCAGTAATTGCTTCTTGTTTGATCTGTGTCTCCAGGATGGTTGAGACGCGATCATATCGCCTCGTGACGGAAGAGGCTGGAGAGGGGTCTGCCACCTCTCGTGTCTAGCATCCAGCTTCGTGCCACAGGGCCAGTACAGCCCTCAGGAGTAGGAGTTTCTGCCACTTTTGGAGGAGCACCTCCAGCAGTCAGGAGGCCAGTTGTGATTCCAGAGATCCTTCCCACGCAGCAGCCTCCGCCTGCGGGGATGGTAGATGCTGCCCATCTCTTCTCCTTCGTGGAGAGGATTCTTGAGTCCCACCAGCAGCAGCAGACGAGGCAGACTGCAGATTTTAGACAGGGGATCGATGAGGCACACCAGCTAGTTCGCACCACAGTGGAGATGATCACAGCTCAGGGGACTCAGCAGCAGCCCCGTCGGATGGAGAAGGATATACAGGACTTCCAGAAGATGCACCCTTGGGAGTTCTTCGGCACTGAGGGCATTCACGTTGCAGATGACTGGGTTGAGCACATTGAGGAGATTTTCCGACTAGCAGAGATACCAGATCGACTCCAGATCGAGGCGGCAGGCAGCCAGATGCAGGATTTGGCCCGAGCATGGTATCAGGCAGATCCCAGAGTAGGAGTTGAGGGCCAGACTTGGGCCCAGTTCAAGGAGCTGTTCAAGGAGCAGTTCTTTTCCGATGTAGCCTTGGGTGGGATCGAGGCGCAGTTTGAGGCTCTGGTTCAGGGGAACCAGACGGTGGCAGAGTATGTCAGGGAGTTCTGCCGACTGGCCCGGTTCATTGATGATTTGACTGAGAAGACGAAGGCGAGGAAGTTTTGCCGAGGTCTGATTAGAGAGATTCGGTCGCTGACTAAGAGCGACCGGAATGCCACTTTTGCTGAGATATTTTTTGGGGCCATGGCGGCGGAGGACGACCTAGGGCTGAAACTGAAGAGGGGTCGTGACTTCCAGAGTGGCAGTAGCAGTCAGGGGCAGGCCAAGAGGCCTCACTCCCAGCAGCAGCAGCAGAGGCCAGTACAACAGTATCAGCAGCAGCATCAGCAGCAGAGGCCAGTGCAGCAGCACCAGCAGCAGAGAGGGCAGCAGGCACCTCGTCCGGTAGTTATTTGTGCCTTTTGCAAGAAGCCAGGGCACATGATCCATGAGTGCAGGAAGAAGCTAGGCAAGTGCCTACTTTGTGGTGCTGGAGATCACTAGTTGAGGGACTGCCCAGGGGCTTTTGGGCAAGGACAGCAGGAAGATGGAGCCAAGGCTCCAGCAGGCCAGCAGAGGGGACCAGCCCTGCCGACCCAGCAGCAGAGGTTCCAGCAGCACCAGCAGCAGGCACGGGGTGGACAGCAGGGGCAAGCTTTCGCCATGGCAGCTGAGGATGCTGAGGTTATCGGAGAGCTGATAGCAGGTTCGGTTCTTCTCGACTCCCTTCCAGCATTTGCACTCTTTGATTCCGGGGCTTCCCACAGCTTTGTGTCTGTATCGTATTCTATTAGACACAGTTTGATTTCTGAACCATTGCCTAGGACCTGCAAGATCACGACCGGGGGTGGGGTCATCCTCGTGAGTGATGTTTGCAGAGGGCGGAGTGTCATTTTGGGAGGCCGAGAGTTGGGAGTGAGTCTACTAGTCATGCCATTACCGAACTACGATATTGTATTAGGTACGGACTGGCTGAGTAGATGTCACGACCCGCTCCCAATTTTGGGATACGAGTACGTGGCCAAGTCCAGCCTACGCCGCAGCATCGGCGGTAGTACGCTGTCTATGATAATAATGGTCCACAACAAGCACAACACGCATATACATCATCCACAACTAAGCCAGTAAAAATCACTAAAATATCCAATAGTCTTAATATTATAAATAGGAAAAATCTACTACAACTCAGAAAGTCTCGGGAACAAACCCGGATAGCAGAAAAATAAAATAGACAACTAAACTCCATAACTATAACTACTAACTAATGCGAATCCATAAGGAAGAAAATATGCTAATTCGCATCAATGCTGGAACCGGGTACGCCAGTGACATCAGTGTCGCCAACATACTCACCGTAGACCTCGGGGCAAATCTCTTCGTCTAAAGCTGAAAAATAGTTATCCAGTCAGGATTGGAGCAAGATCACCATAACACTACATTACACAACATAGTATACAAGCATGAAGGAAAGATACAAGGAATTTAACTGAAGATAAGTATAGACATGACATTGTATGATAAGAAAGTACCTTTGAGACGTGATAACAATATGAAGGTAGACTTTGACATACCACTAAGATATGATGACAATAAGAAGGTAGACTTGACGAAAGAAGAACAGTAGACGATAGAGTAACAATAATTAAGTTACGTGTACTGTGTGTTTTTAGAATACCAACTTTCAGCATGTAGACGGCTTGGGATATCCGTCAGTCATACGTGTGGTGCATGACTGATATTATGCAATCAATGTATAGGGGGTCTGTATTCAATTCGTTGACCACATGCTTACTTGTCGTATTCCTCCGCCCGACTCACTCACAATACATGTCCACTATGATAAACATTAGCAATACGATAAACTGTAAACAATAGGAAACAATGAGTAAAAGATGAACATGTATATATCCTAACGATTCTAACTCTCGTGCACAATATTAATCATGAGCAATGACAATCATGAACCAAAGGGAAGTAATAGTGAAACGACGACACGAAGATACATGCAGCATAAAATAAAGGAAACATAGGTCATAGTGATACTTGCCTGCTCCGATAGATGATAAAGTCACAAGTCAAGACGTCGTAGTCCGATCTACCCCGTCACATAAAAACCACAAGTTAGATCAACGATTCCCACTCTAAAAATCCTAGAAAGTGGCTAATGGGTTAAGTCAATTAATACTATTCTAATTCTGGAAATAATTACCTAAAATCCTATTTTAACCTATTTAATTCTGAAATAACAATCTACACACAAAAATATTTGGCCAAGGAAAGTCACGGTTCCAAATTCGGGACTCGTGGCACGCAAACCGAGACATACTATTGAATTAATAGTCAAATATTATGAATTCAAAGTTTGAGTGTGCAGCATGATAGATTTCAGCACCATGAGTGTACTGGAATTGACCGTGCCGCAAAATCACGCTTTGGTCAAAAGTTATCGCCATTATGGCTAACCATGACCAAATCGATGAACCGTTGACCAAATCTGACTTCTATAAACAAAATAAAATACTAGATGAAACTCTAAATTTCAGAAAAAATTATATGTTTTAGATCTTGGTGTCAGCTTTCCAAAACTTCAAACGGATCGTAAAACGGAGTTCGGGATCGCTCGAAATCTCGAAAACCGTGCGACGTGTTGATTTTTGGACAACCGACACTCAATTAATTATCCAGAAATTCGAGATCAAAATACCAGAAAATAAATTATATAATCAGAAACCTAACCTCAATACGCTTCCAAGAAAAAAAAACGGCGCGCAAAAAGGACGTCTGGATCAACGGCAATTGCTCCGCGAAGTCGAGGATCCCAAACAAACTCTCCCACTAAAAGCTGCTGAATAAAATAGGGTTTTGGAAACCTAATAAACTAATATATATATATATAGAGAGAGAGAGGAGCGGCTGCGGCTTGAGGCGGTGGCTGAGAGCCACGTGGCGCGATCTGGTGTGCCCGCCGCCAGGATCCTACTGTCCAGAAAAGCTGACTCGGCTCAGCTCCGAGCTTGGCTCGGACTAGGATTCCGAGGGCGGCTCGGAGACCCAACTTCCCGCCCCCATTACACTGCCACGTGGGCCCGCCCTCTCCGCTTCAGCGGCTGACGGGTGGCCCCCCCCCCGGAGGCTGACTGGGTATATTTTTAGAAAATAGGTTTTTAAATGCAGAAAATTAAATAAAAATTCCAGAAAAATCCTAAAATTCCAAATAAATCTCAGAAAATTTCTAAAAATTCCTAAAAAAATATAGAAAATATTTTAAGGGTTCTAGAGCCTAAATAAATTACTTGGCCTCAAAAATACCCTCGGGTGCTCTCACAGAAAATCCTAGAAGCATAAGAAAATAATGAACTAATATATAAAAATTATTTAAAAATCTCCAATAAATCCTGGAAATTCTAAAATGGTAAAATAATACTCTAGAGGCTGCCTGGGGACCCTGGAGACCATATATGACCTAATTTCCTTATATCTAACCTATAGGCTTAGGCAAAATCTTACGATTCCAAATCGACATCCTAGTAAATAATTGTTTCTAACTAAAATAAAAATAAAAAAAATCTCCAAAATAGAAAATAAATTTTTGGAACCTAAATGCTACAGTAGACACCACGCCCGCATTGATTGCCGTGGGGGTAGAGTTTTGTTCGGGACGCCAGGAGAGCCAGAGTTTGAGTACACCCGACGGCAGGCAGAGCAGGACGGCAGAGTCTTTTGTGGAGCGTCAGTCGAGGAGCAGGTGGCTCCGCATCCCTTGATCGTAGATTTTATGGACGTATTTCCAGAGGAGTTTCCAGGGCTTCCACCGGACAGAGATGTAGAGTTCTCGATAGACATGGTTCCCGACGCGGAACCGATCTTCCGGCATGTCTATCGAGTGAACAACAGCGAGTTAGTGGAGCTGAAGAAGCAGATGGATGAGCTGCAGGACAAGGGCTTCATTCGCTCGAGTTCTTCACCTTGGGGTGCACCGGTGCTCTTCGTACCGAAGAAGGATGGGTCGGTACGTATGTGTATCGACTACAGGGCACTTAACAACCTGACAATCAAGAACAGATACCCACTGCCGCGGATCGATGATCTGTTTGATCAGTTGAGCGGAGCTCGGGTGTTCTCCAAGATTGATTTGAGGTCGGGTTATCACCAGGTGAAGGTGAGGAAGGAGGATATCCCCAAGACCGCTTTCAGGACGCGGTACGGGCAGTTTGAGTTTTTGGTTATGCCGTTTGGGCTAACCAATGCACCAGCAGTGTTTATGAATCTAATGAACAAGGTGTTCCACCAGTACTTGGATAAGTTCGTGGTGGTGTTCATTGATGACATATTGATATATTCCAAGACAGAGGAGGAGCACGAGGAGCATCTGCGGATAGTGCTAGAGACTCTCAGGCGGGAGCAGCTTTATGGGAAACTCTCCAAGTGTGAGTTTTTCTTGGACCGGGTGGACTTCTTGGGGCATGTGGTGACTGGAGATGGTATCTCAGTTGACCCCAAGAAGATTGTAGCAGTTGAGGCTTGGACAGCGCCGACTTCAGTAGCAGAGATCAGGAGTTTCCTGGGGCTGGCAGGATATTACCGGAGATTTGTGCATGATTTCTCCCGGGTTGCAGAGCCGTTGACACGGTTGACCCGGAAGGATACTGAGTTTGTTTGGTCAGAGGAGTGTCAGGCAGCTTTTGATGAGTTGAAGAAGCAGCTTACGACAGCTCCGATTCTGACATTGCCTTCAGGATCAGGTGGTTTCACTATTTATAGTGATGCTTCAGGGAAGGGGCTGGGTTGCGTCTTGCAGCAGCATGGGAAGGTGATTGCCTATGCTTCCAGGAAATTACGTCCCCATGAGAAGAACTACCCTACCCATGACCTGGAGCTGGCGGTAGTGATTTTTGCTTTGAAGTTATGGAAGCACTATCTGTACGGTGAGAGGGTGGAGATTTTCACAGACCACAAGAGCTTGAAGTACGTGTTCACTCAAAAAGAGTTGAACATGAGGCAGCACAGGTGGCTTGAGCTGATGAAGGACTTTGATATCGCACTCCAGTATCACCCGGGGAAGGCCAACGTGGTTGCCGATGCCTTGAGTAGGTATCGGACAGCTATGTGTTTGACTATGGATCGGCACCTGCTTGCAGATTTGGAGAGCCTTAGGATAGAGGTGATTGTGCCCGGAGTGCAGATGCAGTTATGGGGCCTTCAGATACAGTCGGACTTGATGGACAGGATCAAGGCGGCACAGTTCGATGATGTGGCTCTGCGGTATATCCGAGAGCAGATCGGTATGGGAGTGGAGGAAGCTGAGTTCTCACTTGCAGAGGATGGTGCCCTGAGGCACGGTTCCCGGTTATATGTGCCTAGCGGGGAGCTCAGAGAGCAGATTATGCAGGAGGCTCACAGATCGCAGTACTCTATACATCCTGGTGCCAACAAGATGTACAGGGATCTGCGAGAGCATGTCTGGTGGTACGGGATGAAGAGGGAGGTGTCCAACTTTGTAGCCAGATGCTTGATCTGTCAGCAGGTCAAGGCAGAGAGGCAGAGGCCCGGGGGATTGTTGCAGCCATTGCCCATTCCAGATTGGAAGTGGGAACATATTACCATGGATTTTGTATCGGGGTTGCCGCGTACACTAGGAAAAAAAGACGCGATTTGGGTCATCGTTGACAGGTTGACCAAATCGGCCCACTTCTTTCCATTCAAGGTGGGTACGTCTACAGAGAGGCTCGCAGAGTTGTATATGAGACAGATAGTCAGGATTCACGGAGTTCCCGTCAGTATAGTCTCAGATCGGGATAGTCGCTTTACTTCCCATTTCTAGAGGAGTCTGTAGACTAGCTTGGGCACTCAGCTCAAGTTTAGTACCGCATACCACCCCCAGACGGACGGACAGTCAGAGAGGACTATTCAGACCCTTGAGGATATGTTGCGGACGTGCGTCCTGGATTTTGGAGGTTCCTGGAAGGATCACCTGCATTTGGTGGAGTTTGCTTACAACAACAGTTTTCAGGCCAGCATTGAGATGTCACCGTTTGAGGCTCTGTACGGGCGTAGGTGTCGTACACCCTTATCTTGGGATGATGTTGGAGAGCGAGCTTTACGGGGACCAGAGATGGTTGTTGACGCAGCCGAGAAGGTGAAGCTCATTAGGGACAGACTTCGCGTGGCACAGGACAGACATCGGCACTGGGCCGATAGCCACCGGAGGCCGCTGGAGTTTGAGGTACAGATTTAGAGCTAGGATTAGAAGTAGGTTGTATTTTGTTTGTTTTGTTTGATTGATCGTGTTTGATTTTTAGTAACTTGAGACCTTGCTTGTGATTAGGTTGGAGACATGGTTTTTCTGCGGATATCTCCGACTCGTGGTACGATATGTTTTGGTGGAGGTGGGAAGCTTAGCCCGCGCTTCATCGGCCCTTTCGTTATCAGCGGGAGAGTCGGTGACGTGGCATACAGGCTAGACTTGCCACCTGTACTAGTGGGAGTTCACAACGTATTCCACGTGTCACAGTTGAGACGGTACGTGACTGACCCTAGCCATGTGCTCGATCATTCGGAGATAGAGGTTGGACCTACTCTCAGTTATCCAGAGCAGCCTGTGGAGATTCTGGATCGCCGAGAGAAGGTATTGAGGAACCAGGTGATACCCTTGGTACGCGTCGTATGGAGGCATCATTCTCCAGGAGAGTCGACCTGGGAGCGGAAGGACGAGATGCGCGAGCGGTACCCCTATCTTTTTGGACCTTGAGGTATACTTTTCTATCCTTCTCAGCAGTTTAGTTTCGCCTTTAATTTCGAGGACGAAATTATTTTAAGGGGGGTAGATTTGTCACTACCACTTTTCTAGCTTGAGGGTATTTTGGTCATTTTCAAAATTTTTAGAATTTAATTTTAATTATTATTATTTATAATTAATGTGATTTTTGAGTGATTTTTAGAATAATTGTTTTTGGTGTTTTAGAGACTTTGACTTAAGTTGACCTTGTAGACTAACCTAGTGGCTAACCTAGGTCTTGACTAAGAGATTAGGATTTGAGAACCTAGGTTGACTTAAGTTCATGAGGATGAACTCATTGGGATTAATTTGGTGAAATTAGGAGTTAGTTTGATATGAAAATGGCTTGTGAAGTCACAAGTCATTTTATGACTAGTAGGCTTAATGGCCCATAGCCCCACCCATTGAACCAAGCCCTAACCCTAGAAATTCTGAATAGCCTCTTTGGTCAGCCCCTCCCCTATTTATATGCTCTTAAAACTAGGGTTGCCTCTTTAGGAAACTTGCCATTTGGAAGAGGTGAGTCCCCAACTTTGTAAATCCTTAGAAAATCTATTTCTTCTCTAAATTCCTTCAAATAAATTGCAATAGGACCTAATTCCTGTGTTCTTGCTGTTGGTAATAAGTCTTAACAGGAAGGAAATAATTTGGAAAGCTTTTGAGGTGTTTGACCATCAAGAGGAGCCCCTCTTTGTGAAGCTTTGTGAAGCTTGTGATACTCTTAGGTAAATCCTTTTCCCTACCGTTTAATCCTGTTATTTTTGCATCATTTAGAAGCCCTATACCTAGCCTAACTATAGGAATAGGAATCCCCAAATTTTTGTGTCGTTTTGTGTCCATTCTGGACACGTATCAGTGCATGTTACTAAGTGTTTGATGAAATGCCCCAATGGGCATTTCGTATGATTTTGGAATTGTATTTGAATAGAAAATTAGATCTATGTGTCGCTTATGCGTTTCTGTAGTTTTCATGTCATCTTAGTGTCGTGTCGAGTCCCCACGGACACGCGAACACACTGTCGCGCGTACGCGTGCACGGGCACTGTTCATACCCTGCTGCACGGGTGCTATTGCGACGCGGACACGACACGTAGACGCATGGGATTCGACACACAGTGAGGGGCAACATCTGTCATCATGTGTGTCGAGTTTCAGCCCCTCTCGTGTCGTGTCGGACACGTTATTCAGTGTGCACGGGGCAGCCACTGGTGCGTGCGTGGGCTGTGTGTATGTTCTGATGTTTAAATCGATTTTGAATGTTTTAAATTATGTTTAAATAATTAAATAGATCCTACATATCATGTTTTAACCCCTGTTACATTATGCTACATATTAGTTTTAGGTTTAATGTTGTTTTTCGATTCGAACATGAGAAATGGGGGTTATTCTGATACTCACTGATACAGTGAGTTTCCAGTTTTGAAAACCCATCTATTTTTTCCTGTCTTTATGTTGTTTTTCACTAAGGATGATTCCCACAAGTTACATCTCATATTAGCTTAGTTTTTGCATTCAATTAAAGGCATTTGGTTGTGAATCTTATGTTTGGACGTTTGAGTTCATTGTCTAAATTGTACAAAAACCTGAGAATGTATTGCAAAACTGATATTTCCTCCTCATGTGAATTGTATAGGCTGTTAACTGTAATCTGAGATTAGCTCTTGACCACATTGTTTAGTTTGAATTGTTTCCCTACATTATTCCATGTTCCTTAACTATTAACTGAATTATGTTAACCTGTGAATTGTGAACTTGGGATGGCTTTTGTAAACCTGAGATTAGGTTCTGTCTTTTAAGACTGTTTTGAATGAGACTTGTGTTTCCCATGCTTATATGTAGTTCAGTGGTAGGATGGGGGAAATGTTCCTGTTAACTGGGAGTTAAACTTCCTTTCACTGTTAAGACAAAACTTGGAATTAGTGATGTTCAGCCCTTTCATTGGATTCATAACCTGAGTTCACTGCTATGTAAAACCTGGGTTTGGTTTGTGTTCAACTCTTGAAAACCTGAAACTGACTGTTTAGAAACCTGAGTATCAATTGCATTAACTGGTTTGAAATATTTCTTCTATACCTGAGATGGTTTGACATGTTGTGTGGTTCATACATGAGTAAACTGAGATTTGATTTATGTTCACTGTTACCTATGTCTTGCTCTCACTGTTTTCTAACCCTTTGATACACTCATTGTTAACTGCTTTTCAAAACCTGGGATTCAAATCCTGAGGATGTATAAACTGTTTTCTTCCCATATGACTGAAATAATATTTATATATTTATGAACTGAAATATGGAAATCCTAGGACTGTTAACTGGTTTTGGTTTGGGGGTTGTAGCCATGTGTAAATCTGAGATTCTATACTGCCATCACTGTTTTCCTGCACTCCCACATATCACTCACAGTTTCTTTCACTGGAAAGGCATGTATCACACACCCCCCTACACTCACATCACTTCATGCTCACTGTTTTGCACACAAGCCTAACACTCTAATACACACACATACACTAGTATGTTGTTCCTTCTCTTCCATATGTATATGTATTATAGTTTGAGTTTGTTATACATATAGGATTCCTATATATGAATGCGTATATATATAATATATATGCTTGTGATATATTAGTTCCTATATATATATTAGTTATATATATATAATGTGTGAAATGTATATGTGTATGAGATAGGCTATATATATTGGGTAATAGGATGTATCATGAGGTATTGAGTGATAGTGTATAGATAGAATTGGTTATGTGACTAAGGCATGGCTTAGCATGGTATTGCCTGATAGTCATAGTATAACCTAGAATAGTTTGGTTAGACCTAGATTGGACTAGTTTGACCTAGATTAGACTTGGTTGACCTAGTTGACTTCTAGGGTTGACCAGAGTTGACCAAGAGTTGACTTTGGTCTAGATTGACCTAGTTTCATGTAGAATGCATTAATTTGCATTATATTATCATTCTGGACTTGTTGTGACTCGTACTGTTCTAAATAGGAGCCAGACACCACTCCTCGGACAGTACTTTCATCTCGGACTTTCAGATAATAGGCGAGTACATTCTCTGATCTTTTCATACCTGTCTGGATATATTCATGCTTTAGATTACTCTACATGATGCTGACACGTATCTTCACGGATTAGTACTATATGGATCCCTTCCTGAGATGTTATCCCTCTACGGGTGCATCGGGTATTACATGTTCATGTACTTTATCATGTGCATCACGTACTCCTTGTACTCGTACTAGTTCATGTTTTTACATGTTCTCATGTGCTTTCATGTGCCTCATGTACTACTCATTACATGAGTTCACGTATCTTAGTTGTATTCATGTGCTTATAACGTAACTTGAATGGATCCTTGTGTACTGATTGGGGCGGGGTGAGTAGAATTGGTTATGTGAACACTATCCCAAGTATCTGTATAAATGTGTCTCCTTATTTGTATTCATGTGCCCCTAAGCCGTTTACATAACCATATTGTACTCTAAATCACGTAGTCACTTACAGTCTTTACTATTATGTATCTATTTCCAGTTACAAATATCTCCTGTTTTACTTGTACTTTCATTCAGCACTTCCTGTATTTTACTCTATTGTAATAATTTATACTCCTAACCTGATATGAACTGTTGAGAGATATGTGCTCGTTCCTGATTGGACCTGTTGAAATATTACAGAGGACGAGGCTGAGGCGTTCTGCCCTACTTACTACTGTGCCACACTAGATGAGTGCCCAGATTTGGACCAGCAACAGGATCCATTAGCTGTAGACGACACTCCATTAGTTTAGGATTGTCTTACTATTTTGGGATTATTGTACTAGACTTGAGATATTCTGAGATGTATTATTTTAGACACTTAGAACTCTGATTTGTATCTCTGTGATTCTCTGTTCTGGATATTGTTATCTTTCATTATCTATCTATCTTACCTGTTCTACCTTAGCTGTGGTTGAGTTATATTTCTGTTATGTCACCCCCATTCGGGGAGTATAACTGTTATTACCTTCAATTGTTAGATGTTGTGACCTAGGACAGCGTTCTACCGCCGACACTGCGGCGTAGGCTGGACGTACCCACGTCTCGTGCCCTTACTCTAGGGTGCGGGTCGTGACAATCTGCCCCCATGAAAACCAGTGTGTCCCCTTCATGTGGGCACATAACATCCTTCTAGGTCAAGAACGACTATAAAAGGGGGTCTCATCCCTCTTCAAAACACAGAACGGAGAGCATTTTCAAGAGCCAGATTGCTGCACTTCTTGCCAGTGAGCCGAGAGTTAGCAATTTTCTTAGGTTTTCTCCCACTTTTATAATCGGAGTATCAACGAAGTAAAGGAGCAACTGCCGCTCGATCTCCATCGTCCCATTCCCCAAAATTCTTTTTTGTACTCGGGGATCCTCAGCACAGGATCTCTCAGGCGTACTCGATTTGTGGTGCCTTGCACCAATAAAGAAAAGATAGCATTTCTTCTTCTTTTTGTGTGTGTCCACAGATATCTTCAATGGAAAGAAGAGAAATATGTGGCTATCACGACCCGCGCTCCCGAATAATCGGACACGAGTCGGACACGCCAGCCTTCATCGTTGGATACGATGAAGTAAGCTGTACCAATCTCTAGAAAAACTACAAGTCCAGATAAGAATATAAATAAACCACAATATCTATAATATCGAATCCCAGAAATCAAAGTATATGTCTAAGAGTTATTATATTCATCCAGCTAAAAGGAAAGTAAAGTCTGATAGTCTCAAGTACAATAGAATGTAAACTGCTAGGGGTAAGATACTAGGCTTCCTCAGCCTCTAAGTCCAGAGCAACTCCAGCTGGCTCTACTGCATCTATAGGCTCACAGCCATAATAAGTGTCACACAGATCCTCCATCTCACCTGCAACATATCCTAGTCAGGAGCAGAGCAAAGTACAGTTCTAGATAATGAACAAGAACATCATGATATGGAAATGAGTACAGGAGAACATGAAATATGAAATACAGGAAAAAAACAGAAAAGTACGAAATGTAAGTACAGAAAATAAAGTACAGGAATGTAACCATAAACCTGAAGTACAAAATATGACATGTGCACAATGTTTGAAATACAACTTGCCTATGTGACCGGCTGGGGTGAGTACAGGAACATATACAGGAGTACATGAATACCGGTACAGCTTAGGACCCGCATGCACGATGCGAGGCCTAAGCTATCTACAGGAATATTGTAACCGGGGTTTGGTCACATAGCTAGTGTATTTTCCCTTCCGACAAAAGTAAGTACAAGAACAGAAAAGTACAATAGTACAAGATATCGTGTCATGACGTGTCACAGGAAAAGTACAAGATATGTAAATGTACAAAAACCATAGAACAGTACTTGCCTTGCTCCGGAAAACCAAGGACAGGTAATAAAGCTAGATGTCCTCCTGTGATAATGGGTACAATTTGGTTAAGTTATAACAATTTTAGTTGGTTATCTTCTAATTCCTATTTTATAAAATTAGGATATACAAGCTTGTTTCGAAAACTCTAACCATGCCTTTTGACAACTTGATTAGCTACCAAACATGTACACTAAATATTTTCTTCTGTTAATATGAGTTTAACTAGAGAATATTTATGAACGTACCATCATCTACACATAAGCACCCTTATATGGTACAAATAAAGTCTGACTTAATTTTAAGACATCTAGCTTCAAAAGGTTTTGCTATAAGTTATCCAAAAATATGATAAGCTATTCTGGTCCTCCCTTGTTGTAACATCATACCAAAAATACCATGCCATGATACTCAGGTTGACCCTTAGTAGAAGATTTCTCATAAGTTGCTATAAAGGAACAACCCATCAACGCATCAATGCATCAATGTAAAGAATGTAATAAATACTATCAGATTCAAATAAACCCCTAATTATTAGAATATTCTTCTGCCAAAGTAACTAATTCAGTTCGTTACTGTCATCAACAATAGTATCCCGAAAATAAAACGCAAATTTAGATCCTGACCCAACACACAACTCAAATACTATAATCAAAACTTGAAGTCTCGGTTGGTAAAATAAACCCCCATCCTGAAATCAATCTCAAAACTTAAGAGAAATTCCCAGAACAGTAACAACAATCAAACTCAATGAAATATACAATCAAATATACATAAATTGAATGGAAATTCAATATAACAAAAATGTATCCGCTGCTTAAATCAGAAATAATCCCCACGCCCGACTCCTCAAAGAAAATGCTGAATTGAAGAAAATACTGCAGCATGAACCACGCACTGGACACGACTAGACTCTACACGGTCGGATACTCTGTACCAGACACGAACTAGCATCCATCAGGAGCATACGAACGTTCGCTGAACACAACTACACGAACACTGGTACAACACCGATCCACACACGAACAGAACTGGACTCGGATGGCATCACGAACACGCACTCCAGAAATGAAAACAACTTCCGTTCCCACGATCCGACCTTACTCTGACCAAAATAACCAAAGCATAGAATGAATAAATCATAAATTGAGGATAAAAGAAAAGTACCTGATCTGGAAAACAATTGCAACAAGAAAGCTCTCTCGACTCCAATCACTCAAATCTGAACCCATCAATTACTGCATCCAAACCATCGAACAACACTGAAATAACTCAAGAACTAAATCGATGCAATAATATAGGATTTGTCGGAATCAATGAAGAGTTGCAAAAATTTACTCACCAATACTGCTCGCTAACGGATCCTCACTCAACCTGCTCAAGCTTGAAATCAAATTGTTCTAGTGATCAATGAATCCTCACAAGAATGTTACAAGAATTAAATTACTTCACTATCCATCTTAGATCTGAAATAAATCAAAACTCTCAAAATTGAACCAAAACTTACCAAAACTAAATCAATGATGATCAAACGTCTGTTATTCAAGAAACCGGACCAAATTGTCCCGATCTAAAATTTCAAGTTGAAAGGAACAGATTCTTATGGAATTTAAGGAGAAAGAAGGAACAGAGGAAGGATCGAGGACTCACCGAGTGGTTCCTCAAGAACTCGAATGATCGGCTGAGTTTAGCCGCCGAAAACGATCGTCGATGACGGAAGAGGGTCGCCGGGAAGTTGAAGAAACATCGTCGGCCAGGTCTCACAGTCTCGATCGTGAGTCACCGGAGAGGATCCCCATGTTACGGATGAGAGAGTCGACGCTTGGCTGCCGGAGGAGCATCTGTGCACCGCGAGAAGATGGAGATTCGTCGCTGGGAGTGGATCCGACTTCAGTCGCCGGGGCTGGGAGCCATCGCCATCGCCATCGGAAGCCGTAGGGTTCGGTTAGGGTTTCAGAACGGTGGGAAGAATTTGGGATCTCCTAAAAATTGAGAGAGAGGAAAAAGAAATTGCTCTGAAAATAATGAGAGCTTTCTCTCTCTCTCTCTCTCAGTTGCTAAATAACACTAGGCTTTTGTAAATAAGCCCCTCCACTCAAAGCCATTTAGCAGATAGGTCCTCCCCCTTTTCATTAATTGTACAAACAACTCAAATTATGTTAGAGAGGTAGTTATAACTTGTTAGAGAGTGGGGACCACTCCAAATAAATTTAAAAAATTAGTTATTTATCAAAAATTCAGATCTCCCTCCAAAAGTAATCATTAAATATTTATTCAAAAATATTTAATCAAGAATTATTATTATTCGAAATGGTTTAAATCAAATCTATTAATATTTAGTACTAAAATATTTTCCGAAAATAGGAAAGTGGAGTTACAAATCTCTCTCCCTTAAAATAATTTTGTCCTCGAAATTTGAGAGACAACAAAACAAAAT
Source organism: Iris pallida (assembly GCA_029216955.1). Taxonomy (NCBI): domain Eukaryota; kingdom Viridiplantae; phylum Streptophyta; class Magnoliopsida; order Asparagales; family Iridaceae; genus Iris; species Iris pallida. Next base: position 10,560,175 of record JANAVB010009398.1, on the reverse strand, counting down.
CACAATTAATTGTTTTAACACAAATCATTTATTGAATTCAAATTTTTTGAAAACCAGAATACAATCAAGCAAACAAACTAGGATAGCGCTCCCGCATCTCGTCCTCGCGCTCCTATGTGGACTCTCCCGGAGAGTGATATTTCCACATGACTCAGACATGCGGTATAGTCTGATTCTGCAGTTGCTTCTCCCTCCGATCAAGGATCTCCACTGGCTGCTCCTCATAGGTCAAGCTCGGACCTACCTCTAGCTCTGAGTAGTCCACCACATGGCTCGGATCTGGAATGTAGCATCGAAGCTGTCACACGTGAAAAACATCGTGTACTCCCACCAAGCTAACAGGAAGCGCTAGTCGATAGGCCACCTCGCCAATCCGTGCCGTCACGTCGAAAGGCCCGATGTACCTCGGACTGAGCTTCCTACCTCTGCCAAAACGAATGATGCCTCTGGTCGGAGAGATCTTCAGAAACACTCTATCCCCAACTGCGAACTCCAGTGGCCGTCTGCTGTTGTCTGCCCAGTACTTCTGTCGATCCTGTACAACTTTGAGACACTCTCTGATCAGTCTGACCTTCTCAACTGAGTTTACATCTCTGGCCCAAGCAAAGTCCTCTCGCCAACGTCGTCCCAAGATAAAGGTGTACAATATCTCCGTCCATATAGTGCCTCGAATGGTGTCATCTCGATGCTAGCCTGATAACTGTTGTTATAGGCAAACTCCACAGGATGCAAGTGATCCTCCCACGAACCACTGAAGTCGAGTGTGCAAACTCGCAGCATATCCTCCAGTGTCTGAATGGTTTTTTCGGACTGCCTGTCCATCTGTGGATGATAGGCGGTGCTGAACTTCAACTATGAACCCAAGCTCAGCTGTAGACTCCTCTAAAAATATGATGTGAAGCGGCTGTCCCTGTCTGATACGATACTCATTGGCACTCCATAAATCCGCACGATATGACATATGTAGAGGTCTGCAAGCTTCTCGGTCGACAGCCCTACCTTGAACGGAATAAAGTGAGCGGATTTCGTCAATCTGTCCACGATAACCCAAATAGCATCCTTGCCACCGGGCGTACGCGGTAAACCAGAGACGAAATCCATGGTGATGTGTTCCCACTTCTATTTCAAAATAGGTAAAGGCTGGAGTAATCCTGCTGGTCTCTGGCGCTCCGTCTTGACTTGCTGGCATACAAGGCATCTAAAAACAAATCTGACAACCTCTCTTTCATCCCATACCACCAAATATACTTCCGCAGATCCTTATACATCTTGGTAGATCCAAGATGATGCGACTGGTGAGCCTCCTGCATAACATCCTCACGCAACTCCTTGGGCACACACAATTGGTTACCGTGCCTCAGGGATCCATCCTCTGCAATAGTGAAATCGTCGAGCAATCCTGCCTCTGCCTGGCCTCTGAGACATCGGAGTCCCTCATCTAGAAACTGGGCCTTCTTGATCTTCTCTAACAGTTCTGACTGTATCTGCATGTGCATCAGCTGCCCTCCAACTCCCGGAAGAACAATCTCAATCCCCAGAATCTCAAGATCCTCTAAAAGATGCCGGTCCATAGTAAGGAACATAGCAACAGGATATCGACTAAGATCATCTACTACCACATTCGCCTTCCCAGGATGGTATTACAGATTGATGTCAAAATCCTTCATGAGTTTCAGCCATCTTTTCTGTCTCATTTCAGTTCCTTCTGAGTGAAAACATACTTCATACTTTTGTGGTCCATGAAGATGTCCACTCGTTCTCCATACAAATAGTACTTCTATAGTTTTAAGATAAAAATGACTGCTGTAAGTTCCAAGTCATGTGTGAGGTAATTCTTCTCATGAGACCTCAACTGTCTAGAAGCATAAGCAATGACCCTCTTGTTCTGTTCAAGCACACATCCTAAGCCTTTCCCTGATGCATCACTGTAGATGACGAATCCTCCCGATCCAGATGGCAAAGCTAAACTGGTGTTGTAGTGAGTCTTCTTTTCAATTCTTCAAATGCTGACTGGCAGGCATCGCTCCAGATGAACTCCTCGTCCTTCCGCGTAAGCTTCGTCATTGGCTCTGCTATCTTGGCAAAATCTTTTATGAACTTTCTGTAGTAACCTGCTAGCCCCAGGAAACTACAAATCTCTGCTACTGACTTGGGAGTCGCCCAAGCTTCCACAGCTTCAATCTTCTTGGGATCTACATAAATCTTCTCTCCAGTCACCACATGCCCCAAGAATTCCACTCTGTCCAAGAAAAACTCGTACTTCGAGAGCTTCCCGTATAACTTTTCCTTTCGCAGAATCTCCAAAACAATCCGCAGATGCTCCATATGATCCTCCTCGTCTTCGAATAGATCAGAATGTCGTCAATGAAGACTACGACAAACTTGTCCAAATACTTATGAAAAACTTTATTCATCAAGTTCATAAACACTGTTGGAGCATTGGTGAGTCTGAACGGCATCACCAAGAATTCATATTAGGCATAGCGGGTATTAAAGCTGTCTTCGGAATATCCTGCTCCCGAACCTTCATCTGATGATATCCCGACCGAAGGTCAATCTTGGAAAAGACCTTAGCTCCACTAAGCTGATCAAACAGCTCATCTATCCGCGGTAATGGATATTTATTCTTGATGGTGATGTTATTGAGTACACGGTAGTTGTTACACATTCTAACAGTCCCATCCTTCTTCGACACGAAGAGTACCGGTACTTCCCAGGGCGAAGAACTGGACCGAATAAAACCCTTGCCTTCCAACTCATCAATCTGAGTCTTAAACTCTATAGCTTCCTTCGGGTTGATCTTGTAGTAATGCTGGGACTTCGGCGCTGATCCGGGCACTAGGTCAATGCTGAACTCCACCTCAATCTGGCGACAATCCTGGCATCTCCTCGGGGAAGACGTCAAAAAACTCTGCAATCAGCGGTGCGGCAACTTCTGGTCTTTTGTAACTGCTCCGAAGTAGACTCCTTCTGGCCTCTCTATAATCTGTTTGCTGATCTCGAACGGTAGAACTCCAGGCGGGCTGAAAATCACCTTCCCTTTATGGCAGTGTATTACAATAAACTGCTCACTCATCCAGTCGATGCCGAGGACTATATCAAATTCGGGCAATGGCATCACTAGAAGTCGAGCCCTAAGCTCCCTTCCAGCTATAGTGATAGGATAATTAACCATCTCACTAACTGGCACTACCCCTCCTCCTATCATAATCCGACAGTTCCTCCTAGTGGGCTTAGGTGTGAAGGCGTGTCTATGCAGAAAATCATATGATACAAAGCTATGTGTAGCTCCAGAATCAAACAATGCAATGGCAGGAAATGAATGTAAAAGGATAGAACCTGTAATCACATCTGAAACTGCCTCATCCTCCTCAACTACGGCTATAACATAAGCACGTCCCTGCTATGGTGGTCCCCTCTGCTGCTGATGCTGTGCAAGACGCTGCTGCTGAGTATGTAAAGCCTAAACTCTCTGTGGTGCAGCTGGTAGTGCTCTGGGTGGTGCGGGTGGTGTCCTCCAGCTCCTCGAGGTCCTCCTGTCAGTCGAGCTACAGCTTGTGGGTAGTCCCTCATCTGATGTGCATCTGACTCGTAATAAGCAGAGCCCGAGCCTCTTACAGCATTCATCAAAGCGGTGTCCTGGCCGATAGCAGAAAGCACAAGTAGCTGCCTGCGGCTGTCTTCGTGGCTGATGTGCATGAACTCTGGCTGGCGACGATGCTACTGTGGCCCTGCCTGAATCTAAATCTGAGTCCTCTTCGCCGGTGTCTGGAAGCTGCTACTGCCGACGTCTCGATCCCTCTTCAGCTTCGGATCTACCTCTTTGTCCACAGCCTGAGCAATCTTGAGGATGCTCGTATAAGTCGTTGCCTGGCAGATTGCCACTGCATGCCGTAACTCTCTGGTGAGGCCCTTCTTGAACCTCTAAGCCCTATCCTCTGGTGTACTGACTAGGCTCTCCGTGAACCTGCTGAGTCGGATGAACTCTGAGGTGTACTCTGCCACCGTCATGTTCCCCTACTGCAACGCCTCAAACTGCATCCGAAGCTCATCTCGCTCCACGTCGGGGAAGAACTTCTCCTTGAACAGAGTTTTGAAGTCTGTCCAAAGAACCTGAGGCACAGCTAACTGGGGCTCCTCCCGGTACCAAGCTCTGGCAAGATCAAAAATTTGTATGCTTGCAACTTCCACCTTCAGGTCATCTGGGATCCTCGCCATCTTCAGCGTCCGCTCCGCATTTTCCAACCACTCCCGCATATATGATCCCCTCGTGGCCCCAGAAATCCATCGGACAGAGGTTCTGGTAGTCTCTGGCAGTCCTCGGTCTCGGTGCTACTGGTACTGGAGGTGCTACCGGTGCTGGTGATGCCGGCTCTCGAGTCTTGAGCGCATCCACGACTGTCGCTCGGAACTGTACGTCCTGGTGGTTCTGAGCCTCCATGAACTGCTGGAACATGGCCATCACCTGAGCGCCGTCGAAAGTCATCGTCGAAGTAACGGAGGAAGATAGGAGGCGGTGGCGGAAGCTGCTCTAACGTAACGTCTGGTGCAGACTGTACCGAACTGCCGGCAACTCCTGGCTGATCCGCAGTCTTCCTCAGTGACCATCCTACAGCAAAAGAAAACTTCGTGATTGATAAAACCTAACCTACAAGTAAATGTAATATTTTATATAATATCCATATATACCCGATGTACCCGATTCCTATGCTGTAATCAAGTTTTTCCTAGTTTGAATCAAGTCCCCCTAGTACACTAATACCTGGTACTATTAGGATAGACCTACATGGGCCACCACTAAAAACATGTCATGAACCGCTTCCGAATAATCGGACACGAGTCGGACACGCCCAGCTTTCATCGTTGGATACGATGAAGTAAGTTGTACCAATCTCTAGGAAAACTACAAGTCCATATAAGAAAAAAATAAACCACAGCATCTATAATATCGAATCCCAGAAATCAAAGCATATGTCTAAGAGTTATTACATTCATCCAGCTAAAAGGAAAGTAAAGTCTAATAGTCTCAAGTATGATAGAATGTAAACTGCTAGGGGTAAGATACTAGGCTTCCTCAGCCTCTAAGTCTAGAACAACTCCAACTGGCTCTACTGCATCTATAGGCTCACCCATAGTAAGTGTCACATAGAGCCTCCATCTCACCTGCCATATCCTAGTCAGGAGCGGAGCAAAGTACAGTTCTAGGTAATGAACAAGAACATCATGATATGGAAATGTACAGGAGAACATGAAATATGAAATACAGGAAAGAATAGGAAAGTACGGAATGTAAGTACAGGAAATAAAGTACAGAAATGTAACCATGAACCTGAAGTACAAGACATGACATGTGCATAATGTTTGAAATACAACTAGCCTATGTGACCGGCTGGGGTGAGTACAGGAACATTACAAGAGTACATGAATATCGATACGGCTTAGGATCGCGGCAATGCGAGGCCTAAGCTATCTACAGGATGTTGTAACCGAATTTGGTCACATAGCTAGTGTATTTCCCCTCCCAACAAAAGTAAGTACAAACAGGAAAGTACAAGAGTACAAGATATCGTGTCATGACGTGTCACAGGAAAAGTACAAGATATGTAAATGCATAAAAACTATAGAACAGTACTTGCCTTGCTCCGGGAAACCAAGGGCAGGTAATAAAGCTAGATGTCCTCCTGTGATAATGGGTACAATTTGGTTATGTTATAACAATTTTAGTTGGTTATTTTCTAATTCCTATTTTATAAAATTAAGATATACAAGCTTGTTTCGAGAACTAACCATGCCTTTTGACAATTTGATTAGCTACCAAACATGTACACTAAATATTTCCTTCTATTAATTTGAGTTTAACTAGAGAATATTTATGAACGTACCATCATCTACACATAAGCACCCTTATATGGTACAAATAAAGTCTGACTTAATTTTAAGATATCTAGCTTCAAAAGGTTTTGCTATAAGTTATCCAAAATATGATAAGCTATTCTGGTCCTCCCTTGTTGTAACAACGTACCAAAAATACCATGCCATGATACTCAGGTTGACCCTTACTAGAAGCTTTCTCATAAGTTGCTATAAAGGAACAACCCATCAACGCATCAATGCATCAATGTAAAGAATGTAATAAATACTATCAGATTCAAATAAACCCCTAATCATTCGAATATTCTTCTGCCAAAGTAACTAATTCAGTTCGTTACTGTCATCAACAATAATATCCCGAAAATGAAACGCAAATTTTGATCCTGACCCAACACACAACTCAAATACTATAATCGAAACTCAAAGTCTTAGTTGGTAAAATAAACCCTCCATCCTGAAATCAATCTCAAAAACTTAAGAGGAATTCCCAGAACAATAACAACAATCAAACTCAATGAAATATACAATCAAAATATACATAAATTGAATGGAAATTCAATATAACAAAAATGTATCCGCTGCTTAAATCAGAAATAATCCCCACGCCCGACTCCTCAAATAAAACGTTGAATTGAAGAAAATACTGCAGCATGAACCACGTACTGGACACGACTGGACTCTACACGGTCGGATACTTCGTACCATACACGAACTAGCATCCATTAGGAGCACACGAACGTTCGCTGAACAGAACTACACGAACACTGGTACAACACCGATCCACACACAAACAGAACTGGACTCGAATGGCATCACGAACACGTACTCCAAAAATGAAAACAACTTGCGTTCCCACGATCCAACCTTACTCTGACCAAAATAACCAAAGCATAGAATGAATAAATCATAAATTGAGGATAAAAAAAGTACCTGATCTGGAAAACAATTACAACAAAAAAGCTCTCTCGACTCCAATCACTCAAATCTGAACCCAGCAATTACTGCATCCAAACCATCGAGCAATACTGAAATAACTCAAGAACTAAATCGATGCAACAATATAGGATTTGTCGGAATCAAGGAAGAGTTGCAGAAATTTACTCATCAAGACTGCTCGCTAACGGATCCTCACTCAACCTGCTCAAGCTTGAAATCGAAATTGTCTTCTGATCAATGAATCCTCACTAAAATGTTACAAGAATTAAATTACTTCACGATCCATCATAGATCTGAAATAAATCGAAACTCTCAAAATTGAACCAAAACTTACCAAAACTAAATCAATGATGATCAAACGTCTGATATTCAAGGAAACCGGACAAAATTGTCCCGATCTAAAATTTTAAGTTGAAAGGAACAGATTCTTATGGAATTTAAGGAGAAAGAAGGAACAGAGGAATGATCGAGGACTCACCGAGTGGTTCCTCGAGAACTCGAATGATCGGCTGAGCTTAGCCATCGAAAACGATCGCCGATGATGGAAGAGGGTCGCCGGGAAGTCGAAGAAACGTCGTCCGCCAGGTCTTACAGTCTCGATCGTAAGTCACCGGAGAGGATCCCCATGTTGAGATGAGAGAGTCGATGCTTGGCTTTCGGAGGAGCGTCTATGCACCGCCGAGAAGATGGAGATTCGTCGCTGGGAGTGGATCCGATTTCAGTCGTCGGGGGGGAGCCATCGCCATCGGAAGCCGTAGGGTTCGGTTAGGGTTTCAGAACGGTGGAGAGAATTTGGGATCTCCTGGAAATCGAGAGAGAGGAGAAAGAAATTGCTTTGAAATAATGAGAGCTCTCTCTCTCTCTCTCAGTTGCTAAATAACACTAGGCTTTTGCAAATAAGCCCCTCCACTCAAAGCCATTTAGCAGATAGGTCCTTCCCCTTTTCATTAATTGCACAAACAACTCAAAATTCTGTTAGAAAGGTAGTTACAACCTGTTAGGGAGTGGGGACTGTAGAAGCATGAAAAAAGAGGGATATTGCTTTTAATCCCACATTAGAAAGGAAAAAAAAAAGAGTTCTCATCCACTCTATATATAGAGCCCTCTTGCCTCCTTTGAAAAGGGTACCAAAATAAATAAAGAAAAGGGAGCCCGTTATCCAGGGAGCCCGTTCGAGCCACAAAAAGTTGCAGTAGTTCTTCTCTTCTTCTGGGTTGGCTGCAAGTTCCTTACTCGCTGTCAAGGCGAGAAAAAGTTGGATTCTGAGTACTATGCGCCTTCGCGGGCTAGTACGAAGAACTCCAAGGCGGCACGAGCTATGCTCCATCAACGTGCTATGCTAGCAGCAAAACCAGAAATGTGCGTTGAAAGTCATACGCACAGTTGATGGTAAGCTGTAAAGGGTTGACTCAGGTGCTTTGGCACCCAGAATGGGTCAACTCTCAAAGTCCCCTTCCACTTGGGTGCATTTTATGCGCTGGAACCAAGTCAGGGGACAAATCTTGCAGTGTCAAACCCATGTGCCCATGTGGGCTGTGCACATAAAGTGGATTCCACTCGCAATACGTGCTGCTATCCTGCTTATGATCTGGGCGCATTTCAGGCGCTAGAACTGGATCATGTGGCGCATCACTTGTAACACCCAGTTTTTCAAATGAGGGTAATTTTAAAATTTTGTGATTATAATCATTTAATAAAGATATTTAAATCATGTTGTGATTTTTGATAATTTTTAATCAATTTAAACTATTTAAAATATTGAATTACGATTTTGATGGTTAACTAGTTAAACCCTAGTTTTGCTAAGCCTAAAGACTAACCATGACCAGGGAGCCTAGTCATATGATTAGGATGACTAATTATTACTTTTTAGCCTAGGAGTATTTTGGTCATTTTGACAATTTTATAAAATTGTAATTTTGATTAATTAAATATTGTGCTAATCTTTTAGTTAAGCCTTAACCTAGAAGCTTAACCTAACCTAGATTAGTCTTGAGGTTAGAACATTCCTACTAAGTGCCAAGGTTAGTAATATCTAGATATTATTCTAGTAGGATATTTTCTTAGGATATTTGTGAAAAAGAAGCTTTGAACCAATAGGAAGGCTTAAAATTGGGTGGAATGACCTTAGCCACTTATCTATACCTAAACAAACCCTAATTCCCTTATATGAACAGCCATACAAGACCCCCCAACCGCCTACAAGTGTCATACTTAGAAGCCTTTGCCTCTTTCTAAAAACCTAGAAGAACCCTACTTTGTTCCCTAAACATCTCCCAATTAATCCAAATTGAGCCCAAATTGAGTCAAATCAATTGCATCATCATCCCCAACATTAGAGGAGACTTGTAGGTGCTTGCTAGCGAGGTTTGAGGATGTTTGAACCATAGCAAATCGAGGAAGACGTCAAGTCAAGGCTCTTTACATTGAGTTTGAACACTTAATAGGTAAAACCCTACAAACCCTAATAAATTCCTGATTTCTTTCCATAGATGCATTCATTTAGGGTCCCCTAGGTGTATCCCAAGTTTGGTAGGATCTCGTGACCATTTCGTGTCCGTATCGGACACGTATCGGTGTATTTAAATGCGTGTTCGATGAAATGTCACATAGAAATGGATTTTGGTAATTTTCAAAACTAATTACATGTTTTTGAAGCTCTTAATGTGTAGATTAAATATGTTGAAGACTGAGCACGATTCTGTGGAATTTTTGTGTCCAAATCGGACACGCACCTCATACACGACACCGCGCACAGACCTCGTGCAGTCCCCTGCTGCTCGGGTGTCCTAGCAGACACGACAGTACTGATTCATATGACACAAAAATTAATGGACACGTGCGGACAATCACTGATACTGTGCACACAAAATTTGAGATAATTTCGTTGAGCGGATTGGAAGAAAATCCCGACCGCACTGTCTCGACCACACATACACACGCGCGCGTACGAGCCACTGATACGCACTTTATGCGTGGACACACGACTTCGTGGACACGACTCAGGCACCTAGACACATACCCTGACACCCCCATCTAGCTACTGACACGAACACGAGGCTCGAGGGTCGACGCACGAGTCCCTGGACCCCTCGACACCTCAGCACGAGCCCCCACTGCCTCTGTTCTGATACTGTTTCCATTCCAATTTTGGACACTTCGTGTCCTGATTTGTGGACACACTTAGACTCCATTGGACACGTGGGGTTAGTACCTACACTATAAACTTCGTTTCCCTAAATATTTCGAGTTGAATTCATGAATTTGGTTTTAAAATTAATGTTCATATGTTCACTGTGTCGACCCCTCTGTTGGACATGATTTAAATCATTGTGGACACATGGACACGTGTGTGTCACACACACTCGACCCCCCCCCCCCACCTCTGACACATATTGTATGTTGATTTGAATGATTTGATTTCGAATGTACAATGTGTATGGACTGACTTCATTTCCAGTTTTTGATATTTTCGAATTGGGTTTTTTTTATAATTGAAATTTGTATTGGGAAATTGATTGTTCCTGAGATTCGATATGATTTGATGTTGTGTTCAATTGAGTTTTCAGTAGGAATGTTTGGTTTCGAACTTATTTTTAGGATGATAACTGAAACTGTCATGTTGCACTAATAAACCTGAGAATTGCAAGTGTCATGTGTGTGTCATGTGTTTCACTGATTGAAGGTGATTAATTTCAATATGGATGCACACACACTGTTTTGTATACACTGTCACTTGAACTTGATTTCTCTGAGAATTTTTCTGATAACTCACACATGAAGCTGAGATTGTGTGCACCCTTCAGTTTCCATTTAGACACACTGTTATATTGATGCATACACACACATTATCCACTAGATTCCTGAAACATATGGACACATAGCACTATATTTTCTGAGGATGTGTTTTATATTTCCTGAGATTGGATGTTGAGTTAATAGTTGGGATTTTGCTAGGATTAGGACTTTGGGATTTCGATGTGATGTATGTTATAGATATATAGATATACATATGTATCACAGGAAATAGTTATGATATATATTATGGTATATGAATACATGATATGGTATCAGTTAAGCTGGATTTTGAGGGTTGTATTGGTATTTGGATTGGATCTTGAGGGTTAATTTCTGGGATTTGATTTGGAAGAGGTTGCAGCATGTAGCAAGGCTTGGCAGCAGTGAGAGGGTGAGAGAGATGGCAATATCTCTGCCTGCACTTGGCAGCAAGCAAGGCAGCTGCTTTGTCCTGCCTGCAGCAGCAGTAGCTACAATTGCAAGTAACATGAGCATTTGCCTTGGCTTGGCATTGCCTTGGCATTTCAGCAGTAGCAGTGGGCATTGCAGCAGCTAGCAAGCAGTAGCAATATAGTGGCAGCTTGTGGCAGGAAGAATGGGAGGAGAATACATGTATGAGAGTTGAAGTTATGTTAGGATATTAAGTGACAAGTAGAATGGGTTACATTATATATATATATATATATATTATATATATATACGTGTATAAAAAAAAAAAAAAATATATATATATATATATGTGGATACTATACAATATAGGGTAGGTATATGGGTTTTGAGTATGCCTATGTTGTGTTATATAAGGATGAGAGTTGGGTAGCAGTTGATAAGTGGTATGTAAACACATATATATATAGAAATAATGTAGAGATTGGGATATATACATATATATATATATATTATACTATAGATATACAAATATGATGTATCTACATATGATATAGGAGTGGCTTGATATGTATAGAGAGTTATATGTGAGGCTATTATAGGATATCTTGGGTTGATACCAGGTTACCCAGTATCATTAAGTAACCCTTTGAGACAAAAGCCCTAGATTAGGCAAAATGACTAATGCTTGCCCAATTGAGACCAAGTTGACCAATGTTGACCAATTATCTATAATTGACCTAGTTTGACTAGGTGTTGACTTGGGTTGACCCAGAGTTGACCAAGTTTGACTTGGACCTAGTTTGACCTAGACAGTTGACCAGGTTTGACTTAGAGTTGACTTTGACCTAGATTGACCTAGAAATCATGTAGATTATATTGTAAACATTATTTACCTTATTTTAAACACATTATAACCTGTACTGCTCTATTTAAGACATTGTGACTCCAGTGCAGGCATCTGATATTACACTACTCTTTTCAGAGTATCAGACGAGTACATTCTCTGATAGTTTTTTCATTTACTTGTCGATTACTGTACTTCAGTTCTAGTTAGTTCTATTTGATTCTCTGTTACAAACACGATTTGATATTGTTGGATCCATTTCATATGACACCCATTTATTCATGTCTGGCCTCTATTTTGGAATCACTAATGGCATCACCTACTGGAATCACCCTGGAATCACTTAATGGTATCATTCATGTTCTGGCTGGACTTGTACTATTTTCGTGTCGGGTTATGGATTCACTTGTACTTGTTGGGTGGGGAAATATGGAGTAGGCATGTGAACATTCCCAAATACTGGAATCACTTCATTGGAATTACTGGAATGATAGCCATCCCACACTTGGCCGAGTATGCGATGTGCCGTATTAGCTACAGCCGTTTACATGTCGATCTCGATATTTTAAAACACACTGTTAGAGTATTGTCTGGACTCACCCTGGAATCATTGATCCCTGTCTGGACTCATCTTGTACTGGAATCATCTGGTATTAGATTTACATTGTCTGGACTCACATTGAGATTACACTTGACTCATATTATACTATCTGGACTTATATCATGTTACTCTAGTTCAGCTAGATATTTTTAGTCTTCCTTGCCATGTTTCTCCTCTTGTTTAGTTACCTTACTTTCCTTGTACCTTAACTGTTTTTCTACATCACTACCTGTATAAAACTGCCATGTTTCAATATAGCTGTCTATAAACTGCTTTATAGTTCTTTATCATTTACTTGGGATTTCTTGATGAGTTGTACTCGTTCCTGTCCTGACTGGACCTGTTGAAAATTTACAGATGATTGCCCTGAGGACATTTGCCCTACTTGCCTTGGAGCAGGAGATGGCTTAGCTACCTTTAGCTCCGACACTCAGGAGTGATCGGAAGACTAGCTAGTAGACTTAGTTTTAGTTTTCATGTTTTAGAACTTGAATTGTAATAACTTGAGATATGAGTTTGTTTGAGATATTATTATTTAGTAGCTGATATTTGTTGTTGTTTAGTCTTTAGTTATAAACTTCTGTGTTATCATATCGTGCTTAGACTGTGATTGAGATTTCATTATATCTATACTTGTCCTCCGTTCGGAGATGAGATTTGATAAGTATATTATATAATTGTGTGAGTTGTTGATTAGATAGTGACCTAGGACAGCGTTCTACCGCCGATACTGCGGCGTAGGCTGGACGTACCCACTTCTCGTGTCCCTACACTGGGTGCGGGTCGTGACATCACTCATACACTCACCCTGACGCTTGGCTTTGCCATACGCCTGAAGAGGGTACGAGTGTCACTCATACACTCACCATGACGCTTGGAATTGCCATGCACCTGAAGAGGGTACGAGTGTCACTCATACACTCACCCTGACGCTTGGCTTTGCCATGCGCCTGAAGAGGGTACGAGTGTCAACATCTCCTCACATGATTTACGTACTGTGATCACTCACAGACGTAGATCAGGAAAGACGACCATCATGAACAACTCGCCCCTCATGGGACATACTTGTGCTACGGTCGCCATCAACTGCTGCTGTCGCAAGACAGTGGCTCCACCACCAAGGCAGTCTGTGTTCCAGCAGTTGCAACATGCTGTGCTTGTCCGACATCGTCTCAGGAACATGATGCCAATTGAAGACTTTGTAATGGTCTACTCTCAACTAGGCCCATCACTCAGATGTCTCAGCTAGCCGTGTCATCTCAGCTAGCCGCGTCGTCTCAGCCCAGCGTGCCTGGGGATCTTCCATCATAATGAGGCATAGGCACATCAAACCCAAACCATGAATTTAACTTGGCACTCGATGTGGTCTTGTAGAAGAATACTACCAGCAAGCGGCTCGAACATAAACTGCTATGTCCATTCCAACTCGGCGAATCTCAGTCTTCTGAAGGAGTTCACCGTCAAAGCTTCTTCGAACAAGGAGAACCATCACCCACAGTACAATGTCTTGCCAAGGAGGAGGATCAGTCGAATCCATCTTCTTCAAAAGTCAAGGAAGAGACAACAAAACTCTCTCAAACTGTTGCTATTTATAGGCCAGGGCAAATCAAACCCTACGCCAAGTGGCAACCTTTCCGAAGTTAGTGCAATGAACTTGTATTTATGATGATAAATTTGCCCCTTCGAATTCAGCTAAGTCAGAGAGCAATCAATGCACCGAAGAACTCAACAGACAGACCAATAAGGATGTGTCATGCAACAGATACGCCGGTCAGATACCGTATATCATACAGACGCGCCCATCAGTACCAGGCGTCTCATAAAGATGCGCCCCACGCTTCCCCATGCGCCTAGTGGAACGCAGATCAATGCGTCCAATCAAAAGCCCATCACCCGTCAAGAACATTAAATGCTGAAGTCTGATACGACAGCAGCCATGCCTCGATGACAGAGCAGCAACAACTTTTACAGAAAACGAAGCGTCGCTGACGTCAGCGTCATCATTACTTTCCACTGACGGTTACAAGCCACGTGGCCGATCAACCACTTGCATGCGCCTCAAAAGCCATGCGCCCAGACTGGTTCGTGACTCCTGAAGGTTACGAGCCAAAGTCTTCTCATGCACCCAATCCTAGGTGCATCCTGTCAGATCACTCATCCGAGATCTTTGAGCTACGGGCATGTGCCACATGTTATTTGACTCAGTTCAGTCCACGAAGGGGTGCTAACCACCCAGGATCTCAGCAACCGAAGAATCCTCTCATTCGCCACGTGTCAGCTCTTCCGCAGCACCACAGGCACAATAGGAAGGATTCAATCCCCGAATCAGGGCATATCAACCATACGCCTCCGCCAGCATCAGCCATATGACGTTCCCACGACCAGGCACATCCTATATATGCGCGTATAAGCTGCCAGCCTGCAAGCTATAAATAAAAGGATCATTCCTTTATCACACACACATACAGAGACAAAGACAGAAAACAAGATCATCAGAGTTACAGAGACGTACGTCTACTCACAGAGATCGAAAGAGACACTCAACATCTTCTTCTTCTCCGCAAGCTCCGGCATCCAGAGCAACCCAGACCTTCAGAGAACCTAAAATCGTCATCAGATCGTCAACGGAGTCAACGTATTACCACTCGCTCCACCGACACAGGACCCAGATAAAAACAAAAGTGTACTCCTAGGACTACATCTAAGTCCAATATTGTAATACTGTTCTGTTTGTAATTGAAATTCCAATCAAAGATTTTAATGGCAAACAAGCTGGCGACTCTGCTGGGGACCACTTTCTCCTCCGATGAGAAAGTTGTGTCACAAAATGACGATGTGAAGGTGGCCTCCTCCCATAAGACACTAGTCGTAAGCCTCAATCAACAGGCGTATGAGGAGTTCATCTCTAAAGACAGCATAAGTCCTTCGAAGCGGCTGTCGAAGCCGAAGAAGACTCGCCAAGCCTGGATGCGCAAGGTGGAGGCCCCTGGCACCATCACTGAAGGGGATGCACCGATGCAGCCTACCCTTCTCTGACGCCCTCAGCAGCCAGGATGTGCCCACGGGTGCAGCGCATCTCTCGAGAAAACGTGGTGCTGACCACATTCCCCAACCATCTCTTTCTCAGTCATGGAAGATTCTCCGACGGAGCAGGGGCACGTCTAAAGCCCTGCGCATAAACTATGGTGTGCCGCAAAAGGCCTATGTCTTTGACAGACTCACTCACTATCAAGGCGAGGATAATTTGGACTCTGAATACTATGCGCCCCAGCGGGCTGGTATGAAGAGGTCCAAGGCGGCATGGGCCATGCGCCTCAAACGTGTTATGCCAACGACAAACTAAAAGCATGCGCTCACAATCATGCGCGCTACTGATGGTAAGCTATACAAAGTTGACTCGGGTGCTTCCGCGCCAGAAATAAGCCGACCCTCAAAGTCCTTGTCTCACTTGGGCGCATCTGCTGCGTTCGCAACCAAGTCGTGCAAGACAAACTCTGTGGTCCTGAACCCCCGTGCCTACATTGTTGTGCGTCTGAGGCTGGTTCAAGCCACCCTAAATGTTGCTCCCCCACTACTGATCTGGGCGCATCTTTTGTGCTGGATCGGGGGGTGCAGCATTCACTTGACCACCCCGGCGCTTGGCCTTGCCATGCGCCTGATGGGGGTGTGAAGGTGGCACTCTCCCTAACGATTTGCGTAATGTGATCATTCACAAACGTAGATCAGAAGAGTTGGCACAATACGCCCCTCACAGGGCACACCTGTGTTGTCGTCACCATCAACTGTTGTTACAAAATAGCAGTCCCACCACAAAGGCAGTCTGTGTTCCACGGCTGTAATCATCAGCACCCCTCCAACGTCGCCTCAGGAAGAAGGTGTCGATTGAAGAGGAGCCAAAAGTAAAGGTTGCTTCTTACAATATAGTCTCTAACTCCTTATCAATCCGAAAGGCGACTGGCAACTCCTCGACCTCGTCCTCTTCCAAGAGCCAGTCGAGGAAGACCAAGGTGATTGTCCCGTCCTCAGGAGTGTTTGAAGGCACCCGGAAGAGGAAGAAGAACTCAGAGGAAGCTGGAGGTAGTCAGGCCCTTGTTGATCCTCATCCCGAAGACGAAGATATCCTCCAGAGCATAGCTGGGGGTAGCCAGGATGAAGCTCCAGGAGAAGTTCCTCTTCTACAAGAGAGCGAGGCTGAGAGTGAAGCTTCAACTTATCCATCCACTTCCAGTCATGTCATGACAGTATACATGACAGGAGGTGGTGATACGGAGTCTGATGCTCCACCAGCAGATCTCGTTCAACGCATGGATACTTTGGAGGGGATACTCAAAACCCTTTCTGCCTCCATGTAAACACTGACTCAAGCGGTATTTGAGATACGGTCAGCTTTGGCCAGAGCACCTTCCACCAATCCGGACCCAGGAGCTAACGGGGAATCAAGTGTGCCCCTTCAACGGGCATCCTTGAATACCGATTGCCGTAAAGCACCTCGGGTATCAGAACCTTCAAATGTACAACTCCAGGCTGTTCCACCTTCTCCGACTCCCAGTTCCACAGAGGACGTGGTTGAGATGATCAGGGACTTGCATGAACTCTTTGAGTCAAAGAATAGACAGAAGGAGCGCTAGAAGATGGGGATCCCACAACCTTACCCCCTCGAATGGAACAAAATGGTCTATCCTTCCAAGTATAAACCACAAACGTTGACACCATACGACGGGAAGGACTCTCCACGCCGTTATCTGACGTACTTCCAGTCTCAAACGGGACATCTTCCGAAGGAAGACGCCTACTCACCAGCCTGTTTGTCGGGGCATTAAAAGGAGTTGCTTGCGACTGGTACTGCAGTCTCCCTGACAACTCCATATCCTCCTTTGATGACTTGACACGTCTCTTCCTCGATTGTTTTTACGACGGAGGAAAAGACATGATGATGGCGTCCCTTATAGAGGTACGTCAGAAGGAAAAAAGAGACGGTTCGAGCATTCATCGAACGATTTCGACAAGCCTGCTTCAGACTGCCCCCGGGTATGCCAGAACATGCACTCCTCTCCTCCTACAGCATGAACTTGCTTTCTGCGGGTAAGCTCTGGCTAAACTCCACTCCTCCTCTCGACTGGAGCTCACTGATTATTGAGGCCGAAGCAGCTGAAAAGAAGGCATGCAATGCTCGCCTTCTGGGAGTTAGTTTCCCTGCCTTTGAAGACAAGGAAAAACGGCCTGCTGCCAGCAACCCTGGACACAAGACGAAGGGGACATAGGCGTTGACTGTCAATGCCTCTAAAGGCACGCAAGCACCTACTCAGAAGCCTCCGCTTGTACCGAGGCCAAAGGAGGTCTATTCTTTCAATGATGAAGACACCTTGCAACTCTTCGAGATGTTGAAGCAGGGTGTCAAGATTAAGTTACCGAACCCGAAGCATCCTGACGAGGTTGGAAAAGTTGACAATCTGAGGTACTTTCACTACCATCAGTTTGTAGGACATCCAATTCAGGACTGCTACGTCCTCAAGAATTACATCCAGCGCATGATCAATACGAATGTCATCTCCGTCGATTACGAGGAAAAGATAGTCTCGGCCAACCTGGTGTTGCTCCAATTCGGCACCTTGCCGCCAACCACAGCACAAGATGGCTTTGTCCCCATCCCAAAGGCGACAATAGAGGTGGTCAACCTACCACCTACCCGTGACAACATGAGTGGACTCATCCCACTCACCACATCTCGGAGAGATCGTATGGGTTCACCCTGACCTCGTCTCCGAAGTTACTCAACCGGGGGTACGCTCTGCTTCCAAAACCAAGGGCAAGAAGACCAAGTCTTGTCGCATGGTATCTTTCTCCACGGAAGAGGTACTTCATGTACAAACGCGTTCGCAACAGAATGCCCAACCTAACGAAGCTGCCATCGAGGTAGTGCCTTCCTGTACCGCCCCTACTGTCCAGGAAGAGGACCCATCCAGACCTCCAGCAGCCAATAAACAGAAGCACATAGAGGCCCGCTTCGACAAGACTTTGCAACGAGCGAGTGTTCTTTGGGCTTCAAAACAGGCCCCAAAGGCCAAATCATCGCAGGAGTGGGGGTGGTCTTAGTCTCCCCCGATCAGCTGGTCATCCAGCGTGCTTACTCCCTTTCAAAGTCGTGCTCCAACAATGTTGCCGAGTACAACACTCTAATCATGGAACTCCAGTTGGCGCGACAACTGGGGGTGGATCATCTTGAAGCTTATGGCGACTCAAAACTCGTCATTAACCAGATCCGATGGCAGTACAAAGTTCGTCATGAAGATCTGGTTCCTTACCATGAAGTTGCATTGAATATTATCTCAACCTTCACCAAGTTCTTCATAGAATACGTACCTCGGCTACAAAACCTGGAGGCTGACGCTCGGGCTGGCCTCGCAGCTTCATTAGCAGCACCCCTCGGGACTCAACACTACGTCATGGTAGTTGGTCGAGACTTGGTCTGTCCTAAAAACAACCTATGCACATAAATGGCCCATGCCATGACGACAAGTGCCGGTGTTAATGTCCGAGACTGGAGGTTCCTGTTCATCGACTTCGCGGTCTATAGAATTCTTCCAGAAGACCCGAAAGAAGCCGTCTCTGTCAGAAAGCGTTCCCTTCGATTTTATTATGATACAGCTACTAAAATGCTGTACCGACGCTCCTACGATGGACTTCTCCTTCGATGTCTATCCAACGAAGAAGCAGCCGAACCCCTTCGGGAAGCTCATAAGAAACTTGTGGGGCTCATCAACCCGGCCCTAAGTTGCAGGATCGACTGCGACGCATGGGTTACTACTGGCGAACCATGGCAGCCGACGCCTTCGACTATGCTAAAAAGTGCCATGCTTGCCAGCTTCACGCTGACTTTATCCATACACCATCGGAACTACTACATCCTGCAGTCGCCTCCTGGCCCTTTGAAGCTTGGGACATGGACATTGTGGGACCTATCACCCCTCCTTCATCGAGGGGACACCGCTTCATCCTAGCCATCACCGACTACTTCTTCAAATGGGCAGAAGCAGTTCCACTGACGGAAGTGAAAAGCTCTAGGGTGATCAGCTTCATCAAGCATCATGTCATCTACCGTTTCGGGATACCCGTAGGATTATCCACGATAATGGTCCACAGTTCATCAGCCATATTTTTAGCAGATTCTGTGACAAGAATCATATTCAGAATGTGGCATCAACCGCCTACAATCCTGCAGCGAACGAATTGGCCGAGGCTTTTAACAAGACTATCGTCAGGCTACTCAAAAAAGTTGTGTCATCCAATAAATACGACTGGACGAAAAGCTCGGCGAATGCCTTTGGGCCTACCGTACAACGGTACGAACTCCGACGGGCAACACACCATTCTTCTTAGTCTACGGAAGCGAAGCAGTACTGCCTCTTGAGATCCAAACCCTCACTCCGTGTAGCGATCACAAATCAATTGACAGAAGAAGACACAATCAACACCGCCGTCTTCGAGAACTGGAGGCACTTGACGAAAATATCTCCTAGCTCAGCAGCGCATTGAACTCTATCAAGCCCGTATATCACAGGCTTTCAACAAAAAGGTCAAGCAGAGGACTTTCCAAGTAGGCAACCTGGTCCTGGCAGTCAGGAGGCCGATGGTGTTGACTCACAAAATACCAGAAAAGTTCGAGCCCAAGTGGGAGGTACCTATCATCATAGAGACGGTATACTCAAACGGTGCTTACCGCCTCGCCCGACCAAATGGGAACTTGTTCATGATGCCCATCAACGGCAAGTTCCTAAAGAAGTACTACTCTTGACATCTTTAGATATGTACTTCTCTCTACCTAGCAAGGGAATCAGTGGACCTGATCATCAGAGCTCACATACACCTCCCTTTCACAAAATCTTATGCTTTCGGAACCCAGTTGTTCCATGGCATTCTATCTCCAGTAAAAGAACAACCACATCCATAGTTACCTCTGAGTTGCTCCTCTACGCCCTGCAAAGCAGAACTTACACTCCGTAAGATTTTGCTAACTATCATGTTTACTACGTCCACATTAACTCTGAGTAAACATCCCGTACAAACAACCGCCGCATTGCCGTACATCGATCGCAGAACTTCCATGTCCATATTACCTCTGAGTAGTTTCGCGTATCCCCCCAGAGTCACTCCTACCACGTCCATAACACCTCTGAGTAGGAAGACTTCATCATTTGAACCCCATATTTGCCATGTCCATATTACCTCTGAGCAAACATGTCGGTCATCTCCAACTTATTATTGTACCTAAAAACCAAGGTGTACAAAGATAATAGGTCCACACAAATCACTAGTTCATGACAGTAAAGATGAACACACCAGAAAATTTTTATTTTGCACTCAAAAGTAAAGGATTACATCTCCAGCAAAGTTGCCAAAAAATATATAACAAAAAAAAAGAAGAAGAGAGACTACAATCCCTAAGTATCATTGGGATTGGCAGAAAGCTCTTCGACCCGACGCTTCAAGTCGTCACCCCGAGTCTCCACAGTCGCCAAAACTCGACGTTCAGCTTCTTGACGTATCGCTTCCACAGCCTCAGGAGCAGTATCATTCTCGTGCTTAGCGTCCAAATCTTGTCGCTGGCAGGTCAGAGAAAGAATATGGCGGGTAACAACTGCTTCTTCCTCCTTAGACGATACGTGCTCAGCCTGGGCTCGCTCAACATCTAACAAAAGTCGGGCCGTGGTCTTCAAGAAGGCGAATCATGGTTGTAACCTCCGCTATACTAGCATCCAATGAGGCCCGCAGCTCCACCTTCTCTGCGTAGACTGTGACAGTCTCTCCACCGCATCCTCAGCTTCGCGGCCACCTCGCGATCCCAGATGGCCATTGTGGCCTGATAGGACGACTCAACTTCAGCTATTAATTTCTTCTTTTCTGCTTCTATCAGAGCAGAAAAGTCATTCGTCGAATACTCTGAAGTTTGAAAAGATGCTGGTCGAGCTCAGCCACCGACGCCTCCAGAATCTCAGCCATATGATCATGGCCCCGGTGGAAGTACCCAAACCTATCATGTCCATACTACCTCTGATAGGATTGTCACATCTAAACAGCTATACTATCCATGCTTCTTTTCAAAGTATTTTAAAACTTGTCCAAAAGTTTTAAAAACTTTGAAGGGGGTCTTGTAGAAGCATGAAAAAAGAGGGATATGCTTTTAATCCCACATCGGAAAGGAGAAGAAGAGAGGTCTCATTCCACTCTATATATAGAGCCCTTTTGTCTCCTTTGAAAAGGGCACCAAAATAAATAAAGAAAAGGGAGCCCGTTATCCAGGGAGCCCGTTCGAGCCACAAAAAGTTGCAGTAGTTCTTCTCTTCCTCTGGGTTGGCTGCAACTTCTTTACTCGCTGTCAAGACAAAAAAAGTTGGATTCTGAGTACTATGCGCCTTCGCGGGCTAGTACGAAGAACTCTAAGGCGGCACGAGCTATGCTCCATCAACGTGTTATGCTAGCAGCGAAACCAGAAATGTGCGTTGAAAGTCATACGCACAGTTGATGGTAAGCTGTACAGGGTTGACTCAGGTGCTTTGGCACCCGGAATGGGTCAACTCTCAAAGTCCCCCTTACACTTGGGTGCATTTCATGCGCTGGAACCAAGTCAGGGGACAAATCTTGCAGTGTCAAACCCATGCGCCCATGTGGGTTGTTCGTATAAAGTGGATTCCACTCGCAATACATGCTACTCTCTTACCTGGGTGCATTTCAGGCGCTAGAACTGGATCATGGGGCGCATCACTCATACACTCACCCTGACGCTTGGCTTTGCCATGCGCCTGAAGAGGGTATGAGTGTCACTCATACACTCACCCTGATGCTTGACTTTGCCATGTGCCTAAAGAGGGTACGAGTGTCAACATCTCCTCACATGATTTACGTACTGTGATCACTCACAGACGTAGATCGGGAAAGATGACCATCATGCACAACTCGTCCCTCACGGGACATACTTGTGCTACGGTCGCCATCAACTACTGCTGCCGTAAGACAGTGGCTCCACCACCAAGGCAGTCTGTGTTCCAGCAGTTACAACATGCTGTGCCTGTTCGATATCGTCTCAGAAACATGATGCCAATTGAATACTTTGTAACGGCCTAATCTCAACTAGGCCCATCACTCAGATGTCTCAGCTAGCCGTGTCATCTCAGCTAGCCGCGTCATTTCAGTCTAGCGTGCCTGGGGCTCTTTCATCATAATGAGGCTTAGGCACATCAAACCCAAATTATGCATTCAACTTGGCACTCGATGTCATATTGTAGAAGAATACTACCAGCAAGCGGCTCGAACATAAACTGCTATGTCCATTCCAACTCGACGAATCTCAGTCTTCTGAAGGAGTTCACCGTCAAAGCTTCTTCGAACAAGGAGAACCATCACCCACAGTACAACGTCTTGCCAAGGAGGAGGATCAGTCGAATCCATCTTCGTCGAGAAGTCAAGGGAGAGACAACAAAACTCTCTCAAACTATTGCTATTTATAGGCCAGGACAAATCAAACCCATGTGCCAAGTGACAACCTTCCCGAAGTTAGTGCAATGAACTTGTATTTATGATGATGAATTTGCCCCTTCGAATTCAGCTAAGTCAGAGAGCCATCAATGCACCGAAGAACTCAACAGACAGACCAATAAGGATGTGTCATGTAACAGATGCGCCGGTCAGATACCGTGCATCATACAGACGCGTCCATCAGTACCAGGCGCCTCATAAAGATGCGCCCCACGCGTCCCCATGTGCCTAGTAGAACGCAGATCAATGCACCCACTCAAAAGCCCATCACCCGTCAAGAACATTAAATGCTGAAGTCTGATACGACAGCAGCCATGCCTCGATGACAGAGCAGCAACAGCTTTTACAGAAAATGAAGCGCCGCTGACGTCAGCGTCATCATTACTTTTTACTGACGGTTACAAGCCACGTGGCCGATCAACCACTTGCATGCACCTCAAAAGTCATGCGTCCAGACTGGTTCGTGACTCCTGAAGGTTACGAGCCAAAGTCTTCTCATGCGTCCAATCCCAGGTGCATCCTGTCAGATCACTCATCCGAGATCTTTGAGCTACGGGCATGTGCCACGTGTTCTTTGACTCAGTTCAGTCCACGAAGGGGTGCTAACCACCCAGGATCTCAGTAACCGAAGAATCCTCTAAGTCTCCATGTGTCAGCTCTTTCGCAGCACCACAGGCACAACAGGAAGGATTCAATCCCCGAATCAGGGCGTATCAACCATGCGCCCCTGCTAGTATCAGCCACATGGCGTTCCCACGACCAGGCACATCCTATATATGCGCGCATGAGCAGCCAGCCTGCAAGCTATAAATAGAAGGATCATTCCTTCATCAACACACACACAGAGAGACAAAGACAGAGAACAAGATCATCAGAGTTACAGAGACGCACGTCTACTCACAGAGAACGAAAGAGACACTCAACGTCTTCTTCCCCTCTGTAAGCTCTGGCATCCAGAGCAACCCAGACCTTCAGAGAACCTAAAACCGTCGTCAGATCGTCAATAGAGTCAACGCATTACCACTCGCTCCACCGACACAGGACCCAGATAAAAACGAAAGTGTACTCCTAGGACTACATCTAAGTCCTATATTGTAACACTGTTCTGTTTGTAATTGAAATTCCAATCAAAGATTTTAATGGCATACAGGGACCACTCCAAATAAGTTTGAAAGTTAGTTATTTATCAAAAATTCAGATCTCCCTCCAAAAGTAATCATTAAATATTCATTCAAAAATATTTAATCAAGAATTATTATTATTCGAAATGGTTTAAATCAAAACTATTAATATTTAGTACTAAAATATTTCTCGAAAATAGGAAAGTGGAGTTACAAATCTCTCTCCCTTCAAATAATTTCGTCCTCGAAATTCGAGAGACAACAAAACAAAATCATAATTAATTATTTTAACACAAATCATTTATTGAATTCAAAATTTTCAAAAACCAGAATACAATCAAGCAAACATACTAGGATAGCGCTCCCGCATCTCGTCCTCGTGCTCCCATGTGGACTCTCCCGGAGAGTGATGTTTCCACATGACTCGGACAAGCAATATAGTCTGATTCTGCAGTTTCTTCTCCCTCCTATCAAGGATCTCCACTAGTTGCTCCTCATAGGTCAAGCTCAGACCTACCTCTAGCTCTGAGTAGTCCACCACATGGCTCGGATCCGAAATATAGCGTCGAAGCTGTGACACGTGGAAAATGTCGTGTACTCCCTCCAAGTTAGCAGGAAGCGCTAGTCGATAGGCCACCTCGACTTTGATCTTGCATCAAGATAAATTTTATGGATTGAGTTTAGGTATATTCTGATAATATATTTGATAATGACAGTGAGAACAGTAAATGTCTGCTTTATTTATAGAGTTTAGAATTTATCGCAGCCATACTAGCTAGCATGACAAGGACATAAAGCCTAATTTTGGATATACTTATCCTAGTTATAGAATTCAGAATTTCTTGCAGCCATACCGGTTGGCGTGGTGAGAATTCTAGATAACATGATTTTAGGGTGTATACCTTAGTTATAGACTATATCGTTTATTGCAGCTATGCTTACTGGTGTGGCAAAAATTCTAGCAACATAATTTCAGGAAGACGTGTATGGTTATCAGATCATACCTTAAATTGGTTCACTTCGTTATGACCAGTTGAGCAAGAACAAATCCTTATCATCATTTTTTTCTCCATCTTGATTAACTTTGTCCTATCTACATCCACAACTAGGGTTATGTGTTCTCTAGAACCCTCCAACATGATTGCTTTCATGTTATCCTTTTGGACATAATTATTTTTGTGTTCCATTTTTCCTATGATTTGACAAAACTCTTCTTCGCTAACCTCTTAGGAAATTCTTCTTTCCCTTTTCAGTAATTGTTGGAAATGCCTTATGGATTGATTCAAGAAAATTTTGAAAAGTATATTTATTATTGTATTACGAAATCGAGAATTTTTGTGGCCAGAGAAATGCTAGCGAGGCAAGACGTTAGATGATAGCATCATGGTTACATATATTTCACGGATCTTACTTGAACCATATCATGTGCATTTGATTAATATTTCATGGATTTAGCCAAGATATTCAAGAACCGGTATTATCTGGCGTGGCAGCTGTGTATTGCAGTCATCCGTCGTATTATGGAACAAGAAAGTTAATCGCAGCCAGGTGTACACTAGCGTGATAGTAACTTCATGTAACATAATTACGGAGGTATATGGTCCTCAAATTTTACTTCGACTGCATCCTATACATCTCGTTTGGTCTCGTACCGTTCTTGGAGATATTTCGACAATCTTTCATATCTTACTTGACCCTTAACTTGTTTGAATATTGATATAGATTGCTTGACCCAGTCTTGAGCCCTTGTTACCTTCTATTTAATAGACGACTGAAATAGTCAAACCTCGTTAACGGATTCTATAGTATAACTATAATATGATATTATGTGATTGTGATGAGTGCATTTTTCTGGGGATTTATTAGGTTAAGCTTGTAGGACAGGTTCGAGTGACTGACTATAGTAGACTTAGAAACCATTAAGAAAGATTCCACAGGGTAAAATAACATAGTTTATAATGAAAGAAGCTTGTTCAACCTGAACCAAATACTTGAAGAGAGAAACAGAATAGATGATCACAAGGGTAGCAGATTGACTACTGTAGCCGTAGCAGCTACATGCTTTAGCTTGACCTATTGGATGATTTTAATTTCGAGGACGAAATTCTTATAAGGTGGGTGGGATGTGAGCCCCCTGAATTATAGGGTTTATTTAAAAAAATTTAAATAAATTATTTTTAATATATATTTTTATTTAATTATTTTATATCAATAAATATTATTTTTGTGACTTTGATTTCTGAAGCGTCAGAGATGTCAATCTCCGGAAACTTCCTTCATGAGTTTGTAGTAGACAAAATTATCTTCATTTTGATATATGATGTCCTACTCAAACTTGTTCACTTGTATTCTTTTTGTATCACACAACTTTCGGATCAATTTAGACCATTTGTCAATTCCTACTTTTATTTGTGATTATCATATGCACATTGCCATGACTTTTAATTTAGGAGCACAAGACTAGTTGTTTTCTTAAAACCAACTTCACATGCATGATCTAGTCAAGACACCCTACACCCATGACCTTCGTGTCCCACTCAGACACATCATTTTGTGCTTTATTTGTATTACACAACTTTTCTGACACAAGACCTAATCTTGATTCATCCCACGGGGCCACATTTATTTTCGGCTTGAATTGGGGACACCATTTCAACCCAAATTAGTCGACCCAAAATATGGACACGGCCCACTTTAAGCCTACTACACACATGATACTTGTGTCCCATTTATTTGAGCCCCCGTATGCTACTTATTTGTTCGTGATCATAAAGTGGCTAAATTTAAGCCATTTATCATGCCAAACCCGATTTTGATCCGACCCGGCTCATTTGAACCAAACTCAAGCTTCATGTTATCCCCTCATGGATACCAACACACTCATCCCCATAAAACACCTAGTATACCCACTCAAAATATTCAATGGACAACCCCCTTGATCAAATTCCTAAAGAATGATCTAATCTAGCATACACTTAATCTTGGCCCTTGTTTTTGCCTCCATTAATCACCACCACTCATCCATTCATACAATCCACACACCCATCCCCTCAAAGGTGGCCAACCTTAATCCCTATACTCTTTCTCTCTCTACTTTTGAGAGAGATTCCTTGTATTCTCTCTCTCTTCCTAAAACTACATTCACAGCCAACACAATACCCCCTATCTCACTCAACATCTCTCTCCCTTACTAATACAACAACCTCTTCTCCTTATCCCTCCACAGCAAATTGACAGCATTTTTCCATCATCCTCACCAACAACTCCCTCCTCCCATGCCTTAGCCGACACCCCCATCTCTTTATCATCTTCTTCATCATCATCCTCACCATCACAGCCACCATCTTTACCATCTCCACCATCATCATCTTTATCTCATTCCTCGTATCCTTCTCCTCTACATCGAGGATGGCACCGTGGCTCTTCTGCCTCGGCATCCCACCCCGTGCAACCAGCCACCACCAACGGCCGTAGCCCCACCGCGTGTGTGCAAGCTCTGCAGCAGTACTGCGAAGGCAGTGGCAGCGGCCATCTCGTGCGACCATGCAGCGCTGCCTCGGTAGCCACTCGGCCACCGGCATGCCAGGAGATACGCTGCCCTGTCCGTGCGTAGCCCCCATACGTGGAAAAACTGTAGCAGCAGCACCATCCGCAAGACAATAGCAGCGGCAACACAGTTGTACGATCAGTAGCAGTAGCAGCAGCAACGGCCGCGTGCTACCGCGACCACCGTCGAACGGCAGCCGACACACTCCGACGACCTCCAGGGTAGCACTCCAACGTCACAGCAAGGTCCCCGATGCATGTTATGATCAATTTGTGCGTTTTACACGAAATTTTGTCATGACGCGCGCGAAACCGAATCCAAAATTTTATTTCGGGACAACGACTTCGTACACATTTTTCAAGAAATCTGACTGTTGGATCATCGATCCGTTTCTTCTGTCTTCATTTTGCTATATATCCCTTCGCTCTCCTCAAGTTTCAACTGTTAGTTCGATCGTTTGATAGATCAAAACCGGCCGCAAAAGTTGACCATTTAAATTATGTTATCTTTGGACAGTTTTATGGAGCCAACTTTGTGGACTTGTATCTCTGTCGTCGCAGCTCCATTTAACATGCTACCAGTTCTTGTGCACAGTTGGTATAACCATATTCTTGTTTCTCAAGTTTTGTTTTATTGTGAGCTTGTTTGATTGGTTGAATTTGACGTCAAAGTTGGCCGTCCGAATTCGTAATTTCTAACTTGTAAAATTCTAATTTTGGACCCGGGACTCCAGATTCAAATTCTGACACCACAAGTAGACTTATTGCGTCTTTTTGGCATGAATTCATACAAAGTTTGCTAGATTCGGAGGACGTGGGCCCCGATACGTATTCCGGTGTAAAGTAGGCCCCCACAGTCCGAGTCAACATGCCATTTTGAGATCAGCTCATCGAAATCCGATTCCGGATATACCGTTGAGTTTTATCGTCATTCTGGACTCGTTGACATATACTTTGCTAGATTTATTGGACTTTGGCTCTGGCACGTATTTTCATGCAAACCGGATTCTAACATCATGGTTAACGGAACATTTTGAGATCGGGTCAACAGAATCTAATTCCGGATATACCGTTGGGTTCGTATCGTCATTCTGGATTCATGGACATATAATTTGTTAGGTTTAATAGACTTGTATCTTGGCACATTTTTCGGTGCAAAGTGGATCCTATAATGGAGTTCTACACATTGGCCAACCACAAATTTTAGAAAATTGGCTTAGGCATGTGGAGAGGGGAAATGAGTTCTCTCAGCCATTCAGAAAATGGCAGAAACTGGATATTCTTTTGTTATGGCATAAACTTATTTTAGTTTTTTGAGGTTCTTTTGTTTATACACTTGAGACATACTGTTTAAAGTTTAATTTGTTCTTTAGAAATCCGAACTGTTGCCTCTCTGAGTCTATTGGTAGCAAAGTGTATGAACCTAGTTTGTTATATGAATAAAACAAAGGGAATAGTTCAAAAGAAACTTCTTGGTTATACCATCCATTTGGTATTCAATTCTAATTTTTTTTATATTTTTAAATGTACTAATGTCCCATTCCAGTTAGTATTGAATTCTAAATTTTTTTATTTCCATATTTTTAAAATATACTAACAGCCATAGTCCGTTAGTATTCATATATACATATATTTATATGCATGTTAGAAAAATAATTACTAACGGCTATAGCCGTTAGAATAGTTGAAATACTAAGGGACATGATCCGTTAGAAGGGTAGTTAGTAATATTACCTACGCCTATATACTCACGGAATTCACCCGTTAGAATTAATTATTGTAACATGTTTAGACCGTTAGAATACATGTGTTTTAGTGTAGTAACTACGATGAGGTTCCCAGGTAGGGGTATAGCCTCGACTTTAAGCCATGTCATAGCGGCATAGCACCGCAAGGAAGCGCAAGGCTTCATGTCATGTCTCTTTATAAAGAACTCACCTAGAGTGTATAAATAGAGACAGCAGGCCGTCTCTTGAGGGTAAACTTGTAGACGTCCAAAATACATACACCGAAACCTGTCACGACCCGCACCCTGAAGAGGGGCACGAGCACGTGATTACGTCCAGCCTACGCCACAGTATCGGCGGTAGAACGCTGTATATAGGGTCTGTAAATACTACGACTAAGACAGATGAATGTACCTGTACAGTATATACTCTCCGAATGGAGGTGACATAGCAATACAGTCTCAATCACATATATCAAAACTAAGGTAGATAGCATGGAAAGGAAATATGATAGATAAAACAGGAAATGAGTCCAAGATCCACAAGTGGGAGCTATACACAAAACATCCAGAGTCTCAGAAAATATATAATAGATACTACAAATCTGAAAGTGCTAGCTGGCTCGCAGGCCAGGCAAATCTAGCTAAACTACACTACTCAGGGTGAGCAAAATCTAGTGGCTCAACCAACAAGCCACAGTCTAACTCTAATCCATCAGACTCAACCCCATAGTAGGTCGGGCAATCAGCCTCTGAATCATCTGTAAAATTTGTCAACGGTATCCTGTCAGGAAAATGAGCAAGTACAAATACCAACAGCAGTTCCATATGAATTGACAAATTCTATAAGAGACAGTGTAATGAAATACAAGACAAAATCAACTGAAAATATATATCATGATGTGAGTACTGAAAGGACGACGATATGAATGTATATAGGACGACTTGGGAACTATTCGGAAAGCCGAGTTACAACCCCTAAACCAAACAAGGACCGGGACTATAACCCTTCTCCCGAACAGAACTTAGTCACCAAGATAATAAATATAAAAGGTGCCTTGAATTATTAGTGTGTTATGTGATCGGCTTGGGAAAAATATGCTCAGGCTTTCCATCCGACCGGCTATGAACCCTGTATACAATAGAACGATAAGGTCAGTCATCATGGAAAGCTATGAACCGTATAGGGTAAGGCTTTACCCGTCGTAAGGCGAGGGTATAGCTATGAACCATATGTACCATAAAACCATGTGGGAATTTGATCACACAACCACTAATAACTCCTCCATCCTCGAATAGTACAATGGATCTGGACATGACACGTTATAACACGGGATTCCATAAGAGGGTAGCAAGTCCCCTTTTGAAATCGGTGTCTATACCAATACACTGAAATAAGATAGAATATGTACCAATATACCTTGTAACTCTAGGAATAACATCCCATGTCATGATCCAACATATACTAGTCCGTGAACTGTCGTGACTGGAAATCGAGTATAACACTACAACTGAATCGGATATAGCAGATATCAAGAAAATGAAAACTATCAGTGAATGTACTCGCCTGTGCTCCTGAGCTGATAGGGTGAACAGACGCTCAGAGTGATCACAGACCTAAAATAAGATACTATGAGTCAAACAGGGCTAAATACTGAAAAAGAAAACTAAAATAAGTCATGAAAGCAAGTCTAAGTCAAAACTAGCTCAATCTAGGTCAAACTGAGTCATACTAGGTCATATTAGGTCATACTATGTCATACTGGTTCACTGGGAGTCAATCCAAGTCAAACTAGGTCAAACGGGGTCAAATGTTGACTTACAGTTGACTTTTGGTCAAAAAGTCAACTCTGGTCAAATCTGGTCAACTCTAGGTCAATCCTAGGTCAAACTAGTCTAATGTTGACTAACAGTTGATTTTCAGTTAACTGGTCAACTCTGGTTTGGTTTCGGTCAAATCGGGTCGCTTAAAGACTAAGTTTGACTCTCGGTTGACTTTTGTTGACTTTTGGTCAAAAAGGTCAACCGACGTCAAAACTAGTCTATGAGCACCATATTTGATCATTACCAACCAAGGGAATCAAGTTCTAACGCTATCTTAGACTCAAAACTCAAATACCATATTCCTAGGCAAAACTAGCATTACCTTACCAAGGTAAATCCCGATACCTTGTCCAATCCCAAGGAAACCCTGCTAATACCCAAGATACTAGCCTAGGCTCCTTAGGGTAGCTAGATACTATCCTATCTAAGGTTTACCTACCAAGAATTTTGGGTATCCTAGGTATCAAACATATCTTAGAACACATGTCGGTCATTTACCCAATACCTTACCTTTACTTTCTTACCATTCTCATATTTACCCAACACTCAGCACACACCAACTCATATACACACACTCACTCACTCACACACTATGGGCACATATAGGCTCTACCTATAGGTTCGCAATAGGCTAACACCTATAGGCTACTAGCTAACTATATAGGCTCTCCTACATACTCACATATAACTCACACACACACACTAGCTCACACACAACAAGCCCACACATATAGGTAAATAGGACTCATACATATAGGCATATAGGTTCATATATATATACATATATGATACATATATATACATATATGTAGGCTGATTTGGGGGCTTACACAGGGCTGATTTTAGGTGGGTTGGGGACTGAAATTTGGGGGGTTACAAGGACTGAATATGGGGCTTAAATGCTGTCCTAAAGTGGACTGTTAATGGAAGCAATTAGGGACTAGATTAGGACAGGAATGGGACTGCTACAAGGGGCTGCAATGGGGTGAACTAGGCTGAAATATGGAGGGGTTTTATTGGACTGAATTGGGAGCAAAGGGGGACTGTCAAGAGGCCATATAGGGACAGCCATGTGGTGTTAAAGGGGGCAGGTTAAGGTCCTGTTTTGGACAGCAAAGTGGGGGGAGTTTAAGGACTGTTAAGTGGCTTGGGGACTGCCATCTAATGGCTAGATGGGGACAGCCATGTGCTGGTCCTAAGGGACAGTACATGGACTGTTGGAGGACTGTTTTATAGGGTGTATGAACTGAGTTTAGGGGGGGAAATAGGACAGCAATGTGGGTGAAATGGGGACTGTCATGTAGAGGAATGTTATGGACTGTTTAGTGGCAAGGGGGGACAGCAGGAAATGGGCAAAGGGCTGCTATTTTGGGACAGCAGCAAGGTGGGCTTCCCCCTCTCCTAACACCCACAAACCCTCACACAACTCTCTCTAACATAGACACACATACACACCACTACTCTCTACATTTCCTCAAACACCCTCTATGCACTCATCTACAAACACAAACTCACACATTCTCTCTTCCAAGCTCTCTTGGCCGACCCCCTCATCCAAATACCAAATATCACACACCACATCACATATGTATCCACATATATATGAACCATATTATATATACATATATATATATAGAGAGAGAGAGATTAATTAATATATCACCATATATACACATATATTGATATAGATAATATGATACATAATGATACATAGGAAACCACAAATCTAAACACATGAAAAATCTGGAATAAATATTAGAATAGCATCAAAACAATACACAAATAATTATACAAGTGTCCAAATAGGATTTTCTCCATTAGGACACGATCCTACTCCTAGGATACCTCTACAAATGTCCAAATGGACACGAAATGGACACCAATGGGCACCAAACCAAGGGGGTCATTCCTATAGGTCAAAATAAATCTAATGCATGAGAGAAATAAGAGAGGGAAAGGATTTATACCTCCCGGCGATTCGATTCGATCCCGAAACGCCACCGACACGTAGGAATCCCAAACGGACACGAACAAGCTCCGAATCCTCTCAAACTTGAGGAGCTCCTTCCTTGGATAGAATGGAGAAGGAAGGAAGAAGATTTGGTGAAAAAATGGGAGGATTTGGTAGAGAAATTTCTAGGGTTTGCTCTCTAGAAAAAAAATTGGGGAAGAACAAGAGAGAGAATGGAAAAGGAAATAATGAAGTGGCTAATCCCTATCCATACCAAAAGTGGCCAGCCAATATGGGTGGTTTTTGTCCTATTAGAAAAAGTCCAAAAGCCCCTTTTCTAGTCTATTTACTAATACATTGGTAAGGGGTTAAGTCGGGGGTAGTTTGGTCAATCCTAAAACACTAATCCATATTAATACTAACCAAAATAATTAGTCTAGTCACTAAATAAAATAACTAACATGTGGGCCATGGCTAACTAGTGTGTGGGCCCGCTAGAGTCAAAATTACCCCGGGTCCCCGATACAAGTCGGAATGAGTTGAAATTCGAACCCGACTCAAATAACCCCAAAATATTACAATAAATAATTCCAAAATAATTTAAAAATGAAAAATGAAAAAATACACCTATTTCTGGAAACTGGGGGCGACAAAATCAGGCTGGCACAGGCCTTTAATGTGCAGTCAGAAGCATATATGACTACATTGTGTGAGTGGAAAGAATTGCAGCTATGGTGCAGAATTCAAGGCTTAGTTCATTCTTGTATCATACTGTTATTTGACCCATGCGGGAAGATTCAAGTCGTCAGCGATATCTATCCTAATGCATGATGGACAGTCACTGTAGGGAACACTTAAACCCATATATTGAGATATGTAGGGGATTGTTGGAGGTTTTTCTTAACATATAGAGCGAGCTTGCTCTCATTATATGCCTAATTTTTAGTTCCACATTGAAAATGCACCATGGAGTGTGTCTCAATATATACATGGTGTGGTGTTGAGGTATGCACATAGGGTGGTAACCCTAAGGAGGGAACCATGTGGGTGATTTTACTATGAGGTAAGGATAAGGCTCCATATTAAAGCATTAATGCTTTTTGTCATGCTCTTGGAATTTATTCCTTAGGAGCTAAGCCCCATATGTAAGGACCCGCTCCGCTCTAGCGGAACGCCGATTCAAACGGCATGTGTAATGACTCAAATGAATCGTTGACTCTAAGAGTTCCGTCGACCCGAATAAGTATCGATGCGAATCGATACAAGTGTTAAGTTGGCCCTTCAAGAAGAATCGAGACTTAGACTTTCAAAGGCGCGCTCGGAGTCTCGCTCGGTCGATGCGATCATCGCTAAGGTGGGTGGCTCCGATGAACCTACTCAGTCGATGCGATCATCGCTAAGGTGGGTGGCTCCGATGAACCTATCTTTGCTTAGCCTAGACACATAATAATACGGACAATATTGCTAAAATTTTTAGACAATAACCCATGCATGCTAATAAGAGAACTCAACGCACCTAGCTAAGAGAATAACCCCATCTTGTATGCTTGCGTAGAACATGGAAATGAACTTGGAATATTACTTGAAACCTCACACCACACTCTACGCTTGTGCCAAGGCACAGCCTTCGTTTCGAATAGATTTACTTATGCGTTCAATTGAATGAACTGCTTGTCACTAGATCGCACCACAACTTGAGACATGAAACAATGAATGGTTTACTAAAATAAGACAGGGAGACTATCAACATAGTCGTTCCGAGTAGAGTATAGAAACATCGAATGGCTTCGACATAGTTGGGTCGCCAAGGCGGTTCCCGTACAGGAAGCTGCATAATGAACGAATGAACGAATAAGTAAATGAGTGAATCAAATAAATGAATAATTGAACGAATGAATGAACAAGTGAAAGAAAGAAAATATAAGAATGAATGAATGAATGAAAGAAAGAAAGATAAGAAGAGAAGAATGATTAGCGACAGGTATGACGGGGACGTGCAACGGAGCTCGCTACCCGCGCTGCATGGATGCCGCCGCCAACCTAGTAGGTAATCGATTATGGCTCAAAGACAGCCTATGGCTCAAAGACAGCCTATGGCTCAAAGGCAGCCCCTTAAGTTAAAAATGACAAGACAATACGAAATAGTCGCGGACAACTCGGTGCACGAGGAAACAAATGAATAAGGATTCCAAGACAACGATCACGACACCGTGGCCGACCTAGGCGGAATCATGGCTTACGGGCGGCTTGGGTGCGGGCTCGGCCACCCAAGAGGTGTAAGTCGGGTATTGCGTGGCCTATCAAGATGTACCAGCCATCACCGGCTGATAGGGAACAACGATACCAAGATGGATAGTCCAAAATGGCTTGTGGTGCTAGCGAGCGGTGTATATAGATTAAGTTGGCTCGATTGCGGCATTTCGCGTGCGAGACCTTGCATTGAAACAAGAAATCTGAGAAGTCTGAACAACTGAATGACCTAAGCTAAACAACTGAACAACTGAGTGAACTAAACTGAACAACTGAACAACTAAGTGAACTAAACTGAACAACTGAGTGAATATGAACATCTAAACAAAGCTTTTGAGTACAACATAACTTGACAAACTCGAATACTTAGTCCACCTGAGGTAGGAACATGCCCACGACACATCTTGAATGCTTATACAATCCGTTAAGTCTTTACGTATAATATGTTGGCTAACTTGGTTTACCTTGAACAAGGAAGATTGTACAGTAAGTATGGTAAGTTGTGCATGTTATTCTTATGCGACACTTGACATCGATAATACGAGATAGGCTTTAAATCATATGCCATATAAAACTGATCCTAAGGCAAGATTAGTAAGACAATAACTGATAAATGGTGCACAAAAGTAAAATGAACGTGTTTGGTGATGGTAGCAAGTGGGCGAGCTAGCCTCCCCACCAATGCATAACAATATAATGATAACCACATAGTCTGCTTGCAGGGTGCGGGAGAACATCGTCGGGTGTGGAGACTTCCCTCGAACGTGCTAAGGTACGGAGCTAACTCTGGAGCCTTGGAGCGTTGCAAAAGAAATGAAGTACCATATACAGGACATAATGTATCGAAACTTCGTCATGAATCCTTCCATCTTGTAAGCCACTTGGCATGTCTTTTATGTTTCAGAGAGAGCTTGAGGGAATTGTAATCTCGGCCTAGCGTAGCTTGTAATACTTCTTGAATATCAATAAAGACTATTGAGTTGTTTCAATTTGTGTTTATTTACTTTTCGCTGCAAATGGGGACACTCTGTGCGACTCTGTGGCCTAGCTTCAATCGGCCGTTTTTGGACTTGGCCTTGCACGAGCGCAACCTAGGCTCGTGCGGCATCATGCCTTAGCGAATACGATCGCTCCTTCGGAAGCGGGACGTGACACCGTAGGGGCTTAGCGACTCAGACTCGGACTCATAGGCTCATGAAGCGTGATGTGGCGATTTGTTGGTGCACTTTGCACTTAGTGCGCTTTAGTTGATAGGCGCATAGTGCGCTTTAGTTTCTCGAACATGTCAGCATCATCGCTAAGCGCATAGTGCGCTTTAGTTGCGCTCGTTACGCGAGCCTCTGCGCTGCCGATCGTGCATCCATTCGCACGGCCAGTTAAGGCGAAGTTGGCGCTAATTGCAGTAGCGCGCGTGCTTTCGTGTCTGACCACGATCTGAACAGTTATAAGACGTTCGGAAACGGTTCCTCCTTTCACGCGACACGTCCCGAACGCTTCTTATACTTGGCGGTTACTGCGCGCGCTTATATAAGTTCCTCTCTTCTCTTTCATTTGTACATGTTCCTTACGAAAATTCAGAGAGCAACAGAAATTCTATCCATCCGAGAAGTCCAAAAAAGCATTTTGTCAGAGTGTTTCGCAGTTCATCTTTGAACTTGCTGGTTCCTGGAAGTTGATCGTCGTGTGGTGCAAATCTAGCTTTGAGCACCGGTGATCCGTCACCCCAGCAAGCTTTCTTTCTCTTTCCATTCATCTCCTCTCCACTTGTAACTCGTTCTAAACGAGATCTTTTCTGATCTAATCAAAAAAGTTTTGTGGGCTTTCGTCGTTGCTGCTACGAAAATCATTTATGCCTTCTTCGAAGTGTTACTTTTGATTTCGTCTATATGAATCCTCCGGGATCTCAGTTGTGCACCTTCCTCGAAGTGTTGCCAAACTCTGTTTTTCATCTTAAAATTACACCTCGACAATAACATTTATATACTAGTACTTTTAAACTCTAAACTCAAATTATCCCTAAACCCAACATAATTCAATTCAAATCAAACTTCTGAATCTCCAAACTAAAATTGTTCTCTCTTCTCCTTTCTCTTCCTACTCTCTTCCTCCAAATCTCTAAATCAAGGAAAAGTTCTATATTTTCGAAGTTTCGAATTCCATTAGTGAAGATTTGAAGCTTCATAACAGAAACATAACATTTGGGACGATGGAGAATTGTTAAAATTTTGACAGTCATGAAGACAACGGTTCCGTGTTCAGGACTATAGGAGACTCATTAAAAATTTGCTTACGGGTTTAAGATTTGTTCGAGATTTTTGGAATTTGAAAAAGAAGTAGATAAGAAAAAAAGCCAAAAAAAATATTTTTTAAATGAATAACTTTTGTTGCCCATATTAAAAAAAAAACTAACGTTTGAAATAAAAAGTTACAATATTTGTAATGTCCAATAATTGAAAAGGTGTTGCCAATAACTTCGACCTTTGTTGCTTGCAGGAAAGGAAGTAGCGGTGAAATGGTAGACTTTGACTTTGACCATGTCAAGTAGCATGTCAGACTTGACCAACAATAAACGGGCCCATGTATGCTCAAACTGAACCCAATATTACACGTACTGTAACTCTATTTTAAGTAAAATATAAATCCAACATTACACATTTGGCTCCTCATTGATCTTCAATTACTTGAGCATTACATGTAACAAGTATGGGTGAGCATTATTCGGTTTTGAACCAAAAATCGAATCGAGATTTGAAAAATATTAAGTTCGATTTTGAAAATACTAAAAAAAATTATTCGCTCCGGTTCAAAACTTATGTAATATATAAATACCTTCAATTGTATGTCTATTTTATGATTTAAAATGTGTATATTTTAAAAACAATAATTCTATGTATGTGTTTTGAAGTCTAACTTTGGGAATTTAATAACTAGTCCAACTTTGGACGCAACTTTAACATATAGTAAATGTGTGTAAAAAAATTTATAATTTTTAATAATTTAACCGCGATTCCAACTTTGGATCCGGTCCATTAAACAATATAAGTAGCCCAACAAAACAAACCAAATAAACCGAATCATTTATTCGGTTTCGGTTATGACTAATTTTGGCTCGGTTTCAGTTTTAAATTTTAGAATTTTGATTTATTCGATTTTGACTAATTCGGTTCAGTTGAAACCACGATGTTGAGCATTGTAACAATCGTATTAAGCAAACCACTTTGCACTAGACCTTTATTTCCTAGTTTATGAAAAATTGGGACTGCTTGAAGGGTGTTATTTGGTTGTACGAGTTTAAATTCGGGGTCCTTGTGGCCTTGGCCTTTAGGTTCTTACAAATCTTACCAATATTCCACAATAATAAAACTAGCATCTATTTCTTAAATTGGAGCATCAAACTAATACATTGTAACAAGGTTGCTCAAAACTTAAACCTCCTAGGCCCCTAAGTTGTTCAAGCTAAGATGGTCTATTTTTCTCACTTCATAGTTCATTCTAATAAAATTATAAGTACAAAAGTTGCAGTTGATAATTATCATTTGTCGATGTAGTTTGTTTCCGCTGTTCACAATTCACCAGTGTTGTAAAAATCCCTCTAGGCGGCCGACTAGTCGCTAGTCGGCCGCCGCCGACTCGACTAGGGGCTAGTCCCCGACTAGTCACTTGTCGGCCACCGTCGACTCGATTAGGGACTGGTCCATCCAAAAATTGGCTAAATTGGTACTAGTCTGGGCTGCCGTCGACTTCATCAAGGCAGTCGTCATCGACTCTTTACTTTGTTGCTGCCTTTTTTCTATTTTTGAAAAAAGTGACTAGCCTACTCTTTTTTTATTTTTACTTTTTCTTTGTTATCTCTTTGCTACTGTTGTTGTGGCTCTTTTTTTAATTTTTGCTTGTTACTTTTTTTTTGCTTTTGCTTGCTACTGCGGCTGTAACTCTCCGTGCAAAATAGTAAGTTGTTAACATATTATTTAAAAATTTATCGAAATAGAAATTTGTGCAAAATAATGAATAAGAAAATGCACTGCAATAACTAAAAGTTCAACAATTAACATATTATTTTTTAAAATATTTTTATAACATATTACATATATATATTCATTAAAAATTCTAAACCGACTAGTCCCCAACTAGTCCTCGAGTAGTCCGATTAATCCGTAGTCCCCACAAACCGACTAGCGGCCGACTAGCGATTTTTACAACCTTACAATTCACTTATTCAAAGTTCAAGAGCATGTTCTGCTTCTGTCAAGAACAAGGCAGTGAGTTGCTTCTGTCTTCTTCTATAAACAATACTGGTCCACTTGTTTCTTGTCATGAGATCTCCTCACTCAGCTCTGATACTTTACTGCAATAACAGACAATATCTTGCATCAAAAGAGTAACAGAGACACCGAATGGTTTCAATCAAGAACGTACTTAATATCTTGATACGATTGCATTCATGGTTATGCAATAGATACTCCAAGATTGGTTCCGTATTGTATCGTGCCCATCACGTATCAGGCACGAAATGCAACTCCAAAATAGTAACCACCAAATCAATGTTGTCAGTATCGTGTGTTCTCATTGTGTTGTACTGTATTTGTATCCGTGTAGCATACATGTATAACATCATGTATACAATAGACTTTGAAAAATAGGTTAATCAAGCAAATATGTGTTTGGGATGCACATATGCAAATTGTAATTTTGTTGTACAAGATGCATATAAGAGCAGGAATCATGCTGATGTTAGACAGCAATAAAGTATTGGTCATTGTACATAGAAAGGGATTGAAGCCGAGCAATGGAAGTACTTAAAATGGTACCTCAAAAAGCTTGGTTGATGCCCCCGGAATGGAAACATATATAAGAGCATCTCCAACCCTATTGTCTTGTTAAGTGTTGTGAGTCTTAGGTGGCTCCTATGTGGCATGAGCCACAAGACAATGTCTTGTTTATGTGGCAAAACTATATCTCAAAAGGCAATGAGATAGAAAAACTCTCTCCAATGCAAAAGTATTGAGGAGACAATAAAAAGTATTTTTTTTCCAACTTCCAAGGCAACTCCTCCACTTCTTCAACTTTTTTATAAATATTTCTATTCATAATTGATGATGTGGAGACAAAGTCATTGTGAAGTGCATTGTCTAGATCTAGACAACCAACTTCACATTCTCCTTGCCATGTCAACTTCATGTTTTATTCTACATTTGCATTGGAGAAGAATTTTTGGAATAAAAGTTTGTCATTCCTATGTGGCAACCATCTTTTCTAAACTCACAATAGGGTTGGAGATGCTCTAAGATAGGTTATCTTCTTCTCATAAAGCATTACCAGGGGTAAACACTTCTGACGGAAAAGAAAAACAACGATCTCAAGGTAATGAAGGACGATTCCACTATATCAGAAAAGTTCTTATCAAATGTCTCAATTACTGAACTACAAGATGAAGAACGGTAAACTTCAATATATAAACTGTCTTCAGGAAAAATATTAATGTACCTATTGGCATACCTTAACTCATATCAGAAGCCTCCGTTCCAGTACCCTCTTCAAGTTCCATCATCCTAACAAATAACAAGGTTGCAATTATGATTATTCGAAATCAAGGAAAATTGCCTTTTGGGCATCAAGAAAATATGCCAATGTAGTGCTATGCTGTGTAAAAAAAAAGAGAGTGAACAAATACAAGATTTCTTACTCAAGTTTCGGTCTGAAGAAAAATTTTACAAACAAAAAGTTCACAAGTAATATAGTATAGGTACATCAAGGGCACATAACAAGGAACATGACATTTTGATTAAAAAAAAAATAAGAATTACTATGCTTAAAGGTACCATTTAAGGCAAGTTCCTAACAGTTGAGATAATTATACATCGCTTCAAATGTATACATTTGACAAATGGGGTCCCCTTAAATAAGACCAGAAATTCGATGATCCTCGTATTGGAACAACTTACATAAATAAACAAGAATTTATGGTCCATGGAGCAACTAAGCTGTATTGTGGTTGGCAGCCCTAGCAAGTAACCACCATGCCCAGAACTTCCCTTTGGGAGGGGACTGATATGTAGCAGATAGCAAATTTTACTTGAAGCGAAATGAACCGAAGCTTTACAGTGCCGTCCTCTTGTAGAGAGATTGGCCACGGGTAGTCTTTCTAATCATCTGTGAAAGGTAACTCTAATATCTATACTAGTTCCACTCAACCACTCAGTTGGCTAAATGCTTACGAAGAGAGATTGTTGGATGAGAGCAAGAAAATTTCAGTTGTCTTACTTTCCCCTGACCATCCTATGTCGTGTTCTGTCATAAACAGCATACTCTTCCCCAAATTGGATCTAATATTCCTACTTATCTGATAGTTTTTATGGCTCTGCTCAACACGCAGGTTTCAGGTTTTTCTTCGGAAATTTGTACTGAAAAAAAAAATTAGAAAGCATTCTTTCAAGTTGTAACTTATGAACTCTGAGTCAAATGTAAGCGATGTAATTTGACTAGCATCAGCTCATAGTATTAGTTGTAACCGTCGTCTATTAAACTGGTGAGAGACAAGGTAAAGTTTGATTGTTGATTCAGGCAAAATCAGCATCTTCAGTAAAATAATGTCAAATCCAAGAAAGGTTTTGTTAAACATAATTCAAAAACAGTAAAAAAAAGTTGGGAAAGTTGTGAATTTTGAGTACAATGTAGTTTCATTTTCTGCCAAGTCTACACTCAACTATCTTAAATAAATTTACCTTTATCTTTCTGCTAAATTTAATCGTGTCCTAATCAACTAGATATAGAATCTCTTGCTGGTTGTATAAAAAAAAAAATCAAAACTTCTACAATGATGCATGAGAATGTAGATTTTGAACTAATATAAACACCTTTTGATTTGGTTTAAAATCAATTGATCTTAAGGTTTCATAGAAACAATATAGTAGTCTTAAGCTTCTATGAGTTGAATTAGTTTCAAACTTATACTTCTGCCATAAAAACTAATCAAAATTTCATTCTCGTTTCAATCTTTCTAGAGAAAACCACTCAAATACTACATCCTAAGGAAGTCCTTATCAAACTTTGAGGTCATCACATTCTAAATGTACTGCTCATGTTTCACTACAATTTAGGAAATTTTCTGCTAAAATTATTCCTGTAG
This sequence comes from Iris pallida, assembly GCA_029216955.1. NCBI lineage: Eukaryota > Viridiplantae > Streptophyta > Magnoliopsida > Asparagales > Iridaceae > Iris > Iris pallida. Next base: position 10,517,661 of record JANAVB010009398.1, on the reverse strand, counting down.
GTTACTGTCTCTCCTGTTTCTATCAGGGAGCAATCAAGGTTCGTAGCAGTATCGATAACCGTGGTTTCGGCAGTTTCAACTGTTACAGATTGAGTTTTTTAGAGCAGAAAGCCAAAGAATAATATAAGATATTATTTTAAAAAATTAGAAAAATATTTGAAACATTTAGACATAATCATATGCGTAATTTGTTGTTTCCTGCTAGTTTTGAATAAAACAATATTCAACATTAGTGGCATATTATGACTCACCAGTAATAGATATTATTGTCTGTTTACTTGTTTGAAAGAAAGTACCCAACTAAAAATAGTTTTGTAATGTTAAAATGTATGAACTTCGACAAATGGTAATGGCTATATTGTGTTAATAATGGAACTTTACCGAATATTGTACCATGTCGATCTTGGCACAATCAATGTGTCGACATTGTTTTCTTCTTCTTTTTTGCCAAACTTCTCCCTTTTTTTTCATTTTTATTTGCTGAATTGACCAGGAAAGAGAGCCACAATTTCCGTATCGGCTTGTATCGGTGAGGTTACACATGCCAAAAAATGTACAATATGACAGACACATAACGGTATTTGCCAATACTGCGAACCTGGGTAGCAACAGCAAAGTGGTGATGTTTAAGAATCATAAAATGCCTTACCACATTGCCCTAAAGCAACCAATGTCGTACAAATATCATATATTTTGCACCTAATACTCATGAAAATGAATCGCTATAACTATAAATATCATAATTTGTGACTTTACCAACTTTTGAAATGACTCGCATCTGCACAATCAAAACCAAAAAGCACCAAGGGCAACGAGCACTGAAACCCAGAAAAATACATCTTCTGTATACATATAAGCAAAAAATTTAACCAACTAAAACTGAATGGATTACAAACAAAGTATGATGGCCTTTGATAATTGTGCCATACAATTCATCCATAACCTGACTTTGTTTATGAAGGCAGTTCTTGTTGGTGTTTTTGCCTATGGACTAGTGTAAAATAGTTCCACATCGGCTACATCACCAAGTGGGTATCTCAATATAATGCTTTGCATGTGTTGAGGTGTGCACATGGGGTGTGGTGGAGCACATGTGGGTGCCATGTGGGGGTGTTTTCCTAGAAGAAAAAAGGATTAACTCCAACAATGAAGCATGTTGCTTTTTGTCGTTCGGACTCGGACTCGGACTCGGACAAGGGCTACAGGATGCTCATGCACGGGCGTGTTTGGGGGTAGGCGGGGACTGGCACACGACTAAGTTGATTGCAGGATGATCTAAAATATCAAACTCTATTTTTGAGTATGTTATTTTAGTCCCACATCGGATAGGAGAAGAAGTGAAGTCTCACTTCACTTTATATATATAGTCCCATGGCCTCATTTGTAAGATGCACCAAATAAGAAAGCAAAGGGAGCCCGTTGAGTCCAGGGAGCCCGTTCGAGTCACAAAAAGTTGACTAGCGAGCGTTCCAGATATTCTTCGAGAACTTGTTGGTTCCTAGAAACGGATCGTATAAAGGCGAATCTTACTTTGTGCAACAGTGATCTTCATCACCCCAGCAGAGTTGCATCTTCATCTTCCTCTGTCTTCTTCTAGGAGGTTACAGGATCTTTAGAGAAGCAAATTCTTTTGCTCTAAATTATCTGAAGTTCCTCATATACAGAGTGTGTGAGCAAATTCGTTTGCAGAACCACTGTCTACTTACGTTCTTCCATCTAAGATTTGTTTCGGGAATAACAGTTCTTTTATATTGAAATAACTATGAACAACCACATTAGTCTATTACCTCTCTCTTCTAGTAGAGAAGAAACGCAATCAAGCTCATGTTCTTGCATGGGTATTGTTCGTAAAGCTGTTAAGAAATCCTGAGGAAAGACCAATCTAGTTAATATGATGGAACCTTGCGTTCACCACTCCAGATATAGTTGCAGAACTGACTGTTTTTTTTTCTTTGTATTATCTTCATCTTGAACAGAGCTACCAGTAAAAAATCCATGATCAAGCAAACTTCTTGGTAGGAGACATCTCAATTCAGCATTCTGCAAGTACCAACTGCACATTAAATTCATATTCAAGAAAGACAGGTAGAATCATTTTAGTCTGCAACAGACATCAAATGCATGTAAGTGTTGTAATTGATTGATGAGATTATTTCATTGATAGTCTCATAGGCTTTATATAGCCTTTACATTATGGAATATCCGATGGAATATCTGTGACATATTCTGGCATCCCAAATATGTACTCAGGATATTCCCATATTAACATAACGTATTCCCATACTAAATATAACATATTCCTATACTAAATATACTAACACTCCCCCTCAAGATGGGCGAAAGATATTCACCAAGTCCATCTTGTCACATCTTCTAATCATGCTCACAGAGCTAAGTCCCTTGATCAGTCCGTTTGCTACCTGATGTTTGGTTGGAACGTGGCCTAGCTCCAGTAGTCCACTAACCAACTTCTCCTTGATGAAGAACCTATCGATCTCGATGTGTTTGGTCCTGTCATGCTGTACTAGATTGTTGGCAATATTAATAGCTGACTGGTTGTCACACCACAGCTTCATCTTGACTCCTTGATCCAGCTTCAGCTCCACCAGCATATTCTTCAACCAAAGCAGCTCTGCAACTCCCAAGTCCATAGCTCTGCACTCCGCTTCAGCTGTCGATCTGGCTACCACTGACTGCTTCTTACTCCTCCAAGAGACCAAGTTGCCTGCTAAAAATATGCAGTATCCCGAGGTAGACCTCCTGTCATCAGCACAACTAGTCCAGTCAGAATCGCAGTAGTCCTCGATGTCCATTTGATTATTCTTTCTGAACATCAGTCCCTTTCCGGGGGCACCCTTCAAGTATCTCAGAATCTGGTATACTGCGTCCATATGACCCTTCCGTGGGTCATACATGTAGCGGCTCACCACACTAACTGCAAAGCATATATCTGGACGTGTGTGGCTCAAATAGATCATCTTGTCCACCAGTCACTGGTATCTGTCCCGGTCAACTGGTTTTTCAGCCTCAGTGTTCAGCTTGAACCTCTGATCGATTGGCGTCGCTGCAGGTTTGCATTCCAACATCTCTGTCTCTGTAAGAAGGTACAGTACATACTTTCTCTGAGAGAGAACAATCTCCTCTGCGTCTCGAGTGATCTCAATCCTAAGGAAGTAGCGAAGAAGACCAAGGTCCTTCACCTCAAATCTTTTGCCAAGCTTCCCTTTGAGTTGGGCAATTTCCTGCTCATCATCTTCCGTGATAATCATGTCAACATACACCGCAAGTATGGTGATGTGGCCTCCACTCCTTCTAAAGAATACAGTGTGATCAGCATTGATCTGCTGATATTCCATCCCTATCATCTCTCTCCTGAATTTGTCAAACCACGCTCGAGGAGACTGCTTCAGTCCATAGAGTGACTTCTTCAGTCTGCAGACCTTGTATGTTGTCTTATTTGTGCCAAATCCTGGTGGTATCTCCATGTAAACCTTCTCTACTAGATCTCCGTGAACAAATACATTCTTCACGTCCAGTTGGTGTAGCTTCCATCCACCATTCGCTGCCAAAGAGATCAAGATCCTGTCAATTGTTAGGTACAGTAATACTATCCAAAAATGCTATAAATGCTCCATGAGAAGAAGAGATATGGTCATAAGAAACAAACTGAACAAGATCCAAACCATATCTGTCCGGAGGATTTTTTGCGTTGATGCGAGTGGTCCTACGTACAGAAAGTGGTGTGGGAGGAGTAGGAGGAATGATATCACCTTAAGGGGATGGTGGTGTAGGTGTCTCGGTAGTTGGAACGAACGCAGGCAAGAGACTTGGCACTGACACTGTAGGTACTGAACCTGCAGTTTCTTTCTCCCTCCTGATGTAGGTAAGTAACTCCCCCTGAGCCGTACGCCTAACACTTCTCATCTTCTCTTCCTGTTTTGCTTCACCTTCATGTTCCTCCTCAATCGTGTCTCCATGCCAAACTTTCAAATCAGTCACCATCAGGTTCTCCATCTCACCCTCTCGCATTATACTAGTAGTATTAGGCGTGTTGTATGAAGTTTTCTCCTTGCGGTAGTATGGCTCATGCTCCCGAAAGTAGACATCCATACTGACAAACTTTTTCTTCTCTACTGGACTCCAGCACACATACCCCTTATGAGTTGCTGAGTAGCCCACGAAGATACACTTGACCGCTCTGGGGTCAAGTTTCACAACTGATGGTCTGTTGTCCTTCACAAAACACACACATCCGAACACCTTCAGTGGAAGTATCCCACTATTATTGTCTTATAATACTTCACATGGGGACTTCCATCCCAGGACTTTCGAAGGCATCATGTTGATGAGTTGAGCTGTTGTTAACACTATATGCCCCCACAGACTTTTTTGGACATTCATGTCGATCATCATACTTCTTGCAGCCTCCAGAAGGTGTCGGTTCTTCATTTCTGCTACTCCATTTTGTGCTGATGTATATGCATAGGTGGTCTGATGCTGGATCCCGTATGCTGACAAGTATTGTGTAAGTGTCATGTTGGTATACTCCGTTCCATTGTCAGACCTCAGTATCTTTACAACTGCGTTGTACTGAGTCTGGACATGCTTATAAAAATCCCGAAAACAAGCAGGTACATCACTCTTATTTTTATCAAATACAGCCAGGTGACAAGAAACACACAATCAATAAAGAAAACAAAATACTTATATCCATTCATAGTGTTAATAGTACATGGACCCCAAACATCGGAATGTACTACCTCAAAAGCAATAGAGCTCCTATGATCCGTACCAACATATGAGCTTCTAGTAAGTTTTTCTAACTCGCATGCATCACATACTATTTTTTTAATCTGTTTTTGCATAAATTTCTAGATATAACTTACTTAAAATATCAAAGAAAGAATGTCCCATTCTCCTATGATGAAGTATCAAAGTCTCCTCAATCCTCTATTGCAGTCCTCTCATTTCAGCCTTCTCTGCCATAGATGCCAGTGCTGAGTCCAGTCCTTCTCGATCTAGGTATCACAGTCCCTCATGCCAAGTGTCAGTCCCAAGTCTTCGTCCCGTCGCATTCTCCTGTAAGATCACCTTAGGAATATAAAAAAAAAATAATGCATTTAAGTTGAAAAATTATAAAACTAATAGACAAGAGACTGACTGGAAAGGATGGAGCATGTAAAATATTTGATAATCTTACTGAATCTGTACAATTAACAGTACCCTTACCGATCACTGGCTGGAAAGTGTTATCTGATGTCTGAATGTTGTCTGCTGATGCTATGTGAGTGTAAGAAGAAAACTCACTAGCATTTTTTGTCATATGCCGAGATGCTCTCGAGTCGATAATCCAGTCTGACGTTTTAATGGAAGACATAGATGCAAGAGCAAGTAACTCGTCAGTACCTTCTGATGTTTGGGCATACATAGCGGCGTTGTCCCCAACGAAGAATGAGGTGGAAGCCTCCTCTGTTCCATTCCTCCTGTCTCCCTTAGTTGACGCTCTCTGCTTCCTCCCCAGCAGGTCAAGCAGTACATGTTCCTCCTCAGTAAAAGTGCCAACAGCTCCTCCATTCCCTTATGCTACCAGCATATTTGTCCGATAACCTTCTCGGCCGTCTCGTCGACCCCCTCGACCACGACCACGTCCTCGAATATATCCTCGTCCACAGAACTGTCCACGTCCACCACCTGAGTCTCCCTCCCTAGGTGGTTTGGTACAAGCATACCGATGATGGCCCATCTCCCAGCAGTTGTAGCACTGCTGATTGTGCTGCCAGGGTTCTCCCTTGGACCCTATGTCGTCCGAGCTGGTAACCGCTAGTGCTGATTTTGCTTCTGAGGGACCACCTGTCCCCGCCTGCAGTCTGATGCGTGTCTTCTCCTGGATCGTGCCCGAGATAGCCTCTTAAAGACTAGGGATCTCTGGTTGGACAAGAAATAAGGTCATCCTCTGTACGAATGCTACAGTCAGCCCTTTGAGGAATTTTATCGTCCTCTCATGCAGACACACATGTCTCTCCTTACACTTTGGGCCCCCGCAGCTCGCTCGTTTTGAGGAGTGATCATAATCCAACCACAGGCGCTCCAACTCTGTGGCATACTCCTGTACCGTCTTTTCTTCATGTACGGTGTCGTCGATCTTCCTCTTTATCTGGAAGATTTGTAAGTTGTTTTCCACACCATCATAGGTCCTCCTCAACTTCTCCCACACATCCTTCACTATCTCAATGCCATCTACTGTGGCGGCAATAGACTGGACTAAAGAGTTGAGAAGCCAGATGTAGATTATCATATGAGTGGACTTTCACTCGTCGCGTCCTGCCGAGCCCTTGTTCGGCTTTGTCTTCTCGTCCGTCAGGAACCCCTCCAGGTTCTTTCCTGCGAGGGTTCTTCTCACCCTCGTGACCAACTCAAATAGGTGGCTGGTCCATCCAGCTTCAGATCGATGGAGGAAAGCTCCAACTTCGGCGACGTTCGTGTCATGCTCTCACCAGCCGACATCTTCATCAACTTCATCAACGTCGCGACCTCTGCAGAATCCAGCTTCTTGATAATCTCCTCCATTGATGCTTCTCCTCTCTGATCACGTCACGCCCGCTCCACGACTCACGCTCGTCCTCGTCATCCGTTCCTAGATCCGAATATGTCTGTTTTTATCAAATCTAGGCATCGGTGTCCTCTTTCGGAATAATTCGAACAATGGCAACAAAGGCACCGTTGTGTGCGGCAAGGGGCGCGCACGTGGGGAAGCGGTCGGCGCTCGTGCTACCGTGGCCGCAGCGGTAGCCGCAGCAGCAGCTGCGCGGAAGGGGGTGGGACTGCTGCGACCGCAGGGGAAAGGGAGGGCTGCTTCGGGTTAGGGTTTTGGTGGCGGGGAGAGAGAGGGAGGAGGGGAAAGGTTAGGGTTTGGTGGCGGCTAGGGTTTGTGGAAAGGTGGTTCTGATACCATGTTGTAATTGATTGATGAGATTATTTCATTGATAGTCTCGTAGGCTTTATATAGCCTTTACATCATGGAATATCCAATGGAATATCTTGTGACATATTCTGGCATCCTAAATATGTCCTCATAATATTCTCATACTAAACATAACATACTTCCATACTAAATATAACATATTCCTATACTAAATATACCAACAGTAAGCAACCTGTAGAGTTAAATTTCAGAAAGGAATTAGATGGTTGAAAAGAGATGGTACTAACAACAATAGCATGCACCAATTGATTAAAGGAACTTTACTTGAACATTTATTCAATTAATATATTAATTTCCTACTATATACGGCTATACCAAGGTTGCCAAAAGATGACAAATGAATGATGGTGGATTTTGAGGAAAAGAACTTTGATACAGAAGCCTGTATCAAAATTTTGATACCCCCTATATATGATAAGTAGGCCCTCCCTCTTTCTTTGTAATCGTGTAAGCACAAATATATATAAACTTTGAGGGGGGAGGGGCACTTGTCATGCAAAGGGGGTATCAAAATTTTGATACGGACTTTTGTATCAAAGTTTTTCTCGGATTTTGATGAGAAGTTAATTCCGTGTAAATGAGTGTAATGGTACATGCATTTATGAGTTCGCTGAGGGTCAGATCAAACATGTGACATGGCAGATAGGTATCTAACACCAAAGGTATTAATATCCCCATGATGCTCCTCATACCATGCAAGCTAACATTGGAAAGTTGTAAAGATTAAATAGCAATATACAACATTGTCGTCGTCATCATCACGCAAACCTTCCTCAAAAATGGTTTTGACCATGGAACACGAGGAATTAGGTTGCATAGACACATACATGTGTTGAGGAAGTGTTGTGTTGAATACGTGCCAGACATGGATACGGGCCTCCAGAGGAGCATCCGTGCAACAGAGGATAAAGCTCGACAAAAGAATTGTAGATGCTTTTCGGACTGGATATGAACTTAACGACGTCCTCTCTGCTTCTGGCAAAATTTCCTACTCAAGGTATCTATGAGCAAGAGAGGGTCTTGGCATCAACCAGTATCTATAAGCAAGAGAGGGTCTTGGCCATTCAGTTTAAGCTTGTGCAACTAAAGATCACGGTCCAACTTCTCCTGGACTAGAAAATTCAAAGAGTCTGGATGAACAGGTAAGATGATAAATCTGATATACGCAATTGCATTCATCTCTAACACAAGCCAACAGGTGAAAGGAATGACACAACCAGTGCATATCATGCAGTATGTAATTACAATAGGCCACCTCCTCCTCTGTGTAGCATGTTGAATGCAAATGCAAAGCGGAACAAAAAGTAGATGTTATAGCACTTGTTGATATATATAGTGTTATTGGGCTTTAGTCCCACATTGGCTAGAATGATAGGAGAGGAGGCTAGCCTCTCCTATATATGTTGTTATTCCATTCACAATAAAATAACTTCAAGTCTCAACATGGTATCAGAGCCTAAAATTGCTTAGAATACCGTCAGAGACCCCTCCTCCACACAAACCCTAACCCTAATCTCATCCTCTTTTCCTTCTTCCACGCCGCCGCTGCCGCCCGCTGCCGCTGCAGCTGCTGCCGCTGCCACCACAGCTGCAGCGCCGCCCCGCTGCTGCTACTGCTGCAGCTGCCGCGCCGCCGCCGCCGCTGCCGCGCTGCTGCCGCTGCTGTGCCGCTGTTGCGGCTGCAACTGCTGCTGCTGCTGCCGTGGTTGCCTCCGAGCACACCACTTTTAGGGCACCTACGCTGTAGGTCAGCCTGAATTAGGGCACCTACGCTGTAGGTCAGCCTGAAAGTTGTTGTACCGCTTTTGCGGCTGCAAGATTCATTGTACCGCTATTGCGGGTACAAGATTCACGCTCGTTCTTGAGATCAATCTCAAGGAGATGCCTATAATCCCTAGATCCGATGAAATCAGACATATTCGGATTTAGGAGAGGACGGCGAGGACGAGCGTGAGTCGTGGAGCAAGTGTGAAGTGATCGAGAAGAAGCATCGATGGAGGAGATTCTCAAGAAGCTGGATGCTGACGATGTGGCGACATTGCTGAAGTTGATAAAGGTGTCGGCTGGTGAAAGCACGATACGAGCACCGCCAAAGTTGGAACTACCCTCCATCGATCTGAAGTTGGATGGACCAGCCACCTATTTGAGTTGGTCACGGCGGGTGAGAAGAACCCTTGCAGGTAAGAACCTGGAGGGATTCTTGACAGGCAAGAAGACAGAGCCGGAAGAGGGCTCGACAGGACGCGACGAGTGGAAATCCACTCATATGGTGATTTATATCTGGCTTCTCAACTCCTTAGTCCAGTCTATTGCTTCCACAGTAGATGGCATTGAGATGGTGAAAGACGTATGGGAGAAATTGAGAAGAACCTATGATGGCATAGGTAACAATCTACGGATCTTCCAGATAAAAGGGGAGATCGACGACACCGTACAAGGCGAGAAGACGGTGCAGGAGTACGCTACGGAGTTGGAACGTCTCTGGCTGGATTATGATCACCATTCCAAACGGGCAAGCTGCGGGGACCCAAAGTGCAAGGAGAGACAGGTGTGTCTGCAGGAGAGGACGATGAAATTCCTTAAGGGACTGACTGCAGCATTCACACAGAGGACAGCCTTACTCCTCGCCCAGCCAGAGATCCCTAGTCTCGAGGAGGCTATCTCAGCCATGATTCAGGAGGAGACGCGGATCAGATTACAGACAGGGACAGGCGCATCATCGACAGGTGCTTTACCCGAAGTGAAGTCAGCACTAGCAGCTACCGGTTCGGGGGATACAGGATCCAAGGGAGAGCTCTGGCAACAGAATCGGCAGTGCTACAACTGTGGGGAGATGGGCCACCATCGATATACTTGTACCAAACCACCTAAGGAGGGAGACTCAGGTGGTGGACGTGGACGAGGATATGCTGGACGTGGACGTGGTCGAGGAGGCCGACGAGGTGGTCGAGGAGGCTATCGGGCAAACCTGCTGGTGGCAGATGGGAATGGAGGAGCTGGCGGCGCCTTTACTGAGGAGGATCAGGCGCTACTGGACCTGCTGGAGAGAAAGCAAAAAGCGTCAATCGAAGGAGACAGGAGAAGTGGAGCAGAGGAGGCATCCACTCCATTCTTCAGAGGCAACGCCGCTATGTATGCCCATCCATCAGAAGGTACTGACGAGTCTCACGCTCTTGCATCTATGTCTTCCCTTAAAATGTCAGACTGGATTATCGACTCAGGAGCATCTCGGCATGTGACCGGAAATGCTAGTAAGTTTTCCTCGTACACTCACCTAGCATCGACAGACACCATTCAGACTACGGATGGTACTTTCCAACCAGTGGTCGGTAAGGGTACTGTTAATTGTACGGGTTCAGTAAGGTTATCCAATGTTTTGCATGCTCCATCCTTCCCAGTCAGTCTCTTGTCTATTAGTTCTATAATTCTCCAACTAAAATGCATTGTTTCTTTTGATATTCCTAAGGTGATCTTCCAGGAGAAAGGGACGGGACGAAGACTTGGGACTGGCACTTGGCATGATGGACTGTGGTACCTAGATCAAGACGGACTGGACTCAGCATTGGTGTCTATGGCAGAGAAGGCTGGAATGGAGGAGCTGCAGCAGAGGACTGAAGACACTTTGATACTTCATCATAGGAGGATGGGGCATTCTTCCTTTGATACTCTAAATAAGTTGTATCCAGATATGTATGCAAAATCAAATAAAAGAAAATTAGTATGTGATGCATGTGAGTTAGGAAAACTTACTAGGAGTTCATATGTTGGAAATGGTCATAAGAGTTCTTCAGTCTTTGAGGTAGTTCATTCTGATGTTTGGGGCCCATGTGCTACTAACACTATGAATGGGTATAAGTATTTTGTTTCGTTTATCGATTGTGCATCTCGTGTCACCTGGCTGTATTTGATGAAGAACAAAAGTGATGTATTTGCTTGTTTTCGGGACTTTCATAAATATGTCCAGACTCAGTATAATGCAGTGGTGAAGATACTGAGATCTGACAATGGGACGGAGTATACCAATAGGACACTTGCAGAGTACTTGTCAGCACATGGAATACAGCATCAGACCTCTTGTGCATATACACCAGCACAAAATGGAGTAGCAGAAAGGAAGAACCGACATCTTCTGGAGACCGCAAGAAGTATGATGATCGACATGAATGTCCCACAACACCTATGGGGATATGCGGTGTTGACAGCAGCTCAACTTATAAACAGGATGCCTTCAAAAGTCCTGGGATAGAAGTCTCCATGTGAAGTATTACAAGGTAATAATAGTGGAATACTTCCACTAAAGGTGTTTGGATGTGTGTGTTTTGTGAAGGACAACAGACCATTCGTTGGAAAACTTGACCCTAGAGCAGTCAAGTGCATCTTCGTGGGCTACTCAGCAACTCAGAAGGGGTATGTATGCTGGAGTCCAGTAGAGAAGAAGAAATTTGTTAGTATGGACGTCCACTTCCGGGAGCATGAGCCATATTACCGCCAGGATGGAACTTCGTATAACACGCCTCATACTACAAGTATAAGGCGAGAGGGGGAGATAGAGAACTTGGAGAATCTGGTGGTAACCGATTTAGAAGTTTGGCATAGAGACACGGTTGAAGAGGAACATGAAGGTGAAGCGGAACAGAGGGAGGAGATGAGAAGTGTTACACCTACGGCTCAGGGGGAGTTACTGACCTACAACAGGAGAAACAACAAGCAGACTACAGGACCAGTACCTACAGTGTCAGTGCCAAGTCCCTTGCCTGCGCCTGTCCCAACTCCTGAGACACCTATACCACCACCCTCCTCATCTACACCACCACCCTCCTCAGGTGATATCGTTCCTCCGATGTCTCCCATACCACTACCTACACGAAGGACTACTCGCAGCAATGCGGGAAATCCTCCGGACAGATATGGTTGGGATCTTGCTAAGTTTGTTTCTTATGATCATATATCTTCTTCTCATGGAGCATTTATAGCATCTTTGGATAGTATTACTGTACCTAACAATTGGCAGGTTGCCAAGAACGATCCAAAGTGGAAAGCGGCAATGCACGAGGAGTTGGAAGCTCTTGAGAAGAATCACACTTGGGAGCTGGTGAGACTGCCAGAAGGAAAAAGAGCAGTTGGATGTAAATGGGTTTTTACTGTGAAACAGAATCCAGATGGACAGGTTGAGCGCTATAAAGCTCGACTGGTGGCAAAAGGATACAGTCAGACGTACGGCATCGACTATGACGAGACCTTTGCACCAGTGGCGAAGATGAGCACTGTCAGGACCTTGATCTCCCTGGCAGCCAATGGAGGGTGGAAGCTACACCAACTGGATGTGAAGAATGCATTTCTTCATGGAGATCTAGTAGAGGAGGTGTACATGGAGATACCACCAGGATTCGGCACAAAACAGACAGAAGGCAAGGTCTGCAGACTGAAGAAGTCTCTCTATGGACTGAAGCAGTCTCCTCGGGCATGGTTTGACAGGTTCAGGAGAGCAATGATAGGGATGGGATATCAGCAGATCAATGCTGATCACACTGTCTTCTTCAGACGGAGTGGAGGCCATATCACCATGCTTGCAGTATATGTAGATGATATGATTATCACAGGCAATGATGAGCAGGAGATCGCCCAACTCAAAGTAAAACTTGGCAAGGAGTTCGAGGTGAAAGATCTTGGCCCTCTTCGATACTTCCTTGGGATTGAGATTGCTCGAGATAATGAGGGAATCGTTCTTTCTCAAAGGAAGTACGCACTGGACCTGCTTACGGAAACAGGGATGATGGGATGTAAACCAGCTACAACACCGATAGACCAGAAGTTTAAACTGGATGCTGAAGCTGGAGAACCAGTTGACCGGGATAGATATCAGAGATTGGTGGGCAAGTTAATCTACTTAAGCCACACTCGACCTGATATCAGCTTTGCGGTAAGTGTAGTAAGCCGCTACATGCATGACCCCCGGAAGGGTCACATGGACGCAGTGTACCAGATTCTGAGGTACTTGAAGGGAGCCCCCGGGAAGGGACTGATCTTCAGAAGAAATAATCATGTAGGCATTGAGGGCTATTGTGATTCTGACTAGGCTAGCTGTGCTGACGACAGGAGATCCACATCGGGATACTGCATATTTGTAGGAGGCAACTTGGTCTCTTGGAGGAGTAAGAAGCAGTCAGTAGTGGCCAGATCAACAGCTGAAGCAGAGTATAGAGCTATGGCCTTGGGAGTCACAGAACTATTGTGGTTGAAGAATATGCTGACGGAGCTAAAGCTGGACCAGGGAGCAAAGATGAAGCTATGGTGTGACAACCAGTCAGCTATTAATATTGCCAACAATCCAGTGCAGCATGACAGGACCAAACATATTGAGATTGACAGATTCTTCATCAAAGAAAAACTGGATAAAGGAGAACTAGAGCTGGGCTATGTTCCAACCAAAGATCAGGTAGCAGACGGACTGACAAAGGGGCTTAGTTCTATCAACATGATGAGAGGATGTGACAAGATGGGCTTAGTGAATATCTTTCGCCCACCTTGAGGGGGAGTGTTGATATATAGTGTTATTGGGCTTTAGTCCCACATTGGCTAGAATGATAGGAGAGGAGGCTAGCCTCTCCTATATATATGTTGTTATTCCATTCACAATAAAATAACTTCAAGTCTCAACAGCACTTGAACAAGCACCAACTGTAAGATGGTGGTCAAATGCCAATGCATTATTCTCCAAAAGATTAATTATGTAGCCATGGAATGATGCTAACCCAAAGACTACCTGTAGTTCTAAGACCTTTGCTTTAGCATCAGAAAAGGGGACATTCTGAAGGGCCTCCATGGGAAAATGAACCTGAGCACATTTTCATTCAGAAATCATCCATCAATCCCACATAACAAGTTATGCACTTGAATATGTTATGTATAGCATGCATCAGAGGGTTGTTTATGTAAAGAAACAAAACAAAACAAAACAAAACAAAACGAAGAAATGAATACGCTCACAAATGAGCATGTTATGAAGGATTTATTACCATGAGAAAGTCATCTGGATTATTATCAAGTAGAGCATCATTAGTAGATGGTGTTCAAAATTTCATCTTGGGGCCCAAAATTTTAAAATAAAGGTAAATGTAGAATGTGTTGGGTTTGTACGAGAATAGTAAAAAATGATGAAATGAGCTTTCGTACCAAAGATTGTGTGGTCAGAAAATTGATGTGGGAAAAAATAATATAAATCTAGAATTGGGCTCCAAATTCGGACTTACTATTCTACAAAATGATTTTCTACATTCTGAATCTAGAAATTATCATGTCCAACCTATAACTCATGTGGGTGTGTTGGGCCTGAAAATCAAGAAATTGAAACCTAGGATAGGTCTTACTATTCTACAAAATGAGCTCTTACACTCTAAATCTAGAATCTAGAAAATGGGATGGGCCTTACTAATGATGCTCTTACAAAACCATATAGGTACAACAGTTCCTGCCAAAAAAAAAAACAATAAGAAAATGCTTCAATGTTTGAAAGGATCATAGATAGATGGTAACTCATGCTATAGTTTTTAAAAGAAAAGACACCAACAAGAGAATAGCCAAACATATAGATTATAGATGCAAGTATGAACTACAAAGATCTATTTTATAGCTATGAAAGAATGAACATATGACTAGGTAATGGACTTAACAGAACAAATATGAACAGAATATATATGTAGAAAATAATGGTTGGATAATTTTATTGATGGACTACTTCACTACTTATAGGGAGTCTAGCTCCTCTACATACTACATATTCCGATGTGGGACTAAAAGTCCCTTATTGATTCTCAACACTCCCCCTCAAGATAGGCGATAGATATTGATCATCCCCATCTTGTTACATAGCTTCGACAGACTTAATGAACTAAGACCCTTAGTCAGACAGTCTGCAACTTGTTCTTCTGAGCGGACATGGTCAATCTTCAGTATCCCTTGTTCCAGCTTCTCCTTGATGAAGAATCGATCAATCTCGATGTGCTTCGTTCTGTCGTGCTGAACTGGATTGTTAGCTATACTTATTGCAGCTTGACTATCGCTCAGAAGACGCAATGGTGCTCCCTTATCCAGCTTCAACTCTGTCAGCAATGCTTTCACCCACAGCAACTCTGACACTCCCAGAGCCATTGCTCTGTATTCTGCTTCAGCTGTCGACCGTGCTACCACTGACTGTTTCTTGCTTCTCCATGAGACCAGATTTCCTCCTACAAAAATACAGTATCCCGTGGTAGACCTTCTGTCGTCTATGCAGCTCGTCCAGTTTGCATCACAGTATCCCTCAACTTCTATGCGTCCATTCTTCTTGAACCATAGCCCCTTTCCCGGCGTTCCTTTCAGATATCTCAAGATCTGAAATACTGCTTCCATATGACCCTTTCTTGGATCATGCATGTAGCGACTCACTACACTCACCGCAAATGAGATATCAGGGCGAGTGTGTCCCAGATAAATCAATCTCCCTACAAGTCTTTGATATCTTTCACGATCAACAGGCTCTCCTGCTTCTGCTCCAAGCTTACACTTCTGGTCAATTGGAGTAACGGCTGCTTTGCATCCCAGCATCCCTGTCTCCTTTAGCAGATCTAGTACGTATTTTCTTTGTGATAGAACAATTTCCTGTTCGCCTTCACACACTTCGATACCTAGAAAGTACCTCATCGCTCCTAAATCCTTCACCTCAAACTCCTTCGCGAGTTTTGACTTCAGCTTAGTGATCTCGACTTCATCATCACCTGTGATCACTATATCATCCACATATACAGCAAGTATAGTGATGTGGCCTCTTGCATGCTGGAGGAAGACCGTATGATCTGCATTTGTTTGACGGTATCCCATGCCTGTAACAGCCTTTCTGAATCTGTCAAACCGGGCTCGAGGAGATTGCTTGAGCCCGTATAGCGACTTCTTCAGTTTACACACCTTTCCTTGCGACGTCCCTCCGTCTGATTCCGTCGCGTAGCACCCTGGCGGGAGCTCCATGTATACTTCTTCTTGCAGGTCCCCATGAAGAAAGGCATTCTTCACATCCAGCTGATACAGCTTCCACCCATAGTTCGCTGCAATGGAGACCAGAGTTCTCACAGTGCTCATTTTTGCTACTGGGGCAAACGTCTCATCATAGTCTATGCCATATGACTGTGTGAATCCTTTTGCAACCAACCTCGCCTTGTACCGCTCTACTTTTTCTTCTGGCGTCTCTTTCACTGTGTACACCCATTTGCATCCCACAGCTTTCTTTCCTTTGGATAATGGAACCAGCTTCCATGTCTTATTTTTCTCTAGTGCCCCAAGTTCTTTCATCATTGCAGCTTTCCGCCTTGGATCTTTCTTTGCTTCCTGCCAACACTTGGGCAACGAAGTAGAGTCTAACGATGCAATGAAGGCTCGATAATTCGAAAAAATGTTAGAATAAGACAAGAAGTTGGCAATGTCATGTTCATAATCATCAAAACGAGCAGGAGCCTTACCCGTATTGATGCGAGAAGATCTCCTTAAGGGAGCAATAGGTGGTGGAGAGATCATTCCATCCGAGTCGGAGAGATCCGCATCAGAATCCGAGTGATTCAGTGCGGGGGCAACATCTTCAGGAGTTGGAACAGGAGTAGACGAGGGACTTGGTACAGTAGGCACAGGGCACGGCATAGGCACAGTACTGGACTTCTGTTGTCTCCTTCTGTAGACTTGGAGCTCCTTTTCCCTTGTCTGCTGCTCCCCCTGCGGAACATATGTATCTTCTTCTTCATTCTCTGTATCTGAGTCACTGTGCTCTCCCCCTTTCGTCCAGTTTTCTACAACCGGACACGGACCGATCCGACGACCACATTTGGGCTTATTATCTCCCCCTCACATCTAACACCATCTGTGTTAGGTGTGTCACCAAATGCTGAACCTTCATCCGAACCATAGTATGGTTCGAGTTCTCTGAATGTAACGTCCATGCTTACAAACATCTTACGCTCGACTGGACTCCAACAGGCATATTCCTTCTGAGTCGCCGTGTAACCGACAAAGACACATTTAACTGCCCTAGGATCCAGTTTGCCAACGCCTGGCCTATTATCTTGGACAAAACACACACATCCAAAAATTTTCGGTGGAACAGTGTATGTAGTTGCCCCAGTAAGCATCTCCAACGGTGTCTTCCAGTCCAATACTTGAGATGGCATTCTGTTGATGAGATAAGAGGCCGTCAACATAGCCTGTCCCCATAAGTGTTTCGGGACATTCATAGCCAGCATCATCGTCCGTGCGACTTCCAGCAGGTGTCGGTTCTTTCGTTCAGCCACACCATTTTGTGCCGGACTATAAGCACATGAAGTTTGATGTAGTATTCCATGAGTGGAAAAATACTCAGCAACCCGTTTATTAGTATACTCCGTCCCATTGTCAGACCGGAAACACTTAATTTTAGCGTCATATTGTGTTTCCACCCATCGATGAAAGTTCCGAAAGGCCTCAAGGACGTCACTTTTATTCTTCATAAGGTAGACCCATGTCACGCGGGTGTAACAGTCAATAAAGGTGACGAACCATCGAAAGCCGTTAATTCCGGTTGTAGGACAAGGGCCCCATACGTCCGAATGTATCATGTCAAAAGCAGCGGAACTTCTATTCCCCGAGCTCACATACGAGCTTCTGGTATGTTTTCCCAACTCACAAGCATTACAAAATAACTTCTCTTTATTAGCCCTTTGATATAAGGACGGATACATTCGACTAATAACTTTAAAAGAGGAATGACCGACACGCTGGTGGTGGAGTAGCAAGTCGGCTTCAACACTGCGACAGGAAGCTTCTGGTGGTGCGTCTGCTACCAAGGATGCCAATGCGTTGTCCAGTCCAGTCCTGTCTAAATACCACAGTCCCTTATGCCATGTGCCAGTCCCAACTCGTCGTCCTGTCCCTTTCTCCTGAAAAGTCACCGTAGGAATGTCAAAGGAAACAGTACAGTTAAGATCAAGTATAATGGCACTAATTGATAGAAGATTGACAGAAAAAGACGGAGCATGTAAGACATTGATTAGAGTGATGGAAGGGGTGCATGCGACAGTGCCTTTATCCATTACAGGGTTGGATGTACCATCAGCGGTCTGAATACTCTCCGGCAATGGTAGGTGAGTATAGTCCTGAAATGCACCACGGGATCCCGTGACATGGCGAGATGCCCCAGAGTCCATAATCCATCCTGGCTGATGGACAGATGCAAGAGCACGCACAGAATTACCGGTGCTGGTTTGGGCAAAGCAAGTGATGTGATCTCCCGAGGTAGAAGACGCCCCAGGACTGTCGGCCGAACCCAGCTTTGTGCCTCGCAACTTCTCAAGGAACTCCCGCTCAAGCGTGGTTATTTCAACCAGTTGATTCTCTCCCCCTTCCTCCGCCAGATTTGCTTTGTGTCCGCCCCTTCTACCAGCATATCCTCCTTTACTACCACGTCGGCCTCCACGACCCCGTCCTCTATCATTAGACTGATTGCGCAAGGGTTTTGGACAAAATCGGATGTAATGTCCGGAGTCACCACAATTGTGGCAAACACCACCCACAGATGGAGGTTGATTGAAGGCAGCAAGGGCAGACTTGTCAACTGCGTCTTGCTCCCCCTGGTAGGAGCCCTTGTTGGACATCAACTTCAGTCGAGCTTCTTCCTGTGTCATGACGGCTATAGCTTCTTCCAAGGTCGGAAGCGTGGGTTGGGATAGGAGGATATTCCGTCTCTGCTCAAATACAGGGTGTAGTCCCTTCAGGAATTTCATCATATGCTGCCGCGAAATATAAGCCAGGAACGTCTGAAAGTACTTCGTGAATGTCGGTTCGACTTGTGCATCTTCCATCCCAAGAGGATCATAATGATCTAGATCAGACCAGTACTTCTTCAACAGGGCGGCGTACTCAGAGATGGTACGTTCGTCTTGGGCCACCCTATCGAGTTCATCTTGCAGTTGAAAGACTCGCATAGGGTTGCCGGAGCCGGAGTACATATCTTTTAGAGTTCGCCATATATCAGCAGCAGCCTCCATTGCCTCGACATTGCCCGACACCTGGTCGGTTAATGAGGCAGTCAACCACCCAGCCACTACGTTGTTGACAATCTCCCAAACAGCAAATTCCTTTGCGGAGTGATCGGCTGGCGCCTTGGCTTGGCCAGTGACATAGCCAACCAAGCCACGTCCCTTCAGCGTCCGCATCGCCTGCCGCGACCACTTCAAGTAGTTAGACGTTCCTTCCAACTTCGTCTCCAGCTTCTCCAATTTTCCCATTTTGTAAGGTGACGGATCCACATCAGTATGGATCACACGTGGGGTTGCCTCGGTTAATCTCTTTGATAAGATATCATCAACCAAGGCCTTCATCTCTTCGGCCGTCAGTTTGCCACTGATCGAATCCATGGCTTCTTCAACTGTGAACCCTATTCGTCGTCTTCTTCGGCTTCTTCGACGTCGGAGTCGGCAACTTCCCCAACTTCGTCGTCTTCGTCGTCTTCGTCGTTTTCTTCGACGTCACAGACTTTACGAATGCGCTACTAACTTGGCCAGCACCGGCGCGCGCATGTAAAGTGAACACGTCAGGTCACCAGAGAAGACATGATCAGTCTCTGTAGAGATCCCGATGTGAAGAAGGAATAACAAATAAAGCATTTGTTAGTTCCAAACGGCGTAAGCGGGGATCAGAGTTGGTGCAAATAAAGCATTTGGCAGCCGTCTGTCTTCGAAATACGCTATTTTTTTTTACGGCTAGGGTTTGTAGTAGATGGAAAGGCTAGGGTTAGACATGGTGGTGGCTAGGGTTAGAGTTTGGGAAGGGGGGGCGCCGATGGTCGGGGGGGGGGGGGGGGCTGCTGCTTCGGGGGGGCTGCTGCTTCGGGGGGGTCGGGAGGGGGGGGTCCGGGGAGGGGGGGGTCGGGGGGACTGCTGCTTCGGGGGGGTCGGGGGGGGGGGGGGGGGGGGGGGTCGGGGGGGGGGGGGGGGTCGGGGTCGGGGGGGCTGCTGCTTCGGGGGGGTTGGGGGGGGGCTAGGGTGGTGGAGGTCGGTAGGGGGAAGGGTCGGGGGTTCGGGGGGCTAAAAAAATTTTTTTTTTTTTTTTTTTTTTTTTGTGGAGAGAGAGAGAGAGAGAGAGAGAGTTATGGCTCTGATACCATGTAGAAAATAATGGTTGGATAATTTTATTGATGGACTACTTCACTACTTATAGGGAGTCTAGCTCCTCTACATACTACATATTCCGATGTGGGACTAAAAGTCCCTTATTGATTCTCAACAATATATAACCAGCCAGTCAATCATAGACAATACACATCATGTAAAAATGACTGCTACAGATCAAACAAAACATTCAAACTTCGTAGAGAGAGTTCCTGACAAAAAATGTGGCCTGCTTTGTCTTCCCACTCAATTGTGAGGTTGAGCAGCTGTAATCCAAATGTTGTTTAGCAAAATACATCTATTAAATAAAAATAGTGAATTTGAATGTAGAATGGCGTACAGTGATGCCTCTATTTGAACTATTCCTGTCATTACCATTATATTAGAATAATCCCTCTCCCTTGTATGGAAATAGTGTAGCTCCATATATGCCAAAAGATTATGATCATAAAGTAGTTAGTCACATCCTGGCACATATATAGTTCTATACAAGCATGTATATAGCAGTTTGTTAAGGCAGTGAGGCAGCAAGTGTAGTGCCCCGCTCCTAACGGTGGCATTGTGTTGGCTTGTGGCCAGTATAACCCACTAGGGAGATGGATTAAGTGAAAAAATTCTTTCGGCATCTAATCGACCGGAACAAATGTATTGAGATCATTCCTAGTCATGGATTGGCTTCTGTTCTTAGATTACTCGCATATTGCCTCAAGAAAGTTACAAACTCGTGAAGATGCACGCAGTCACGCACCTCCAGTGTTGTCACGGCGCAAGGCGCATCACACGTAGACATAATACTCAAGGCGCAAGGCTTATGGCATGGTACATGCCTCATGGAAGTGAGGCACACATTTTTTTTAAACTCTAAAAACACAATAAATTATAAAAGTGATTGCAATATCCTAATCAATCATTTATGGTGTAGATAGTTTAGAAAAATTGTAAATTTTAACAATCTCACCCGAGGGGCAGCTGGACTCGACAATGACAGACAGCTCGTAAAGATGTAAAGGAAGATCGATGCTAGCCTCACGATAGTATCGTGAGAGAAAAAATATATAATAATTCACAAGAAATAAGTTGCAAAATAAAAGAGCTCACTTGAGAAAGAACAACTAGACTTTTGTAGGAAAATTTTATTGATGCAGAAAAACCATCGGCAAAGACCGAATTGACCAAATTGAAGTTATAAAAAGAGGAGCAATTATTGAAATTGTAATTTTTTTTTTAAGAACATAAGTAATGATCTTCCAGTTCCTGAGAGAGATCACAAAAACTCCGTTTCCATCAAATATTGAATGGAATCTTTCGAGCGGGCCCCATTCCTTATCCTAGTGAAGTAGCTAAAATGGTAGGGAGTACAAAGCAATTCAAAAGAAAGAAGTGAGGAGAATTCAAAATAATTGAAGTGTGTTGTTTGACATTTATGTGAGAGTTTAAAGAAACACTTCGAAGATTACAATCGAGAATGTAAGAAGGAACTCCTAAACATGAATTATAATTACATTTTATTTTTTTATTTTGGTTGTGATGGCGGAGGATTGATTCTTTACTCCGTTGACGATCTGACGATGAAGAAGAACTGCCAGACTTAACTTCACTAGCTAAGAGGAATAGCAAGAACTCTCTCTGGAATGCTTTGGTACTCTTGAGGAATGAGAGGAACCAGGGTCTTGAATGGAGGGGAACTTACCCTATTTATAGCATGGGAGAAGATTAGCATACGCGCCTGCAAGCGACAAGCGTGTGGGTCTTTAACTTCCACGTGGTGCTCCTTAGCAGAGTTCAGTTGCAACCGTGCGTGCACTTCACTGGTTTGCTGATTGCCACTTGGCAAGTTGTTGAGATTTGTTGTTTGGAGAAAATTTTGGACTGTTTAAAGTTCGTTCTTTGGCAAGACTGAATTTTCGACACGTGGCACGTGCCGATAGTTTGAAAATCCCGTTCAGTTGCAACCAACAAGATACTCGTGCCTAGGAATCACTGTTTTAGAAGGCGCGTCTTCGTAGAGGAAGGGAACTAGAGTGGAAGATTTAAAAATATGGTGCGGGGGCAAAGGCTCACGTGCCTAGGCGTGACTCGCGCCTGAGGGAAAACCTCAGTGGTACGCGCCTTTAGAAGAAGCTCGGGTGGCACGCGCCTGAGTTACGCGCCTATCCCACTTGAGTAAATGTACTGTTTTCGAGATGAGTGAACTTCGTCTTTTGTGCCAATTGCCGCCTTTTGCACGGGGATCGAAGCGCTCAGCCGAAAGTCTCGAAAAATGTGCAGTCTTGGGAACACGATCTTGGACGCGGGCGGATCGACGCCTAGGTGAGGCGTGGGTAGCATTGCGCCCAGATGAGGCGCGGGTAACACAACACCCAGTTGAGGCGCAGGTAACTAACTTTTTGACGAAGGCTTATGATTATTCGTTGCCTGCACCTTTACGCTTTTGCACGGGGATCGAGACGTTCAGCTCGAGGTCCGAGAGTCATTAATTTTGAGGCACAGATGACCAGCCGTATGTATCAATTTCCATACTTCTACATGTGTCATGCTGAATGGTAGAGAGTGGACCCTTTTGGATATATAATCCAAATCGAGAGAGTGTGGATATATAATCCAAATCGAGAGAGATGGAGTTACGTGAATAGCCGTCTAAGATATTCGGAATTAAGGATTTGCTTGAAATTCCGTAAAGAAGAAGAAGAAGCAGCAGCAGCAGCAGCATATCTAAATATGGTAGGAAAAAAAAAAGGTCTCATCCTTCGATATCATGAAAATGCCATATAATTTATTCAACTGACAATATTAAACATAGTACATCACGCCATCGCCCAATTTGACTACTTTTTTTCCGAAAAATACAGAAAGTCAATTGGCTGAAACAAGTGGAACCTTAAACAATACCAAAAGGTTTGGAAACCAAAATATGCATTGAGATCTCAAATCTATTTCTTCTAGAGGAAGATATTAAACTCTAAACCGAGGTGCAGACATAGAGTCAAACCAAATCTCTATTATAGCATCATATTCCAGGACAAGCACAGAAACTACCAACCAGCCTATGACTGAGTTAGGAAAGATGGTAACAGGAGAGAGATTCAGTTGAACTGAGATTCTGAGATGATGCTGATTCCATTTGTGTAGCGACAAATGTCGATACCATAACCATTAACAGCAGATAAACTAATTATCATATGACAAGTAGACAACCCACTTTCTGCTCCCATAACTACTCGGAAACAATATAACTCCTGGCATTACATCGAATGTCAGCAAATATTTTCAGACCAACAATGGAATCGATACAATAAAGCTCATAGGTTACAGCTTGCAGACACATCAACAAACAAGAGAAGACCGAAGATACGGTGCGCGGGAGAAATGTATGCACGACACAATAACGCTCATAGGTTACAGCTTGCAGATACATATGCAAACAAGATAAGACTGAAGAGACGGTGCGCAGGAGATACGTATGCACGACACAATACAGCTCAATAGGTTACAGCTTGCAGATACATCAGCAAACAAGAGAAGACCGAAGAGACGGTGCGCAGGAGAAATGTATGCACGAAGCCCAGCGTACCACCGACTCCGAGACCATGAGATCAAGCTGCTCGCCGAGTCCGATGGTGTGGTTTCTCTTGCTCCTCAAGTGAATGTTCTCTCTAGAAGTACTGGCAACCGTCCCCCTTCTGAACTCGCTCCCTCTGTTCTCCCAGATGTCATGACCATTGTCTGGAGACACAAGTTGCTTGCCAATGCTGGGATCTGCAACCGTGATGTATAGAATATGAGGCTCGTGTCTAGAAGAACAACATAAACAAACTCTTGAGCGGGACATAGGCTGGTTGATTTACCTCTGCGAATTATGTTTGAGTTTGAACTGTCATTTCCAAAAGCCAATGGGTTTTCTTGAACATCTGAAGGAGGCAGGCTGAAAAATGAAAAGCTAGGCATCGACGGGATAGGAGATGAGAACCCCATGCTACTAGATTCATAGCTGTTCTCAAGGGAGAAGCCAGTGGTAGAGCGGAAAGGGCTGGCATCATTATCAAATGTGGAAAATGATGATCGGCAAGTGAATGTAGGGGAAGAAGCATCCGGCTGGTTATGGCAAGAAACAGGAGAAGTGAAACCAAAACCAAAACTGAAGTCACGAGTTGTGGATATTTGCATCGTAGATAAGGAACTTGCTCCTGAATTTAGTTCTCGTCCAAATTTAACTATACTACCATGTGCATATGGAGTTTGTGATGAACAAGAGCTTCGCTTTATCCAGGAATGTTCTGTAAAAAGAAACAATAAGCCAACTCAATGAAATGCATATCTCACAAATGACTATCAATCTGTGTGACAATATAAGGATCTCCAAACTGAGGGAAACCCCGATGAATATGTCGTCTAAGTGAATTATTGAATGTACAAAATAAAACAAACAAACAATCAGGAGTTGCAAAAGACAAACCAAGAAAGCTTCTGAAAGAGATGAAAGAATACGTATACTGACGGCAGTGGAAACCCTCTAAACAAATAGTTACCAAAAGTTTATCAAGAACAAACTGAACAAGCAAATATGCAAATGAACTACACATAAAGATCATCGTGATGTTATCCATATAAAAGAAAAGATCTTAAGATATTTCATTGTTTACCATCACCTGAATGAAGCTCCAAATAAATCATAAATTATTTATGTACTTCATTCTTACAGTTATTGAGTTCTGAAGTCTTCTTAAATGGTGATGATTAGTAGTTATGTTTCAAAGATTACAAAGTATTGACATGCTAACTAACAGGATTCTTTTACTATTTCATGTACCATTCACAATATATACATGTAATAGTTATAGGTCATTCTTTGTAAATACTATTTGTTGTTGATGATGCCAACTTTATAAGATTGCGTACGTGAGTTCATGTGCTTGATTTTGATTGAACTAGAAGAAAAATATAGTAGTTTTACATCTTTATCCTAAACGTGTGCATGTATGGCAAATCTTCCGCATTTATTCCTGAAACTCACTCATACAGTCTTACCACA
This sequence comes from Iris pallida, assembly GCA_029216955.1. Lineage (NCBI taxonomy): Eukaryota > Viridiplantae > Streptophyta > Magnoliopsida > Asparagales > Iridaceae > Iris > Iris pallida. The sequence continues at coordinate 10,492,490 of JANAVB010009398.1, read as the reverse complement.
GTGAATCTATTAAAAAACCAACTTCTGACTATAAGATAGTTAAGTATAGAAGCCAAAGAAGAGTCATATATGTTCTCTGCTTCTTTATCATAACAAGCGACTGAAATAGCAAAACTCCTATCAAATTCAACTCTTACAAAAGCCCAGGTCAAGATTTATATCACTTTCTCAAGTAATGCAAAATCCCCTAACTGTTCAACACTAAAGAATGAATGTATGGAGAAGTTAGACTTACCTAAAACCTGTTTTGCAGTCAGTCTGTGAGCAGGATCCCTACATAGCATTCTTGTGACCAATTCCCTTGCAGACTCTGACACACCATCCCATGGATCAGAAAGAAACTGGAGATCTGCAGATCTAACTGATTCAAATATCCTTGACTTAGTATTCCCCCAGAAGGGAGGCATCCCACTAAGAAGAATGTATAAAATAACCCCAGCGCTCCACACATCAGCTGCTTCATTGTATCCACCTGCCAGTACCTCTGGTGCTATGTAGAAAGGACTCCCCACCGTCCCATACAAGCTCTTGCCTGTATTTCCACGACATCAAAACCAATATTAATATCTGTAACACATAGAATCGAATTATGGAATTAAAGTAGGTTGCTGTTTCTACTAATATTAATATTTCAATGATAGCAGGCAATGGAAATTGTAATAACGACAATCAAGCTCTAAATCAAGTCAACTTATTCGGATGCATCTAGATCATGAAAATAAGAAACATTTTATGTTACTCCTTAAAATCATTTATTTCATGCATACTCAATGCATAAAAGCATAAGCATGATACCTCCTTAGCTTTAAATTTCAGCTGATATTCAACAATGTTTAATCACCTGGAGAAAAAAAAACTGTTTCATGCTACTTCACATCCCATTAATGTGGGTATTGTGAATTTGTACTAAAATTGCTGATCGTGATTTGTAAATCATGAAAACCCTTGTTATATTATAAGCGTTCATCAATCACACTCTTAATGCATATGTTAGCAATCTCAACAAGTTATAACAAACTATATAGTGTACCATACTCTTGTGTTGGATCAAATACAAATCAGAAAACTAGAAACAGATTTGAAATGTATATATACCTGGCTTAATATAAGTAGCGAGCCCAAAATCTGCAAGCTTAATTGGAGAGGACGACGACTTGTTAGCCAGCAGAATGTTCTCAGGCTTAAGATCCCTATGAACAATCCCATTGTCATGGCAGTACATGACAACCTCCATAAGAGGACGAAAAAGAAGAGCAGCATCCGTCTCTGAGAACCGACCATGCTTCTCAATCCGGTGAAACAACTCCCCACCAGCGCACAACTCCATAACCAGATGCACACACGACTCCTCCTCATAGACGGCCTTGAGGTCGACCACATTCGGGTGACCCGAGAGCCGGGCCATGACCTCGATTTCCAATTTCACGCTACGGATATCATCAGGCGAGACAAGGCGGTCCTTGGCAATGGACTTGCAAGCCAAGGACTCGGCGGTGACCATGTCGGTGCAGACACGGATGACGCCAAATTGGCCCCAACCCAGTTGGTCCCCAAGAACATATCTATCTTCCAAATACGAGATATTGGTGGTATCTAAGATTGGATTAACAAGTCCGGGGACCTTGTAATGATTTCTGCTTATGTTATTGCTGTTGCCATTGGCAACAACAGCCATAACCTATACTTTCCTGAGTAACCCAAATCCCCAGATCAAAACCCTAATCTCACCATGTGGCAAAAACGGGGAAAATCACAAATTTTTCAGAAATTTAAACGAAATATTGTGATTCCTGAAATGGGTTTACTCAGGATTGAGCAAAAACCCAGAATCGCGGATCAAAAACCTAATTTGGCAAATGAGTTTACTTCTGATTTGGGGGAACCCAGAATCAAGGATCAAAATTGGAACATGCACAATGATGAATGAAGACCAAGCCAAAATTATTCAGAATCCCGTGTCAAAGCCCTAATTTGGCAAATGGGTTTACTTGTAATTTGGGGGAAAACCCAGAATCAAGGATCAAAATTTGAACTTGCATAATGATGAATGAAGACCAAACCAGATCGATTCGGAATTCAAAACCCTAATTTGGCAAATGGGTTTACTTCTATTTCGGGTAAACCCCGAATCAAGGATCAGAAACCAAACTTAGGTAACGATGAAGACAAAACCAAATTGATTCAGAATTCCGGATCAAAACCCTAATTTACGAATTGGGTTTTACTTCAGAATCAATGATCAAGATTGGAACTTTGCCAACGGAAAAGGCCCCCAAAACCAAGTTGGTTCAGAATGATGAGCAAAGAGTGGAACTTTCACTAAGAAATACGAACGACAGGAAAGAACAGAGTAGTAGATCTCTTACTTCAGCATCAGCAGCAGCAGCAGCGGAAGAGGAAGAAGCAGCAGAGACGTGCAGCAGAAGAAGAAAGCTTAGGTTTTGTGGATGATTTGTGACGAAACCAACAAACTTCAGAAGAAGAAGAAAAACAAAGAAAGTTTCTGCAAATGAAGAGAGGTCAATAGAAACTTTTACTTTTTGAGTTATAGAAATCTAATTTTTCAGTGGAAGGGAGAGACGGGGAAGGTACGGTTGTTCACAGTTTTGTGGTCATCATTTCAAATATATGATATTTGGGTATTTTTGCATATAAGTTCCCCCACCACGTATATTTTCAATAAAACCCCTAAAATTACGTTAATTGTATATAAAATTTTCAAATCATAGAAAAATGGAGTTATGAGTTCCTCCGGCTAACTCAAATCTCTCAAGCGCTGACAATAATAGTTTTAAATGACAGTTCTTTCACCCAAATTTTAATTAATCTAATTAAAAACTATATCTTCTTTGAAGAAAATAAAGAAGTAGATATGATAAGTCTATGTGACGGGTTGAACGTGAATGACGAGGTCCATGACGTCGGAGCTAGGGGGAGAGGATTGAGGGAGGAGACGAAGTTAGTGATGAAGGTGCTTGTCTCATTAGAGCGGATGACGTTGAGGAGGGAGGGGGCATCAACAGAGAAGAAGATGAAGAGGCGGTTGCCCGGGAGGGGGGGGGGACTTGAGGGAGTGGTCGAGGTGGTCATAAAAGGGACAAGACTTGAGGGAGCGTTCGAGGTGGTCATAAAAGGGACAATAGCATCCACCCAACGAACATTGTGACACGCGACAACGAGGAGGAGGACCTCTACGTTTATGACGTATGAGAGGTCAGTGACAGTCGTTGCGGAGGAGTCATGATTATGATCTTGATCTTCTTCTTTGTGTTATTCGCTGGGGTTGGACTTGGAATAAGTATTTAGTGGAGAGAGAGAGAGAGAGAGAGAGAGAGAGATGGAAGATCTATATATATGACAACACACTCTTTGTAATGCATGTGGTTCGTATTACGTATCTCGATATACGTGTACGTATTTAGACTCGTATTTGCATATTTTCCTGCTTGATTTATTGGACATTTCTTTGCTTGGTTCATCTTGGTTCGGTTTGACTTGTTGGCTTGGTTCGGTTTTGTTGGAGAACCAACCCACCTACCTACCACCACCATCCCCATTTATTAGCCCACTCCTCTTTCTCTCTCTTCATTAATCTTCTTCTTCCTCCATTAACTCTTCACCTACCAGGAAGAGAGCTTAGGCAAGTGCAGCTTATTTCATGGACGAACCCAAATTTTATTGTTCTATTTTCTTCTCCACAAGATTCTAATACACTTTAGTATTTGGCATTTCTAATTTTTATGGCTCAATTTGTGTAGATCTAAGTTTATTGTATTTTTGGATTTCTTGGGTTTTGATCTACTTAACATTGTTATTTTCAAGTTTTGATGGTTCCATGTTGTAGAGCATTCGATTCTGCCCCATTTTGACCTATGGAAGTTCGAATTTGGACTTCGGATGAAGGATTTATGAACCTGGAAGCCATGGACTCCATAGTTCTTCTTCTCGGACAAGCAGAGAAGAAGAAGAACAGTTTCTCAGCCGCATGACAGTTTTCTAGCCGCATGGAAGTACTTGACCGCATGAATGTTTATGCGGCAAGTCTCTTTCAGCCGCATATGACCGATTCTCCCGCAGCCGCATGAGATGTTTCTTCCGCTGCCGCATAAGCCATGGCGCTTTTAGCCGCATAGGCCCACAGTACTTCCTGCCGCATGAGCTCCCTCGAACCGAGCCGCATAAGATTCGTCCTCTCCTGGCCGCATAAGACTCCATGATCCAGCCGCATGAACCTCTGCACTTCTCAGCCGCAGGAAGTCAACTCCTCAACCGCATAAGCCTCGGCATAGTCCAGCCGCATGAACTCAATTATCCTTAGCCGCATGGAGTCAATCCCCCCCAGCCGCATAAGACTCCACTTGAATATAGCCGCATATGACTTGTACTTTCCAGCCGCATAAGGCCTTGCTCCCCGCGAGCCGCATAAGACCTTTTCATCTCAGCCGCATATGCTCATCTCCCTTGAGCCGCATGAGACCCTTCATCTCCAGCCGCATATGCCCCGTCTCCCCCAGCCGCAATGCCTAGTTTCTTCCTAGCCGCATGGCCTTTTATAGCTCTGGTCTATTATTATTATTATTATTATTATTATTATTATTATTATTATTATTATTATTATTATTATTATATTATAATGTTACATAATGCTTATATAACTTGGGTCTCTGGATAGATGGCTTGTACTACGAAGATTTTGCACATATTTCCTGAACACGACAGTGGCCCGCCGTGGCGCACTCTTGACAGGTAAATTGACATGATATATCACGACATGCTGTTACGACATCTGGCACGACATGACAAGTATGAATGAACTGGACACCGTGGACGATTGTGTTTGTACAATAAACCAGTACTGTCTTGCATCATGTCTAGGATGGGATCCCTGAGTACCACGGTCAGGGATACCTACTGCAATTGACTAAGGCTAATAAACTAGAATAATTCAGTAGTCATGAAGAGATTTTCCAGCTACAGACAATCCCGTTATCTGGGCGCACCAAGTGGACTTGTAGCCTACCGACGAGTAGGGCACATCTCCAGCATACAGTCACGTGTTGCATCCTTCATAAGCGGACATTCGACCTGGATAACCTGGATGGTCTGTCTGTAGGGCTTGTGGCTGTTGGGATAATCTCATTGCATCTTGCTAGTAACTAGGCCTGTGATAACCCTAGTTAGTTAAAGTAGCAAGTCGTACTCACTGATTGGCCGTGATTGATTGGATGGAGTTTAGTCTAGCTTAGTCTTGTCCTGATCCTGTACAAGATTATGACATGACATGATTACTTATGCTTGTCTTAACTATAACGATCAGGGAACCAGTTCTGTTCAGGCGAAGGGTTACAACCCCGCTCCTTGTTTGGTTTAAGGGTTGTAACCTGGCTCCCAGAGCAGTTCTGTGTCCTCTTGTCACGACCCGCTACCCAAATTGTTGGGCCGGGCCGAGTCATGTCCAACCTACGCTTGAGATAAAGCGTAGTAAGCTGTTCTAAAGACAACAAGATAAGACTAAATGTGCTAACAGTTCTATAAGTAAAATAAAAGTCTTAAATGCTCCAAACACAAAAGTCGTCTCATATAGTAATAAGTCCAAGTACAAGTCTGAAATGTAAAACTGGATACATGTCCAGTTACAAAATACGTAGTCTAATACATGACTACACTAAATATCCCAAGCAACTACGCAAACTAGACGAGTTTCTCCGCAGGTACATCCTCGTAAGGCAAAGCCTGGTCCTCGGCAGTATCTCCATAATATGAGTCGCAGAGTAACTCCTCCTCAGTAAGGATACCTACAACGTTATCCTGTCAGGACGGGAGCAAGTACTGATTCTAACAAGCTAGCATATGAAACATGGAAATGAACATAAGAGGAATAACTGGAAACATGGCATCACATAATCTATCATGGCAAGGACACATATGTCATAGAGACAGATGTATATGTAATGTTTAAAACTGTAGCAGGTACGTGATCGTCAATAGGTGTACAATGTGCAGGGGCACATAATGAAATGTACTTCCGTACAAGTGATAAGACGATAGATGTACATACGTACAAATCCGCTTTGAGATAAAGCCTACGACAAGGTATACATATAAAATGTCAACCTTGCTCGGTACATACGTACGGAGAAGGGGGCATGATCACGTACACTACTAACAGTTTCTCCATAACCCATATTCTAATCATGTGAGAGATACATAAAGACTGGTCTAAGCATGGTAGTGACTGAAAGTACAACATGTGAAGATTTAACTTGCTACCCAAAGGATCAGTATTTAACATGGTTGGATTCGCAGTTCATTGATGTAACAGTATGTAAAGTTTGTAGAAAGTACTTGCCTCTAGCAAAGCAAGCTACGATAAAAATACCATAGATGCCTGGTAACTCGTCACTGTAGAAATAAATACATAAACTTAGTTTTTACACTAAGTTAAACACTAAGACACTAAGTGGTGCCACACGACTTTCTGGTTGGACACCTAGCCAAAATGATTACTTTAGCATAGGAGACCAATGTGGGGTGACACACTACTATAACTAACTTTCTATGGTCTTTACGCTAGTGCGGGGTGAGGTCCAATATGACTAAAACACAAAACAACACTAAAAGTTACAAGTCGTAATTATTCAATAAGTAAATCAACTGTACATTGTGTTCCAACAATTTTTGAGATAGATAAAAAGCTCAATTTTACATAAAATAAAGTACAAAAATGATCCTTGTTAATTATAGAAATTTATTATAATTTTTCTGGAATTTATTAACCAGTACATGTATTTTATAAAAATCAGTTTTCATAAGTACACAGAAAGTGAGTTCTGGTTTCATATGCCAAAACAGTGGCAAAATTGTAAATTAAATACTGCAAAAATTATGATAAATTAGCTAAATTAACAAAGTATCTAAATACTATTTTTCCAGAATTTTAACAGCAATTAAAGTATTTTTAGAAATTTAAAAACAGCATGGTACACAATTGAAATTAAATAATTAATTATCTGCGTATTTTGTCCATGTACATAATTTGAACCATAGTTCAAATACAGGACCCAAGGTCATGAATCAAGTCCAATATGACTTGTACAGGTCTTGAATGTGTGAAAACACATTTGAACCCAAAAACCCATGCTAGGCTTCGACACCAAATGGTTGCAGTAATTAAAATACACAAAAATACAAAGTGGTAAAAGTACAAAATAAATATTAATATTTTAACAAGATAAATTTATACATAGTAGTCATATAAATATGACAAGTATATTTACATATATTAAAGTATAATATATGTACAATATTACGTAAATTACATAGGCTAAATAGTTATGTATGCATACACATATATATATATATATATATATATATATATATATATATATATATATATATATATATATATATATATATATATATATATATATATATATATATATATATATATATATATATATATATATATTATATATATTTTATATATATATATATATTTTATATATATATATATATATTTTATATATATATATATATATATATATATATATATATATATATATATATATATATATATATATATTATAATTACTGTTATTATATATGTATATTTACTGTTATATATATATATATATATATATATATATATATATATAATTAAAAACAAAAGAAAAGAAAAAGAAAATTAAAAAAACAAAACACAACAGAGCCTAAGGCTCGAACTCGGGCCACTGAGCGCGGGGGGGGAGGGGGGGTTTTAAACTCGCGCGCTGACCAGTGGGCCAACTCGGCTTGCTGTTAGGAAAAGGTTTAGATTATATTTATTTAGGTTTTAGTTAATAATAATAATAATCCGATAAAACAATCCTGTGTCCTGACAGTTAGGGACACAGGAGTCTAAGTGTTTGGGTCATTTACGACACGCACGACACGAGTTTGCCGTGTCCGCACTCACCACTAGAGTTGTCGCGTGTTGGCGTGTCCCATACGTGGAAACGAGACACAACAGGACACGGGAGGCCAGAAAGTCGAGCGGGCTTTCGAGGCAGCGACTGGACGGAGGACGCGTCGGGGTCGGCGGAGGAAGGTGGCGCATCGTCTCAGCGAGACGCGTCGAATGGTGGTGGTCGGGGTGGTCGAAGTGGTGTGTAGGCGTCGGGCTAGGTTAGGGCGATCTCCGGCGAGTCTCGTCGGGGAAGATGGGTTGATTGCGGCGGCGTAGGGGGCTGTGGTGGTCGGGTGAGTCTAGGGTTAGGGTCTGGGGGGTCAGGGGCTATTTATAGGGTTTGGAGTCAGTCAGATTAGGGTTTTGATTAGGGTTAGGGTTTAGGGTTACGACGATAACCGCCGGGGATGATGACGGAGAAGGCGGTGATCGGGGGGGCAATTTGCAAGAACCCCCCCAAAGATTGGTAATTTACATTTTTGCCCACCGCCTTTAGGAAATGCAAAAACCCAAATTGCATAAAGCTCCCCCGCTGAGCGCTGTGCAAATTAAATTTGCACAGACAATTAAAATATTGCAGGATGACTTTAAAATAATTTAAATAATTGTAAAAAGTATTTAAAACATTTAATAAATTACAAATTGATATTTTGGCTTTTAGAAAATTATTTTAAAATCATTTAAAAAATTTAGAAAAATTTTAATAATCATAATAATTCATTTTAAGTATATAAATGCCATAAAAATATTTTTGAAAACTAGGACTTATAAATCTTCCCTCCTTGAAAAATTTCGTCCTCGAAATTGTAGAAGCATGAAATTTCACAACCAGAAAGACCATACGCTAGACACTACATGCGCCAGGACTCGCACAGAACACTTCACAGCAAAGTCAATAACCATAGACATTTGAAGAAGGATTTTTTTATTTATATATAAAAGTCTATTACATGTCTAGAAAAGGTTGTACAAAGGAGAATTTCTACAAAGGAAAGATCCTAAGTCTACAGCCAGCGGCCACCATGCGCCTCCAGATAGGCGCAGCAGTCATCATGCGCTGCCAGTCACCATGCGCTGCCAGTTAGGCGCAGCAGATGTCATACGCCTCCAACCAGGCGCATCCCGCCATCTCTTCAGCAGCTCAGTTATGTGCATCCCTTCAGCAGCCCAGTTATGTGCCGCTCTTCCAACCAGGCTCACCTGGCCGAGCAGGGGTGTGCCGCTCTTCCAGCCAGGCTCACCTGATAAATGCTTCGATACACAAAGCATTTAACCCTCTGGCTGGAACCAAGGAAGAGAAGGGCACCGTAAATCTGTGGCCAGGGGAGGCTTCGAAAGAGCCTCCAAAGGCCAAGGAAGACCGTGATCGAAATCACGGCGAAAGGCAGCTTTCAACACAATTAGAGCGGACGACACCCACTTTGAAGGAAGAGAGAGCCTAGCACCGCCATTCCGATCTACGGCTCTTCCGGAACAACGGAGACGAGGCCCGAGCATCCCTATCTTTGGATGCAACAGGCACCTTCCGCCTGCCTCAGAAGCCCTCGACTCCGTCTTTTGGATGTAACAGTCACCTTCAAGAGCATCAACGACGACATGGCGTCTCATCTTCACCCTCGGGAACACTTCGTCAACAGAATGTACCCAAAAAACCAAGTTCATGTTGGAGGTACGTGAGGGAATGAGAAGCAAAACTTCTCTCCATGTCACTATTTATAGGCTGGGCAGATCAAACCTACGCGCCAAGTGGATGGCTCTCCGAATTCCGTGTAATGAACTCACATTAAATGGATGAACCGGACGCCTCGACTTCAGCCAAGCGGCTATTAAAAGCACTCGAGAAGCGATGTCACGCCCCGATCCCGGAGGATCGAAAACAAGCCACTGGGCGTGATGCCGTACAAGTCTAGATTGCACTTGTACAAGGCAAAACCATTACAGTTCCTGGTAATTCTCAGAAAGCATCGATAAGGCAGCGGAACCAAGCAGATAAATTGAAGTCACACAATTTATGAAGAAATGTATCTCTTTATTGATATTCAAAATGGATTACAAGACTTGCAGCGGAATACAGAGTTTACAACTGAATACAAGACTCTTGAGTAGCCAACTGAATGTATACACTTGCCCTTTAGGCTACAAATGAATATACCGACTTCTTTACAATGACTTGCCAATTTGGCTACAATCTCACTGGTACATCTGAGTTCCACTGTTCCATACATTATGTCCCGTATAGCAGAAAACATCGTCTTGAAAGAAGAGCTTCTACACACTCATCCGATTCATCGATGCCAAGCACTGATTCACAGGATTTCCCCCAAGCAAACACCTGTAATATTGCCCACAACGTGGGTCAGTACATCATCAATGTACTGGCGAGCGGTGCTGGCCCAACTCACCTAAGAAGACAGCACTAAGTAATCATGTTACAGAACATTATTAACAGTTGTCTTTCTCGTTGCCTTAGGGTCAATTTCATGTTATAGCCGACAAGAAGTAAAGCATGCAAATCTCATAGCCAACATAATTTAAAGCATGCAGTTATCACCCTTTGGTGATTCTTACCCACGGTCGTGTAGCCATCCCTGTACATTTATAATACTTACTCTGCCTGCACAAGACATTGTTAGGAACAATATCATGATTCAATATGAATATCACCGTTCAGGTGATTCTTACCAACAGCCGACATCCTTTCCTGTATTTGAGTAATAACTTACTCTGCCTGCATAAGACATCATTAGCACTAGACCTATCTATATGAAGGTCACTGGCGACACGCCATCTTGGATCATCTTCTGGTGAACGACTAACTCCAAATGGGGTGCGAATCCATGGGAGGTTTCCGAAACACCGTGCTACTACTTCAGCACTATGGGATTTCAGCGTCCTTTCAGTGGGCGGTAGCAAGTCCCCACTGTAAGTCCTGCAATCCCGATGTCAGTACATCGACACCATCCTTGTTCCCCCTAGGACGAACCGGGTTCCATGGCCCAGGAAATACCGTTCGAGGAACTACACCTTGTCGACAAGTTGTCCATGACCATGCAACTATATGCAACTTATCTAAGAAGAAAACATATAATGCATGATAAGGAAAACTAAGCAAAACCATCATTCTCATCCATCTTGCCATCTAGCCATCTTGCCTTGAGCCAATGCTCACATTATCATCTGCCCATCCAGGGTCTTAGTGAAACCAACATTCTACATCGGCACAGGATAATAGAATGTTGTTTTCCAATCTCTTTTGCCATATCTTTCCAACCAACTCAATGTACTTACCGCCCAATCTTGGGACTTAGCATCTGTTTAGCATACATTCATTCGAATGCAAATTAAGCATACTCACTGCCCAGTTCTTGGGTCTTAACATCTGTTTTGCCATCTATTCATTGAGCCAAAGCTCGATACACTCACTGCCCAAGTATTTGGGACTTTGCCTTCACCTGTCATGTAATTCATCACAACAGCATACAAGCATACAATTCATTTAGCCACGACAGTTTACATTCAGGTGATTATTATCTTTCATTATCTTTCCAAATTCTATGCAAGGTGTTATTGAGCAATTCAATAAGAAACATAGCATACTATCCTTATTTTAAGCGTGAAGCTAAAGGATCTTTGAAGGGTTCAACACTACTCACATTCATAGGACGATTCCCGCCACGATCGCATAGTCTTTCAAGCGATCCTTCGCATAATCCCAAGTCCAACAAGGCTTCATCGAACCAACCATCCATCATAAGGCATCTTGCGGGTCGGGGCGCTACAATATATACCACCCAGAAAAAGTTTCATCCTCGAAACTTAAAACAAAACTCATCCCCAAAATTTCAACCAACTCTTCATGAAACTTCTCAACGATCAACTTGCACTATTTAATATTTCTCCGCAATCTCTCGATTGATTTCAAGTAATGTACCGTCTCGTTACAGCATCTCAATTGATTCAACATAGTTTACCATCTTTGATCTTTCCTCCGACACTCGTGCAAATCCTTAGCACATAATAATCCTTCCCGTGGCTTCGTTTGTATTCAGCATATCACTTAGTTGGAATCATACACATATTTTAGGCGTCCCCGAAATACATGCACTTCAGCCAAGTTCAGTGATAGAGAAAGCGAACGAGCTACGGTGTACCTTCCTTTTCGAACATCATTAATTCTCTTTGAATATCTTATATAATCCCACTTTGTTTATTCGATACTCCAACCAATTGATAACACAATAGATGTTGCTAATTCAAATCAAGACATTTTCTTCAACCGATCCAACATTTTCCAAAGTATTCGGACTTAGATATATCAAGTATTCCTTTCAAGTTCATTGTCATCCATGCCACCAAAGTTGATAAATCCTATTGCCATATTTTATTTCGATACCCCGATTCTCGTCGGTCAAATCTTGTACTCATCATCGTTCGCATCCATACTTTGTTTGCAACTTGTAAATTTCTCAATCATGATCCATCCATCAAATTGTACCATCATCCCACTCTAGTAATATTTTTTCATTATACTCAAATATTTCTTCGTATTGATCAAGCCAACATATTATCCTCTCGCATAGGCAACTATCATATTCCAGCAACATTAATTCTGAGGGTCATTCATATTCACATTCGCCGATCTCGGCTACATGTACTGTCCAATTCCGTCATTACACTTATCCTCAATTCTGATTCGGTCAATAAAATTATCCCAACTATCTCAAGGCACTACCAACAATTTTCGCAGCTCAATATCAATCAACCAATCCAACCAATTCTAACAATTTCCAATATTTCAACCAAGGCAACTCAATTTCCGAAACCAACATGATCCGTCATCCCATCCAACATTATAACATCAAAATTTTCCAACTATCTATTTCATTCCAAAGCCTACCTTCCAACACATCTTATTCATTCCAACTATACTCACGCAACACCAATAGGGACATCCTACGGTTTTCCAATAGTCAACTTAGCATACAATCAAGTCTCTACGGTCAGCTTATCTAAGCTAAACCAAACATTCAGCTAACCCATATGAGATGAGTAGCTATCAGGGACATACTTATCTCTTATCTTAGAGGCAACCAATTCTCAACATAGGGGCAACTCTATGGTCCGACCAACTTAGGGACATGGGACACCACCCCAATCTTATGAACTTATACCCAATACGGACAACTGAAGAACATAGCCAACCAATCTGAGACTTAATCAAGCAACCAACAATCTAGACAACAAACCGACACTCTAGGCAACCAGCCAACAATCTAGGCAACCAACCGACAATCTAGGCAACTAGCCAACAATCTAGGCAACCAACCGACAATCTAGGCAACTAGCCAACAATCTAGGGTCAAGTCTTTCTACCCGTACTCATACTCGAGTCATACCCAACGAAGTCTCATTCTAGACTTACCCGCAACCGACCAAATCTATCCGACAATTCTATCCAACAATCTATGGGTCAATCTCGAAGCTATCATATAAAACTCCTCAATAGAATATTCAACTTTCAATTTCCATTTGTATAGACATAGCATCTGTTCGATCCAACTTGTATCCTCATATCGTACTCAAATTGTCTATTCAATCGGGTCAACTATTTCGAGTCATCATCTGACATTGCTATCTCAATAGTTTATCACTTATGATCTCTTCCTACGGTCTCTTCGCGACATAATCGTTTCCCACATTCTTAGATCATCGATACGGTCCGTACTCTTTTAACCAACAAAAAAAAAATAATAAGGCAACTATAATCATATTTCTTCCGAGGCATCATTTATAAATTTTCTAACACCAACACGGTCATCTCTTAGCAATTCACGTTAACCATCAATATTAGCTTTGCATCATCTCCTTATGATTCCATAAGAAAATTTACTATTCATGCACCGATCCAATCTCTATGGCACCAATCATCTAGCATCATATATCGGTCATCTTAGTGGACATGATATAACTCATCGGCTAAGTCATAATCCAACAATTCTATATTCCACCCAACTTGTTATTCATGTGACAACATCATCCACCAACAGGGTCTATTACATATCGCTGCACCTCGATACTTATTTGTATTCCAGCTATTCGACTCTCATAAGGAACATCTACTCTTTCATGCATCAAGGGACAAGTACTCATTCTCTGTGCCTCAAAATATTCAAGGGTCATAACATGTTAATTCGGGACATCAATTTCTCTCAAACCCAACTGCACATCGTGCTAAGATCATCTATTCCTCAATCCCATTCTCAATCTTTTTGGTCGTTGATGCAACTCTCTCTGCATCGTCTAAATCATTCGCAGTATCCTGATAAGCGTCTAACATCACCATCAATTCTATCGATATCCTACATGCAATTTCTTTCACTCAATTCCAACATCATTCAAAATTCGGTCCATAGCTATTCCCGCAAATCATTCGATAGCAACACCACACTATCGTTACCGAGCCTACCATCCTCCTTACCCAACTGATTCAAGTACTCGCCTGAATCTAAAATTCTTTTCTTTCCCAACCAAGGCATCATTTCATATTCTCAATTCTCTTATTACCCAACTTAATGCTAACCGACAAGGTCTAGTGATGGTTCATCTGAACACATTAAAATCTCACAACGGGTCATCCAACTTAAAAATCAAGGAACACGCCTAGCCAACATGTATCAATCGTAAGCTCAGCTACGATTCGATACCACCCACTACCTTATAGGTAAAGCAATCACAAAGTCATAAACACAACAAGGGTCAAGGGACATCTTATCACGACGAGGGTATATGTAATATACCACCCAGAGCTCAAGCCATTCTCAACACAATATCCCTTCGCATCAAACCAACGTCCAACATGGACTATCCATCCTGCAGTGGTTATGCTGACCACAAATACCGACTCAAAATTCGGTCGATTTCTCGTTCACTGAAATTCATGCACATACTGTTCCAACATACCATGCCGTCACCCACTGTCGATTGCTGCATAACAATCGATTCAAAGAATCCCGCACATAAGACATCCAGCATACATCACAAACTTACGCATCGCATCATTGTTATTCTTTTTGGTATCTTTTTAGAAATTCAACAAGCACACATATCACAGCCCACATATTTAGACTTATTGTATGGAACACCCAGTGAGAGGTTAGAATGATCAACGAACTTTCAGTCAAGGGAACAACATAGAATAGTTTGGAAGCAACACAGAACAATCGCAGAAGCACTACGAATCATCATAGAGGCAACTTTGATTTCATCGCGAAAGCAACTTTGAGTATTCGTGGAAGCAACTTTGATTCACCGCGGAAGCAACTTTGAATAATCTCGGAAGCAATCTTTGAATCATCGCAGAAGCAGCTTAGAATCATCTTAGTAGCAACATTGATTCGAAACAAATCAAATAGGAATCCAAGGACGTAAAGCCGTGCTCTGATACCATTATGTCACGCCCCGATCCCGGAGGATCGAAAACAAGCCACTGGGCGTGATGCCGTACAAGTCTAGATTGCACTTGTACAAGGCAAAACCATTACAGTTCCTGGTAATTCTCAGAAAGCATCGATAAGGCAGCGGAACCAAGCAGATAAATTGAAGTCACACAATTTATGAAGAAATGTATCTCTTTATTGATATTCAAAATGGATTACAAGACTTGCAGCGGAATACAGAGTTTACAACTGAATACAAGACTCTTGAGTAGCCAACTGAATGTATACACTTGCCCTTTAGGCTACAAATGAATATACCGACTTCTTTACAATGACTTGCCAATTTGGCTACAATCTTACTGGTACATCTGAGTTCCACTGTTCCATACATTATGTCCCGTATAGCAGAAGACATCGTCTTGAAAGAAGAGCTTCTACACACCCATCCGATTCATCGATGCCAAGCACTGATTCACAGGATTTCCCCCAAGCAAATACCTGTAATATTGCCCACAACGTGGGTCAGTACATCATCAATGTACTGGCGAGCGGTGCTGGCCCAACTCACCTAAGAAGACAGCACTAAGTAATCATGTTACAGAATATTATTAACAGTTGTCTTTCTCGTTGCCTTAGGGTCAATTTCATGTTATAGCCGACAAGAAGTAAAGCATGCAAATCTCATAGCCAACATAATTTAAAGCATGCAGTTATCACCCTTTGGTGATTCTTACCCACGGTCGTGTAGCCATCCCTGTATATTTATAATACTTACTCTGCCTGCACAAGACATTGTTAGGAACAATATCATGATTCAATATGAATATCACCGTTCAGGTGATTCTTACCAACAGCCGACATCCTTTCCTGTATTTGAGTAATAACTTACTCTGCCTGCATAAGACATCATTAGCACTAGACCTATCTATATGAAGGTCACTGGCGACACGCCATCTTGGATCATCTTCTGGTGAACGACTAACTCCAAATGGGGTGCGAATCCATGGGAGGTTTCCGAAACACCGTGCTACTACTTCAGCACTATGGGATTTTAGCGTCCTTTCAGTGGGCGGTAGCAAGTCCCCACTGTAAGTCCTGCAATCCCGATGTCAGTACATCGACACCATCCTTGTTCCCCCTAGGACGAACCGGGTTCCATGGCCCAGGAAATACCGTTCGAGGAACTACACCTTGTCGACAAGTTGTCCATGACCATGCAACTATATGCAACTTATCTAAGAAGAAAACATATAATGCATGATAAGGAAAACTAAGCAAAACCATCATTCTCATCCATCTTGCCATCTAGCCATCTTGCCTTGAGCCAATGCTCACATTATCATCTGCCCATCCAGGGTCTTAGTGAAACCAACATTCTACATCGGCACAGGATAATAGAATGTTGTTTTCCAATCTCTTTTGCCATATCTTTCCAACCAACTCAATGTACTTACCACCCAATCTTGGGACTTAGCATCTGTTTAGCATACATTCATTCGAATGCAAATTAAGCATACTCACTGCCCAGTTCTTGGGTCTTAACATCTGTTTTGCCATCTATTCATTGAGCCAAAGCTCGATACACTCACTGCCCAAGTATTTGGGACTTTGCCTTCACCTGTCATGTAATTCATCGCAACAGTGTACAAGCATACAATTCATTTAGCCACGACAGTTTACATTCAGGTGATTATTATCTTTCATTATCTTTCCAAATTCCATGCAAGGTGTTATTGAGCAATTCAATAAGAAACATAGCATACTATCCTTATTTTAAGCGTGAAGCTAAAGGATCTTTGAAGGGTTCAACACTACTCACATTCATAGGACGATTCCCGCCACGATCGCATAGTCTTTCAAGCGATCCTTCGCATAATCCCAAGTCCAACAAGGCTTCATCGAACCAACCATCCATCATAAGGCATCTTGCGGGTCGGGGCGCTACAAGCGAAACAGCCGCATCATCAAAGACGTGTCGGATGCGCCGGCTGGTCAGCGCATCACACCTCTCAAACAGATGTGCCCTGTACCGAGCGCATCAAAGGGGATACGCCCCCATACGCCTAGTGGAACGTCAACCGACGCGCCCACTCAGCTGTCCATCGAATGTCACCAACATTAAATGCTGAACTGACAGAGTTGGCAGCACGCCTTCCCAAGTCTGAACGGCTGACAGCTTTTGCAGAAAACGAAGCGTCCACAACGTCAGCATCATCATGACTCTATCCCGACGGCTACTGCCACGTGGCCACTCGACCACCCGCATACGCCTCCGCGGCCATGCGTCCAAACCTGCATACGCCTCGAAAGCCATGCGCCTCAGACCCTTCACTGATCCCTAAAGACAGAAGAAGAGTCTCCAGTTGAAGCATTGCATGCGCCTCAAAAGCCATGCGCCCCAGACTGATCTCTGATCCCGAAAAACAGAAGGAAAGTCGCTCGCATGTGCCTCAAAAGCCATGCGCCCAGAACGGCTCGTGACTCCTAAAGGTCACGAGCCAAAATTTTATCATGCGCCCAATCCAAGGCGCATCCCACCAAATCATCCCCCACCAAATCAGAGATCTCCGAGCCATGGGTCGACGACACGTGTCCTTTGACTCAACTCATCCAAGATCTCAGCAACAGAAAGATCTTCTCCTCTGCTACGTGTCGGCTCACAACAGCTGTATGAAGAATTCAACCCCGCGAGTAGGGCGCATCATCCATGCGCCTCCATCAGCAATCTCCACGTGGCGTCCCCACGCACCGGCGTATCCTACATATGCGCGCATAAGCAATCAATCTGCCCAGCTATAAATAGAGGAATCATCCCCTCCTTACACACATACAAAGAGACATACATACGAACAATCCAGACAGAGATCATCAGAGAGGCAGATACAGACACTCAACGTCTTCCTCCTCTCAGCCAGCTCCAGCACCCAGAGCAATCAACACCTTCAGAGAACCGATAACCGTCGTCAGCCCGTCAACGGAGTCAACGCATTACCACTCGCTCCATTGGCACTTAGGACCCAGATTAAACAAAAGTGTACTCCTAGGACTATATCTAAGTCCTATATTGTAACACTGTTCTGTTTGTATTAAGATTTGCAATCAAACGATTTTAATGGCAAACAGAAATTCACAAGGATAGAAGACTCTACAATTATTCTAACATAGCAAGCAATGCAAACAAAAGACTAAGGCTATTATTAAGACTAACCTCTAAGGTATCAAGTGGGAACGGGTGGTTCCCTCGCAGCGGTTGGATCGAACAAGTTAGGGTATCTCTCCCTCATGTCCGACTCCCTCTCCCAAGTAGATTCATCCGGAGAGTGACGGCTCCAAGCTACTTGTACTAAGGGTATAACCTTATTCCTCAGCCTCTTCTCCCTCCTGTCTAATATCTCCACTGGCTGCTCAGTAACTGTAAGGCTCGGTCCGACCTCCAACTCTGAATGATCTAGCACATGACTGGGGTCTGGAACATATCTCCTCAGCTGAGATATGTGAAAGACATCGTGAACTCCTGCTAGGTTGGGTGGAAGTGCAACCCTGTAAGCTACCTCTCTGATCCTGCCAAGTATCTCGAATGGCCCGATGTATCTGGGGCTCAGCTTCCTTCCTCGTCCGAACCGGATCGTCCCTCTAGTAGGTGATATCTTCACTAGTACCATATCACCGTCTGCAAACTCCATCGGTCTGCGACTAGCATCAGCCCAGTGTTTTTGCCTGTCCTGAGCTACTCTGAGCCTGTCTTTGATCATCCCGACCTTCTCTGCTGCATCCGTGATCATCTCTGGCCCAAGCATAACTCTGTCCCCAATATCACCCCAAAAGAGCAGTGTACGGCATCGTCGTCCATAAAGTGCCTCGAAAGAAGACATACCGATGCTAGCTTGGTAGCTGTTGTTGTATGAAAACTCTACCAAGTACAGATGGCTCTCCCATGATCCGCCAAAGTCCAGTACGCAGGTCCTCAGCATGTCCTCCAGTGTCTGTATCGTCCTCTCGGACTGCCCATCTGTCTGCGGGTGGTACGCCGTACTGAATTTGAGCCGACTGCCCAACTCCTCCTGCAAGCTCCTCCAATAATGGAACATGAATCTGCTATCTCTGTCGGACACGATGCTCACGGGTACTCCGTACAAGCGAACTATCTGCTGTATGTATAGCTCTGCCAACTTCTCGGTGGAAAGCCCCACCTTGAAGGGTATGAAGTGCGCACACTTCGTCAGCTTGTCCACGATGACCCAAATGGCATCCTTCCCTCCTTGGGAACGAGGAAGCCCTGAGACGAAGTCCATCGTAATGTGTTCCCACTTCCACTCGGGAATGAGTAATGGCTGTAACAGATCAGCTGGCCTCTGGCGCTCCGCCTTGACCTGCTGGCAAACTAAGCATCTCGAAATAAAGCATGATACATCCCTCTTCATCCTGTACCACCAAAGATGTTCCCGCAAGTCATGGTACATCTTGTTAGTACCAGGGTGAATAGAATATCTCGATCGGTGCGTGTCCTGCAAGACTGCATCTACCAGCTCTTCCTTCGGCACGCACAATCGGCTGCCATGCCTCAAGGATCCATCCTCTGCTATAATGAAGTCATCCAGCAATCCAGCTAAAGCCTGGAGTCGAAGTCTACGAAGGCTCTCATCTGTAGACTGTGCCTCCCTGATCTGCTCCATCAAACCTGACTGAATGTCAAGCGCCATCATCTGTATTACTGATCCTGGCCGAACTATCTCGATACCGAGCTTCTCCAGATCTTTCCGCAAATGCCGATCTATCATTAGATACCATGCCATCGGATGCCTGCTCAGCGCATCCGCCACCACATTTGCCTTCCCGGGATGATACTGTAAATCGATGTCGAAGTCTTTCATCAACTCCAACCATCGTCTTTGCCTCATGTTCAGCTCTTTCTGCGTGAACACATACTTCAAGCTCTTGTGGTCAGTAAAGATTTCCACACCCTCTCCGTATAAGTAATGTTTCCATAACTTGAGTGCAAAGATCACCGCAGCTAACTCTAGGTCATGGGTAGGATAGTTTCGCTCATGAGTCTGCACCCTATTTAGGGGCACGAGAACGTGGGTACGTCCAGCCTACGCCGCAGTGTCGGCGGTAGAACGCTGTATAGGTCCTCTATAACATCTAACAATAAGATATATAAACCTGTCATCTCCGTACGGAGGTATAATATAACATCTCAACTCTATATCTCAATCACAAGTCTAGGAAAGATAGAGCACGATATGAAATCAGATAAAAGGAAGAAACTAAATATAAATAGAGTTATCACACCACACAAAGTAGATGTTTAACACAAATAAATACAAGTCCTGAAATATAACTAAGTCTCAACTAACAATCGGAACAATCCGATACAAACTGAAAACTAAAAATACTAGACTAGAGTAAGCACCCTCTACTGAGCTAGATGCTCCTCGGGCTCCTGAGTGTCACCCTCATGTGCCCCATAGAAGGTAGGACAGTCACCATCATCATCTATAATATTTTCAACAGGTCCAGTCAGGACAGGAACGAGTACAAAATCTCAAACAACAGTTCTAGTTATACGATATTAAAAATGTAGCAGTAGATAGAGAGAATATACTAGGTAAAGTAGAGCGTACATGTATCCTGGCAGAGTATATCAAAACTGTAATGAGATAAGGCAAGAAAACAATATATAACATGTACGAAATCTGGAACTCCTATCTATGTAAGTTTAGCACTAGTTTCAACATGTGATCGGCTTAGAACTTGATACAATATTTGGCCTGGCTAATCATACGTGAGTGTATGATTAACACTATACAATGAGGATACTATAGTGATACAATGATGATACAATATAATACTATGGGGTATTGATCACATATCTACGCTAACACCCCCATCCCCGACTAATATAGTGGATCCAGTCATGACACGTCATGACACGTATTCTCTGAGGAGGTCGCGAGCCTACGCAGGAATCGTATCTATACATGAACAATAAACAATGAAGACTTGCCCAGTGTATACCATATATAAGAGGAATAATATCTTATGACGGGATCTAGACAATACCAATCCGTGTGCAACATGTGTCAAGAGAACAAGGATATCTACACTAAATACTAGAAACAAAGACGATATCATAAAACAGAAATATTATCAAAGAATGTACTCGTCTGTGGTCCTGAGCTGATAAGGTGAACAGAGCTCAGAGTAATCATAGACCTAAAGATGAGATACTACAAGTCAAAACATGGTTTAATAATGAAAGAAAAGCTAATCGAGTCATGATATGCAAGTCTAAGTCAAAACTAGGTCAAACTAAGTCACACCAAGTTAAAGTAGGTCACACTAGATCAACAAAGTCAAACAAGGTCACAGAAAGTCAATCCAAGACAAACTAGGTCAATCTGGGTCAAAGGTTGACTTACAGTTGACTTTTGGTTAAAAAAAAGTCAACTTTGGTCAACTCTGGTCAACACTGAGTCAACCCTGGGTCAACCCTAGGTCAAACAAGTCAAATGTTGACTAACAGTTGATTTTCAGTCAACTGGTCAACTCTGGTTTGGTTTCGGTCAATTCTAAGTCAAGTGTTGACTTGAAGTTGACTTTTGGTCAAAAAGTCAACTCTTGGTCAATGGGGGTCAAGACTAGTCTAAACTACCCTCATCTAGTCATTACCTACCAAGACAACCTATTTCTAAGCCCATCTTAGAAGTCAAACTCAAAATCTTAACAATACCCTGTTACCTACATTTACCCTTCACAAGGTAAATACAAATACCTTGTCCATTACAAAGGAAACCCCTCTAGATCTCAGGATACTAGCCTAGACTTCTTAGGGTAGCTAGATACTATCCTATCTAGGGTTTACAAACCAAGAAATCTAGGTATCTAGCCCATCCAGTCCATATTATCTTCCATGTTGGTCATCCCAACATTACCTTACCATAATATTGTTCTAACATCTAACTAAACACCCACACTCACTCACTAACTCACATATGGTTCACACATAGGCTCTTCTATACACATATAGGCTCTTACCTATAGGTCAACAATTGGGCTCACACCTATAGGCTAATAGCTACCTATATAGGCTCTCCTATATACACATATATAAACTCTCACACACATACTCATATGGGCCAAAATAGGACTGATTTGGGATTGGAAATGGGGCTGATACATGGGGGTTAAGTGGGGCTAATATAGGCTGCTAAGTGGTGCCTATGGGCTGTCCAAATGAGGGCTAAATGTGGACTGATTTGGAGTTGCTTATAGGCTATTTAAGTGGACTGATTTGTGGGTTTATGGCTGCCAACAATGGGCTGGGTTGGGACTGCTTATAGGGCCAACTAAGGGGCTAATAAGGACTGGTTTATGACTGCTAAGTGGCTGCTAAATAGGGTGAACATGGGACAGCTTATAGGCTGAAATGTAGGGCTGATTTGGGGGTGTTTTATGGGCTGAAATGTAGGGTGTTAAGGACTGGTTTGGGGGCTAACATGGCTGTCCATGTGGACTGGATTTGGGGCTGCTAAGGCTGCTTTGTAGGCTGCCTTTTAGGCTGGTTTGGGGGTGCTTAAGGGCTGTCATGTAGCGCTGATATGGGGAAGAAAATGGGACAGGTTTAGGCTAAGTTTGGGACTGATTTAGGGGCTATATGGCTGTCAAGTGTAGGCTGAATTTGTAGACTGCTCATGGGCTATACATGGCTGAACATGGGGGCTGGAATGGCCTGTCAATGGGCTGATCCTACTGCTGAAATCAGTAGCCTCCCCACCCCTCTATACATTCCCATTCACTCCCTCAATCCCACTCTCTCTATCCCTCTATCACTCTCTCAAATCCCCTCTAACCTTCTCAATACAACACACACACACACTAATTCATCTACCAAGTCCACCACTCTTTAACACTCTCAAACTCTCTAATACTCTCAACCAAAAATCACACACACACACATACATATATATACATATATCTATCTCGCTCTATATATATACACATACACTAACATTTATATATATACAAAATATCCCGAAACCTATCCGAATACCCAAATCCTCTCAATTCTACCCTCTAGGGCTTAGACACGTACCCCACACAATCAATCTAACTCGCGCATACGAGCTGTGAAACCCGTAAATTTTTGATTTCTTTTAATTATTAAATATGTGTTTGCTAATTTAATTTTTCAAATTATTATTAGTTAAAAAGAAAATTATTTATTAAATAAATGAATTTGGATTTTTGATTGCCTGGCCCAGTCCCGAACCCAAATTCTGAGCCCGATTATATTTTAGAATACAAAAAATTTTAGTTACAATTTTTCTAAAGAAAATAACATTTAAATCTTTAACTTAATCCATTTTTTCTTAAGTCCATTTTAGCCCATAAATCCAAACCCATTAAGACCAAGCCCATAAATCCAAACCCATTAAAGACCAAAACCATCTTTCCTTTCTCATTTCAATCCTCTGTTAAAATTTCATTTTGGAAGAGAAGGGGGCTACGGTTTCCTCGACGACCTGTGCTCTCCCAAACCGCCGCCGCCAACGCCATCACCCCGGCGACCGTCGGCCTCCCCGAACGGTCGCCCCTCCTCTTCTGGTAACCCCCAAGCCCCATAATCTATATAAATCCCCCTCTTCACCCAACCCTCTCTCCACACTCCAATTTCTCCTCCACCCAAACCCTTCTTTTCCCGACCTAGCCCTAGCCGCAGCTCCGGCCAAGACCGGCGACCGAGCTCCATCACCGGAGTCGAGCCCCGCCTCCAGTACCCCGCTCCCCAAGTCCGACCCCGGCGCCGCCCTTCGCGGCTGACCGTCGGCAACAGCCCTGGCCGTCCGATCTGTGCGCGTGGCACTGTCCCGAGGAGCCCCGTTCCCCGTGAGTTTCTGACGTGATTTCGGTTCCGTTCCGCGGTTGAGCGTGTTTCAAGTCCGAGGCATCACTTCGGATTCCGTCGATTTCGGTAACCTCTGGATAGTCCCATAGTTTTCTTTTGGTCTGTGATAATTTTGGTCCACCGATTCCTTCGGGAATTCGGAATTTTGGTTCTTGGTTAGTTTCTGTTGGTTTTGCTTCGGAAGTAATTCTGTGATTATAGATTTTATATATATTATTTTGGGTTTTTAGTTAAAACTTGGTTCTGTGATTCTCTCGGAATTTCCGAGAATCTTTCGGAAAGGATTCTGTGAGTTTCCGATATTACTTCGGGAATTCCGATATCATTTCGGGATTTCGAATTTATTTCGGAAAATAGTTTTGTGGATATATTTGGGTATCCCTGGTTTGGGATTTATTTTGCAGGAAAAATTGGCGGAATTCCCAGTTTTTGGGTTATCCCGAAAATAGAGGAAATGCTGCCGAAATTTCTATAAACTTTAATTATATAGTTTTAAAATGATTTTTTGAAAAATACAAAATATTTGGATTTATTTGGGCGACGACCGTATTGGTCAATGGGCCCTGGCTAACTGCAAACGAAACCAGTTTCGCCCGGACGTTGAGGCATTAGCTATAAAAATGACGATTGGACCAGTTCTGAGACTCAATAATATTTTATATTTTTAACTAGAATTATTAAATATTATTTATATTTAATTTTGTAGGCAGTTTACAGGACTAACGAATTTTCTCTTATTTTAATTCTTGGAAATGTAAGGGCATAAGCCCATTTACTATTCTACAGTTTTGTAATAAGTAGGTAGTAGCTGTGGTTTTCTGGATTTTTGTGAGAATGCGTAGAAATTAGGAATAGAAATTATATTAATTATAATTTGGAAATTCATGATATTTCTCATTTAAGGAATAGTATATTTTTATATAATTATCAAAAATATTAAGTTTTTCCAAATAAACCGATAAATACAATTTTTTCGAAATTAAATGTAAATTGATGTTTCTTAATTGTAACGCACTAATAATAGCGTTTTGTTTGTGTTAACTAAATCAAGACTAAAATTTACTAGGACACAACTAGAAATTGCAACTAGTATAGCATCATTAGCAACTTTAGTTTTCTGAGACAAGTTTCCTAATGTAGGATCTCAAGGAAGAATCTGAATTTCCAATCCGACATATTGAATCCAGTCAAATCGTTTGAGGCAAGTATATTTTGTGTTAGTTTACAATTCTTTAGTAATCGTTTTATTGCAAGTTTAAACTACGATGCAACACGGAATTCTGAGAGCATTGACTGTAACTACTGTAACTATTGGGGACTGGGGGAGTAGTGTAATGAGTATGACCACATCCAAACTACTGTAACTACTGTAACTACTGTAACTATTAGCTTACCCCTCATACACACGGGGATAAGCCGTATCTGAACTGTAACAAACCTAAGCCGGTCATATTTCATTGCCTATTCACATCACAGAACTGTAACTGTTTTAAAACTGTAACTGCTTAAATTGTTGATTTCAAACTGTTTAAAAGTGCATAATTCTATTATTATTTCAATTGTTAAATTAGCATGAATTGTACTTTGCTTCCTCCTGACTGGAGACCCAATATTTTAGGTATCACTGATGATGCTTTATTCCGCAGTATTTTCCCGAGATCCCAACCAGAGGACGAAGATCTCGAGACTGATGAGCTGGTTGCCTAGATTTCTTTTTCTTTTTATGATTCATGATGTTTGTGAAAAATAGTGTATTTCAGATGTATCTTTCATTTTGTTGTAAAAAAAAGTTTTAAACTATTCGAAATATTTAAGTTGTGGCAAATTATACTGTGTTGTTGAATTATCTGCAAGTGGAAACAGCTTACTGCCGCCGTCTCAACAACGGTGCAGGCTGGGCATGATCCGATTCGACCCAAGAAATTGGGACCGGGTCGTGACATATTTTTAGTGGTGGCCCATGCAGGTCTAATCAACAACTTAGGAGAACCAACTTAGAAATAATTAGAATACTAGAACATCAAATTGCCACAACATAGGACCGATATATATATATATATTAAATATTTTTGTTTGATTATAGACTGGTAGGCTACCTTGCTTATGTGTGCATCCTAAACCTTCCAGATAATGGCCACTGACAAGACCAATCCTGCTGGCGATGAGGTTTCATCTCCAGATCACATCCCACCTCCTCAACCAAGTCCAGGGTTTATTCCCTCGCAGCTAATTGACCGTCCCCATAATGCATCCAGTGAAGTTTTCACTACACTAGCGATTCCTACCTCTTCTCAAACTGAGTTGCATTTCCTTGGAGAAGTACCCATTCCTGTTGCTCTACCAGTACCAGCGAACACCTCCCAAATGGTTGCCCTATTTCAAGAAATCATGGAGTCCCAGAAGGCTCAAGCTGAAGCCCAGTAGGAACAGATGGATGTCACGATATAAGTCATGAAGAACGTCAATGATGTAGCCTTAGCTATCTTAAACCGAGTTGGAGCGGAACCTCGTTCTAGGAGGGACGCCCCTGAATATAGAAGATGTTGGAGCCCTACTATCCGGCAGCCATATCATAAGAAGCTATCGGTTTGTGACTACTGTAAAAGGCCTGGTCACCAAGCCAAAATTTGTCGCAAGAGATTGGGGAAATGTTTGGTATGTGGATCTGCTGAACATCGGGTAAAGGATTGCCCCTTATCTTTCCATCGTACCAGAGCACCTATCCCAGTTACACCTGTTATGTCGCAACCTAGGGACTCTCTTCCCATCCAACAGATCTTGCCTCCTACACCCACTACAGGAAGGCATGATGAAGACTTGAGGATCATAGAAGATGAAGAAGTTGGAGACTGCTCATGCAAGAGCCAGAGCCATGAAGATTAATACTTAGGACTGCTGAATAGCATTATCTATTGTTGTAAGAAGTTGTAACAGGATGTCCTTAGATCAATCATGAGAGTTTTTGCTGTAATTCTTCACATGAATAAAAAATTTTAGTTACACCTTTATGGTAGATGTCTTCCCTGATAGTCTTCCCGGATTACCACAGTTCGAGGCATAGAATTCATCATTGACCTAGTCCCCGGCTCTCCCATCTCTAAGGGACGTTATAGAGTCAACCCGAAGGAGGCCAAAAAGATGAAGGACCAGATCAATGAAGGCTCTAGGATTTATCCAAGATGGAACTTCACCCTAGGGAACACCTATCTTGTTTGTGCCCAAGAAGGATGGAACAATACGGATGTGCGTCGACTATCGGGCACTAAAGAACAAGTACTTTTTTTTCTGGATTGATGATCTGTTTGATCAATTTGAGTGGAGTTAAGGTGTTTTCGAAGATTGACTTAAGATCTGATCACCATTAGATCAAGGTCAGAAAAGAGGACATTCCCAAGACGGTATTCAACACCAAGTGTGGGTAGTTCGAATTCTTGGTCATGTCGTTTGGACTGACGAATGCTCCTGCTGTGTTCATGAATCTCATGAACAGAGTCTTTCATGAGTATTTGGATCAGTTTTGTTGTCATCTTTATTGGTGACATTCTGATATACTCGAAGAACTGAAGAAAAGCATGAAAAACACATGAGGAAAGTTCTGAGAACTTTGAAGAAAAAGAAGTTTATGGTAAAGCTATCTAAATGTGGATTTTCTTAGACAAGGTGGATTTTTGGCTATGTTGTCATAAGAGAAGGAATTTCGGTAGATAATAAGAAGATAACTACTATTGAGAAGTGGACTACCCCAAGTTCAGTTGCTGAAGTTCTTGGACTTGGCTGGTTACTACCGGAAGTTGTGAAGGATTTCGCCAAGATCGCTGAGCCAATGATGAAGCTCACAAGGAAGAATGAAGAGTTCATATGGACGGAATGCTTGCCAGGCATCATTTGAGGAACTGAAAAAGAGACAGCACCGATACTAGCGCTACCCGCAGGAACCGGTGGTTTCTCAATCTACTATGATGCCTCTGATAAAGGACTGGGTTGCGTTCTTCAATAACATGGGAAAATAATTGCTTACATATCTAGGCAATTACGGACTCATGAGAAGAACTACCTCACACATGATCTGGAGCTTAATGCGGTTATCTTTGCTTTGAAGCTAGGGAAACATTATCTTTATGAAAAGCGAGTGGAAATATATACGGACCACAAAAGTCTGAAATATGTCTTCACTCAGAAGGAGCTGAGCAATTAGACAAGAAGATGGCTGGAGCTGATGAAGGATTTTGACATCGATCTACAGTACCACCCAGGGTAAGACTAATGTGGTCGCAGATGCACTTAGTCGATACCCTATGGCGATGTTTTGACCAAGGAGCAGCACCTGCTAGAGGTCGTCGAGAAGCTTGGACTGGAGATTATACTGCCTGGAGATGGAAGAAAGAAGCTGGATGCTGATTCAGTGTTGATGAAGTTGCAAATGAGCTCGGGTCTGATGGACAAAGTCAAGGAGACTCAGTTTCAAGACACTTTGCAAACTTAGAGATCAAGTGTTGGCAGAAACACTTGAGGGTTTCTCAAATCGCCAATAATGGAGCTCTGAAGAATGGTACGAGGCTTTGTGTACTATCTAGCGAACTGAGGAACAAGCTAATACAAAGAAGCACACCAGTATTCCATACATCCTAGCAAGACGTATCGGGATATGCATATTATTTTTTGGTGGTATAGAATGAAGAAGAATGTATCCAGAATTGAGGTTAGATGTTTAATTTGTTAACAAGTAAAGGCTAGCCGATAGAGACCCGCCGGACTTCTACAGTCAATAGATATTCCGGACTGGAAGTAAGAGCACATTACGATGGACTATGTGTCAGGATTGTCTTGATTCCAAGGAGGAAAGAACACCATTTGGATTATTGTGGACCGACTGACTAAGTCAGCTCACTTATCCACTAAGAAGTTGGCAGCATTGTACGAGAGGCACATCTACCGGATTCATGGAGTACCGAGGAACGAGCAATCAGAGAGGTCAATCCAAACGCTTGAAGATATATTGAGATTTTGCGTCTTGGAATTTGGAGGGTCTTGGAAAGACCAAATGCATTTGGTGGAGTTCTCTTGCAACGACAGCTACCAAGCTTGAATTGGTATAACACCATTTGAAGCACTCTATGGACGTCATTGCCGTACATCACTTGCATGAGACGACGTAGGAGAAAGAGTACTGCTGGGTCCAGATATGATGACTGACGCAGTAGAGAAGGTGAATGTAAGCTCAGGATTGCCCAAGACAGACAGGAGCATTGGGTTGATAGTAGTCGTCGACCAGTGGAGTTTGAAGAAGGTGATAGCATTTTTGTGAAGTTTTTTCCTACCAGAGGAACGATCAGTTTTGACGGAGCTGGAAAATTGAGGCCAGGTACATCAGGCCATTTGAAGTTTTAAGACGAGTTGGAAAAGTAGCATACCGGTTAGCTCTACCAGCTAATCTTGAGGGTGTCACAACGTTTTTCACGTATCGAAGCTCAGATACTACATCCCGAATCTGAGTCATATTTTCTGGATCATTCAGAGTTGGAGATTAGATCAATCCTTACAGTGCCAGAGAAGCCAGTGTTAATATTAAACAGGGGTGAGATGAAGATCAAAAACTCTGAAGCTGCCACAATTTCCTAATTCTTGCAATCATTATCTTTCGTTCTAAACTTGACTAATGCTGCTAAGTTAGCCTAGTTTTGCAAGCTATTTCTTTATCAAGCTTGATCATGACAGTATTTTATTGGGTGCACCTACTAATATATTGTCTAATCAGGACCGGTGCATGATGGTCTGATCAACCTCGTGTACTTTGGTTCGCTTTTGTATTTTTCTGCATGGATGATATCATAAATGAAACTTGTCCCTAAACCGTATCATCCACGACTGCCTTGAAAATTCTTATTGTTGGACCTGAGTTGCGGGAGCAGTACCCGTACTTGTTTGAGACCTGAGGTAATTCCTAACCTTATCTCTTTAAATTTCGAGGACGAAATTTTCTAAGGAGGGAAGGTTGTGAAACCCGTAAATTTTTTATTTCTTTTAATTATTAAATATGTGTTTGCTAATTTAATTTTTCAAATTATTATTAGTTAAAAAGAAAATTATTTATTAAATAAATGAATTTGGATTTTTGATTGCCTGGCCCAGTCCCGAATCCAAATTCTGAGCCCGATTATATTTTAGAATTACAAAAAATTTTAGTTACAATTTTTCTAAAGAAAATAACATTTAAATCTTTAACTTAATCCATTTTTTCTTAAGTCCATTTTAGCCCATAAATCCAAACCCATTAAGACCAAGCCCATAAATCCAAACCCATTAAAGACCAAAACCATCTTTCCTTTCTCATTTCAATCCCTCTGTTAAAATTCATTTTGGAAGAGAAGGGGGCTACGGTTTCCTCGACGACCCGTGCTCTCCCAAACCGCCGCCGCCAACGCCATCACCCCGGCGACCGTCGGCCTCCCCGAACGGTCGCCCCTCCTCTTCTGGTAACCCCCAAGCCCCATAATCTATATAAATCCCCCTCTTCACCCAACCCTCTCTCCACACTCCAATTTCTCCTCCACCCAAACCCTTCTTTTCCCGACCTAGCCCTAGCCGGAGCTCCGACCAAGACCGGCGACCGAGCTCCATCACCGGAGTCGAGCCCCGTCTCCAGCGCCCCGCTCCCCAAGTCCGACCCCGGCGCCGCCCTTCGCCGCTGACCGCCGGCGACAGCCCTGGCCGTCCGATCTGTAGCGCGTGGCACTGTCCCGAGGAGCCCCGTTCCCCGTGAGTTTCTGACGTGATTTCGGTTCCGTTCCGCGGTTCCGCGTGTTTCGAGTCCGAGGCATCACTTCGGATTCCGTCGATTTCGGTAACCTCTGGATAGTCCCATAGTTTTCTTTTGGTCTGTGATGATTTTGGTCCACCGATTCCTTCGGGAATTCGGAATTTTGGTTCTTGGTTAGTTTCTGTTGGTTTTGCTTCGGAAGTAATTCTGTGATTATAGATTTTATATATATTATTTTGGGTTTTTAGTTAAAACTTGGTTCTGTGATTCTCTCGGAATTTCCGAGAATCTTTCGGAAAGGATTCTGTGAGTTTTCGATATTACTTCGGGAATTTCGATATCATTTCGGGATTTTGAATTTATTTCGGAAAATAGTTTTGTGGATATATTTGGGTACCCTGGTTTGGGATTTATTTTGCAGGAAAAATCGGCGCGTTTCCCAGTTTTTGGGTTATCCCAAAAATAGAGGGAATGCTGCCGAAATTTCTATAAAATTTAATTATATAGTTTTAAAATGATTTTTCGGAAAATACAAAATATTTGGATTTATTTGGGCGACGACCGTATTGGTCAATGGGCCCTGGCTAACTGCAAACGAAACCAGTTTCGCCCGGACGTTGAGGCATTAGCTATAAAAATGACGATTGGACCAGTTCTGAGACTCAATAATATTTTATATTTTTAATTAGAATTATTAAATATTATTTATATTTAATTTTGTAGGCAGTTTACAGGACTAACGAATTTTCTCTTATTTTAATTCTTGGGAATGTAAGGGCATAAGCCCATTTACTATTCTACAGTTTTGTAATAAGTAGGTAGTAGCTGTGGTTTTCTGGATTTTTGTGAGAATGCGTAGAAATTAGGAATAGAAATTATATTAATTATAATTTGGAAATTCACGATATTTCTCATTTAAAGGAAAAGTATATTTTTATATAATTATCAAAAGTATTAAGTTTTTCCAAATAACCGATAAATACAATTTTCGCGAAATTAAATGTAAATTGATGTTTCTTAATTGTAACGCACTAATAATAGCGTTTTGTTTGTGTTAACTAATCAAGACTAAAATTTACTAGGACACAACTAGAAATTGCAACTAGTATAGCATCATTAGCAACTTTAGTTTTCTGAGACAAGTTTCCTAATGTAGGATCTCAAGGAAGAATCTGAATTTCCAATCCGACGTATTGAATCCAGTCAAATCGTTTGAGGCAAGTACATTTTGTGTTAGTTTACAATTATTTAGTAATCGTTTTATTGCAAGTTCAAACCACGATGCAACACGGAATTCTGAGAGCATTGACTGTAACTACTGTAACTATTGGGGACTGGGGGAGTAGTGTAATGAGTATGACCACATCCAAACTACTGTAACTACTGTAACTACTGTAACTATTAGCTTACCCCTCATACACACGGGGATAAGCCGTATCTGAACTGTAACAAACCTAAGCCGGTCATATTTCATTGCCTATTCACATCACAGAACTGTAACTGTTTTAAAACTGTAACTGCTTAATTGTTGATTTCAAAACTGTTTAAAAGTGCATAATTCTATTATTATTTCAATTGTTAAATTAGCATGAATTGTACTTTGCTCCCTCCTGACTGGAGACCCAACATTTTAGGTATCACTGATGATGCTTTATTCCGCGGTATTTTCCCGAGATCCCAACTAGAGGACGAAGATCTCGAGACTGATGAGCTGGTTGCCTAGATTTCTTTTTCTTTTATGATTCATGATGTTTGTGGAAAACAGTGTATTTCAGATGTATCTTTCATTTTGTTGTAAAAAAAAAGTTTTAAACTATTCGAAATATTTAAGTTGTGGCAAATTACACTGTTGTTGAATTACCTGCAAGTGAAACAGCTTACTGCCGCCGTCTCAACAATGGTGCAGGCTGGGCATGATCCGATTCGACCCAAGAAATTGGGACCGGGTCGTGACACGAGCAAAAATGAGAAACGAGGTCCGAATGGCCAAATGGCCATTCTGGCGATTCCGGAGTGTCCGATTCGCGATACCGCGCGATACGGACACCAAACCTATCCGAAATCGACCCAAACTCTACCCACGAGTTCTAAATAATGATTAGAACCTATTCTAAGTGCTAACTTGCCAATTCTAGTGTCGGTGCAAAAAGTCACCCGTATGTTGGAACCCGAAAACCCCGAAAAAGCCTATTTTTATGATTTCTCGCGAAATGACCCCACGTATCCAAATTTGGACACGTACCTAGCCTCATCTCACCCAAACTAACCTAATTAGGTCTAATTAGGCTAAGGGTAACACCCAAACATGTCAATTTAGGGTTTTCTCCAAAATTGGCACTAAACCTAGCCCGAAAGTCCCGAATTGAGTCCAATGGGTTCCAAACCTCTTCTAATGCATTGTCCTACGTCTCGGGTATCCTCTAATATGCAAATAACACTAATTAGGAGTAATTACAAGAGCTAGAGTTAGGGGTTTACCTCTCGAAAGTTGGAATCCCAAGGAAAAGCCCCAAAATTGGTTCTTTTTGAGTCAAAGCCAAATCTAAGCTTCCAACCCCTCCATGCTAGGTTCTACCTAGATAAAAATCACAAATAAGAGATAACAAGGGTTAAGACCAAGATTAGAGAGAGATCTAGAGTATGGAAGAGAATTAGAAGAGATTTGACTTACTTTGGAGCTCAAAATCCAAAGGGAAAAGAAAAGGATTTTGTGGAATGAGAGAAAAGAATGAGAAGAGGGTTTCTTGCAAATGAGAAGAAGGGAGGGGGTTCTTGCTGCTGGCCGGCCATAATTTAGAGGGTTGGGGGCATTTGGCAATTTACCAAAATGCCCTCCAAGTCAAGAAATGAGTGGTTTTGAGTTGGGGTCGAAATTGTAACTTGAAAACTCTTAATTTTAAGTTCTAAATCTAATTCTAATCCCTAATCCCACTAAAATCAAATGGAATTAGTCAAATATAAATATCTGGGTTTGGTCATAACAAGTTGGTCGGTTCCAGTTGGATCCCGATCAGAGTCTAAGCTACCCCGGTCCCCGATACAAGTCGGAATGAGCTGAAATTCGAACCCGACTCAAATAACCCCAAAAACAATATCATAAATAATAAAATAAATTTCAAAAATACAAAATAACAAAAATATCCCTGTTCCTAAAAACTGGGGATGACAACTCCTTGGGGTTCAGACCCATGAAGTCCTTGATCGTCCCCGCTCTTTGCCGTGGCTCTACAGGTGGTGGGACCACGGTACGTTCCTCAGAACGCTCCATGCTCTGGCGGAGTAGGGTGGTCTGCTCCTGATGGGTTGTTAGAAACCCCTGGATCAGAGTGAGCAGTTGGTTCCCGTCGAGTGTGACAGAAGCCTGGGTAGGTATAGTGATAGGGGATGGTGGAAGTATCGGGTCCTGCTGGGACTGCGATGTGGAAGGTGGTGGAGGCATCTGGGTTGGTGGATTTGTGGAGTGGGGGAGTATGGTAGGTGGAGGTGGGGGTGTATCAGTCAACTGGTCAGCTGACTGGATGGGGAGTGTGCCATTCTCAGGTGTGACATACTGGGATGAAGGAGTAAGCACCATCTAATTACAATAAAAAGGACTTATAAGGACTCTTTTAAAGTAAGCAATCATAGGCAAGAAAATCTAATTATAATAGCAAGCATGTGATGCATTTCCTATGTTGCAACCCTAGTATTCCTCTAGGTGTTCTAAGCGTCATTCCTAATGTTGTCTAATTACCTTAAGTTCTTAATTGCAGGCATGCTTGGTACAATAATGTAACCAAATAATTAGTCTCGACCTGCATGGGCCACCACTAAAAACATGTCACGACCCGCTACCTAAATTGTTGGGCCGGGCCGAGTCATGTCCAGCCTACGCTTGAGATAAAGCGTAGTAAGCTGTTCTAAAGACAACAAGATAAGACTAAATGTGCTAAAAGTTCTATAAGTAAAATAAAAGTCTTAAATGCTCCAAACACAAAAGTCGTCTCATATAGTAATAAGTCCAAGTACAAGTCTGAAATATAAAACTGGATACATGTCCAGTTACAAAATACGTAGTCTAATACATGACTACACTAAATATCCCAAGCAACTACGCAAACTAGACGAGTTTTCCCGCAGGTACATCCTCGTAAGGCAAAGCCTGGTCCTCGACAGTATCTCCATAATATGAGTCGCAGAGTAACTCCTCCTCAGTAAGGATACCTACAACGTTATCCTGTCAGGACGGAAGCAAGTACTGATTCTAACAAGCTAGCATATGAAACATGGAAATGAACATAAGAGGAATAACTGGAAACATGGCATCACATAATCTATAATGGCAAGGACACATATGTCATAGAGACAGATGTTTATGCAATATTTAAAACTGTAGCAGGTACGTGATCGTCAATAGGTGTACAATATGTAGGGGCACATAATGAAATGTACTTCTGTACAAGTGATAAGGTGATAGATGTACATACGTACAAATCCGCTTTGAGATAAAGCCTACGACAAGGTATACATATAAAATGTCAACCTTGCTCGGTACATACGTACGGAGAAGGGGGCATGATCACGTACACTACTAACAGTTTCCCGATAACCCATATTCTAATCATGTGAGAGATACATAAAGACTGGTCTAAGCATGGTAGTGACTGAAAGTACAACATGTGAAGATTTAACTTGCTACCCCAAGGATCAACATTTAACATGGATGGATTCGCAGTTCATTGATGTAACAGTATGTGAAGTTTGTAGAAAGTACTTGTCTCTAGCAAAGCAAGCTGCAATAAAAATAATATAGATGCCTGGTAACTCATCACTGTAGAAATAAATACATAAACTTAGTTTTTACACTAAGTTAAACACTATGACACTAAGTGGTGCCACACGACTTTCTGGTTGGACACCTAGCCAAAATAATTACTTTAGCATAGGAGACCAATATGGGGTGACACACTACTATAACTAACTTTCTAGGGTCTTTACGCTAGTGCGGGGTGAGGTCCAATATGACTAAAACACAAAACAACACTAAAAGTTGTAAGTCGTAATTATTCAATAAATAAATCAACTGTACATTGTGTTCCAACAATTTTTGAGATAGACAAAAGCTCAATTTTACATAAAATAAAGTACCAAAATGATCCTTGTTAATTATAGAAATTATTATAATTTTTGGAATTTATTAACCAGTACATGTATTTTATAAAAATCAGTTTTCATAAGTACACAGAAAGTGAGTTCTGGTTTCATATGCCAAAACAGTGGCAAAACTGTAAATTAAATACTGTAAAAATTATGATAAATTAGCTAAATTAACATAGTATCTAAATACTATTTTTCCAGAATTTTAACAGCAATTAAAGTATTTTTAGAAATTCAAAAATAGCATGGTACACAATTAAAATTAAATAATTAATTATCTGCGTATTTTGCCCATGTACATAATTTGAACCAGAGTTTAAATACAGGACCAAGGCCATGAATCAAGTCCAATATAACTTGTACAGGTCTTGAATGTGTGAAAACACATTTGAGCCCAAAAATCCATGCTAGGCTTGGACACCAAATGGTTGCAGTAATTAAAATACACAAAAATACAAAGTGGTAAAAGTACAAAATAAATATTAATATTTTAACAAGGTAAATTTATACATAGTAGTCATATAAATATGACAAGTATATTTACATATATTAAAGTATAATATAGTACAATATTACGTAAATTACATAGGCTAAATAGTTATGTATGCATACACATACATATAAAACATATATATATTATATATATATATATATATATAATATATATATATATATAATATATATATTATATATATAATATATATATATATATATATAATATATATATAAAGAAATATATATAATATATACATATACGTATCATTATATATATATAGATATATATATTATATTATATATTATATATATCTAATAAAATAATATATAATATATAATATATACATGTATATGTATATGTTATGTATATATATTATATATATATAATTACTGTTATATATGTATATTTACTGTTATATATATATATAATATATATATATATATATATAGCTATATATATATATATATATATATATATATATATATATATTAAAAACAAAAGAAAAGAAAAGAAAAAAAAAAACAACACAACAGAGCCTAAGGCTCGAACTCGGGCCACTGAGCGCGGGGGGAGGGGGGGGGATTTAAACTCGCGCGCTGACCAGTGGGCCAACTCGTCTTGCTGTTAGGAAAAGGTTTAGATTATATTTATTTAGGTTTTAGTTAATAATAATATAATCCGATAAAACAATCATGTGTCCTGACAGTTTGCGACACAGGAGTCTAAGTGTCTGGGTCATTTACGACACGCACGACACGAGTTTGCCGTGTCCGCACTCACCACTAAAGTTGTCGCGTGTTGGCGTGTCCCATACGTGAAAACGAGACACAACAGGACACGGGGGGCCAGAAGACACGTACGTGTCCAAGTCGAGCGGGCTTTCGAGGCGGCGACTGGGCGGAAGACGCGTCGGGGTCGGCGGAGGAAGGTGGCGCTGCGATCGTCTCAGCGAGACGCGTCGAATGGTGGTAGTCAGGGCGGTCGAAGTGGTGTGTAGGCGTCGGGCTAGGTTAGGACGATCTCCGGCGAGTCTCGTCGGGGAAGATAGGTGATTGCGGCGGCGTAGGGGGCTGTGGTGGTCGGGTGAGTCTAGGGTTAGGGTCTGGGGGGTCAGGGGCTATTTATAGGGTTTAGAGTCGGTCGGATTAGGGTTTTGATTAGGGTTAGGGTTTAGGGTTACGGCGATAACCGCCGGGGATGATGACGGAGAAGGCGATGATCGGGGGGGCCAAATTGCAAGAAACCCCCAAAGATTGGTAATTTATATTTTTGTCCACCGCCCTTAGGAAATGCAAAAACCCAAATTGCATAAAGCTTCCCCGCTGAGCGCTGTGCAAATTAAATTTGCACAGACAATTAAAATATTGCAGGATGACTTTAAAACAATTTAAATAATTGCAAAAAGCATTTAAAACATTCTAATAAATTACAAATTAATATTTTGGCTTTTAGAAAATTATTTTAAAATTATTTAAAATTTCTAGAAAATTTTCAATAATCATAATAATTCATTTTAAGTATATAAATGCCATAAAAAATATTTTTGAAAACTAGGGCTTACACCTCTCTTCGTTTATTGCCTTATTGTACCTCATGTCATGCTCGTCATGTTTTACCTTACTTCAATAGTATAATTATTTATACTGGCCTTAATAATAAAGATCAGGGGTCTAGTTCTGTTCAGGCGAAGGGTTACAGCCCCGGTCCTTGTTTGGTTTAAGGGTTGTAACCTGGCTCCCAGAGCAGTTCTGTGTCCTCTCTTCGATTTTTGTCTTATTTCACCCTATGTCGAGCTCATCATGTTTTACTTACCAACAAGTAGTTGAGACGGGTTTCTATTCAGGTGAAGGGTTCCAACCTCGGTCCTTGTTTGGTTTAAGGGTTGTGACCTGGCTACTTGAATGGTTTCCTCGTACTCAGTTTACTGTTGTTAATCTCTATTATTATTAGTTCTTTATTTATTATCTTTAATATTCTATTGTGATATGCTGGTTTTAGTTCCTAAGTGAAGCCTCCTTTGTGGCACTTGCTCTTTCTGGGGTCTGATCCAGCTGGTTTTGTATGGCCAGATATTGGAGCAGCACCAGAGGATCTACCTACCTTCCAGCCAGATGGTGACCACCAGGCGTAACCCTGGCAACGAGTGGACTTCTTTTATCCTTCCACTTATTTGTAAATTATTCTTTTGAGGCATTTAGCCGACGAGCACGTGTTAGCTCAGTTGTACCTTTATTTACTGTCTGCCTACGGGCTGTAACATGATTTACAAATCCTATGGTTGATCATGTATGACTAAAGCTCTTGCTAGTCTTCATATTTTGTAACGACTAGCTTCATGATCAGCTAAATATGTAATGTTTGGGACACCTTACTATTGTATATTTGATGATCTTACATCTTGTAACATTTACTTACTTGTTTGTGATTGAGACACTAGACTTGTTTATGACCTTAAGAGACTGATGGCTTGGAGGTAAACCCTCATATATCTAGACAGTCGTGACCGTATAGTGAGGTGGATTCCATTTCATTATACGTAGCTGGCTATGTATGTCCCCGCTCTCCAGTATTCTGGTTCTGGGGCGTGACATGGTTTTAGTGGTAGCCCATGCAGGTCTTGTAAATCAAGATATGTGAGGATTTACCGAATAGATGTCTCAATCAGCACTCGCCCTTGATCTCTGCTCGTATCTTCTAAATTCCTGGATTCTTGACCTGATCACATGCTTGTATCATTGATCTGTTCTGGTCCTTCCTTATTGTTTCCTATATCGTCTTCTTCAGCGGCATTGTTCCTGGACCTGCCGATCAGCAAGGCGGAGCACCTCCCGTGGACCAGCAACAACAAGAAGATCAGGCCCAGCACTCAGGAGCAGCCTCCCGGGTCATGCCTCACGGAGATCCAGAACCCCCGGTACAGCCAGCCCAGCCCGCAAGGCAGGATGATGGAGCCTTGGTTGGACTTATCAGGGAGTTGCTTGCATCGCAGGATCGTCGAGTAGACGCCTTGCGTCAGGCAGTGGCAGATGCTCTGGACAGAGGTGGACATCATGGGAACAGTGCAGCGGACAGTGACAGGACCGGAGGTCGAAAGCAGTCTCACGGCCAGATGACCCAGTCTTCAGCACCAGCCCCGGCAGCTAGGGCTTTGACTATTGGAGTTCCCCGAAGGGCGGATTCGGTTACGTCGGTTCAGCATTCGACTCCGACGTCCCCTCAGCAACAGAAGCAGAAGCAGTCTTCCTCCATGGGCTGCTCTTATTGTGGGAAGCCTGGACATGTTGTTTCAGAATGTCGTAAGGCTCGAGGATTGTGTTTGCTATGTGGAGCGCCGGACCACAAGGTAGGGTCCTGCCCGTTCAGGACTTACTCATCACCAGCCATGACCAGTTCATCCGTTAGGGAACCAGCCCCAGTACCAGTCCAGCAGCAGTTTCCATTCCCGAGGCCTTTGCCGACGCAGACCCAAGCTTTTCAGAAGCAAAAGCCTCAGCAGTTTGCCCTGACCCCAGCTCGAATTCAGAACCGGCAGAGAGGTTCCCAGCAGGTTGCCTTCCCTCTTCCTCATGCCTTTAAATTTCTTGCTTGTATGATTGATTGTTTGATTGATTGCTTAATATAGCTTGTCCTTGTATCTCTAGCCTCTTGATTAAATTTCGAGGACGGAATTCTTTTAAGGTGGGTAGAGTTGTAATACATGTGGTTCATATTACGTATCTCGGTATACGTGTACGTATTTAGACTCGTATTTGTATGTTTCCCTGCTTGATTTATTGGTCATTTCTTTGCTTGGTTCATCTTGGTTCGGTTTGGCTTCTTGGCTTGGTTCGGTTTTGTTGGAGAACCAACCCACCTACCTACCACCACCATCCCCATTTATTAGCCCACTCCTCTTTCTCTCTCTTCATTAATCTTCTTCTTCCTCCATTAACTCTTTACCTACCAGGAAGAGAGCTTAGGCAAGTGCAGCTTGCTTCATGGAGGAACCCAAATTTTATTGTTCCATTTTCTTCTCCACAAGATTCGAACACACTTTAGTATTTGGCATTTTTAATTTCCATGGCTCAATTTGTGTAGATCTAAGTTTATTATATTTTCAGATTTCTTGGATTTTGATCTACTTAACATTGTTATTTTCAAGTTTTTATGGTTCCATGTTGTAGAGCATTCGATTCTGCCCCATTTTCACTACACCAAAAAAAGCATTTAGGAACAGTTTTTATATGTTCCAAATATTTTTAGGAACATATTGTAACCGTTCCTAAATGTGGCGTTGCAATTTTTGGAACGTTTTTAAAGCGTTCCTATCTTTACTTTGGAACGGTTATCAAGCGTTCCTAAAAGTAGATTTTGAAACATATATAATGTGTTCCTAAATTATTTTTGTAACAACTTTAAAATGTTTCTAAAGACAATTTTGAAACACTTTATGCCCGTTCCTAAATTTACTTTGCAACACTTTTACATAGTTATTGTGGTTGGTTTTGAAACATTGTATTAACGTTCTTATCTAATTTTTTTGTTATAATTTTGCATTCTAATTTTTAGTTTGAACAACAAATCCGATAATTTCTAAACTGGCCATTGAAATATAATAAGTGACGCAAGATGTTTTACACGTTTCCTTGAATCAACATCCAAGAGATCCATTAAACAAGTCAATATAAAATAACCAATAACATGATATCCCAAAAATTTCTTTACAAAATGTCATCAAAAGTACATAAGAGTAATACAACAAGACTAACAACATGGGTGTCATATACAATGTAACAGGGCTGTTAACATGGGTATCAGAACCCGAGTTCAAATTCTTAGGACCAACTGGAGTACGCTGTGTAGGAGGAAACTTTAGTCCTTGGTGTCACATTACCTCCAAAATAAATTATCCTGTTGCATATTCATATTCTGTTACATACTCTGTAGCATAATAAGAAGAAGAATATTAGTTCAATAATTACCAAAAGTTCAACTTATTAGTACAATTTGGAAAAAACATTCAAATAGCAATTCTAATACAGTGTACATGAAGTCAATTAATTTGAAGCAAGTTTATGGTCTAACATTTGATACACCTGTTGACTCGTTGTACAAAAAATCACCATGTGTCCAGTATTCGTTTAGTCAAACATGAATTTTTGTGAATTATAGAATATTTCATAAGATGAGAAGAATCATTCTTCTATTCAGCAAATACTATATAGTTACAAGATATGTTTGTAACAGTTAGCAAGAACATATGATGACTTCCAGGAAGAATGGTATGATCTCTACAACCATAAATTGCAAAATTATAGAACTAGACCTCTCTCTTTATACAACTAGCACTTGAAGAAGGGGCTTTTTCTTGCCTTAAACTTAAGAATGTTCTAAAGGAATAGGACATTAATGTCTAGCAAGACACTCCAAGAAACCTTGTCTTCAAGTAC
Organism: Iris pallida; assembly: GCA_029216955.1. Lineage (NCBI taxonomy): Eukaryota > Viridiplantae > Streptophyta > Magnoliopsida > Asparagales > Iridaceae > Iris > Iris pallida. The sequence continues at coordinate 10,450,383 of JANAVB010009398.1, read as the reverse complement.
ACTGACACAACTTGAACTAGTTGCTTAGCTGAGAACACTAGCATAACAAATGAGAGGTTTGCAAGCTTGCTATTAAGCAATTAGACCATATCAATGAGGGATTACAAATATTCTCCAAGACCTGTTCTTTCTTGGTAAGCCAACTTTTTTGTCACATATCCGGCCATTCCTCAAAACTTCGCTCCTGTAGTATGTAAGTTATATACTCTACCCAATAGTAACTCAAAGAAATTATGAACCAATTTTACAGAAGGTACAAAACCATAATGGAGCATGTAAATCGCAGTCACCAACTACTGCAACTTATAGAAGACCACATGAACTTATGATTCTCAAGCAGTAAAATGAACAAATAAGGATCTGGTCCGGATTCTGACATTGCTATTTCAAAAATATGGATATTCAGTTATAAAAAATGGTGCAGACACTACTGTTAAGACAATAATTATATCAGCATCAGAGTATCTAAATATATTTGAACATATACACTAAGTATGATCTAAGAGTTTAATAGCTACCACGTAATGCATACTGCTAAGCAGTAAGTACCCAACTATCGGCATAGAAACAGATAAAACAATAGACATATGAGCTCTTCCGATTAGAAAGAACATATTTCTAATCAGAAAATTAATCATGTACGAGCAAAGGATCAGCCTTCGGTGAAAAGATACAACAGAAACAAACACCACTTATTTAATAGCCATGAGCATAACCACATCAATATCATAAGGATATGAAGCCAACACTTTAAGCAGCAAGAGAGTGTAGACCTACGCCTTCCACTTCATATATAAATAAAAGAAGCAATTAGCAGCATAATGATATGAAACTGTGAAGCTATAGGAAGACTACTAATAATCACATAAAACCTATAAACATAAGGTACTAGTAATCAATACCTGCATCGAACGCAGTAATGCCCGCAAATCAGAGTTCTCCGACATCAGCTCTTGCTTCTTCACCTCATATGCATCTACCTGCTCACGACCAGTAAAGATAATTTTGGAAGCTAAGAAGCACGGACACTACAGAATTCATGTTGTGTTCGTGTCATGCCGGGCACACGTATCGGACACGCCACAGACATTTTGAAATACTCTAGGAAAAACCAAAATAGGTGCCGAATCCATATTGATGTGTCTGAAATGTGTCGTGTTAAATCCGTGTCGGTGCAACATTACTTGGAAGTAGATATAAATAAATAAACTCAGTCAAACTCCTCCTTACAATCATTTTATAAAAGTCACTGTCAGCTTTCTTTCCATTCCAAGTTCCACGCTGACGCCCTTCTTTCTATCAAAATCGGCAGTAAAATCAGATGGAAATAGTTTAATTTACCTAGTACAATTCAAAGATGGAGAAGGTGCCACAACAAATTATTGAAACAATAATTCGGAGATAGCTCATAAATATGCAGCATATTTCAAGTCTACTTATTGCTGGAAACATTGCAATGATGTAATATAAAGCACATGATTTTTATTGACATAAACCCAAGACAAGAGCTCTTATTACCTGCAATAGATTCATTATCTCCATGCCTGACTTTGATTCTTTATTTTTCTCCATTAACACTTGGTTTAGCCTTTTCTGAATTAAACTGATATTTTAGCACTTATATCATATCATTGTTCAAACGGGGACTAATGACGATAGAAGAATCATTCTTCCCAAAATAGTTTAATAAATATAAAACAAAATCTATAGGAAAACTCTACATTCAGTTTTCTGTATTCCTTCTCTTTTTTCTTCATTTCATGTACTTGTTGAGTGCGCACTTGCTTGTAAAAATAAATAAGTAATTAGCAATGCTTCTGCTAAATTGCAAGAGAGTAAAGCATCTCCTAATAAGCATGGGAACCAGCATAGGAAGCATCATGGAAAAGAGATTTTTCACCTGATTTCCAATAACCATCTTTTGAAATTCATCCCTCCCCTGTTGTAGTTTTTCAATCTGAGCCTTGAATGTTGCAGCAGCTTTAGCCTCATGTTAATGTGATGATTTAGAGTTCCAAGAGGGTGAAATATATAGATCATCTAAAAAGCTTTGTAAGTATAAATGATGGCAACCGTTCGGGTTAAAGTTGCCAGCTCACGATCTTTCGCAGCTACTGTTGCTTCGAGTCTTTCAACCTTGGCCTCTAATCTTGACATGTCAGATTGTGTTCTGCAATGGCAATCTTGTCAGGATAGCCACTAGTCTGACATCCTAGTATGGCCCATTCAACCAAAATACAAACATACTGTCATATAGTATATCAATTGTTGTACTTATATTAGCATACATAAACTATACTTAGTCTTTGGACATCTATAAAAAAAGTATATACTTAATTTGTTCCTGGAAAAACAAGAAACATGTATCAACCACTCCCCCTATATATAAGCACTCGCTACTAGCAAAACAGACCTTTGAGCTTGGATGTGATTATTTTTCCAGCTTTGATCAAGAGAGTGAGAACATAAATCAAAAAAGATCTAACAGTTTCAAAAATGGCTTTTAGCAGCAAAAAAATTTCATGCTATTTGGCATAGAAAAAAGTGCATGCAAATTTCAAATGGCCTTTTATTGCACATCTAATTTAGTAACAACCACCTAGTTCTCAGAAAGTTGTACAATTAAAAACCTATTTCCACTTTGTTCAGTTCAACTGGCTGACACTTATGAAAGTGTCTTCATATACAAAATGAATTCTTGAACTCTTAAGATTCCAAATAAGAAAAGGTTTTAGGATGATCTAAGAAATAAGGTATAAAGGAGTACATCAACATTATCATATAAACTACTTTATGAAAGCTAAAACATATTTAAGAGTTAATATACAGGGTAACAAGTTATACGATAAGTTATAAACAAGAGTTGCCAGCTTTTATCAAGATGGTCACACAAACAAATGCAACAAGGGCTTCAAGCTACTGACATATAAGAGAATAAATGTTTACCTCTGCCTCCTCAAACAAATCCTCCAAGAAATGATATGTGTAAAAAACCTATTAGCTTTCCATGAAGCATGTCATTATCATCCCAGCAAACATGTCCAGCCTACAATGAATACAAACGTGGTACATGGGTCAACAAATCATTCCTTGAACAAGGATTATAGTCATTTTTAGTAATCTTCATGTGCAAGATAGAGTACATGTTTGTGGCTATGCATCATGATAAACTTCATGGTGGCATGTGGTACATAATATGCATATTTACACAAACACATTTATGATAGAATAGGAAATGGAATGAAATAGAATGGAACTGACTGGCCTGTAGTAGTAGTCCATGAGGCAGACCACTTTAATATTTTTGAAAAGGAGATAGCATACCTGGAGTGGTTCATTCTCATCAGTTGAACCAAGCATCTCAGTTACTAATATCTGACGTTCAACTGGACCACCAAATGTCAAGCACTTCTTAACAACATTTAAAGCAAACTTTTGTTGACTCATTTGAACTATTTGTCCAGCTAATTTTTTAATAATCACAGTGCGCTCGTGAGGCTTCCCATGTTCCAGTACATGCTATTAAAATCCTATTTCACATTGTGTTAATATCAACAATGGATAATGAAAACTATACAACTGTCATGACAATGAATGTGTGAAACAATATGTGAGGCAACAAGAATATTAACACTCAAGCAAGAAAATAAATCACAGCATGTAAAGCAGATAGATATCACATAGTCCATAATATACACCGTGAAAAAAATTGATATGAATTTATCAGCAAAGCACTTATACATGTCTATGTTGCAGAGAAGTGTGCTTAATTAAAGATTTAATATTAATCAAGTTCTATCACTTCTAAGAACATGATAAGACAGCTCCAATAAGGAGAGGGATCTGAGGTTGGTGTCTTAAGATCAATAATAGTACAACATGTCAGTGGTGACTTAACATAAAAGTTAAAAAAAAAAAAAAAAAAAAACATACCTTGGACTGTTGCGGTTGGGGTTTTCTATTGTGGAGAATGTTGATAAGGACAAGCCAAAGAGTCAAAAGATTGAAGGAAAATGCTTAAATCTATCTATTTAGAGTTGCCAATGCAGACCACTTTGAGATATGGAATGAGTTTACTACTTGCTAAAGCCACTATTAATCGACTTTAGCCAATCAATTATAGTGTGCTGATCATCATAAATAACCAAATATATCTAGCATTAACAGGGATCAAGCTAATAATTTGGATAACAACGTAGTCCAATTGGCCAGAGAAGCATATAGTTATTTTATAAAGTTCCAAGTTCCTGGAACTTGGCTCCTCCTTTCACGATAAGTAGAAACCAAGATTCAACAATAGCCCGATATGGAAAAGCAGGTTCGCTTTAAATTTTGAATTTTAACATAGCAACAACAGTATCATAATTAATCAAGTGACATACTTCTTCTCTAATCTCAATCTCATAATACAGTCATTGCATGTATACTAAATCAACTGAAATTAACATAATATTTAACCCTTGGGAGCATACTTAGTAATAGACAAATGACATATATGTTTGTTAAAAACTTAAAACGTATAGCATCAACAATTTCTATCACAGAAATTAGCATGAAACTACATAAAGCAAAGGTGCATTTAAACCAACATTTCCAGAGAATCAAGAATTGCCATTATTTACTAGCATTTTTGTGAAGTCCTATCTACAGCTTCATTCATAACAAAAGTCAGGACAAGAATAAGCTAAAACGAAAATTGAGTGCACATAAATAACTAAAAATCTTAAATTCCGGTATTAATTAAATTGGAAGTAGAGAGAGGTTGATCCTTGGGCTGGATTTTATAGTTTCTTCATTTTTGTTTAGCTACATGATAAAGCATGCTACTGAAAACATCATCGTCATCCAAGCCTTCTCCAATCAAAAGCAAATGCACTCTATATATTAATGCATATTCATGTAGACCTCATACACATGAAGTCGAGAACTGCATACTCAATATATCAACGATATTTATATAGGTCTCATATATAACAACCATAAGACCTCTTATGACATACTAAATTGAGACCTAAGATGTACTAAAATATTATAAACAGAAAAGTAGTATTTTCATGTAAACTAATGCACCTAATTAATCTTATGTATTATGTATGTCCCTATATGATCAATAAAGGTTTAGCTGATAAGGAAGATTGTGGTGGTGACGGTAATGGAATCAACCTTCTCTATGGTAACACATTTATGTAAAAACAATTGTATACTTAGTGAGGAAAAAATCCACAGTTTACCATCTTAAAGAAATAAATTGTGTGGACCTTACACAAGAAAAGGAGGATCCCATGAGAAATGTGAACCCATCTTGGTGGAGCTGTGTCTACTTGAGGCGAATAGATCTGTTAACATATTTAATCATAATGCAAGACATAAGATTTTAAAGAACGCTAAAATTTTAGCCATCCTGCACTTGATAGTTCAACCACATACACACAAACTATGTTGAGAAAGTTTATTCCGCATGGATGGAAAAAAGCCAACGTATAATCTATAAACATATTCATACAGAAACACTTTGTAAATGCAAAGACCTAGAAGTAAGCCAATAAGAAAAATTGCAAACCCTAATCTATGCATAAGAGGAATAAAATTTCAAAACAAGGAAGGAGAAAGAGGGTGAGAGGGGGAGAGAGAGAGAGCGAGGGCCACACACACACACAGAGAGAGAGAGAGAGACTGACCTGTGTTGAAGAGGCTGGCGGTGGGGCGAGAGTGGAAGAGAGGGGCGCCGACGAGGAGATCGAAAGACAATGGTTCCGTCTAGGAGATGAGAAGAGAACGGCACCCGAGGTGCACGAGGGAAGAACAATTGGGACGGAGGGTTTTGTGAGATTAGAGATGAGTGAACTATGTGAGGAGTTGGAACATTTTTCTTATCTACATGTGAGTAGTACATGTGTGGAACGTAAAAGAACAACGTTTATTCATCGTTTCAAAAAATAAAATTTTAATTTAATTTTAAGTAAATTAATTATAGGAACACTTTAGCAGTTTGGAACACTTAATAAGTGTTCCAAGGTCTAGGAACACTTATACACTGTTCCAAAGTCCAAAATACTAAATGTTTCAAATTATCATTTTTGGTGTAGTGTTTGACCTATGGAAGTTCGAATTTGGACTTCGGATGAAGGATTTATGAGCCTGGAAGCCATGGACTCCATGGTTCTTCTTCTCGGACAAGCAGAGAAGAAGAACAGTTTCTCAGCCGCATGACAGTTTTCTAGCCGCATGGAAGTACTTGACCGCATGAATGTTCATGCGGTAAGTCTCTTTCAGCCGCATATGACCGATTCTCCCGCAGTCGCATGAGATGTTTCTTTCGCTGCCACATAAGCCCTGGCACTTTTACCCGCATAGGCCCACAGTACTTCCTGCCGCATGAGCTCCCTCGAACCAAGCCGCATAAGATTCGTCCTCTCCTGGCCGCATAAGACTCCATGATCCAGCCGCATGAACCTCTGCACTTCTCAGCCGCAGGAAGTCAACTCCTCAACCGCATAAGCCTCAGCATAGTCCAGCCGCATGAACTCAATTATCCTTAGCCGCATGGAGTCAATCCCCCCCCAGCCGCATAAGACTCCACTTTAACATAGCCGCATATGACTGGTACTTTCCAGCCGCATAAGGCCTTGCTCCTCGCGAGCCGCATAAGACCTTTTCATCTCAGCCGCATATGCTCATCTCCCTTGAGCCGCATGAGGCCCTTCATCTCCAGCCGCATATGCCCCGTCTCCCCCAGCCGCAATGCCTAGTTTCTTCCTAGCCGTATGGCTTTATATAGCTCTGGTCTATTATTATTATTATTATTATTCTTGTTCTTATATTAGAATGTTACATAATGCTTATATAACTTGGGTCTCTGGATAGAAGGCTTGTACTACGAAGATTTTGTACATATTCCCTGAACACGACAGTGGCCCGCCGTGGCGCACTCTTGACAGGTAAATTGACATGATATATCACGACATGCTGTTACGACAGCTGGCCCGACATGACAAGTATGAATGACCTGGACACCGTGGACGATTGTGTTTGTACAATAAACCAGTACTGTCTTACATCATGTCTAGGATGGAATCCATGAGTGCCACGGTCAGGGATACCTACTACAATTGACTAAGGCTAATAAACTAGAATAATTCAGTAGTCATGAAGAGATTTTCCAGTTATAGGCAATCTCGTTATCTGGGCGCACCAAGTGGACTTGTAGCCTACCGACGAGTAGGGCACATCTCCAGCACACAATCACGTGTTGCATCCTTCATAAGCGGACATTCGACCTGGATAACCTGGATGGTCTGCAGGGCTTGTGGCTGTTGGGATAATCTCATTGCATCTTGCTAGTAACTAGGCCTGTGATAACCCTAGTTAGTTAAAGTAGCAAGCCGTACTCACTAATTGGCCGTGATTGATTGGATGGAGTTTAGTCTAGCTTAGTCTTGTCCTGATCCTGTATAAGATTGTGACATGACATGATTACTTATGCTTGCCTTAACAATAACGATCAGGGAACCAGTTCTGTTCAGGCGAAGGGTTACAACCCCGGTCCTTATTTGGTTTAAGGGTTGTAACCTGGCTCCCAGAGCAGTTCTGTGTCCTCTCTTCGTTTATTGCCTTATTGTACCCCATGTCATGCTCGTCATGTTTTACCTTACTTCAATAGCATGATTATTTATATTGGCCTTAACAATAAAGATCAGGGGTCTAGTTCTGTTCAGGCGAAGGGTTACAACTCCGGTACTTATTTGGTTTAAGGGTTGTAACCTGGCTCCCGGAGCAGTTTTGTGTCCTCTCTTCGATTTTTGTCTTATTTCACCCTATGTCGAGCTCATCATGTTTTACTTACCAACAAGTAGTTGAGACAGATTTCTATTCAGGTGAAGGGTTCCAACCTCGATCCTTATTTGGTTTAAGGGTTGTGACCTGGCTACTTGAATGGTTTTCTCGTACTCAGTTTACTGTTGTTATCTCTATTATTATCAGTTCTTTATTTATTATCTTTAATATTTTATTGTGATATGCTGGTTTTAGTTCCTAAGTGAAGCCTCCTTTGTGGCACTTGCTCTTTCTGGGGTCTGACCCAGCTAGTTTTGTATGGCTAGATATCGGAGCAGCACCAGAGGATCTACCTACCTTCCAGCCAGATGGTGACTACCAGACGTAACCCTGGCAACGAGTGGGTTTTTTTTGTCCTCCCACTTATTTGTAAATTATTCTTTTGAGACGTTTAGCCGACGAGCACGTGTTAGCTCGGTTGCACCTTTATTTACTGTCTGCCTACGGGCTGTAACATGATTGACAAATCCTAGGGTTGATCATGTATGACTAAAGCTCTTGCTAGTCTTCACATTTTGTAACGACTAGCTTCATGATCAGCTAAATATGTAATGTTTGGGACGCCTTACTATTGTATATTTGGTGATCTTACATCTTGTAACATTTACTTACTTGCTTGTGATTGAGACACTAGGCTTGTTTATGACCTTAAGAGACTGATGGCTAGTAGTTAAACCCTCATATATCTAGACAGCCGTGACCGTATAGTGAGGTGGATTCCATTTCATTATACGTAGCTGGCTATGTATGCCCCCGCTCTCCAGTATTCTGGTTCTGGGGTGTGACACTCTCACCTTCTCTCTCCTTTGGTGTTTCCAAGAGAGGAGGTCTACTGCTACAAGGCTACTTTCTTTTAATGCCACGAAGATGACATCCGCTTCGCCTCCCCCACCCACGAGTTTCTTAGGACTTTGTATGTTTTTAACAAATATCTCGACATTTCAAACAAACATCTATATACATAATAGTAGAAAGATAAATATGAAGTGCATGAAGCTTACTTAGGATGACTCATAGCACAATGTAAAATATTGCTTTGAATATTGCCATTCTCGGACATTAACAGTCCAAACTAGATTATGAACAATTGAAGGAATGGGACAAAGAGATCAAGAGAGAGAGAGAGAGAGAGAGAGAGAGAGAGAGAGAGAGAGAGGGAGAGTTAATATATATGTTCACTATTTCTCTATGGAGCGTAGGATAGTTGGGTTTCACTGAGGGTCCAACAAACTTACTTGATCAAGAACAAGTGGGCTAGTCGATCGAGTAATCCTAAATGTTTACTGTGCCAATTGGCAGTATAGGATGGGCCCACTTAAGTGAATGTAATTACACCCTTATAATATTCGAGGTTAAAGAAATTCTAAAAATTATTTAGTAAATTATGTAATCTTACATAGGTAGCTAGTTTGTTAGATTGTTATTGTTCATTTTCCTCAAATTAAAGAAGTTGAATAAAACTTTGAATTGAACTTTATTTATTTTTTGTGAATTCGTAGGACTCCCTCAAATGTTCATAAATTTGGGATGAATTCCTAACAAGGTCCCACTTTCGCATCATCGCCTTCATCTATGTTATTACCGAGACTAAAAGGGTTTCGACGGAAGACCCCATAAAAAATTTTGGTGGTTAAGTGCTCGTCAAGATAAAATATTTATTATTTATACTTTGGAGTTAGGTTAAATTAACCTAAATAGAAAATGAGATGGATTTATAACTCTATATAGCAGTAATTTGGGAAAACCTATGCAATTTATATTATTTTAGGAACAATTAAAAATAGACATATGTGAGGGACTTATATGAAACAAAACCATGATATTTTTTATGGTACTTATCACCTGCGTGTCCTTCTAATTGGTTTTGGATCGGAATTGGATAGTTTGAAAATGCCAAAATTATATAAAAAATTGACCAATTCGAAAGCATCCAAAAACATCGACATCCTCGAAGTTAACCTGTTAAACCACTGAAAATCCTTCAAAGTAAACATTCAGAATAGCCAAATTTAATACTTATTTGAAAATGGTAATTATTTAAATTATAATTTTTTAAAAAGACGAGTCATGAAATTATAATTAAAAAGTGTATTTCTTTTTTCGGGACAAGATTGTTGTATTTTTCTTCTTATCAGATAGAGGGCGGATCTTTGGTAATTTTCTGATTCTTTCATTGTGTATTATTCTAATCGCTCTTCATTTTTTTTTCTCTTTTTCCACTATTTTACAATAAAATAATATATATGGTTAAAAAAGATATCGTTACATTTCTAAAATATCATCATACATTTCTATTTAATTTTTCTATCACTCAAGCTCCAAATCGACAAATGCATCAAATATATTCTATTATATAATAGAAAAACTTGAAACGCTTCACCGTAAAACTTTTAAGATTCCTAAAATATCCTTAATATCTTATTCAGTTAATAAAATAATAATTAATAATATAAGCATAATTATTATATAATTATTATTAATGTTCACTACCATCATTATATCTATTATCATAACAAATAGTTAGTAACCATTACCATGTCTCTTTCCACTATTAATATATTTTGCTTCAAAAAAAATAATGGTATAGATAGTAATTATTTACAAATATCTCATTTTCTATATATATATAAAAAAGTAATTTTCACAAAAAAAAATTCAATTGCAAATATTTGACTTTTTAAAAAGATAAAAAAATAGAATAATAAAAGTTGTTAGATTATAAAATATACGTGCAACATCCCCTAATTTTTTTACACGAGACATTATTTTTATATTTATGCCTTTGATTTTATTTTTCTATCTAGGTCCTTGAAAAAAAAAAAAAAAGATAGATGCATATAATCTAACGGCTATTAATAGCGACTTTTTAAACTTAAGAACTAATGACTTCCTATAGGAATTTTGATGGATATAACTCGAGGAGTGAGATGTCTATGTGGTTTCAAAATTGTTTGGGATCGTACATGTCAAGTTTGGGCTAAAGTGACGCAATCAAATCCTTTGAACCTAGTTTGACATTAATTGGTACATGCATGAAAGGATTAGTGTAGAATGATATTTTAGGAGTATCGATAATACTAATGCAGGAGAATATTTAAAATTTGAATAATAAAAAATTAAAAATAAATATATGATAACATTTTAGAAGTACCAATAATTATATTCTTAAAAAAGTAATTTACTAAATTGTCATCAATTGTCTCATCAATCACATGTTCATTTTTCAGTGACAAGTGGATCCCCAGAAACTCTTGAACCGGGTCACCACACTTTACCGATCTGTCATTGCAAGATATACACAGGAATTGGACTGACGTGGGACATATAGTGACTTGTACACAACTGTTCTCTCACAGTCCTATTTGCTTGTTTTTATTTTATTTTTTAAAGATTGGTGGGACCCATATGTCATAGGAATGAGACAGAATCAGGAACAGAGTAATAAGGACATCTGATGTGCACCCCAAATTCTTGGCCTGCATGCACTACATGTCATTAAACAGATCTCGTTTATCTCATGGTGTGAGATGGGCCGGACGGTCCGATTTCCGACTCGGACTCGGCCCGATCAAATCCAGTCTGGTCCGACCCGTTTCCCATTCGGTCTGAGTCCGTTCCAGTCCAGGTCCAATCAAATCCGGTCAACACTGATCCGGACTGGCCCAGTCCGTCCCACCTCACACCATGAGGTTTATCCCATCAGAAATTTAAAGACAACTTATCAAACTTGTCACCGGTGAGAGGAAGGGTCAACGTGCGACACTTACACTGTTTGAAAACTTTTGTGGGAAGAGAAAGAAAAATTTGAGAGAAAAAAAATGGAGGAGAGTAAAATGAAAGCAAAGTTAATTTTTTCTTTCTTTGTTTGGATGGACAAAAATTAGGGGAAAGAAAAAGTTTATTTATTTTTTATTTTATTTATTGATAGAGATATAATTACTATTTAGTCTTTGGTATTCTCAAATGATAATTTATTATTACCTTTTTGAGGGACGGTGGGGTAAATTCACTCAAATTCTTCTTGCCTCTCTCCATTTTTCTTCCACTTTTGGAATAAATTTTTGAAAATTTTTGAGTCGCACCCCACTCAATGTACACATATGAGTGGTGCACCCCACTCGATTCACCATATGCATAAGTAATCCCTCTTATGACGGGAATCGTTAGAAAAAACGATTCGTGTCGTTTGTCATATATTTATGACCGAAATACCCTTCTGTTTATTTTCTAACGGTCGACAATCCACCCTCTTTATAATCCTCAGCTACTCTTTCTTCTAAAACAACCCCCGCCCCTCTTTCTTCTCCTCAGATCTTCATTCTGCCCTAAAACCCAAATCTGACCACTCGAAGCTCCGCTCTCATGGCCGACCACTCGAAGAACTTCAAGGTTTGCACTCTCTCTTCCTCTCTTTCCTCCTTTCTCTCAACTAGTGTGAACAATCTGTTTTTGGCTCCACCATTTTTAGGTTTTACATGAAATTTTTGGTTTTTTAGGAAAAATGTCAAATATGCTCGAAGCACACTCACCTTGCAGATGAGTGTTCGTTCTTGAGCTCACCTTGCAAGACTGTGAACTGCAATGGAATTCGTTACCTGTCGAAGTCTAATACGAAGGCAAATTCCGGGAGAAAATTTTTGAAGTGTCCTCTTTGCTCGAATTTTCAGTGGCTGGATGAAGCAATTTGTGAAGGCATACGCGAAAGTTCATCTTCCTCAATGCGAAGAGAAGGGTGTTTCGCGTGTGGTGACTTAAGTCACTGGAAGCAACAATGCCCTTGGGAGAAAGCCCCTTGTCCTAATCCTAATTGTGGAGGAAAAAGAACCGTGATGGTGTCGAAGAGGAGCCACAGCTATGGAAGACGATTCTTACAATGTCGAAAATGTAACGGTGCTTTCAAATGGTTGAATGAGGCTGTCGAGTGTGATAACGACCGCTCTGAGTCAAAGTTTCCAGTTCAAATTGTAGTGAACACAACTCTAGAACAGTTGTGTAAGTCATTTGGAAAAGACGTGGCTATGTAAACCTGTAATTGCATAATATACATTCACTTTCAGACTTTATATATTACTTGTTAAAATGTCTTCTTGACTTATAAACCTGGAATTGCAAGCTGGAATTGATATAGTCTATAATTTTCAACAGCTTCTTAACAAAGCATATTTCAACTAGCTGGAATTGCAAGCTGGAACAGATGTACCACCAGAGGCGCTACAATCTTTTTCTAACATGGGATTCTTGTAATTAAGTTATTTCTACAGTGAGCAGTATAGTAAGGAAATCTCACATGTTTATATGTGCACTAACAAATTAGCAAATATTGACAAGGTTTTCTTTCTGCTACCACAAAGAGAATCTGGAGAGTGCTCAAGTAGGAAAAGTATAAAACAAGAGTATAAAACAAGAAATTAGAAGTGCTCAAGTAGTTTTGCTAATCCAAAATCTGCTATCTTAAATATTGACCTTCATGAGCAGTATAGTAAGGAAAAGGATAACCTGAGAAGCAGTATAGTAAGGAAATCTGGAGAGTGCTCAAGTAGTTTTGCTTCAAGAGTATAAAAGAAGAGTATAGTAAGGAAATTAGCAAATATTGACCTTCATGAGCAGTATAAAACAAGAAATTAGCAAATATTGACCTTCATGAGCAGTATAGTAAGGAAATCTGGAGAGTGCTCAAGTAGTTTTGCTAATCCAAAATCTGCTATCTTAACAAAAGTATAAAACAAGAAATTAGAAGTTACATTCTTAATTTTTACTGAAAGCCCAGAAAAGGATAACCTGAGAAGCAAGAAATAAAGAGAGTTACAAAATGATGTCCAACAGAGTTACAAAATGATGTCCAACAGAGTTACATCTAGCATCCTGGAACAGAGTTACAAAATGATGTCCAACAGAGTTACAAAATAAAGAGTCTATATAAACTGATGTCCAACAGAGTTACAAAATGATGATGATGTAGTGGACCTTAACAAAATACTGGAACACAAACATAGTCTATAGTTTTCAAGTCATATTTCAACTAGGATCCTGGAGGCGTCGGGACTTGAGTTCCTGCAAGTTTAGTCTTCTTTTTTCCCCTTGAAACCTTCGGCCTCTTGTAGACAGTGTTTTTCATCTTTGGTTCCTTAGGAGGCCTTGGTGGCCTAGGCGCCCTTGCTCTTTTGCTGTTCCCTCCAATTGGTCCTCCTTGGCACCCTCTAGCATTGTGATCAGCCGGTAATTTGCAACGGCCACAAATCCTCTGCTTCTTGGATGCTCTTGGCAGCTCGTCAGCCTCCAACCTCCTTGCCCCTCTTGGTCTCCCAGGTTGTCTATGTCTACCAGGTGGGCCAACTTCGTACGCTGGCTGCAAAGTAGACATTACAAATAACTATACTATACAAAGTGAAGTATAACCAAAAGTGTAAGACAAAGTAGTGATTGTTTACTGGATCCCATAAGGATTGGTCTGGCAATGGAACAATCTTTCCAGCATAAGCCCTCTTATAGGTAGTGGCATGATAGTAGGGACTTGTGTACCTGTACATATTAAACAAGGAATTAGCACAATAAAGATATTAGCTTAAAAAGTCTGCTTCTATACTCACATAGTCCATGTGGGCCTGCTAGGTAACAATGCAGCTACAGCATGGACACATGGGATCCCTGTTAAATCCCATACGAAGCAGTCACAAGTCCCAATACGAGTATCAACAGTCCATCTGTTCTCGATTGAGAACACACTAGTTACACAAAATAAGCCCTCATCAGCCCCAGTAACGTGATATCTGTTCACTTGCTTTGCCCTTTGATCAATCACTTTCTGTGCTCTAGGAGTCAAGTCCAAGTCACTCCATTTCATTGAAGTCATTTTCCTCTCATATATCAACTTCATTACCATCATATGGAACATCTCTACAAGCATTGTGATGGGTTTATTTCTTAGTTCACCAATCCAATTGTTGAAACTTTCAGAAAAGTTATTGGTAATATGCTCACACTTTGTTGTTGTCTCGAAATATGCTCTGCACCACCTGTTGGTATGAAATAGTATGAACTTAAGTTCAGATACTATAGCATAATGTATGAACTTAATATATGAACTTATCTTCAGTTCAGAAGATATGAATGAACTTAATGTATGTATGAACTTAATATATGAATGAACTTATCTTCAGTTCAGAAGATAGGTATCATGTATCCATGTAACAGTACGAAAATTTGCATATGAATTAGTAGAATACCTGTTTCTGCTCTCTGCCATAAGGTATTGGTGACCAATAGGACATTGCTTCTCAATTGCTTCCATATACTTAGCTTGGTCTACCTGTCTGTAGGCTCTAGCTGCACCCCATGTAAGCTGCTTCATTAGCTGGCTACCATTCACATGGGCTTTGAAGTTCTTGTAGAAGTGCCTGAAACAAAATCTATGTGGGTGTCCATAGAACTCTCTCTCCACAGCTAGTCCGAGGCCTTTTTGCCTGTCAGATATGAAGGTCACCCTTTCTCTATGTTGAAGCAACTTGTCCTTAATAAGAATAAGAAAATGTCCCCATGTTGCCTCACTCTCAGACGTGCATATATAGATGGCAAGTGGGAATAAACCATTATTTCCATCCAAAGCAGTTGCTGACAAACACACCCCTCCGTACTTTCCTTTTAGATGACAGCCATCCAAGCCAACTAATGGTCTGCACCCATGTATAAATCCCTCCCAACTAGCTTCATATCCAACACAGCAATATCCAAACTCCAGAGTCCCTAGTATATTTCCACAGAAAGCTACACTCCCTGTCCCATATACATAACATAAGTACATTAACTAATGCATCTACATTAACTAGTACATAACATAAGTACATTAACTAATACATAACATACATTTACATACCTGGGTTGGTAGTAACAATTTGCTTTGCAACCTCAGGGGCTTTCCTATAGCTTTCTTCATAACCCCCAAACATTCTCTCCCTCACTCTTAACAATGCTTTGTGGGCATTCCAGTATGAAACATTCACAGTACACTTCAACCACATTTGCTTTTGCACATCCTTGGCCTTCCATGAAGTATGGTGGGCCTTCATATCGTCTTCCAATACCTCAGCTATGAATTTGCTATTAGCCATTCTATTATGCAAGTTTGAGGTGTGCCTACATGTGTGCTCTTCATTTAACTGTCTTAGTGTACATGTTGTCTTGTCAACACTATTAATTCTCACCCTACACATCCAAGGGCATGTTTCTTCTTGGCATACACACCATATTCTTGTACCATCATTTTTAACAAACTTCATTTCAAACCTGTTATTTATGGCACATGCTCTCAAATACTTTCTGCAGTCACCAGGAGTAGCCCATTGCTGCCATAGGACTAGGCCACTCACAACTGGAGCCCTGTTCTCCTCATCCATCTCACCATCACTATACAGGTCATCAACTTCCCCCCCTTTTTCCTCCCACCCTTCTTCCTCCCCCTCGGAAGGGGATGAGTCAGGGCTTTGGTACTCATCTGCAGGATTGATTTCATCAATTGCCAGCTTCTTCATTGACATCTTCTTCTTATGAGCATGTGACCTTTGATACTCTGTCTCTTCCCCCCATTCTTCTTTGTTATTATCTGGATCCACAACATATTCCCCCCAGAAGTCATCTACATGCTCAATTTCTGTATCATCTTCTTCATCTGCTGCAAATAAACATTACAAATTGTGTTAGAGAACAAATAATTAAGTATAACATAAAGAGTCATCTTCTTCACCTGCTGGTACAAAAGACTCATCAGATTCTGTGTCATCGTCTTCAACTATTGGTTCATCTCCACACAACTGAGTCTCATTTTGTGTACCAAACTCTTTCACAGGCTGTGACCCAAGCTCTCTGTCTTCTTCATTTTCCAACTCCTCCTCAGAACTGTAAGTAAAATACGTTGGTTTGTGTGCTACTTTCTTCATGTTCTTCTTAAAGGGAGTGTCAAACTGTGGTTTGTGTGCTACTTTCTTCATGTTCTTCTTAGAGGGAGTGTCTTGCTCAGTAGGAACTACCACATCTTCTAAGTAAATGTGTAGCTCTCCATTATGATCAGGCATTTGTTTACTGAACATGTCCAACAATCCACCATCATTCAACAACTCTACTGTTTCCCCATCTTTTAGATTATCAATCCAATAATACTTAAATGTGGCCTCTAGATGGTTACTCTTCACTACATAGGGAATATCCAACAAGCTTATTAGGTCAGGGTCGACTTCATTCACAACTGAAGTATCCTTCATATGGAATCTGACCATATAATTCCTGTAAAATTAAACTTTCAATAACAGAGCATATAAATTCACTAACAGTGCATAGAATCAGCACAAAAAAATGTTTGTTCACTAACAGACTTCATACATTCACTAACAAAGCATATAAATTCACTAATAGCTTTCTATGTTCTACCCAAATTCACTAACAGAACAAAATGGAAACAAACCCTAAGTGTTCGAGAAATGTAATACCCAATTCACTAACATTCACTAACAGAACAAAATGGAAACAAACCCAAATTCACTAACATTCACTAACAAAGCTTTCTATGTTCTACCCAAATTCACTAACAGCACAATAATTTTTACCCAATTTCAAATAATTTCATCAAAATATAATGGAATCAGTGTTCGAGAAACCCTAAATCATACTATTTTAAATGGAAACAAACCCTAAGTTCCTACTCAATTCTAAGAAATTCGAACCCAAATTCCATAAATTTAGCAACATATAATATAAACCCTAAACTACGAATCAATACCCTTTTCGACACGCAGCCATGGAAGCTCTTCTTCCTTTCTTTCAGTCTTCAAGATCCTGCATAAAGTTAAGAAGATCATAACTAATCTTTCCTATTGATTCCAAAAAAATGTTAACAAAAAACAAACTTCTGTCATGTTCTTACCTCTCTGTCTCCACGAAGCTTTGGAGAGGGAGGCTGGAACGAGAGAAACAGGGGGGATCGAGACGAGAGGGGGAGAGGGGAAGTTCGTCGAGAAGGGAGGAAGGAAGATGAAGCGTCTGGAAGAAGAAGAGAGGGGTTTGGCGCGGAGTCAAAGGACATTAACTGATAAAGGGTATTTTGGTCATAAATATATGACAAACGACACGAATCGTTTTTTCTAACGATTCCCGTCATAAGAGGGATTACTTATGCATATGGTGAATCGAGTGGGGTGCACCACTCATATGTGTACATTGAGTGGGGTGCGACTCAAAAATTTTCTAAATTTTTTTTAGTGGGATCCACGTACTTTTTCTTCTCAAAATTTTTTTCTCCCATTTTTCTCATCTTTTCCAAACATAATTACTTTTAATTTTTCTCTCTCTTTTTTCTCGATTTTTTCTTTTCTCCTATATTTTTTTCTTCCCAAACAGTACCTTAATGACCATTGAGAGTTTATAGATATTGTGAATTTGATGCAGGAGTCTAGGAGAAAATGATTATGATTGTGTAAATAAAGAGAGACACGAATAAACAAGGACCAAAAAAATTGATCCAAAATTCTACTATGAAACTTTTTTTTTTCCTGCAACTGAACAGTGATAACGACCTCTTGAACCCACAATTCTAACCATGTACTGGTGTTCTACAAGTAACATGTGTGAGGTTACTTTATACGTGTGAACTTGGTTATGACGCAATAATCACATGTAATTAGTGATTTGTCACTAACTAAGGAGTCGTTTGGATGCTTGTAAGGCATGTTTGGTTCACAAAATTATGAAATTGGAAAAGTAAAGCGATTACTTTTCCATGTTTGGATACCAAAGGAATTGATGAGGAAAAGAAATAATTCTTAACAGAAGAAAAATTAGGAAAAAAATGAATCCAACCATGCAAAGGAATCACTTTTTCACCTTAAAGTATTTACATTTCTTTTCAAATTTTTTAACATTTTCAAATATCAAATTTTTTTTTTTAATAAAAATTATAATTTCTCAAAGGAAATAAATGTCTAAGTGGGAAGAAAATGTGGAGCCATTAATGCCCCCACACTAGTTCCTATCGGAAAGAAATTCGATGGAGACGTCAATTAATATTAATAAATTATTACTAAGTTAGTTATAAATTAAATTTGTTTTAATAAATTATTATCATTTTAGTTATATACTAATTAATTAGCTTATGTTATTGTTATAATATATTTTTTCACTTTCCACCTCCTCCATATCAAACTTTCAGATGATTAGTGGAAATTTGTTCACTTCCAAGTTACAAAATATCATTTATTGAAGTATTAAAAATTGTTCTAGCAGACAAGAAGTAGGATGAAACTCAAAAGTATATGCATTTTACTTCTACCAGACAACAAGTCACCTTCACATCTCCTACCGGTTACACCGATATAAAAAGTCCATAGACCTCGTTCGATTTACGGAAAGGAAAGGAAATCAATTCTTGCTCTTTCATTTCATTTGAAAAAGGGTAATTTTTATCGACTTTTCTTTCCGGTGTTTGGAAAGGCGAAGGAAATTGGAAGGAAAACTAAATTCTTAATGTAGAAAAAGTGAATTCTAACCATTTTATCTTGTTTATATTTATTTTTTTCTAGAAATTAATTTTCTTTCCTCCCCCTTTATTTTGGCATCCAAAAAATAGAAAAAGAATGTATTTTTTTTCTTTTTCAAGAACATGATTTTGTGAACCAAACGACACCTTACTTGTTAGGCTACCCTTACACAATAATGAGCTGTAAAGCATCTAATCCAATTTTTGCATCTGAATGAAGTGTATGTGTGTGAAGTGAATAAACTCTTTGATTGTCATGAGTGCTATTATTACTTAGTTATGGGATCATATGCGTTAGTAATTCTTTGGTTTTTTAGGTATTCTTTCCCTAAGTCAGGTCGTGGTCCAAATTCATCCAGCTGTTCGGAGGAGGATTCGAATTCGAGATTTATGTTCGGTCTTCCGTACTACCACTAGACTAGTGCCTTAGGGACATTAATACAAAGAAAAACCAAATGACACGTAGGTATTGATTGAATCTATATATATATATATATATATATATATATATATATATATATATATATATATATATATATATATATGTTCATAAGCAAGGGCAGAGTACATGGTAAACATGGGTCATTTGCCCCCGCAATTTTTTTCTTTAATTATTTTTAAAAAAATTATTCAATTTTCTTTTAAATTTTAAAATCACTCTTAGGGTCTGCTTGGCAATTGTAGGAGTAGCGGTTATGAGGTGTTGTAGAGTGTCGATTATGAGCGGTTATGTTGGGTCAGATTTTGGGTGCTTTTAAGTAGGGACTTTTAAACCAGTCCAATCCATGCTTATTAATTCATTAACGAGAGGTTCAGAAATTTTTTGGGATTTTTTGACTTTCATCCCACTTACTAATATGAATTTGTACTTACATCCCACTTTTTACTTTTATTTGACTTACGTCCCACTTTTCGTCACGAAAATACTTTTCGTGACAAAATAAATATTTTTAGTGACAAAATAAATACTTTTCGTGACGAAAAGTGGGACGTAAGTCAAATAAAATTAAAAAGTGGGATGTAAGTACAAATTCATATTTTTTTTACACGAATAAAATTACTTATATGTTCATATATAAATAAAACGGTTCCGGGCGCAGGAGCTGTTTATAATTATATATTTTTGATGAGGATATAAATAAAATAATAAAATCTCTCAAAATTAACCAAATTTTGGGTGTTTATAAGCCAGCCAAAATTAGATTACACCGACGGTTTTGGGAGGGTTTTTTGGCCGGCCAAAACTAGTACCACAAAAAAATTAACAAGCAAAAATTCTCATAAACGGTTGATTCAAAAATATTCCAAAACTAATGAAAACACTTTTACCAGCAGAACTTATGTAAGCTTAGTTATGTTAAATAATCATAATGTCTCCAAATGTCAATTTTGAATGAAAAGTACGTCAAAAAATATGTTTTGATTTTTATTATTTGGACTTCCAAGGTGGAAACTTGGCAAGGAGAAAGTAGAGGAGACTGTCACAAAATCTTCTTCTGGCTGTTGCTGCTGTAAAGTATAAAAAGAGGAAGGAACAACAACATTTGTACGTTACCAACCTCATCTCCTGTTGTCCAGCTTCCAAAAGAATTTTTTTTTTGAAATATATGCAAACGTGGCCAAACTTGTTCCTTTAAAAAAAGAAAAAGAAAAAAGAATGGCGACACCTCCCATCAATATCTTCTATTATATAAGGAAGCTTCAAAACAACTCAAAAGTAAGCCATTTAATCCGTAAATATTATCAACCATTTAAATAAATTAAAATAATAGTAATAAATAACTACCTAAAAACTCCACTTGTTAAAACAAAACTAAGTATTTAACTATCCAATATGATATATTTACAATTAAATAGTCTAACTCAAATGGTTAAGGTAGGAGATATTTTTCTTTGTTGCTTGAGTTCAGTTTGATAATTTTTTTATAATAAATTTATATTTAATATTTTTTAATTTTTTTTTCGTACCTGCATATTACTAGTCTTAATAATAACTCTCTATACAGTACCGGCCCATGGAATTGGATTCTTATATTCAGAAATAATTTTGGTTGTCCGTTTATTCTTATTGTGAGTCAATCTTGGAGGGTCATCCACGACCTAGACCTATTGTAGGATCATGCTGAACCTGTGAGTTCTTCCAAGCAGAAAGATGTTATCCAAATCCGAAGTCTTGTCTGACTTACCCTGGGCCAGCCCTATCTTTATATTTAATGTACCAAGAATTTGGTCAAATAGTATCTAAAATGTTCATAAATACTAAATCAAGATATATTAATACTACAATGTCCCAATCTAGATAAAGATTGTCAGCATTGATTAGTTTAGAAAGGGAAAAAAAATCTATGGGAGAAACCGATCATAAAATTTGTTTTAAATGCTTACTAGAAGAATCTAATCCGAGATTGTCTTATATCTTGCTTAGAGCATCTCCAACCCTATTGTCTTGTTAAGTGTTGTGAGTCTTAGGTGGCTCCTATGTGGCATGAACCACAAGACAATGTCTTGTTTATGTGGCAAAATTATATCTCAAAAGACAATGAGATAGAAAAACTCTCTCCAATGCAAAAGTATTGAGGAGACAATAAAAATTATTTTTTCCAACTTTCAAGGCAACTTTTAAGACAACTACTCATCTTCTTTCTTTTTTCTAATATTTTTTATTCATAATTGATGACATGGAAGAGAAGACATTGTCAAGTGCATTGTCTAGAACAAGACAATCAACTTCACAATGTCTTCTTTAATTTTTGCCACATAAGCTTCACAATTGACTTGACAATTGCATTGGAGAATAACTTTTGAATAAAATTTTGTCATTCCTATGTGGCAACAACTTTTTTCCAAAGTCACAATAGGGTTGGAGATGCTCTTAGAGCATCTCCAACCCTATTGTCTTGTTATGTGTTGTAAGTCTTAAATGGCATGAGGTGGCATGAGACACAAGACAATATCTTGCTTAGTGACAAGTTTACATTCACAAAAACCAATGACATAGAAAGGTCTTCTCCAATGCAAAAGTATTGAGAAAACAATAAAAAGTATTTTTCTCAACTTCCAAGGCAACTCCTCTTTTACATTTTTTTTTACAAATATTTGTATTCATAATTGATGATGTGGAATAAAGTCATTGTGAAATGTATTGTTTAAATCTAGATAACCAACTTTACAATATCCTTGTCAGAGCATCTCCAACTCTATTGTCTTGTTAAGTGTTGTGAGTCTTAGGTGGCTCCTATGTGGCATGAACCACAAGACAATGTCTTGTTTATGTGGCAAAATTATATCTCAAAAGACAATGAGATAGAAAAACTCTCTCCAATGCAAAAGTATTGAGAAGACAATAAAAAGTATTTTTTTCCAACTTCCAAGACAACTTTTATGACAACTACTCATCTTCTTTCTTTTTTCTAATATTTTTTATTCATAATTGATGACATGGAAGAGAAGACATTGTCTAGAACAAGACAATCAACTTCACAATATCTTCTTTAATTTTTGTCACATAAGCTTCACAATTGACTTGACAATTGCATTGGAGAAGAACTTTTGAATAAAATTTTGTCATTTCTATGTGGCATTAACTTTTTTTCAAAGTCACAATAGGGTTGGAGATGCTCTCATGTCATTGCCATGTCAACTTCATGATTTATTATACATTTGCATTGGAGATGAATTTTTGAAATGAAAGCTTGTCATTCCTATGTGGCAATCATTTTTCTTAAACTCACAACAGGTTTGGAGATGCTCTTAGGGTCAATGTTTTAAAAACCGGACCGGATCGGTTGGTTGAACCGGTTCAACCGTGAACTGTCACGCCCCAGAACCAGAATACTAGAGAGCGGGGGCAGACATAGCCAGCTACGTATAATGAAATAGAATCCACGTCACTATACGGTCACGGCTGTCTAGATATATGAGGGTTTAACTACAATCCATCAGTCTCCTATGGTCAAGAACAAGCCTATTGTCTCAATCACAAGCAAGTAATAACTGACACAAGATATTAGAGCATCAATATACAATAGTAAGGCGTCCCATACATTACATATTGGATGTTCATGAAGCTAGTCGTACAAAATGTCAGGACTAGCAAGAGTTTTAGTCAATACATGATCAACCCTAGGATTTGTCAATCATGTTACAGCCCGTAGGCAGACAGTAAATAATGGTGCAATACGAGCTAACACGTTCTCGCCGGCTAAACGCCTCAAAAGAATAATTTTACAAATAGAGTGGGAGGACAAAAGAAACCCACTCGTTGCCCTGGTTACTCCTGGTGGTCACCATCGGGCTGGAAGACAAGTGGATCCTCTGGTGCTGCTCCGATATCTGGCCACACAAAATTAGCTGGGTCAGACCCCAGAAAGAGCAAGTGCCACAAAGGAGGCTTCACTTAGGAACTAAAACCAGCATATCACAATAGAATATTAAAGATAATAAATAAAGAACTGATAATAATAGAGATAACAACAGTAAACTGAGTACGAAAAAACTATTCAAGTAGCCAGGTCACAACCCTTAAACCAAATAAGGACCGGGGTTGCAGCCCTTCACCTGAATAGAAATCCGCCTCAAATATTATTGGTACAGTGAAAACAATAAACGAAGAGAGGACACAGAACTGCTCCGGGAGCCAGGTTACAACCCTTAAACCAAACAAGGACAGGAGTTGTAACCCTTCGCCTGAACAGAACTGGACCCCTGATCTTTATTGCTAAGGCCAGCATAATTAATCATGGTATTAAGGTAAGGTAAAATATGACGAACATGGCATGGGATTGCAATAAGACAATAAACGAAGAGAGGATACAGAACTGCTTCGGGAGCCAGGTTACAACCCTTAAACCAAATAAGGACCGGGGTTGTAACCCTTCGCCTGAACAGAACTGGACCCCCGATCGTTATTATTAAGGCAAGCATCAATAATCATGTCATATCACAATCTTCCACAGGATCAGGATAAGACTAACTACATCCAATCAATCACGGCCAATCAAGAGTACGGCTTGATACTTTTAACTAACTAGGGTTATCACAGGCCTAGTTACTAGCAAGATGTAATGAGATTATCCCAACAGCTACAAGCCCTGCAGACCATCCGGTTATCCAGGTCGAATGTCCGTTTGTAAAGAATGTAACACGTGACTGTGTGCTGGAAATGTGCTATACTCGTCGGTAGGCTACAAGTCCACCTAATGCGCCTAGATAACGGGATTGCCTGTAGCTGGAAACCTCTTCATGTCTACTGAATTATTCTAGTTTATTAGCCTTAGTCAATTGTTGTAGGTATCCCTGACCGTGGTACTCAGGGATCCCTATCCAAGACATGATACAAGACAGTACTGGTTTATTTGTACAAACACAATCGCCCACAGTGTCCAGGTCGTTCCTACTTGTCATGTCAGGCTAGATGTCGTAACAGCATGTCGAGATATATCATGTCAGTTTACTTGCCAAGAGTGCGCCACAGCGGGCCACTGTCGTGTTCTATTATTACATTATCATGAATGAGAAAAATTGTATAAAATAACTAATAACATATTCTTGAAGCCAAGAAAAAGATCTACAACTTTTATGTTGGGAGTTGGGAGAAATTTTGGCCACAATTCAGCCAAACAGGACTTAAAACAGCCAAAATAGGCACTATGCGGCACAATTCAGCACTATGCGGCACTTCCATATGCGGCTGGACACTATGCGGCACTATGCAGCACCCTTATGCGGCTCGGCACTATACAGCACTCTTATGCGGCTCGGCACTATACGGCACTATGCAACACCCTTATGCGGCTCGGTACTATGCAGCACTCTTATGCGGCTCGACACTATGCGGCACTATGCAGCACCCTTATGCGGCTCGGTACTATGCAGCACTCTTATGCGGCTCGGTACTATACGGCACTATGCAACACCCCTATGCGGCTCGGTACTATGCAGCACTCTTATGCGGCTCGGTACTATTCATCGTCCCTGCCAAAATTAGCACAGATGAACATAGAAATGGCCAAAAATACTTTTGGCCATAACTTCCTCAAAACAAGTCAAAATCCAACTTTTCAAAGGTCTATTTTAGGTAAAATCGAATTCTCTACAACATGGAACAATCAAAACATAAAAATAATAAAGTTTAATAGATCAAAACCTAAGAAAATCGAAAATAATATAAACTTAGATCTACAAGAAAATATCCATCAAAATGAAAAATGCCAAGTTCTAAAGTATCTTAGAATCAAGTAAGGAAGAGAATGGAACAATAAAACTTGAGATCCATCATGAAGCAAGTTTGCACTTGCCTAAGCTCTTTCTCTCTCTCTCTCTTCCTGGTAGGTGTAGAAGTAAATGTGGAGAAGAAGAAGAGTAATGAAGAGAGAGAATGAGGGAATGGGTTAATAAAGGATGATGGTGGTGGTAGGTAGGGGTTCTCCCCTTGGTTCATGATGAACCAAGGCAACCCAAGCCTTGCCGAACCAACCCAAAATAAACCGAGCCAAGCCAAGAGATATGCGATACAAGATAAAATACGTACATGTATTCCAAGATACATAATACGAACTACAGGCATTACAACTCTACCCACCTTAAAAGAATTCCGTCCTCGGAATTTAATCAAGAGGTTAGAATTGTAAGGACAAGCTATACTAATCACAGGCAAGCTATACTAATCAAGCAATCAAGAAATTATTCATGCAAGCACGGAATCGAAGGTATGAGGCATAAGAAAGATATTATACCTCACGAGTCAAATAGGTCGGGATATCGCGATCGGATATCATCCTCACGCTCCCACGTTGACTCACCCAAAGAGTGATGACCCCAAGCAACTCGGACTAACTTGATAGTCTTGTTCTTGAGTGTCTTCTCTCTTCGGTCCAATATAGACACGGGCCTCTCCTCATATGAAAGGTTGGTACCAACAACCAATTTCGAATGATCCAGGATGTGGCTCGGGTCCGGGACTCGCAGTTAGGATACATGGAATACGTCATGCACCTCACGTAGCGATGGTGGAAGAGCGAGACGATAGGATACATCTCCTACTTGCTCTAGAATGTCAAATGGCCCTATATACCTAGGACTAAGCTTTCTTCGCACGCCGAAACGAATGACGCCACGGTTAGGCAAAATCCTCAGGAATACATGGTCGCCGACAGAAAACTCAAGGGGGCGCCGATGAGAATCGGCCCAATGACGCTGGCGATCTTGGGCAACTCGAAGATGATCTCTGACTCTCCTGACCACCTCAATGGTCTGAGCAATCATTTTCGGACCGAGCATCTGCCTCTCTCCAACATCATCCCATGCTAGCGGAGATCTGTACTTCCTACCATACAGTGCCTCGAACGGTGCCATCTGGATGCTGGCCTGGAAACTGGTGTTGTACGAGAACTCCACCAGGTGCAGGTGATCTTCCCATGAACCATCAAAGTCGAGCGTACAAGATCTCAACATATCTTCGAGAGTCTGGATCGTGCGTTCCGACTGGCCATCTGTCTGTGGGTGATAAGCTGAACTGAACTGGAGGTGAGTTTCCAAACTTTCTTGTAAGCTACGCCAAAAGTACGACGTAAATCTTGAATCTCTATCCGAAGTGATACTGACTGGTACACCGTGCAATCTGATAATCTGCCGGAGATACATCTCCGCTAGCTGAGCCGTCGACTGACCAACTCTGAACGGGAGAAAGTGAGCCACCTTCGTGAGCCTGTCTATGACAACCCAAATAGCGTCTCTGCCAGCCAGGGATCTAGGCAATCTAGTCACAAAATCTATGGTTATATGCTCCCATTTCCACTCGGGAATCGGCAATGGTTGAAGTAGTCCAGCTGCTCTCTGATGTTCAGCCTTAACTTGTTGGCAGACTAGACAACGAGAGACAAACCGGGCTATCTCCCTCTTCATGCCATTCCACCAAAAGTGCTGGCGGATATCACGGTACATCTTCGTGCCACCGGGATGAATAGAATACTGCGAACTATGGGCCTCTGCCATGATCTCCTGTCTGATATCTCCACTAGGTACACAAAGACACGTACCATATCGAAGTGTACCGTCTTCATGGATACATAACTCTGGTCTCTGTCCTGCCTCACACTCTGCTCTGAGTCGCTGAAGCTTGGAATCTGCTGACTGCGCCATCCGGATCCTCTCGACTATAGTGGACTGAACTTGCATGCTGGCCATCAATGTCACACCGGAAGGGAGGACAACTTCTATTCCCATCTTCTGAAGATCGGCTAACAGCTCTAGTTGTGCTGTTAGAAAATAAACTCCGGCTCTCCTGCTCAATGCATCTGCAACAACGTTGGCCTTCCCAGGATGATACTGCAGGTTGATGTCATAATCCACAAGCAGCTCTAGCCATCTCCTCTGACGCATATTGAGATCCTTTTGGGTGAACACATACTTCAGACTCTTATGGTCGGTGAAAATCTCCACCCTATCTCCATGCAAGTAGTGCCTCCAAAGCTTAAGTGCAGACACTACCGCTGCCAGCTCCAAGTCATAGGTTGAATAATTCCTCTCATGATCACGAAGTTGTCATAACGCATAAGCTATTACCTTCCCATGCTGCATCAGAACACATCCTAAACCTCTGCCCGAAGCATCACAATACACCGAGAACCCTCCGGTTCCATCTGGAAGCGTGAGAATAGGAGCCGTTATCAAGCCTCACTTCAACCTCTCAAAAGAATCCTGGTACTCTGCTGTCCAAGCAAACTGCACATCCTTGTGGGTCAACTGGGTCAATGGCGCTGAAATTCGAGTAAAGTCTGAAACAAATCGCCGGTAGTAACCGGCCAATCCAAGAAAACTACAGACTTCTGCCACTGTGCTAGGTACCGACCACGTTTCATTGGCCACGATCTTCTGGCGATCCACTTCTACTCCTCCTCTGGTGATGATATGACCCAAGTACGAAATGCGATCGAGCCAGAACTCGTATTTACTGAACTTGGCATACAGCTGGTGCTCTCTGAGAATTTGGAGGACAACTCGAAGATGCTGCTCATGCTCCGCCTCACTCTTACTGTAGACCAGGATGTCGTCTAGGAATACAATCACGAACTGATCCAAATAAGGCATAAAGATATGATTCATGAGGTCCATGAATACTGCCGGCGCATTGGTTGCTCCAAATAGCATCACAAGGAACTCCCAATGCCCATATCTCGATCTGAACAATGTCTTCGGGATGTCCTGCTCTCTGACTCTGATCTGATGGTATCCTGATCGCAAGTCGATCTTCGAAAATACTGACGCCCCTCTGAGTTGATCAAACAAGTCATCTATCCTCGGGAGAGGGTATCTGTTCTTGATTGTCACTGAGTTCAAGGTACGATAATCTACACATAATCTGGACGTACCATCCTTCTTTTTCACAAGAAGCATCGGGGCTCCCCAAGGCGATCCACTAGCACGAATGAATTCCTTGGTTCTGAGTTCTTCAATCATCTTGTACAATATCTCTAGCTCTGATGGCGCTATCCTGTAGACTCTCTCTGACACTGGGGCTGTTTCGGGAATCAAGTCGATGGTAAACTCGATCTCTCGCTCTGGCGGCATCCCTGGAAGCTCTTCTGGGAAAACATCTGGAAACTCTTCGACTATCCGAGGCGACGGCACTGCTGCTACTGCCATCCGCAAC
Organism: Iris pallida; assembly: GCA_029216955.1. Lineage (NCBI taxonomy): Eukaryota > Viridiplantae > Streptophyta > Magnoliopsida > Asparagales > Iridaceae > Iris > Iris pallida. Next base: position 10,421,383 of record JANAVB010009398.1, on the reverse strand, counting down.
ACTGGAGGAGAAAGTTCAACTTCGTCTCGAGAGAAGGAAAACTCCGGCTCGCCTGGAATGCTAAAAATAATCCTGCCAATGTGGCAGTCTATCCTAGCATACAGGTCCCTTAACCAATCTATCCCTAAGACCACATCATAATCGGCTATCGGGAACTCTATCAATCTAGCGGAGAATTCTCTACCGCTAACTATGATCCGACACGAGAAAAATACTCTATCTACTCCCATAAGTCCGGTACCAGTAAGTATATTGAGCCTTACTGATAATGACTCGGGCTCCAGTCCTACCCGTGTCGCGAATCGTGTAGACATAAATGAATGCGATACACCAGAGTCAAATAATACTGAAGCTGGAAAGGTGTTGACGAGAATAGTACCTGCCACTACCTCACCTGGTGCTATTCCTTCTTCTCCTATGGTCAAAGCCAACACTTGACCATGTCCTCTGGGTGCGGGTCCCCTCTGCTGAAAATTCCTCTGCCTGCTCTGGATCAGGGCTTGGACATACTGCTGTGGTCTCTGCTGCTGGAATACATGGGCCTGCGTCGACAATGGCCTCGGAAACGGGTACTGTAGCTGCTGCTGCTGCTGGATTGGTGCTGGTCCTCTAACTGAAGGACTAGAGAAGGCCGATGAACTCCCCCTGTTCGGACAGTTCCCAACCCTGTGGTCTGGGGCACCACAAACCAAGCACAAACCCTGTGCTCTGCGACACTCTGATACCACATGCCCTGGCTTCCCGCAGTGTGAACATCCTACTGCGGAAGACTGCTTCTGCTTCTGCTGCTGAGGGTGCGTCGAGGTGGAATGCTGAACCGACGTTACTGAGGCCGCCCGCCTCGGAGCTCCAATGGTCAAAGCCCTGACTGTCGGGGCTGGTGCTGATGACTGATTCATCTGGCCGTGAGATCGCTTCCGACCTCCGGTCCTATCCACGATCCGTTGGGAGGTATATTCATGCCTCCGGGCTGCTTTCAACACTGCATCAAAAGTCTGATGCTCAAACTGCTCCACCGCCAATAAAATCTCTAGGTGGAGCCCCTGTTCGAACCGCTGGGCTCTATCGAACTCAGTTGCCACCAAGGTGGGAGCAAACCGACTAAGCCTGGAGAACTTGGCTGCATATCCATCGACCGTCCTGTCCATCTGCTTCAGATTGGTGAACCTCGTCTGTAGATCGTACCGAGCTACAGCATCTAGGCCTGTCAATGGTAGCTTATTGGTCGGATATTGGCATTACCATATCCGAACCATTAACTATCGGATATATCCGATAACTATCCGATATCCGATCGGATATAATTTTTGGCTACCATACCCGTTACCAATAATTTTAACGGATATCGGATAATATACGAACCAATAAGATTACTAAAAAAATATTTAAAAAAAGGGAAGAAAAAAAAATGAGTTAAAACGTTTTGGTTGTCACCTTGCTGGTTTAGATCGGGTAGATACTTCAAACTATGTTTTTCAGCCGCTTGCAAGGTGACAACCAAAACATTTGAACTCTTTAGATATGATATGTCAAATATATTATAGTATATACGTTGCTGGAAATTTAAGTTCAACCCTATGGTACCGATCTAAACCACTTAAAGTGGCTGAAAAATATAGTTTGAAGTATCTACACTTTCCAATAAGTTTTGGTTGAAAAACATAATTTGTACTAAATATCATTTTAAATTTATTAAATAATTTAAATATTATTGGTTCGGATATTATTGGTTCGGATATGACACTTACCGTATCCGCATCCGATATCCGATAAATATCCGATATGATATCCGAATCCGTATCCGTATCCGAAATTTCGGATATTTTCGGTTCGAATTCGGATCGGATACGGATTTTCGGTCTACCATTGACAGGCCTAACAGCATCGAAGTACTTGGTCTGGAATCTCTTCCTGAATACTGCCCATGAAATAGGGGCCACTAATCCATCGGCCTGCGCCGCCCACCAGCTGCGGGCAAGATCTAGTAACTGCAGGCGCACTACGGCCACCTTTTCGTTCTCTGGAGTCCTGGCTGCTTCTAGAATCACCTCTGTATCCCGAAGCCAAGCATCTGCAGCGATCGCATCTTCACTGCCGTCGAAGAAGGGAAGGTTCAAGCGCTTGAAGCTGTTGGCCGCGCTATTACCCTGATGACCTCCTCTGGTCAAAGCGTCTGCCACCGCCTGGTACAAGGCATCAACTCGACGATCCTGGAAAGCTAATAGGGACATGATAAGACCCACCAAAGTGCCATCATCAGGCTCCGCAGGCTGGACGGGCTGAACTGGTGGTTCCCCTTCGGTAGGCATGACTCTGGAGGCTACTACTGAATGTTGGGCTTGATCTCCAGGTTGCTGCTGGTCCGCAGGAGGTTCTCCACCTTCCTGATCGGTAGGTCCAGGAACAATGCCGCTGAAGAAGACGACATAGGGAACAATAAGGAAGGACCAGAACAGATCAACGCTACAAACATGTAATCAAGTCAAGATTCTCAGGGATTTAAAAATATGAACAGAGATCAAGGGCGAGTACTGATTGAGACATCTATTTGGCAAACCCTCACATATCTTGATTTACAAGACCTGCATGGGCCACCACTAAAACCATGTCATGCCCCAGAACCAGAATACTAGAGAGTAGGGGCAGACATAGCCAGCTACGTATAATGAAATAGAATCCACGTTACTATACGGTCACGGCTGTCTATATATGAGGGTTTAACTACAATCCATCAGTCTCCTATGGTCAAGAACAAGCCTATTGTCTCAATCACAAGCAAGTAGTAAATGACACAAGATATTAGAGCATCAATATACAATAGTAAGGTGTCTCATACATTACATATTGGATGATCATGAAGCTAGTCGTACAAAATGTCAGGACTAGCAAGAGTTTTAGTCAATACATGATCAACCCTAGGATTTGTCAATCATGTTACAGCCCGTAGGCAGACAGTAAATAATGGTGCAATACGAGCTAACACGTGCTCGCCGGCTAAACGCCTCAAAAGAATAATTTTACAAATAGAATGGGAGGATAAAAGAAACCCACTCGTTGCCCTGGTTACGCCTGGTGGTCACCATCGGACTGGAAGACAGGTGGATCCTCTGGTGCTGCTTCGATATCTGGCCACACAAAACCAGCTGGGTCAGACCCCAGAAAGAGCAAGTGCCACAAAGGAGGCTTCACTTAGGAACTAAAACCAGCATATCACAATAGAATATTAAAGATAATAAATAAAGAACTGATAATAATAGAGATAACAACAGTAAACTGAGTACGAGAAAACTATTCAAGTAGCCAGGTCACAACCCTTAAACCAAACAAGGACCGGGGTTGCAGCCCTTCACCTGAATAGAAACCCGTCTCAAATACTATTGGTACAGTGAAAACAATAAACGAAGAGAGGACACAGAACTGCTCCGGGAGCCAAGTTACAACCCTTAAACCAAACAAGGACCGGGGTTGTAACCCTTCGCCTGAACAGAACTGGATCCCTGATCTTTATTGCTAAGGCCAGCATAATTAATCATGGTATTAAGGTAAGGTAAAACATGATGAACATGGCATGGGATTACAATAAGATAATAAACGAAGAAAGGACACAGAACTGCTCCGGGAGCCAGGTTATAACCCTTAAACCAAACAAGGACCGGGGTTGTAACCCTTCGCCTGAACAGAACTGGACCCCCGATCGTTATTGTTGAGGCAAGCATCAATAATCATGTCATGTCACAATCTTGTACAGGATCAGGATAAGACTAAGCTGGAATAAACTACATCCAATCAATCACGGCCAATCAAGAGTACGGCTTGATACTTTTAACTAAGTAGGGTTATCACAGGCCTAGTTACTAGCAAGATGCAATGAGATTATCCCAACAGCCACAAGCCTGCTGTCACACCCCAGTCCCGGAATACGGGGACGTACACGGCCAGCTATACCGTATAAGGTACGAATACGCTATACGGTGATGACGGCTGTCCAGTCTGGTTGGGTATCCTAGCATGCAATCAATCTATGGCCTAAATCTGATCTCATATCCACAAGCAAATCATAATGAATCAACATCAAGAGAGATAATCATATGGAAAGCAGGGAATACTCATATGAAAATCAGGAATCTACAATACAGAATAATAATGTAGACAAGTATACCTTCTCACAGTTCCTAGCATGGTCGGGAAACTGAAGCACACCCTCCAAGTCAAGTCTGGAAGATCCACCGGGTCGGTCTCAGACAATCTGGGAATAATTCAGGGTTGGTCAGGCCAACCACAGCAAGTACCAGAAAGGAAGGCTCAAGGACGGGCGAAAAAAACCAGCAGGATAAAATATGACAAGAATAACATCTAAAAATAGTAAATAAAGGTAAGGGATCGTGCGGTACCAACGCACGATAACAATCCACAAGTATAGTGAAGCTAACACAATCACAATCCCCCTAGCATCCACTAACACCTGCATTGCCAGCTGAAAATCAATATCAGCTAGCTAGCAGGCAACAAGCCAAACAACACAGAAGGACAAGCGGCCACACAATGCCTACGGCTTGCTATTATTAACTAACTAGGGTTATCACAAGCCTAATTACTAACAAGATGCTGTTGAGATATTCCTATAGCCACAAGCCCTGCAGACTATCCAGGTTATCCAGGACGAATGTATAATATATAGTGGGTACATCGCCCGAGAGACAAATATACCCTAATAGCTAGCTGGAGGGGTGCAACACATGACAGTGTGCTGGAAATGTCCCCTACTTGACGGCAGGCTACAAATCCCATGAGTGCCCAGATAACGAAATTGCCTGTAGCCGGAATACCTCGATCTATATGAGCTACTTGATCAATCTAGTTGTTAACCTAGTCAGATTCATTATGAATTCCTGACCGTGGTAACCAGGAGTCCATGTCCTAGACATGATGCAAGACGAGACAGGTAGTTTGTACAAGCACAAATCAGGAATATCAACCACGGTGTCAAGACAAGGTCATACCTAGCAAGTCAGGACTGGCTGTCGCAACAGCGGTCAAGAGTAAACATGTCATGTCAAGAGTACTAGTCAGAAGTGCGCCTCGACGGGCCACTATCAGGAGTCAAGATATACATGTCAGGTTTACTCGTCATGTCCAGAGTGCTAGTCAGGAGTGCGCCTCGACGGGCCACTATCAAGAATCAAGACAGGTCCAAGTCATCGTGTAATACCCAGGAACAAGGTCAAGCCTATCAGTCACAAGAAGTCACATGCCCAAATCGTGACATGGATATCAAGTCGGTTATAAGATCAAAATCTCCCCTATAATAGTCTCTCAAGTACACATGGGAACCTATAGCTCAAATCATCAAGTCGATCCATCCACCTTATCAAACTATCAGGAGTCTCCTATCTACAATGGAAATCAATATCATGTCAGGAAGGTCAATAACCAAATACCAAGCTAATCACTATAAGCAACGCTAGGCCCTCTGACTCACAAGAATCCTCCAAGTCAATGATCACCAGCCACTAGAAAATGAGCCCCTCAACTACCAAGACATAGCAATCAAACCAGGTTTTCCCAACTACCGGAATACACAAGGGTACCAGGTTTTGGGCGTTTGGGAAGTCGAGTAAAAATCATATAATAATACCCTCGATATTCTCCTCGTTCTACGAAATATTCGAAATCACCAAAATCCAAGAATCCACATAGATCCACCCAGTCAATATCCCAAGATCGTACTCTCCATAATACTCAATCCTCAGTCATATCCATAAGTCACATCTCCCAATACATAGGACAACTGTCAGCTCTATCTGACTGAACTAGGATAACTCCTAGGATGGAGGGTCAGGGAACAAGAGTCCGATAATCAATGCCGCCGGAAGTGGCAAGGATTACATGGACCGCTCTGGAGCAAATCCACAACCCTTAAACCAAACAAGGACCAGGGTTGCAGACCGTCTCCCGAGTGGAACCGCTCTCCTTACGCTATCCGACGGACAAGACAGGTCACGAGCTAGGCGACTAATCTAGTATGGAGTCTACCTAGCAGACAATGGGATCAGGTATACTATACCAAGATGAACATACATGAATCCAGTCCAGCAAACCAAAGGAATGGTTCTGCCTAATCCTTCGAACCAAATTCCTAACTGGAAATTCTGGAAAAATCCGGCAGAATCTCCTTTGTAATCTGGATGGAAGCACCCTACGAATAGGGGCTAAAACCACTCGACGCAACCCGCCACGGAATCGCAGAATCGCAGACTGAGAACACTAAGTCTCAGCTACCAGCAGCACTACGATGCGTACTGGGAACAAGTCGATAGCCGAGAACACTAAGCCCCGGCCTCCAGCAGCGCTACGAGGCGTACTGGGAAATCAATCGAACCCGAGACCACTAATGTCTCGGCCTCCAGCAGCACTACAATGCGTACTGGGCGCCAAGCCAACATGCATAATAACAAAATAACCGCCTCGCAGGGCGCACCACAACACATGTCTATAGTTCTAACCCAAGCACAATCACAGCCACAGGAGGAGTTAGCCAGAGCCGTTACCCGACCGCGAGTCGGACACGGGGCATACAGGGACAATCCGTACAAGTGAGTCGTGCTCGTGTCCTCGGAGGTGTGGATGACCCATCCGAGTTGTCCGATACGGTCTATCCCGGTATCGGACCAAGCTGTCCTAAGTTATCATCATGGCAGTTCTGCTACTAGGCTACACTAATCATGGTTATAAAATTTACAAGTACCAATTAATTAAATGAAATAAAATCCAGGAGAGAGGGCAAGAGCCGTCGATGAGCAAGGGATACTTGCCTAGAGGGCTCGGCTAGGTAAGCAAGTCTTCGGCGATCTGGATCCAAGCTAGCACGTCCATCGAGGTCCTCAGAACACATAATAAACAATCATTAGAATTAAATAATAAAATAATAACAGGAAGCACGGAGGATGGCAGGAGGCTATACCGTGCGGGTCCCGCAAGCAGCGCAGGGATCTGGCACGGAAACTGAGGTACGCAGACCGATACGGGCACGCAACCCGAGATGCGCACGTATATCGAGACGCGTACGAGAATCGAGAGAACACAAATATCGAGACGAACGAGAAACATAAACGTACACGTAAATCGAGACGTGCACGTAAATCGAGACGACCCAAGGTCCAAGGTGCACGTAAATCGATGCGGCACACAAATCGATGTGTGCACGCAAATCGAAAAGGCGCAGAGTCCAATACGGCACACAACCGAGGCGGCACGCAAATCGGTGCATGCACGCAAACCGAGGCAACACAAGATATAATGTGACACGCAAATCGATACGACACGCAGATCGGTGCGTGTACGCAAATCTCAAGTTGTTATCGGGCCGGTCCGGATCGACCCACGGTCCGAAGGCTGCGGGCCTGACCGGTTTCGGGCCGGTCCAGTACCGGCCCACTTTGATTTTCGGTCCGGGCTTAGCCCGACCCGGTTTTCTTCCGATGGGCCCAGCCCGGCCTAGAGGACCGGACATTATAGGGTCGGGCCGGTCCGGGCTTGGACGGTTCGGGCCGGTTCGGGCCGGTTTAACCGGACCGGCCCGGTTTTTGAATTATATATATATATTTTTACAGTTTTTTTTTTACAGTTTTTGTTTTTAATTTGGTTTTTTAATCATTTTCTTTTGTATTTTAAATTTAAAAATTTGTAACTTAAATGTTTATAAAATGTTTATACAAAATATTTATAAAATGTTTATAATTTTATGTTTATAAAATGTTTTCTTTTTAATACAAATGTTTATACAAAATACGTATATAAATGTTTATAATTTAGTAATACAAAAATGTTTATAATTTAGTAATAGTTTGTAATACAAATGTTTATACAAATATATAGAAATGTTTATACAAAATAATTTTATACAAAGATTACAAATATTTATAAAAATTTATAAAAATTTTAAAAAAACATTTCTCCCTCTTCCTTTATCCGGGCTTGGGACCGGCAAATGCTTGTTTGGCATAGGCGGAGTTAAAAAATGTTTTTTTTTTAAAGTAAAAAATAGTTTTTGAAAGTATAAGTTAAAAAATTTGAATAGTATAAGTTAAAATTAAAATTTTGAATAGTATAAGTAAAAAAAAAATAGTTTTTGAAAGTATAAGTTAAAATTTAAAATTGAAATGTATAAGTTTAAACGTACATACCTGATACCTTGCACCGTAGCCTCATTGTTGTTCGCCTTCATGCAATGAAAGCGATTCCAAATCCAGCTCGTGGATGTCATGATCTTCTTCATCTTTCTGGTTTTGTGTTCTTTTATCGGCATTCATCCAATCTTGTACGCACACGATTGCTTCCAGAATATCGGGCTTCAAGCGGCTCCTCCTATCGCTCAACATCCTCGAACTTGCACTAAAACAGGACTCCGATGCTACCGTCGACACCGGGACCATCAGTAGATCACGTGCTATGTTAGAAAGCACAGGAAATCTCTTGTCGTGTCTCTTCCACCATTCTAAAACGGCAAAGTGATCTGGAGTCTCATCTTCGTCTTGATAAGAGTTAAGGTAAGCAGACAACTCTTGAGTAGGTTGGAAAGATTGCTTTTGTTTCTTCCTTTGTAGTATGCGACCGGCTGCTGATAGCTTAGACGCCAAGCCGGAGCTACTACTAGCCCCCCCTGAGTTGGTCGGGTCGACGTTGCTCCTTCTTCGTACAGTATAACTAACCTTTCCAAAGCCACTTTAACTTCTGCCTTCATGTCAGAAACGTCTATACCCATATATTCTCCATATCCTTCTAATAAAACCTCTACGCCATCCAATTTGATTGTAGGATGAAATATGGAAGCCAAACAATATAAAAGAGGTACTTCACCCCAATATTTCCTGAATTTGGCTTCCATATTTCTCACCGCAATTTCAAAATTTGGATAATCTCTATATTTAGAAAATAAATAAGACATGTTACAAAGTTTACGTAAAGCTAAGCAAGATGTGGGATAATAAACACCAGAAAGAGTTAATGTAGCATTGTAAAAAACTTCTAAAAATTCACAAACACTTTCAGCTGCTACCCAATCATCATCAGTAACCTGATAGTCAAAGGTGGCATCCGAAGTACAATAATATGTAATAGCACTCTTAAAAGGAATTGCAGATTTCAATATCAAGTAGGTGGAGTTCCACCTAGTTGGTATATCCTTCACAAATCTTCTAAAAGTCATACCAAAATGTGCGCAAGTGCATGCAAAACTTTGTTGTCTACTTGGAGACGAGTTTAGGTGGAGCAAGTACTGTCGTAGAGTGTCTAAATGCGGTTCAAAAAATTTTAAACATTCTTTAACAACTAAGTTAATTATATGGCAAGCACACCTAACATGCATAAGTCTACCTTCTAAAATAGGCTTAAAAATTACTGACAAAGAAAACATAGCAGCATAGTTGTTTGATGCATTGTCCAAAGAGACAGAAAAAATTTTAGCGTGAATATCATATTCACGCACGTGTCTTGAAATCTCACTTGAAATTACAGCGCCCGTGTGTGGACATTCTATAAGTTTAAGACAGATGATGCGTTTTTGCAACATCCATTGTGCATCTATATAGTGTGCAGTAATACAAATATAAGCATAACTCCATTTAGTAGTCCAAATATCAGAAGTAATAGCTAACTTACTAATATTTTCAAAATCCGCTTTCAAAGCGGCTTTCTGCTCGTTGAAGAGACGAATGGCCTCCTTTCGAGCTTGTTGCCTACTCACTTTAGTAAAGGAGGGGTTTAGAGAAAGTGATACATAATCTCGTAAAGATTCGCTTTCACCCGTCGTGAAAGAAAGTTCGTCACGAATAATATGTTTAGTTAATTCGGTTTTATGCCTAGCAGCTGAATAAGTAAAGTTACCAATTGAAGAACCGGTGGCGCCGAAGCTTATTTGGGTTTGGGACGCTTGAAGTGTGTCCTTCCCGTAGCAAGTGTCGTAGTGTCTGGATATAGTCCCGGTGCCACCGCCCTTCTTCCATGCGTACTGGTTGCAACATTTCTTGCATTGCGCCTTGTACGGTTTCGGTTCCCCCTTGGCATCTAAAACAAACGAACCATCAGGATTAGTTTCAAAAATTATAGTAAAATAATCCCAATACTTAGACCCTTTTTTTCTTTTCAGGACGTTGGGTGGTACTAGCTACTTCCGGAGGAGATGGTTGGCACCCCTCCGGAATCGGATGGGTGGCTACTTGCTCAGGTGGAATTTCATTACCGTCAAAAAAATTACTAAAATAATGGTAAGTCTGTCCAGCATGATCAGGTGGGTTTGAACCTTCACCAGCCATATATAAAATAAAATAAAGTAAACTACGTTAGAAGAAAGTAAGAGATTGAGAGGAAGATCGGGAAGCCGTAGAGCCGGAATGGAGTTGGGAGCGAGATCGGGAAGCCGTAGAGCACCGGGAAAGGAAAGTCGTAGAACACCAGAGCACCGTAGAGAGATGTAGAGAATTTGTGAGGAATGAGTTGTGTTTGAAAAATGGGATTTTTGGACTATTTATAGGAATTTTTTGGGGTTATTTTGGTAATTTTAGGCCAAAAAAGACCAAAATACCCCTCCCAACGTTTTAATAACGGCTATATGGGAGGGGTATTTTGGTAAAAGAACCCCCCCAACGGTCAAAACTTTGAAAAAAAAAGGGCCTCCAACGGTCGGCGGCAGCTGGACCGGTCCCAGCGGGCCGGGCCGGGCCGGTCCAACCGGGCCGGGCCTATTTAATAAAAAAAAATAATAATAAGACCGGTCCGGGCCGGGCCGGGCTCGGGCTGTGGGGGGGGGCCGACCCGAACCGAATGAGCGTGGGGGACCGGGCCGGTCCGGGCTTATAGGGGGGTGGGCCGGTCCGGTCCACGGGCGGGCCCGGGCCGAACCGGCCCAGTGAACACCATGACGCAAATCGAGGTGGCACGGGTCACGAGGTAAGCACAAAGGCCGAGACACGAGGATCGAGACAACGCACCAACCGAGGTAGCACGTTGCCCGAGGCAGTGCGGGGCTCGAGGCGTCCCGCTGCCCAATACAGCACGTAGACCGAGGTACACGCAAAACGAGACGACACGTACACCGAGGTGTACACGACCCAAAAACACGAGGAAGCGCACCAACCGAGGGTGCGCTGCCCGAGGAACACGCTGCACGAGGCAGCGCACTGCTCGAGGCAGCACGCTGCCCGAGATGCACGGATCGAGGGGCTCGCTCCCCGAGGAGCTCACAGCCCGAGGAGGGGAGAGAGGAGGGTGGCAGAGCTCACCAGAGGGGGACTCGGCCAGGTCGGGTCGGGTCGGACCACCAACGGGGGAGGGTGGTCAGCAGCAGGAGCCAAGTCGGGGCGGCGCTGCTGGCCGGAGAAGAAGGGCGGAGGAGACGGAGGCCGTCGTGGAGCTCGGCCAAGTCGGGTCGGGGGCTCCCGGCGGCAGAGGAGAAGACAGAGAAGGAGAGACGAGGGCGGTGCCAGTGGCGGCCATGGGGGCTCGGCCAGGCGGAGGAGAAGGGAAGAGGGGGAAAGTGGTGGTGGCGCTGGTGGTGGCGACGGCGGCCATGGAGGCGGTGGAGAGGATGGAGACGACGATGATGATGGTTGTGGCGGCACTGGAAGTGGTGGTGACGATGATGGAAGCCGTCGAAGGAGGCGGGGGCTACGCCGGTGGTGAGGGTGGTCGCCATGGCGATGGTGGCTGACGGAGAGCTCGGGGAAGAAAGGGAAAGGGGGCTGGCTGGAAGTCGTGGTGGCTGATGGCGGGGAAGGTGGCCGGAGGGGCTGGGCCAGGGAAGAGCGGGAGAGAGGGGAAGCTCGGGAAGGGGACTGGAAAGAGGGAAGAAGAGTGAGGAAGAGAGAGAGCTGAGAGAGAGAGGGGATTTGGGGGGGTTCTCCAGGGAAGAGAGAGAGGGGAGATTTCGGGAGAGAGAGAGAGAGAGAGAGATGAGAGAGGAAAAGGTGAGGGAGGAGAGAGGGAGTGGGTGAGTGATGTGAGGGGTGATGTGAGAGGGGAGTAGATATTTTGGGAGGGTAGTTTAGGAACAAGAAAATTAATAATAATAATAATAATGAGGATAAAATTACCTCCAAGAAAATAATAAAAATTTCAAGAATACCCCAAAATTAAAATCCTCCAAAAACAATAATACGGTCAAATACGTACTCCAAAATAGGAATATTATATCCTACCCACCTTACAAAAATTTCGTCCTCGAAATTTCAGAATTATCAAAATAGGGTTTTCAAAACTAGTACATATATATCTGTCGTGAAAAACTCTACCCACCTTACAGAAATCAAGTAATATAATAAGAAATAAACAAAATCTCAATATGAAAACATCAAGGAGAACAATGTCTAACTACACAAGTCAACTCTCAGGGGAAACCCAAAATACCAAGAAATCTCGAAAATCGAAATCTCACCTGCTCGAAATAACTCCATAAGTCAAAACAAGTACAAAATATCGAAAATAGTGTCTAAAAACGTAAAATCCCAACTGCATAAGGAAAAGAAAATAATAATAATAAATCCGCATAAAATCATAAAATACAGGATATCTGTCTCGAACCGATGACCGTAGTTTCCTAATATCCGAAAAATGTGTGCCATGGTCATTCTTTGCCACGCCATCCGGAATGGTTGCAAAAGATTCACCATGACACTATAATCGAGCGGCTGCAACTTTCGTTACCACGTCGTCAAGGTATACTAGGGTCACCCGGTACTCTCGACAAATATCCAAAACAAATCAAATCCATAACCCAAATATCCAAATCACTACGATCACAAAATCTCTAACAATATAATGAGAGTCCTAGAAAACAATCAAAATCTAAAATCCAGGTGAATCGTAACACACATCCAAAATATCTTCAACAATAACCACAAGATAGCTTTTCTAGGAAAATACTCCAAACCAAGAATCCACATCAAAATATAATGTATGGAAAGTATATCTATAATCAAAATAATATCTGACATAGATAATCATGAGTGCGGAACTGTCCGGAATCAAGGAAGCCAAATCGATACAAGAATATCCCTCGGATACTCAACAAATGTTAAAATATCCAATCTCAGAGTCCTGAGGAAGTCTTCAGTCCGCAGCAATCCAGCCAACGCTCGAAGAGGACGATAATGAAACTAAGTCAACACGAAGTCAACGCACAAAATGGATAACAGGAAATCAAACAAGGCGAAACACCGGTAGAGAGTACAGAACCCAAGATAAATAATCATGTAACCCAAATGATGGAGACAAGATAACATCTCATCAAATAAGGTGATCGACATAACCAACTATAGGATCATATCTATCAAACAAGAATCAGAGGTAGATAACACGAATAAGACATGGCCGAGCAAGAAAGGTCCAAGTAGAGATGAGGACCAGTTCACAGGTTCAAGGAAGCGAAGGACAAGTGTAACAAGTGGAAATACCAAGGAATAGTGGACTGAGATCAATAATCATGTGATACCCAACAAAATCTCAAAACGAGACCTGCATGGGCCACCACTAAAACCATGTCACGCCCCAGTCCCGGAATACGGGGACGTATACGGCCAGCTACACCGTATAAGGTACGAATACGCTATACGGTGATGACGGCTGTCCAGTCTGGTTGGGTATCCTAGCATGCAATCAATCTATGGCCTAAATCCGATCTCATATCCACAAGCAAATCATAATGAATCAACATCAAGAGAGATAATCATATGAAAAGCAGGGAATACTCATATGAAAATCAGGAATCTACAATACAGAATAATAATGTAGACAAGTATACCTTCCCACAGTTCCTAGCATGGTCGGGAAACTGAAGCACACCCTCCAAGTCAAGTTTGGAAGATCCACCGGGCCGGTCTCAGACAATCTGGGAACAATCCAGGGTTGGTCAGGCCAACCACAGCAAGTACCAGAAAGGAAGGCTCAAGGACGGGCGAAGAAAACCAGCAGGATAAAATATGACAAGAATAACATCTAAAAACAGTAAATAAAGGTAAGGGATCGTGCAGTACCAACGCACGATAACAATCCACAAGTATAGTGAAGCTAACACAATCACAATCCCCCTAGCATCCACTAACACCTGCATTGCCAGCTGGAAATCAATATCAGCTGGCTAGCAGACAACAAGCCAAACAACACAGAAGGACAAGCGGCCACACAATGCCTACGGCTTGCTATTATTAACTAACTAGGGTTATCACAAGCCTAATTACTAACAAGATACAGTTGAGGTATTCCTATAGCCACAAGCCCTGCAGACTATCCAGGTTATCCAGGACGAATGTATAATATATAGTGGGTACATCGCCCGGAAGACAAATGTACCCTAATAGCTAGCTGGAGGGGTGCAACACATGACAGTATGCTAGAAATGTGCCCTACTCGACGGCAGGCTACAAATCCCATGAGCGCCCAGATAACGGGATTGCCTGTAGCCGGAATACCTCGATCTATATGAGCTACTTGATCAATCTAGTTGTTAACCTAGTCAGATTCATTATGAATTCCTGACCGTGGTAACCAGGAATCCATGTCCTAGACATGATGCAAGACGAGACAGGTAGTTTGTACAAGCACAAATCAGGAATATCAACCACAGTGTCAAGACAAGGTCATACCTAGCAAGTCAGGACTGGCTGTCGCAACAGCGGTCAAGAGTAAACATGTCATATCAAGAGTACTAGTCAGGAGTGCGCCTAGACGGGCCACTATCAGGAGTCAAGATATACATGTCAGGTTTACTCGTCATGTCCAGAGTGCTAGTCAGGAGTGCGCCTCGACGGGCCACTATCAAGAATCAAGACAGGTCCAGGTCATCGTGTAATACCCAGGAACAAGGTCAACCCTATCAGTCACAAGAAGTCACATGCCCAAATCGTGACATGGATATCAAATCGGTTATAAGATCAAAATCTCCCCTATAATAGTCTCTCAAGTACACATGGGAACCTACAGCTCAAATCATCAAGTCGATCCATCCACCTTATCAAACTATCAGGAGTCTCCTATCTACAATGGAAATCAATATCATGTCAGGAAGGTCAATAACCAAATACCAAGCTAATCACTATAAGCAACGCTAGGCCCTCTGACTCACAAGAATCCTCCAAGTCAATGATCACCAGCCACTAGAAAACGAGCCCCTCAACTACCAAGACATAGCAATCAAACCAGGTTTCCCCAACTACCGGAATACACAAGGGTACCAGGTTTTGGGCATTTGGGAAGTCGAGTAAAAATCATATAATAATACCCTCGATATTCTTCTCGTTCCACGAAATATTCGAAATCACCAAAATCCAAGAATCCACATAGATCCACCCAGTCAATATCCCAAGATCGTACTCTCCATAATACTCAATTCTCAGTCATATCCACAAGTCACATCTCCCAATACATAGGACAACTGTCAGCTCTATCTGACTGAACTAGGATAACTCCTAGGATGGAGGGTCAGGGAACAAGAGTCCGATAATCAATGCCGCCGGAAGTGGCAAGGATTACATGGACCGCTCTGGAGCAAATCCACAACCCTTAAATCAAACAAGGACCAGGGTTGCAGACCGTCTCCCGAGTGGAACCGCTCTCCTTACGCTATCCGACGGACAAGACAGATCAGGAGCTAGGCGACTAATCTAGTATGGAGTCTACCTAGCAGGCAATGGGATCAGGTATACTATACCAAGATGAACATACATGAATCCAGTCCAGCAAACCAAAGGAATGGTTCTGCCTAATCCTTCGAACCAAATTCCCAACTGGGAATTCTGGAAAAATCTGGCAGAATCTTCTTTATAATCTGGATGGGAGCACCCTACGAATAGGGGCTAAAACCACTCGGCGCAACCCGCCACGGAATCGCAGAATCGCAGACTGAGAACACTAAGTCTCAGCTACCAGCAGCACTACGATGCGTACTGGGAACAAGTCGATAGCCGAGAACACTAAGCCCCGGCCTCCAGCAGCGCTATGAGGCGTACTGGGAAATCAATCGAACCCGAGACCACTAATGTCTCGGCCTCCAGCAGCACTACAATGCGTACTGGGCGCCAAGCCAACATGCATAATAATAAAATAACAGCCTCGCAGGGCGCACCACAACACATGTCTATAGTTCTAACCCAAGAACAATCACAGCCACAGGAGGAGTTAGCCAGAGCCGTTACCCGACCGCGAGTCGGACACGGGGCATACAGGGATAATCCGTACAAGTGAGTCGTGCTCGTGTCCTCGGAGGTGTGGATGACCCATCCGAGTTGTCCGATACGGTCTATCCCGGTATCGGACCAAGCTGTCCTAAGTTATCATCATGGCAGTTCTGCTACTAGGCTACACTAATCATGGTTATAAAATTTACAAGTACCAATTAATTAAATGAAATAAAATCCAGGAGAGAGGGCAAGAGCCGTCGATGAGCAAGGGATACTTGCCTAGAGGGCTCGGCTAGGTAAGCAAGTCTTCGGCGATCTGGATCCAAGCTAGCACGTCCATCGAGGTCCTCAGAACACATAATAAACAATCATTAGAATTAAATAATAAAATAATAATAGGAAGCACGGAGGATGGCAGGAGGCTATACCGTGCGGGTCCCGCAAGCAGCGCAGGGATCTGGCACAGAAACTGAGGTACGTAGACCGATACGGGCACGCAACCCGAGACGAGCACGTATATCGAGACGCGTACGAAAATCGAGAGAACACGAATATCGAGACGAACGAGAAACATAAACGTACACGTAAATCGAGACGTGCACGTAAATCGAGACGACCCAAGGTCCAAGGAGCACGTAAATCGATACGGCACACAAATCGATGTGTGTACGCAAATCGAAAAGGGGCAGAGTCTAATGCGGCACACAACCGAGGCGGCACGCAAATCGGTGCATCCACGCAAACCGAGGCAACATAAGATATAATATGACACGCAAATCGATACGACATGCAGATCGGTGCGTGCACGCAAATCGAGGTGGCACGGGTCACGAGATAGGCACAATGGCCGAGACACGAGGATCGAGACAACGCACCAACCGAGGTGGCACGTTGCCCGAGGCAGTGCGGGGCTCGAGGCATCTCGTTGCCCAAGGCAGCACGTAGACCGAGGTACACGCAAAACGAGGCGACACGTATACCGAGGTGCACACGACCCAAAAACACGAGGAAGCGTACCAACCGAGGGTGCGCTGCCCGAGGAACACGTTGCACGAGACAGCGCACTGCTCGAGGCAGCACGCTGCCCGAGACGCACGGATCGAGGGGCTCGCTCCCCGAGGAGCTCACAGCCCGAAGAGGGGAGAGAGGAGGGTGGCGGAGCTCACCAGAGGGGGACTCGGCCAGGTCGGGTCGGGTCGGACCACCAACGGAGGAGGGTGGTCAGCAGCAGGAGCCAAGTCGGGGCGGCGCTGCTGTCACGCCCCGCTCCCGTAGGAGCGATCGTCCTCGCTAAGGCGTGATGCCGCACGGGCCTAGGTTGCGCCCGTGCAAGGCCAAGTCCAGAAACGGCCGATTTGAGCTAGGCCACAGAGTCGCACAGAGTGTCCCCATTTGCAGCGGAAAGTAAATGAACACAAATTGAAGCAAATTCAACTCTTTATTGATATTCAAGAAGTTTACAAGCGGCGCTAAGTCGATATTACAAATCGCTCAAGCTCTCTCTCTCTGAAACATAAAAGGCGTACCAAGTGGATTACAAGATGGAATGATTCATGGCGATGTTTCGATATATTATGCCCTGTATAGGGTGCTTCAGCTCCTGGCAACGTTCCAAGGCTCCAGAGTTGGCTCCGCGCCCTAGCACGTTCGATGGAAGCTCCGCACCCGTCGACGTTTCATGCTTCCTGCAAGCAGACTGTGGGGTTATCAGTACATTGTTATGCACTGGTGGGGAGGCTAGCTCGCCCACAATGCTATCATTACCAAACACGTTCCATTTACTTTTGTGCATCTCTATCATTCATTGTCTTTCTAATCTTGCCTTAGGATCAGTTTCATGCATATTTCATAACCTATCTCGTGTTGCCAATTTCAAGTGTCGTATGGAAATACATGCATGACTTACCCATACTTACCGTCCGGCCTTCCCTGTTCAATGTAAACCAAGTTAGTCAACAATTCATATGTAATAACATAACGTGCCTCATGTAAACTTTCAATATCAAGGGCGTGTCCCTGCCTCGGTTTCTAGCGCGTCGTTGGCGTATTTTCTAACTCCTTTGCCTAAGTACTTTCGATTATCTGGTGTGTTATATTCAAGCCCGTTCAGAAGGCACTTCATTTAGTTAACTTAGACTACTTTGATTTCAATGCAAGGACTTGCACGTGGATTGCCACCAGAAAAGCCCACTTAACTCTATATGCACCGGTCGCTGGCACCACAAGCCATCCTGGACATATTCCCCTTGGTATTTCCGTACCTATCATGGCGTGCGGCTGGTACACCCTGATAGTATCTTGAAAAATACCCCGCACTTACGTCTCCTGGTGGCCAAGCCCCCCCCCCCCGGCAGCCCGTAAGCCCCTTTTTGATTCCGTCCGGACCGGCAAGTCCTTCACACTTTGATCATGCCGCGGAATCCCTTTCTCTTTACGGCACAGCATACGCCACCCCTCGCTCGTACCGTTTGTCCACGACCATTTCGTATTAACTTGTCTTTTTAACTTAACGGCTGTCTTTGAGCCATAGGCTAACCCTTAGCCATAATGCGTTATCGACCAGGTTGGCGTCCGTACAGCGCGGGTAGCGAGCCCCGTTGCATGTGCCCGTCACACCTGTCGCTAACTACTCCTTTCTTTCTTATCTTTTCTTTATTCTTTCTTTTCTTTCTTTCTTTCTTTCACTTGTTCATTCGTTCATTGGTTCTTTCACATATTCGTTCATTCATTCGTTGATTCATTCATTCACTTATTCATTCATACATTTTGCAACTCCCTGTGCGGGGGTCGCCTTGGCGACCCATTAGTCCCATAGCCTTTCAATGTTGCTAAACACTACTCGGAACGACTATGTTGATAGTCTTCCCGTTTCATTGTTATAAACCATTCATTGTTTTATTGTTGAACGCAAGCTTGTGCCTTAGCACGAGCGCGGAGCGCGGTGCGAGAGTTCTCGTATTTTCCATATTCTTTTCCATATTCTATACAAGCATACAAGATGGGATTATTCCCTTAGCTAGGTACGTTGAGTCATTTATTAGCATGCGCGGGTTAACGCCTAGCGATTCTCGTGATAGTGTCCACATTGTTATGTGTCTAGGCTAAGCACAGACGGGTTCATCGGAGCCACCCACCTTAGCGATGTTCGCATCGGCCGAGCGATAATCCGAGCGCGCCTTTGAAAGTCTAAGTCTGGATTCATCTTTGACGGGCCAATGTAAGCCTTGCATCGATTCTTCATCAGGTCGATGCCAACTCTTCGGGTCGACGGCTCGTTTGAGTCGTTGCACTTGCCGTTTGAATCGGCGTTCCGCTAGGGCAGAGCGGGTTACTACATAATACACCACTCAAAACAAGTCTCGTCCTCGAGACTTTCTGAGTGCAGGTCGTCCTACCGTTCCTTAACTCGTGTCATCGTGTTTTGTAGACAATTCTATCGAACGACTCTATCGTTCGATGGCATCGAACCATGCTTGGTACCTTTCCAAGTCCCGTGTTGCCTACGTTTGGTCAATTTTATTGAATAACTTTTCATTCATTTTTGAGTTGATGGTACTTATTCAATTCAAGCGTTTCTTCGGCTTGGTTGCTATTTCGACGTATTATGGGACTGAAACGGTCGCACGAGGCGCGTTGTATTTTACCAAACTCGAGAGTCGTAGGCTGAGGCAAACTCACTCATTCCATCATGCGCATCTCAACACCCACTTGCAGCTGCATTCGAGTTCATCATATCGCTGAGTTTGGATCGTGCACGCATTCAAGGCGTCCCCCGAATACGTACATTTCAACCAAGCTTAGCGACTAGCGAAGTCGGACAAGCTACTCGTGATAGTTTCGATTTGCCGATCGTTTTGCTAACTTCGATTTAAAACCGAACTCACGTGTGTGTATCACATATCGTTTATCTCGGTCCTCGAGATTATTCGATTCACTTCTCAAGCGTTATTGTCCATGAAATCAGTATGATTTCTTCTTAGCGGGATCGACCAAACCTAAGTAATTTCCGTCCGATTCAAAACCAAGTATTGCTCCATCGTCAAGTATTTCTTCATATCAACGATTCAATTCGTTATCCTAACTTTTACTTGCGCATCATCCATCCCTATCATTCCCTTCGTTTGGGGCCAATCTCGTCGTCGTTCACGCACACTCCCAGTTCCCCGTCCTACCCTAAGTCTTATTTTTCCCAAGT
This sequence comes from Iris pallida, assembly GCA_029216955.1. Lineage (NCBI taxonomy): Eukaryota > Viridiplantae > Streptophyta > Magnoliopsida > Asparagales > Iridaceae > Iris > Iris pallida. The sequence continues at coordinate 10,401,022 of JANAVB010009398.1, read as the reverse complement.
CTATCGTCCATCCAGACGATACTGTAAGGTCAATCGCACAAGTTCAATCACTCGGCATAGGATCGTCCGCCTATCCGCTAGGTCAGCTCACAAGGTCATAGTTACAAGTCAAGTTCGTGGCTCATCGTGCAAGGTCGTTGCACGACGCTCGCCCCAAATCCTATGGTCAAACCATTTCTTCGTTTGTACGGAAGTTTCTACCCCAGCTCGCGTCACTCAGATTTCTAAACATCGAGCATGATCACCTAATTTGCATCAAGACTTATGGTGCACATATTCAATTCCGTTCAATCACTAGTTCTAACCAATTCATGTATTCGATCACGAGGTCATCCAGCTCGACAATACATTGTGCCCCAATCTCACGCGAGTCTGATTATCTACGACGGTTCATGAATCACCATGCAACGCTCCCGCGGAATAATCATTCTCATCGGAACGTAACCCTTGTTTGAGTTTTAGACTAACCCATTCTCGATACGCGGATTGGACCTACTCAATCCTCAAGTTCAATTCTCGAAGCAATCAGATTGCCACACCATCCAAGTTCAATCACTCCCGCTGTATGAATCACCATACCAGCGCTCACGCGAAGTGATGGTCCTAATTCGGTGCGACGCATGTGCGAGGCTGGAGTTGCGCTCGCATAAGACAAGAACGTCAACGTTGTGGTTGTCAACGAAGCAAATCCAAGCATTCACATCTTTATCCAAGCCAAATCAATTCGATAGTCTGATCGTCATGCGTTCAACTAGAAAATCCTCGAGCCAAATTCTATCTTTTCCTCGACATATTGTTAACATACCAAGTATAGCATCCAACGGAACAATAACATTTGTACGACCGTCATTCGTCGAGATAGAGTACCCCCGAGTTATCGTATATCGATCTTTGATACGCCTCAATACCATCGACGATATGCGTAACCTGACGATCTTCCTTTGCAACCAATTTCGAGTCGTACGACTGATGTTATTGTCCGAGTTGGATAATCCACAATTTCTTCGATACTCAAGATCAAGTTCGATAGCTATTCCTCAGGCTTGTTTCACGATCGTTGTTCAAAACTTAAGTCACATTTCATTTGAATCAATCCGAAATCGTATGCGCGATCCTCTAAGTTTCCTCGATCAAGACCATTCATTTTCATTCATCGTTCCGAACTATTTTCTAACTCGCGTTGCCCATTGACAAGTTATCCAAACGACATCTCGTTCGGGACATTCGAAGTCACGACCAACTAAGCGTGACGCGTTCTAAGGCTTTGCGTGATCGCCTCGCCTCGCCGACATACTCGTTCTATCCGTAAATCCTTTAGTCTCGCTCGAACAATTTCTATGTCGTCCATACACCACTCAGGGTTCGAGCCACTCGACTAATCGTCGACACTCATTCTTATTCTTCTTCGAACCTATCACATACACCACTCGGATTCAAGCCATATGATCTAGTCCTCAATCACGTTCGCGTCATGCACTAAGACATCCTTCAGCTTCGTTCGACGAATCTCTAGCGTAATCGCTCACGTCGCCTCGACGTACTAAGTCGTTCGCACTAATCCTCAAAATCCAAGCCAATCTTTTTGGTACGCCTAAGCGTTAACTCGATAGCGTTCCTATCGATATACACTCTAAGTGTAGCTCCGTTCCCAACCGAGCGGTACTTGATATCGCTCGCAACTCGATTGCACCCAAAGTCGAGGTGCGCGACACGCGGACTAAGTTGTACCGCATAACCATCCCGTACGGACTATATTTATGCTTGCTCGCTCAATTGCTAGGGTCATCGTAGAACTAGTTAGGCATGCACGCGACATGTTAACTTTTAGCACGTATTTTCGTTCGAGACAAGTTGACACCGTTCGGCACAAAGGCCTTCGCCTATCGATCCTGTCCAACCGAGTACATGTACGAGCTTTTGAAAATATTAGACTTATTGTATGGAACATCCCAAGGCACGATGAGAGAGAGCGCACGCTTCTTTTGTTTCCAACCGAGCTTTCAAAACTAAGAAAATCGAAATGAAGTCCAAGGACGTGAAGCCGTGCTCTGATACCACTATGTCACGCCCCGCTCCCGTAGGAGCGATCGTCCTCGCTAAGGCGTGATGCCGCACGGGCCTAGGTTGCGCCCGTGCAAGGCCAAGTCCAGAAACGGCCGATTTGAGCTAGGCCACAGAGTCGCACAGAGTGTCCCCATTTGCAGCGGAAAGTAAATAAACACAAATTGAAGCAAATTCAACTCTTTATTGATATTCAAGAAGTTTACAAGCGGCGCTAAGCCGATATTACAAATCGCTCAAGCTCTCTCTCTCTGAAACATAAAAGGCGTGCCAAGTGGCTTACAAGATGGAATGATTCATGGCGATGTTCCGATACATTATGCCCTGTATAGGGTGCTTCAGCTCCTGGCAATGTTCCAAGGCTCCAGAGTTGGCTCCGCGCCCTAGCACGTTCGATGGAAGCTCCGCACCCGCCGACGTTTCCTGCTTCCTGCAAGCAGACTGTGGGGTTATCAGTACATTGTTATGCACTGGTGGGGAGGCTAGCTCGCCCACAATGCTATCATTACCAAACACGTTCCATTTACTTTTGTGCATCTCTATCATTCATTGTCTTTCTAATCTTGCCTTAGGATCAGTTTCATGCATATTTCATAACTTATCTCGTGTTGCCAATTTCAAGTGTCGTATGGAAATACATGCATGACTTACCCATACTTACCGTCCGGCCTTCCCTGTTCAATGTAAACCAAGTTAGTCAACAATTCATATGTAATAACATAACGTGCCTCATGTAAACTTTCAATATCAAGGGCGTGTCCCTGCCTCGGTTTCTAGCGTGCCGTTGGCGTATTTTCTAACTCCTTTGCCTAAGTATTTTCGATTATCTGGTGTGTTATATTCAAGCCCGTTCAGAAGGCACTTCATTTAGTTAACTTAGACTACTTTGATTTCAATGCAAGGACTTGCACGTGGATTGCCACCAGCAAAGCCCACTTAACTCTATATGCACCGATCGCTGGCACCACAAGCCATCCTGGACATATTCCCCTTGGTATTTTCGCACCTATCATGGCGTGCGGCTGGTACACCCTGATAGTATCTTGAAAAATATCCCGCACTTACGTCTCCTGGTGGCCAAGCCCCCCCAGGCCCCTTTTTGATTCCGTCCGGACCGGCAAGTCCTTCACACTTTGATCATGCCGCGGAATCCCTTTCTCTTTACGGCACATCATACGCCACCCCTCGCTCGTACCGTTTGTCCACGACCATTTCGTATTAACTTGTCTTTTTAACTTAACGGCTGTCTTCGAGCCATAGGCTAACCCTTAGCCATAATGCGTTATCGACCAGGTTGGCGTCCGTGCAGCGCGGGTAGCGAGCCCCGTTGCACGTGCCCGTCACACCTGTCGCTAACTACTCCTTTCTTTCTTATCTTTTTTTCATTCTTTCTTTTCTTTCTTTCTTTCTTTCACTTGTTCATTCGTTCATTGGTTCTTTCACATATTCGTTCATTCATTCGTTGATTCATTCATTCACTTATTCATTCATACATTTTGCAACTCCATGTGCGGGGGTCGCCTTGGCGACCCATTAGTCCCATAGCCTTTTAATGTTGCTAAACACTACTCGGAATGACTATGTTGATAGTCTTCCCGTTTTATTGTTATAAACCATTCATTGTTTCATTGTTGAACGCAAGCTTGTGCCTTAGCACGAGCGCGGAGCACGGTGCGAGAGTTCTCATATTTTCCATGTTCTTTTCCATATTCTATACAAGCATACAAGATGGGATTATTCCCTTAGCTAGGTGCGTTGAGTCATTTATTAGCATGCGCGGGTTAACGCCTAGCGATTCTCGTGATAGTGTCCGCATTGTTATGTGTCTAGGCTAAGCACAGACGGGTTCATCGGAGCCACCCACCTTAGCGATGTTCGCATCGGCCGAGCGATACTCCGAGCGCGCCATTGAAAGTCTAAGTCTGGATTCATCTTTGACGGGCCAATGTAAGCCTTGCATCGATTCTTCATCAAGTCGATGCCAACTCTTTGGGTCGACGGCTCGTTTGAGTCGTTGCACTTGTCGTTTGAATCGGCGTTCCGCTAGGGCGGAGCGGGTCACTACAGCTGCTGGCCGGAGAAGAAGGGCGGAGGAGACGGAGGCCGTCGTAGAGCTCGGCCAAGTCGGGTCGGGGGCTCCCGGCGGCAGAGGAGAAGACAGAGAAGGAGAGACGAGGGCGGTGCCGGTGGCGGCCATGGGGGCTCGGCCAGGCGGAGGAGAAGGAAAGAGAGGAAAAGTGGTGGTGGCGCTGGTGGTGGCGACGGCGGCTATGGAGGCGGTGGAGAGGATGGAGACGACGATGATGATGGTTGTGGCGGCGCTGGAAGTGGTGGTGGCGATGATGGCAGCCGTCGAAGGAGGCGGGGGCGACGCCGGTGGTGAGGGTGGTCGCCATGGCGATGGTGGCTGACGGAGAGCTCGGGAAAGAAAGGGAAAGGGGGCTGGCTGGAAGTCGTGGTGGCTGATGGCGGGGAAGGTGGCCGGAGGGGCTGGGCCAGGGAAGAGCGGGAGAGAGGGGAAGCTCGAGAAGGGGACTGGAAAGAGGGAAGAAGAGTGAGGAAGAGAGAGAGCTGAGAGAGAGGGGATTTGGGGGGGGGGTTCTCTAGGGAAGAGAGAGAGGGGAGATTTCGGGAGAGAGAGAGAGAGATGAGAGAGGGAAAGGTGAGGGAGGAGAGAGGGAGTGGGTGAGTGATATGAGGGGTGATGTGAGGGAGGAGTAGATATTTTGGGAGGGTAGTTTAGGAACAAGAAAATTAATAATAATAATAATGAGGATAAAATTACCTCCAAGAAAATAATAAAAATTTTAAGAATACCCCAAAATTAAAATCCTCCAAAAACAATAATACGGTCAAATACGTACTCCAAAATAGGAATATTACACCTGCAGACCATCCGGTTATCTAGGTCGAATGTCCGTTTGTGAAGAATGCAACACGTGACTGTGTGCTGGAAATGTGTCCTACTCGTCGGTAGGCTACAAGTCCACCTAATACGCCTAGATAACGGGATTGCCTGTAGCTGGGAACCTCTTCATGTCTACTGAATTATTCTAGTTTATTAGCCTTAGTCAATTATTGTAGGTATCCCTGACCGTGGCACTCAGGGATCCCTATCCTAGACATGATGCAAGACAGTACTGGTTTATTTGTACAAACACAATCGCCCACGGTGTCCAGGTCGTTCCTACTTGTCATGTCAGGCTAGATGTCGTAACAGCATGTCGAGATATATCATGTCAGTTTACTTGCCAAGAGTGCGCCACAGCGGGCCACTATCGTGTTCTATTCTTACATTATCATGAATGAGAAAAATTGCATAAAATAACTAATAACATATTCTTGAAGCCAAGGAAAAGATCTACAACTTTCATGTTGGGAGTTGGGAGAAATTCTGGCCACAATTCAGCCAAATAGGACTTAAAACAGCCAAAAACAGCCAAAATAGGCACTATGCGGCACTATTCAGCACTATGCGGCACTTCCATATGCGGCTGGACACTATACGGCACTATGCAGCACCCTTATGCGGCTCGGCACTATGCAGCACTCTTATGCGGCTCAGCACTATGCGGCACTATGCAGCACCCTTATGCGGCTCGGTACTATGCAGCACTCTTATGCGGCTCGGTACTATTTATCGTCCCTGCCAAAATCAGCACAGATGAACATAGAAATGGCCAAAAATGCTTTTGGCCATAACTTCCTCAAAACAAGTCGAAATCCAACTTTTCAAAGGTCTATTTTGGGTAAAATCGAATTCTCTACAACATGGAACAATCAAAACATAAAAATAATAAAGTTTAATAGATCAAAACTCAAGAAAATCGAAAATAATATAAACTTAGATCTACAAGAAAATATCCATCAAAATAGAAAATGTCAAGTTCTAAAGTATCTTAGAATCAAGTAAGGAAGAGAATGGAACAATAAAACTTGAGATCCATCATGAAGCAAGTTTGCACTTTCCTAAACTCTTTCTCTCTCTCTCTCTCTCTCTTCCTGGTAGGTGTAGAAATAAATGTGGAGAAGAAGAAGAGTAATGAAGAGAGAGAATGAGGGAATGGGTTAATAAAGGATGATGGTGGTGGTAGGTAGGGGTTCTCCCCTTGGTTCATGATGAACCAAGACAACTCAAGCCTAGCCGAACCAACCCAAAATAAACTGAGCCAAGCCAAGAGATATGCGATACAAGATAAAATACGTACATGTATTTCAAGATACATAATACGAACTACAGGCATTACATGAACCGGTAGTTTTTTCGTTCCGGTTCAGTATTGACCCAGTGTTTTGTAAAAAACTGATATTTTTATAAAAAATAGTGTCCATAAGAGATTAAATTTGGACCATTTAGATTAACCCACTGGTTGAACCACTGGTTGAACCCGTTTGACCGGACCAAGTGCCTTGGCCGGGTCAAACTCTGGTCCGGTTTTTAAAACATTGCTTAGGGTCCCTCATGGCATAAAACTTGAAATATATACATTATTCAATGCTAGTATATATATACGTGCATTAAACGTATTTTAATTGTCTTCTAATTAACTTTATATGTACTTGAAAAAAACAAAAGACACTCAAAAAATAAAAAGAAATTTTGACTGACACCCCACTTTTTTTTACCATATTTACGGTGCACCGCACACAATTACAATAATGTAAGGTACCCCCCACTTTTGACGAAAATCGTCCCCAACTCATCGGGGGGGAGCGGAGGCACGCCGGCGGCGGGGAGGGGGGGCAGCCACGAAAAATGGGGGGACACGGGAAGAAGACGAGGGTATTTTGGTCAAAAAAATTGGTCAAAAGGATTGACCGTGAGTTGGGGACGGTTTCCGTCAAAAGTGGGGGGTATCTTACATTATTGTAATTGTGTGGGGTGCACCGTAAATATGGTAAAAAAAGTGGAATGTCAGTCAAAATTTCTCAAAAATAAACTAAAAAAGTAGATATTATACAGTGTTTCAAAAATCGGACCGGACCGGCCGATTCAACCGGTTCACCCGTGGACCGGTTGTTTTTCCGGTCTGGTTCAGTATTGACCCGGTATTTTTATGAAAATTGATATTTTTGTAAAAAAATAATGTCCATATGGAATTAATTTGGATCACTTAGATTAACCTAGTGGTTTAACCACTGGTTGAACCAACTAGTTGAACCAATTTGATTCGACCCAGTGCCTTGGCCGGGTCAACCTCCAGTCCGATTTTTAAAACACTGATATTATAAGTACCTAACTATTCCTAGTAGAATACTTTTTTTTTTAATTGAAATAGATATGCAAAGATATTTTGGAAAAAAAAAGTTCTATAATAAAATCTAATTTTTAGCATTATATAGTAGAATAGATAATATAAACTTAGGCTACTCTAGCACCTAATATTTTCATACTATTCCATCAGGTGAGAGAGAATACAATAAAAATACAAAAATCCTAAAGGAACTCATGAGTTTTGATTTTTTTTTTTTTATATATTCGGCTATGAAAAATCGTTGGATTATATATTTCTCATCCTTTGACTTTTTTAGAGTACCTAACAAAAAAATCAAGAGTCTAAATAATTTTTTTTGTATACGTGTGTCGTCACGTGATTGCAAGTTTTTATTACGAGTTCCTATTTGAGTTTTTGTAGTCAAAACGTTAAAAATAGGTTGTCATGTTGATGTACTTTGATGTGAAATTAATGCTACATCTACATTTAACTCTTGCAAATTGTGGCAGGAAATAATTATGGGACAAGTTGGTATTTTGCAGTCTTTTATTCGGTTCAATATTAAGATCATCTACCCGCACCTGCACGCCCACAGATACTCTCTGGCGCTAACAATTTTTTTTTTTTTTTTGGAAATTTTTAACTTTCATCACACTTGTTAATATGAATTTGTACTTACATCTCACTTTTTAATTTTATTAAACTTATATTCCACTTTTTTGTCACAAAAAATATTCATTTTGTCACGAAATATTTTTCGAGACAAAAAGTGGAATATAAGTCTAATAAAATTTAAAAGTGTGATGTAAGTACAAATTCATATTAACAAGTGGGAAGAAAGTCAAAAAAATATCTTCTTCTTTTTTCTAGTCTGCAAGTCCCCCTAGCATGTGAGGTGATGGAATGAATGATATTGGCATTCTAGTCTCTTTAGGAAAAAACAAAAACACTTCAGCATAAGACCATGTTTCGCGAAATCAGGACCTTAGGAGGGGAAAAAAAATCATTTCTCATATTTAGATGCCAAAGAAAATAAGCAAAAAACGAAAATAGTTCTAAAAAAAGGCGAGAAATGGTTCCCCCACCCTAGGGCCTCGTTTGGTCCGCGGAAAGGAAAGGAAATCAATTCTTTTTTTCTTTCCTTTCCTCTGAAAAATTACAAATCCAATCAATTTCCTTTCCGGTGTTTGAAAAAATCAAAAAAATTGCGAAGGAAAGTGAACCCTTAGGTGGATGGAAGAACCATTTTTCTTCCTATTTTCTCTCTTGGAAATCAATTTACTTTATGCTCTTTTTCTTTGACATCCAAACACAAGAAATGAATGACTTTCCTTTCCCAAGATCCTGATTCCGCGAACCAAGGCCTAGGATTCGCTTTCCCTTCCGATTTTCTCTGCATTTATTACAAAAAATTAGGACTAAACTATACATACTCAAAATATATTCGGAATATATTCCTGGCCTTTCCAAACGCAGGAGAAAAAAAAATTTGACAAAAATTACAATTTTTCAAAGGAAAGTAAAGAACAAATAATTGATTTCCTTATCCAAACATGGCGCAAGAGTACAGACGACGCAATGGGAATAAATTTTTGATGACGATGATGTAACTTGTTTCCTGACCCGATTTTCATACATCTGAACATCAAGATGAATACATGCATATGCTGCATTTCAAGTCTTCCCTTAAAATTTGACAAATAGTTCTACCAAGACAACACTCTACTTGTTCCTACAGCAATACTACTAGTAAAGCATTACATATGCAATTTGCCTCCACATGAATCAAGTCTTTATTACAGCACAATGGTCTCATTATTCCAGCAGGAAAGCACCCAATCAATAAAAACACTACAAATTTGCCCTAAAATACTGCATCGATCGATTCTTTGCACATATATGTTATGGAATAACTTAAGTACCTGGGCATAATTAGCTGCTGAATGCGACACTGAAACAATCCTGCATCTTCAATCTTATATACTGACAACAAAATGGAGGAACTCGCCGGCTATTCTCCATATTTCTCTTTTGGCATGTAGACTCTGATGGCGAACATTCAGCATCATATCCAGTGACATTTTACAGTGCTACGTTGATCTTCTAGATAAAACATTCGGGCAAGGGGTGGATATAGGTTACTCTGCAAGACCAATTATATTTGCTTACCTTTTGCTCCGTAAATACTTCAACATGAAACTTTGAAGCCAAAGTTGGTTGGGAACACCCTATATCATACCATCCTCGATTTGAATAGATTAAACATCACACGGATAAAACATGGGTTAAGGCACTAAGGGGACGTTTGATACGCGGTATTTTTTTTTTTATTCATTAGGGTGGGAATCTATTACCATGTTTGTTTGGGCTATAAAAAATTTGTTCCCGGGAATTAGAATTACCCGGGTAAATAATTTACCCATAAACATGGGAATCCTATCCCTTAAGAATAGGTGGGTATTTTTCTTTTGCCCAGGCAAAAAAAAAATTGTTTAAACTTTTTTCTACTTTTTTTAACGTTTTTTTTTTCATTTTTGTCGTTATTTTGTTGTTTTTGTCGCTTTCTGGTCATTTTTTTGTTTTTAATCATTTCTGTTGTTTTTTGTCGTTTTTTAGTCTTTTTTTTTCTTCATATTTTGTTATATTTTGTCCTTTTTTGTCATTTTTCTCTCTCTTTTTTTCTCTTTTTTGTTGTTTTTAGATAAAATAAAGACGAAGGGGGGCAAAAAAATACAACTACAATCAGCAGATCTTTAGGGACCTGTGCACTCACAAGTAGCTATCCTTAGTGTGCAGGAGGATCTGGATTGAACTTCACGGCCTCCCTCCATATAAGCTCCTTGATATTTTCTTCAGTGAAGGATGGTTGCTCGAAATCAAAATTGAAAGGCTGTGAGCAGACTGGTTCATCATTAATGTCGTGAAGAGATGCCAAATATGGGTGACACAGAGCCTCTTCAACTGCAAGATACGAAACTTTTGTAAAAAAACATAGGGGCATAAACCAAACAGCATTAGCAGCAGCAAGAAAAATAGCAAAGCCTTGACCCTATTCGAGTAAAAGGATTTACAAGAAAATATCAAATCTGGAATATGAAAGATCAAACCTGTGATACGTTTGCTCGGGTCAAACACTAGCATCCTCTCTAGCAGATCAACAGCTCCAGGAGACATGTTAGGGAACCTTGCAGAAAATTTTTGCTTTGGGTACTGAGGAAGCTGTCTTACGTATCTTCTTGCATTATCGCTTCGCAGGAAACCAAGGCTTGAATCATCAGGAGAACCTAGTAGCTTTTGTGGGTGGGGGGGGGGTGGGGGGGGGGGGGGGGGGGGGGGGGGGGGGGGGGTGGTGGGGGTGGTTTAAAAAAAATGTAAGAAGTCTTGGTAGATCAAATAAGATACGAAGCAATCCACCTATAATGTTGAAAAAATGTTTGGTAGAAGTAACTACTAAAAACTCAATAAATAAGCCAAAATTCCTTGACTTTCTATCAGTTGTTGCTTTAAGTTATGCATAAAGTGAATTCACCAGTTCATAAGAAATAGGTTTCTTGAAACATGTTCTTGCAAAATAGAAATTCATCGTTTCACTTTGGTCATCCATGAACTCCGCTTATTTCTTCTAAAAAGAGGCAGTAAATATCCAAGTCAACAAAGCAATTATTATTGACAGTGACCATGATATTGCCGACTCTGTTTTGGTAGAGTTGCATTCACAAAAAAAGGACCACGCATTCTAATAAACTCTTAAGATAATTTGTCACATGCTAGAGGAAAGAGGTAGAAAGCATGGAATTGATGCTATTTGCTTTGACATGGGCAGGGCAAGATACAAATGGACCCCTCATGGTTGGTTCCATGTGTCTCTGTCACCACATCCACATAGTAGTGATTCTCTAAGTCAACAAAGCAATTACTATTTAAAGTGACCATGATACTACGGACTCTTTCAATAGTTGCACTGCAGGGAAAGGTGACCGTACATCCTAATAAACTCTGATAATTTGACACATACTAGACATGTGATTGATGCTATTCCACATTGTGCCTATTTGCTTTAACATGGGCAGAACAAGATACAAATGGACACCTCATGGTTTGTGCCATGTGTCTGTGTCACCACACCATACTAGGTATCCATGCAACATGAGAAGAGCTTAGCACAATTTTAAGAATAAAGATTTATGTATGTCTTGGTTAATTTATCTGTCTACAGTCTCTATGAACTGCTACCATTATATAACTAAGGAAACATTCTTCTGGTTGGGACTTGATCCCTTGTCAAACCAAAGGTGTTATTTATGTATTGGCCGAATCCAATTCACTTTGGTCGTTTCGGATCAAAATTTGGACGGTTTGAACTGCTACTGGTCCTCATATGAAGGGTCCGAAACTGATACTGAGTTTTTGAACCTTGATTGTGACCCTTCTTTAATTGTCTTTCTATAATCTGTATAACAGCTTTAGAGCGTAAAGGAATGGCACCCCTGAAGCTTAAGTAATATCACAACCAAGGTTCTATGTAGTGGCAGAAATCAATTCATTTTGGCCGTTTTGGATCAGAACTTGGAGGGTTTGAAACTGCCGCTGGTCCTCATATTAAGGGTCCAAAACTGATACCGAGTTTTTGAACCTTGATTGTGACCCTTCTTTAGTTGTCTTTCTATATAATTCATAATACTTGAGCCTCTCATGGGTGCCATTCCTTTATGCACTAAAACTCCTTTACACACTAAAGCTGTTAAAGAGATTAATGTAATTACCAATAGCAATTAGCAAATTGTATCATCTTACCCCCTTTGCTTAGACTATTCTCAGACTACAGGGACTTGGAGGAAGGTGCACGGGGTTTTTCCTACCTGCCAAGCGGCCTCTAGACTTAAATGGCACGGCCTCTCTTTCTTTTAAGCTTCACTAGGAATTGCACCAGCACAGTGGATTGGTGTCAATTTGAAAACAGGTCGTATAAACTTCTTCAATTCTTTTATGGAGCTTCTTACGCTCCATAGCTAACACCACTTCAGTGGGTTAAGGTGTCGAATGATGGAGAATCATGGTGAAGAGAAGCCTTTCCTACTGTACCATGGATCACCTTCAGCTGATTTATTTATTTTTTCATTTGTATCATTCTTTTCAAGAAGCAGTGGCAATCTACATTTGGATTTCTGAGCTTATGGCCATCGATATGAAACTGTTAATATGAGAACCTTGTCAAGATGTGGGAGTTTAACTTCAGAAATATACTATTTAATAGTATTGTTTGTAAAAAGCATCTACTCAACCTATTAATTACTAAAATGGAATATTCCATGCCTAAAACATAACCTCATAAAATAGGTAACTTTGGATGACAGTGGAGGGGGGAATTTGTGAGCATATCCAGGAACAAAAATATTTATAGAACATCAGAATAGAACGTTTAATTACTGAATCCTAATACTAAAAGAAAGATATATCCTTACACCATGAGACTTGACTACCTTCATGCAAGTTACAGGAAGTTTAATGACTTATAAGATGACTTTATCCAGTTTAATCACTTACAAGAAAAACTAATGAACTTTGGAGATCATACCTCAGTAATCAACCTAAGCTGATGAACATAGTCCTTTCCTGGAAAAAGAGGTTCCCGGGCCCCAATTTCACCCAGTATACACCCTACTGACCAGATGTCTATGGCAGCAGTATACTCCGAACAATTAAGGAGCAACTCTGGGGCACGGTACCATCGTGTAACAACATACTCTGTCATGAAATCTGTTTCGGACGTTGTTCTTGCCAATCCAAAGTCTGCAAGCTTAAGGTCGCAATTTGCATTCAAAAGCAAATTGCTGGGCTTAAGATCTCGATGCAAGACATGCGCTGAGTGCACATACCTCAGTCCTCGCAATAACTGATATAGGAAATACTGCAAGAGCAGTTGCCGTTGTGTAAGATGACATATGTAAGACAATAATCTAAAATCAGGCTTAAAACACTAGAAAATAATGCCTCTAAGTATATTAATGGACTAAGCAAGAGAGTTGTCGGTCAACATGTCAAGATATGAATGCATATATAATAAGAACTAAAATGAATCAAGCAAAGCATCATTGTAGGGACTAAAAGAGATGATTCTACAAGATCCAGGGGAGCACTTATAGAAGGAAATCCACTGGGCGCATTATAAAAAACTACAATTAAAAATGTTCGACATTCGTAATATATCTTCCAATCTTAGGATTTGAGTGTAAACAAAGGTTTTAGAAAAAGGTTATGCTATCAATATAAGACCCTCCGTGAGTACCATATTAGCAGTTTCTGTGGTGTATGAATTGAAGTATGGGGTATTGGGTTATGGCACCTAACGGAATTTATTCTGCAATTGTTTTTCAATTAAAAATAAAACATGAAAGGTTACAGTTTTTTTTTTGGGTAATGGAATCATGCAGTTTTAAGTTGGCTGGGGTGAAAAAGATGCACAGTTGCATGATCTCTATTCTCTGAAAGCATACATGATAGTGAAGCTAATAAGTAAAAAACCATCTTACCATACATGGACTTGAAAAGTAAAATTCTTTGAAGGGAAAAAAACAGAAGTAAATTCGTAAGTAACATTTTTGCCAATTTTGAACTTGTTTTGGATATTTTCAGCAGGTTCATACCAATTTAAAAATTAGCATGTTCATACCAATTTAAAAATTAGCATGAATTTACAGCAAATTTTGGAAAGAACTCAGGCAGTTCAGTAAATCTTGGCCAAATTTTAAACCAGTTTTGGCCTATAACATATCCAAGCTGACCAAAACATTCCGATATTCCTGTATGAACTGATAGTCTGATACCAACTCTATCATGCAGTTTTGAATCTGTTCTGATAAAATCCAATTCGATAAAACAAATTATCTGTACTGGCCGATCTTTTACATCTTTGTGTGAAACATAGCACACATAACTACACATTCAGTCTCAGAAAAAGTCAGTCAACACTCTTGACCATTCAATCAAGAGTCAAGATCAATAGGGAGAAAAGCTTGAATTAACACAAATTTCATCGAATCTTTGAGATAAAACTTGAGAGAGTGAGCAAAAGCAAAATAACAAAATATTCCAAAGGATCCTAAATTGCTTATGCTCTAAACAATTTAGGCAGTCTTTCACAAACCTGTACTCGTTTCCAGTAAGGGCATGCTTGGTTATCTGCATTTGTTGGCTGGTGCAGCTCCGCTTGCAGTGAAACCTTTATGCAGGTGTTTGGCTCAGATGCAGGTTTTTGGCTCACTCCAGTTGTAGCATAGCATGCAAGAGCTGTTATGGAGGAGGATAGAATGGAATGGGATGGATTGGGCATTACGCCATCAAGGGGTATATATTCACGGTCAGTCAGAGAGAGGATTCTTCCCAAGCCAGTATGGGACTAAATCTCTAATACTACTAACACCCCCCTCAAGCTCACGATCGTAGTACGATTTGAGTTTCACAAGAGGGAAGTACAAATGAAAAAACAAGTCCAAACAAATAATTAACTAAAACCATCCCTCAAATCACGTGGATCAACCATCGAGAGTTTGTCTTAGAAGGAAGGAGTGTCTATGAACTCCATGGGCCTTCATGAAGAAGTTTGCAACCTGCATCTACGAAGTAACATGTGGTAGTGAGACGGTCCCAAGGAGATATTGATGTATAACATAGCCACAATCAACCTCTATGTGTTTCGTCCTCTCGTGAAACATAGGGCTGCAGAGAGTCTAGACAACACTTGTGATACAGAGGAATAGGACCACAACATTTCAGTAACGAGCCAACGAAGAAAAGTAATCTCAGCAGTACTAGCCATAGCTTGATATTCAACTTCAACACCAAAACTGTTGAATATTGAGGAGTGATTCGTTTTTTTATTGATAATCTCTTGGCTATATATATAGCCTTACAACCCTCCATCTTACATAAAACCACCTAATACATTCTAATATACCAACACTCCTCCTCAAGATGGGCGAAAGATATTCACTAAGTCCATCTTGTCACATCCTATAATCATATTTACAGAGCTAGTCCCTTGGTCAGACTGTCTGCTACATGATCCTTGGTTGGAACATGGCCTAGCTCCAGTAGTCCACTGACCAGCTTCCCCTTGATGAAGAACCTATCGATCTTGATGTGTTTGGTCCTGTCATGCTGTACTGGATTGTTGGCGATACTGATGGCTGACTGGTTGTCACACCACAGCTTTATCTTGGCTCCTTGATCCAACTTCAGTTCCACCAGCATACTCTTCAGCCATAGCAGCTCTGCATCTCCCAAGGCCATAGATCTGTACTCCGCTTCAGCTGTCGATCTGGCCACCATTGACTGCTTCTTACTCCTCCAACAGACCAAGTTGCCTCTTACAAATGTGCAATAGCCCGAGGTAGACCTCATGTTATCAGCACTGCTAGCCCAGTCAGAGTCATAGTAGCCCTCGATGCTCACGTGATCATTTTTCCTGAATATCAGCCCATTTTCGGGGGCACCCTTCAAGTATCTCAAAATCTGGTATACTGCGTCCATATGACCATTTCTTGGGTCATGCATGTTGCGGCTCACCACACTCACTGCAAAGCAGATATCATGACGTGTATGGCTCAAATAGATCAACTTGTCCACCAGTCTCTGATATCTGTTCCTATCAACTGGTTCTCCAGCCTCAGCACCCAGCTTGAACATCTAATTAATCGGCGTCGCTGCAGGTTTGCATTCCAACATCCATGTCTCTATGAGAAGGTCCAGCGCATACTTTCTCTGAGAAAGAACAATCCCATCTGCTTCTCGAGTAATCTCAATCCCAAGGAAGTACCGAAGAAAGCCAAGGTCCTTCACCTCGAACTCCTTGCCAAGCTTCCCCTTTAGTCAGGCAATCTCCTGCTCATCATCTCTTGTGATAATCATATCGTCCACATACACCGCAAGCATGGTGATGTGGCCTCCACTCCGACGGAAGAACACGGTATTATCAGCATTGATCTGCCGATATCTCATCCCTATCATCGCCCTCCTGAATCTATCAAACCACACTCGAGAAGACTGCTTCAGTCCATAGAGGGACTTATTCAACCTGCAGACCTTACCCACTGTCAGTAATTTCGAATTGTTTACCTTCGCTTTGCTGGAGGCTAGAATTCGAAGTTTCTTCTGACGTAAGTCTATTCATATATATTCTAAATTCATAGTAATGCTCCTCAGGGTCTCTCCTGCTGGAGCCAATACTAGAGAACTAGAACCAGGTTGAGGTACTGCTTTAGACGGAAGAGGTTCTTCCACCATAGGTAAATCCTCATATTTATGTATTACAAGTAACCCAATAGGGTCAGCACGGTGAATAATATAATCACCCTCATAGACTGTATTTTTAACAGTAATACAAACATTCCTATGTATTCGAAAGAATGCAAGGAAACATCGAGCTTCGCGGAGGAGAAGACTTTTCTTCAATCTGCCTTCTCGATAAAAAAAAAATCGAAAAGCTAAAAAAGAAATACACAAAAATGAGATATCTACATATTGGGTTGATTCAGTTAAAAATAACTGGTTTATTCCGAACAGGAATTGATACTCCCATACTTGTTGTCTGTATGGACGAACGAATCATTGACAGCCCTCTCAATAGTATTATTGGAGGTGCTAAATCAAACCTGGTAAATAGGTTATTTGGAATAAATATCCATCCAGACTTTTCAATAAGTCTTGATGATGAAAATATAGAAAAAATATGTACTTTATCCATAAACCTTCAGGGCATAGAACTTATGCCAGGATCCAAGGTTTTAGGAATACAATGGGAACACTGTATGGCTTTAAACGATACTCCAACGTTTAAATCCATTACTCCCAAACATTTAGTTAAACTCTTTGAGGTTAGTATAGGAAAGACTATACAACCCCGACTAGTAAAATTAGAACATTTAAGGCTTGACAATGAAATGCAAGTTTTTGTCAAATCTTTAAAACCAAAACTTGAAGTACCTACTGAGTACTTTATTGCTTCTGGAAATACCATCTCTACTGTATTAAGCGGAAGAAGACCCCAGTCACATGATGATGAGGCATCTTCCTCTAATTCAGTAAGAATTTCACGATCTAATTCCATGGGACATCTTGATACAGGAAGAATATCTATTTCTCCTGAAATCTCTGCCCATAGAACTAGTATCAGTGAAACCCCTATGGAGGGAAGGACTAGACTCCTGATGGACGAAAGACCCAGAAGGGATAATCTAGTCATAAGTACATCTTTACCCCCCATCAGGGAAAATAACTCTGATCTATCTTAAATGAGTCCAAGACAACTTACAAAGAAAACTCTACAGGTTAAGAGATCTACTAGCTACGACCCGCTCCAGATCTCTGAAGCATACAAAATGTTGTGCCTAGTCAAAAAATTTAAAGATATCATTAAAATTGATGCCTCCAAATCAAATTACAGAACTATTGTAATGCGTCATTTGGAGCAAACTAAGAGAATCTTGAGAGAGCACATTCATTTTTATAAAAATCATACAAATAAAGCTCTTGTCGAATCTAATAAGCAAAAGAAGAAGGTAACCTTCTCCCAGACACCCAAAATCTATGACCTAGATGACTCAGATTCCGAGCCGGATCCTTCGCCGGATCTAGAGTCCAATCAGGATCGATTAATTCTCTCTGAGAATGATCACCTTGATCTTGACATAATGGGTACCTCTATTGACCAGACAGGTCTTGAGTTTGGGCAAATTAACCAACTCAACATCGACGACTGGCTGAGGTATGATGAGGGTGATACCTCAATTCTATCGGATAATACCCTTAATTGGGAAGAATTGCTTAATTTAGACAATGCTTAAAACAACCCTTGATCTTAAGACGTTTCCTCAAGGACATATCTATATACCCTTGACTATCTGTACCCCTGGGTGTAAGGAACTAACTATCCATGCACTCCTTGACACAGGAGCTGAAGTTAGTTTATTGCAAGAATTGTTCGTACCTGAACATTTACGTTATAAACTTGACAGACCCTACAGATTAAATGATTTCATGGGTCGACAGATATCAGTTGATTATGGCGCAATAGTTGACGTCCAAATTCCTGATATCCATGGACATTTCAAAACTTATCAGTATACTTTCCGATTACTCCCCAAGGACTTTGATAATGATTGTTTATTAGGTATGGATAATCTTCGCAACTATCATCCCTTTAATCATCATTATTTTGACATTGATGGACGCTCTATTCCTCGCGTACCGTTTAATGTCTCCCTTGCTAACAAATTTCCACCCGCAGCACAGCGTGGTGAGATTGATGACAAAATCTGCACTTATAATATTCCGACAGATAACAATTTTCAAAAGAATTCATGGAATGTTAGAACCATTGTATTCTGACAATCCATTAAAATGGTTTGATAAAGCTCCACGATATTGCAAAATTGAGCTTTTAGATATCCATAAAGAATCGAAGGTTCGTGTAAATAGCATTATGGTTTCTCCCACAGACAAGGAGGAATTTGCTAAACAAATTGATGAACTACTTCGATTAAAGTTAATACAAAAAAGCCATAGTACTCATTCATCTCCAGCATTCCTAGTTAGGAATCATGCCGAGATAAAAAAAGGAAAAGCGAGAATGGTTATTAATTATCGGAAGCTTAATAGCTATACAAAATTTGATGGTTATTTTATCCCATCTGCTGAAAATCTAATTAGGCAGATACAGGGAGCTAAGTTTTATAGTAAGTTTGATACTAAGTCTGGTTTTTGGCAAATCAAGCTTGCGGATAAAACTTCCATTGAGCTAACTGCATTCAGTTGTCCTCAGGGATATTTCGAATGGTTGATTATGCCATTTGGGTTAAAAAATGCTCCATAAATATTCCAGAAATGGATGAATTCAATATTTGGACATCTTGATTTTGTTATCTATATTGATGATATTCTTGTGTTCTCTAAAACTGCTGATGAACACAAAGACCATTTATTACAAGTAGCAAAATTACTACTGGATAATGGTATTATACTTAGTCCTAAGAAAATCGAACTGTTTAAGACAGAGATTGACTTCTTGGGAAAATAATTAAAAATGGACAGATAGAGTTACAGCAGCATATCTATGCTAAAATAAAAGATTTTCCTGAAGACTTCAAAACTTTGAAAGAACTTCAGAGCTTTCTTGGATTGCTTAACTATGGCAGAAAATTTATCCCACATCTTTCTGCCCGAGTTGAGAAGCTACAGGATAAGCTTGCTGCTGAACAAGCCAAGTATAAAACCATGACTGGTGAACAACCTCGGAAATGGGACACCAGTAAGATTTCTATTTCTTTTTCACCCAAAGAAAAAGAAGAAATTGCCAAAATTAAGGATCTGGTTAAAGACCAGAAAATTTTATATTTCCCTCTTGATGAAGATAAATTGGTTCTGCAAACTGATGCTTTGGATTATTTTTGGGCAGGAGTATTAATTGCAAAAAATAAAGAAATTGTTGCATATACCTCTGGGAAATTTACTAAGACCCAGATTAAGTATGCGACTTACGATAAAGAACTACTTGCTGTTAAATTAGCAATAAAAAGTTTGAGAATTTACCTTCTCTATAAAAATTTCATTATTGAGACTGACAATAAATCGGTTGCTCAGTTTCTTAAAAAGAAAATTTAATAATCCAGAAGAAAATCTTCGAAGGATTAGAATTGCCATTTATTTGGAAATTTTTAACTATGAAGTCAATTATATTCCTGGATATACTTTCTTGCTGATACTCTTACCAGGCCATAATGCGATGGACCAACGGGAGTTCGAACGGATCAAAAAAATCCATGAAGAAATGAAAAGGCAGGAGGCCTTTACTGAAGTCGGCCCAAAAAAGGCCACAAAGGCGAATGCTGCAAACGCAGCCTCTTCGTCTGGGACCGCCATGGTGAAAAACCTAGTCCCCGGGACCGATAGTCCCAAGGTGGCGAACAGCCAGAACTTCAGGCGAACAGCCAACAAGGGGGAAACCCCAACGCCGCACAGGCAACTGCCCAACAGGCAGTCCAGAGAGGACCCAAGAAGTTGGTTCCTTTCCAGAACAAGACTTACGCCAATACCATGGTGAAGAATTGGTATAACCAAGACCTTGAAAAAAATGACAAGGATTCTTGGGACAAATTCAATGGCTGTTACAGGGCCATGCAATCAAATGACTTGAAGGGTGCTAGCTTCTGGCTTTCTCAAATCGAGAAGCAGTTCCTAGCTGAAAAGGCGAAAGTTGCACAGCATAACGCTAAACTCTATGAACTACGGCAGATGGCATTTCAGATGATTGCATATATTGCCACATCTAGGTCACCTGCTTTAGTCTCTAAAGAGAAAGATCTCTTCCAGGGACATAGTGCAGAACATAAAGAACTGCGGGAGATCCTGCGTCAGATCGATAGTCATGATCTGGTCAATTTCCGGATCCTAGACATACTACGACTGTACCAGGCTATGTCCATTGAGAATGAGCGCCTTCAGTACATGGAGACTGAGGGTATGGTACAAAGTATGATTACGATGTACCAGCAACAGATAATTGACGAAGCCCGTCTCCTTGCTTACTTCAAACGCCTTGATGACTCTGAGATCACTCGGTTTTTTGAGGACATGGAGATAGTTTACTCCCCTAACGGATATATTCACCTGGTTTGTTGTTTCCAGGAAATTGCTAACATGAAGTTGCAGATCACCAAAGGATTTGTGCATGAGGTGTTCATTAGCACCTCCGAAAAAGAACTTTATGAGTCGGCTATCCCAGAGATCTGCTGGGAGGCAGCAGTCGCTCATTCTTCCAGGTTTCAGGCGATGTTTCGCTTCAGAGTTTGGAGTGTTTGCGAAGAAAAGAGATATGTCAAGTCCTTCCCGTCCTACCAGCTTTGGGAACTTCATCGTCTCGAGGGTGATCCAGGATTGCAGTTTTCCCCGTTCAAGAAGGGGATGTTCCATGAAGCCAAGGAACGTTACGGTGCGGCCCGGGAGTTTTTTTCTGAAGTCCTGAAGCTGCATCAGTGTGAGGCCACTATCTCCTGCAGTGGCAAAGTGATTCTGGCCAACTATCTTCTCCACAGAAGGCCAGTAGACGACAACTGTGTTCCTGCACTCTTGCAGGAATTCCTTTCAAACATGACCCTGGGGCCAGTCGGCGAACAAGCCAGGGATGATATTAACGCTGAAGACCTCCCTATGACCGGTCTTCAGATTGATGCTGGAAGCGAGGTGGGCCCATGAAACGCAAGCTCACATATGTCGATGTTCTCCGGCGCTACCGAAAACGTGTCGGATGGCGTCCGCCTAAGAAGCAGAAGTTGGCACCTAAGCCGGTGCCAGTTAGATTAGTTCATGGCTTTTCTCTGTCTCCTCCGCAATCTCCTTCTGTTGTAGAGACAGATTATACTATAGAAGATGTTTCCCCCATTGACAGAAGAATCCAGGAATGGGAGGAAGCTGAGCGGGAATACCGGCACTGGTCCCCGCCACATGGTGGGTCTCCGTCCACAGACGCTTTTGATGATTGGGATGGCTGGTGGGACGCCATTTTCGAAGACCCAAGGCTTATCTACTCAGTGGCCCGTGAGTCACCACGGAGAAACACCTCACATGGGGCTGATGGTGACCCTTCACCAGCCCACAATAATGACAGATGACGTGTATTATTCCATCTTATCTGTAATACACGATAAGTATGAGCTGTCCCTAACTTTAATAAAGCCTCTTTATTAAAGTTAGAAAAAGATCCGGTAAACCTTAACCGGTTGAACCGGTGGTAGTACCGCCCTCTCCTATAAATATGTATTGTGTGTGCAAGGGAGAGGCAACGGAGTTTGTAATCTTCTCTTTCTTTTGAGTGTTCTTAGTGAGTGCTTGTATTTCCTTCTCACGTGATCATTTTTCCTGAATATCAGCCCATTTTCGAGGACACCCTTCAAGTATCTCAAAATCTGGTATACTGCGTCCATATGACCATTTCTTGGGTCATGCATGTTGCGGCTCACCACACTCACTGCAAAGCAGATATCATGACGTGTGTGGCTCAAATAGATCAACTTGTCCACCAGTCTCTGATATCTGTTCCGATCAACTGGTTCTCCAGCCTCAGCACCCAGCTTGAACATCTGATTAATCGGCGTCGCTGCAGGTTTGCATTCCAACATCCATGTCTCTATGAGAAGGTCCAGCGCATACTTCCTCTGAGAAAGAACAATTCCATCTGCTTCTCGAGTAATCTCAATCCCAAGGAAGTATCGAAGAAAGCCAAGGTCCTTCACCTCGAACTCCTTGCCAAGCTTCCCCTTTAGTCAGGCAATCTCCTGCTCATCATCTCTTGTGATAATCATATCGTCCACATACACCGCAAGCATGGTGATGTGGCCTCCACTCCGACGGAAGAACACGGTATGATCAGCATTGATCTGCCGATATCTCATCCCTATCATTGCCCTCCTGAATCTATCAAACCACACTCGAGGAAACTGCTTCAGTCCAACTTCAGTCCATAGAGGGACTTATTCAACCTGCAGACCTTACCCACTGTCTTATCGATGCAGAATCCTAGTGGTATCTCCATGTACACCTCCTCTACTAGATTCCCATGAAGAAACATTTTCTTCACATCCAGGTGTAGCTTCCATCCACCATTCGCTACCAAAGAAATCAGGGTCCTGACGGTGCTCATCTTCGTCACTGGTGCATAGGTCTCGTCGTAGTCAATGTCGTACGTCTGACTGTATCCCTTTGCCACCAGTCGAGCCTTGTAGTGCTCAACCTGTCCATCTGGGTTCTGCTTTACAGTAAAAACTCACTTGCATCCGACTGTCCTCTTCCCCTCTGGCAGTTTTACCATTTCCCAAGTGTGGTTATTCTCAAGAGCCCCTAACTCCTCGTGCATTGCCGCTTTCCACTTTGGATCGTTCTTGACAACCTACCAATTGTTAGGTACAGTAATATTATCCAAAGACGCAATGAATGCTACATGAGAAGAAAAGATATTATCATATAAAATAAACTGAGCAAGGTCCCAACCATATCTATCAGGAGGATTTCCAGCATTGTTGCGAGTGGTCCTCCGTATTGATAATGGTATAGGAGAAATAGAAAGAATGATATCACCTGAAGGGAAATCTGGTGGTGGTATAGGTGTCTCAGGAGTCAAGACAGACGCAGATAAGGGACTTGACACTGGCACTATAGGTACTGGTCATGCAGTTTGCTTCCCTTTCCTGCTGTAGGTAAGTAACTTCTCCTGAACCGTAGGCCTAACACCTCTCATCTCCTCCCCATGTTCCTCTTCACTCTCATGCTCCTCCTCAACCGTTCCTCCATGCCATACTCCTAAATCGGTCTAAACTCTCACCAATCTCCCTCTCTCGTCTCATACTCTCAATACCAGGTGAGTTGTCCATGGATGAGGTTCCCTCCTGACGGTAGTATAGCTCAAACTCCCTGAAGTGAACATCCATGCTCACAAACCTCTTCTTCTCTACTGGGCTCCAGCACACATACCTCTTCTGAGTCGCCGAATAACATACGAAGACACACTTGACTGCTCTAGGGTCAAGTTTTCCAACAGACGGTCTGTTGTCCTTCACAAAATATACGCAGCCAAACACCTTTAGCGGGAGTATCCCACTATTATTTCCTAGCAATATCTCATATGGAGACTTCCATCCCAGTATCTTTGAGGGCATCATGTTGATCAGTTGAACTGTTGTCAACACTGCATACCCCCACACACTTTGTAGGACATTCATAGCGATCATCATGCTCCTTGCCACCTCCAAAAGGTGTTTGTTCTTCATTTCTGCCACACCATTATGTGCTGGTGTGTATGCGCGGGTGGTCTGATGTTATATTCCTTGGGCTGACAGGTATTTCTCAAGTGCTTTGTTGGTATACTCTGTCCCATTGTCAGACCTCAGTACCTTCACCACTGCTCTGTACTGAGTCTAGACATGTTTATGAAAGTCCCGAAAACAGGCAAAGACATAACTCTTATTCTTTATCAAATACAGCCAGGTGATATGAGAGGAACAATCAATAAAAGAAACAAAATACTTGTAACCATTCATAGTAGTTGTGGCGCACGGTCCCGAAATATCATAATGTATAATATCAAAAACAAAAGAGCTCCTATGGCCCGCACTAACATATGAGCTCCTAGTAAGTTTGCCTAAATCACATGCACCACATACTAGTTTCTCATTATTTGCTTTCTCATAAATAGATGGATACAACATACTCAAAATACCAAAAGATGAGTGCCCCAACCGCCTGTGGTGGAATATCAGTATATCCTCGGCACTCATCTTCGGTCCTCCTATTCTTGCCCTCTCCGCCATAGACACCAATGCCGAATCCAGCCCTTCCCGGTCTAGGTACCATAGTCCATTATGCCAAGTGGCAGTCCCAAGTCTTTGTCCCGTCTCCTTCTCCTGGAAGATCATCTTAGGAATATCAAAAGAGACAATGCATTTTATTGGAGTATTATAGAACTAATGGACAAAAGACTGACTGAAAAAAGGAGCATGCAAAACATTGAATAATTTTACTGAACCTGTACAATCGACAGTACCCTTACCGACCAATGGCTGGAAAGCACCATCGGTTGTTTGAATGTTGTTCGTCGATGCTAGGTGAGTGTAAGAAGAGAACTCACAAGCATTCTCTGTCACGTGTCGAGACGCACCCGAATCGACAATCCAATCCGATAATCTAAGGGAAGACATAGATGCAAGGACGAGTGAGTCGTCAATACCTTCCGATGGATGGACATACATGGCAGCATTACCTCTGGCAAAGAATGAGGTAGACGCCTCCTCGATCCCACTCCTCATGTCTCCATCACTTGACGCTCTCTGCTTCCTCCTGAGTACCTCCAGCATGACTAGCACTGCCTGATCCTCCTCAGTATAGGCACCATCAGCTCCCTCCTCGCCTTCTGCTACCAGCAGGTTCGCCCGATAACCTCCTCGACCGCCCCGTCGACCCCCACGACCACGGCCACGTCCTCCAAACTGCCCACATCCACCACCCGAATCTCCCTCCTTGGGTGGTTTGGTGCAAGCATACCTCAAATGGCCCACCACCCCGCAGTTGTAGCAGTGCCGGGGCTCTCCCTTAGGTCATGTGCCGCCTGAATTGACAACCGCCAGTGCTGACTTCACTTCAGGAGGACCACCCGTCCCTGCCTGCAGCATAATGCGAGTCTTCTCCTGGATCATGGCCGAGATAGCCTCCTCAAGTGTAGAGATCTTCAGTTGGACTAGAAGTAGTGATGTCCTCTGAGCAAACATTGCGGCCAACCCCTTAAGAAACTTTATCGTCCTCTCCTGTAGACATACGTTTCTCTCCTTACACTTCGGATCCTCGCAGCTCGTCCGATCTGAGTGATCGTAATCCAACCACAGACGCTAACTCCGTGGCATACTCATGCACCGTCTTCTCCCTACGTACGGTGTCGTCGATATCCCCCTTGATCTGGAAAACCCTCAAGTTATTCCCCACACCATCGTATGTCCTCCTCAATTTCTCTCACATGTCCTTCACCATCTCAAGGCCATCCATTGTGGCGACGATCGACTGGACTAAAGAATTGAGAAGCCAAATGTATACCACCATACGAGTGGACTTTCACTCGTTGCGTCCTCCTCACCCTCATCCGGTTCTGTCTTCTCCCCTGATAAGAAACCCTCCAGGTTCTTCCCTGCGAGGGTTCTCCTCACCCATCGTGACCAACTCAGATAGGTAGCCGGTCCATCAAGCTTCAGATCGATGGAGGGAAGCTCCAACTTCGTCGATGTTCGTGTCGCGCTCTCACCAGCCGACCGTTTCATCAGCTTCATCAACGTTGTGACCTCCGCAGGGTCCAACTTCTTGATGATCTCCTCCGTCGATCCTCCTCTTCTCCGATCACCTCACACCCGTCCTACAATTCACATTCGTCCTCTTCGTCCTCTCCTAGACCCGATCATGTCTATCCCCCATCGGATTTAGGCCTTCGATGTCAACGTCCGAAACGACATGCGGGGGACGTCGGGAACCGCGGCAGAAGGCTCTTGCGGGCTCCGTGGGAGTCGTGGCTTTGCGGTGGTGGTGGCGGCGGCGTTGGCGGTGGTGGCAGGCGAGCGGCGCAGTGGCGGTGGTGGCACGGCAGCGGTGGTGGCGGGTAGGGTTTGGGCTCTGATACCATGTTCAATATTTAGGAGTGATTCGCTTTTTTATTGATAATCTCTTGGCTATATATATAGCTTTACAACCTTCCATCTTACATAAAACCCCCTAATACCTTCTAATATACCAACAAAAACTAGAAACCACATCCTACTTTGATTTCCAGGAAATCAAAGAAACACCAAGGAACGCACATAATCCAGTAGTAGACCTCCGATCAGTGACATCACTAGCCTAATTAAGCATGAAATCTAATGACAAAGTGGCTGAGAAGAACAACTTAGTGTTGGTGCCCCATATATAAAGAATAATCCTCAGCAAAGCAATATAGTGTGTTTACGAGTGAAGAAACAAATTGATAACAACATGAACGACATAAAGAAATGTCAGGACGACTGATAGTGAGATAAACCAGCACACGAACTAATTGCATGCATCGAGAAGGCTATCTCCATCATCAGAATGCATCTTGAGATTCAACTCAAGAGGCGTAGGCGATGTGCGAGTTTTGGTAAGTTATGCTCTATCAAGTATCTTGCTAATGAACTTATGTTGTGAAAGAACATATAAGGAGAATAATCAACCTCCAAACATAAAAAAAAAAATAACAGAAAGGACCAAGATCTTGTATCTCAAATTGTGTATGCAAGTGTTACTTCACTTGCATAATGCCTGCAAAATCACCACCAATAATAATCATACCCTCAACATAGAGTCGAAGAGTGTGTGACAGAGCAAGAATATAAGAATTCGTAGAGAATCGAACAACATGAATAGACCTTATTATGTTGGCTAGGTCTGTCATCTCCGCAATGTCTTATATGGCCTCAAGCATGCACCTCGGGTATGGTTTTCGAGATTTACTATTGCTACCTATTTGTGATGTTGGATTCTCTACAAGATCTTATGATCTTGCTTTATTCAGGGAATGTAGACAGAACAAGTTCATAAGAACTCATAGAGAATCCAACAACACGAATAGCAATAGTAAATCTAGAGAAACATACCTAAGGTTCATGCTTGATGCTATATAAGGCCTTGCAGAGATGGCATACCTAGCCAAAACCAAAAGGAGGAGTCATATAGACATCCTCAGATAAATCACTGTAAAATGTGTTCTTCACATCCATTTGAGATATAAGCCAAGTACAAATAAAAGCAACAACAAGAAGAGTCCGAACAGTAGATATCTTCCCAATAGGGGTGGTCTCATCACATTTAAAACCATACTGGTGAAAAAATCCACGTGCAACTAGCCTGACCTTGTACCTATAAATGGTACCATTACCAGAGTTATAATCTTGTACACCCACTTGAACCTAATAGGACATGTGTCAATAGATAAGGAAACAAGATCTCATGTGTGTGTATGCTCCAAAGTTCGTAACTCCTTAGACATGGCTGCATGCGACTCCTAAATGATGACAGCCTCCTGGAACGTCTAGAGCTCCCAATAACTAGAAGTAGCAGCAAGACAAGACTGAAGTTCAAGAGTCAAGGTCGTAAAGAGAGTCAACGATCAGGCGAGCAATACAAACAAGTGGATCAAGGCAAATGCGAAACAATGGGTGGTACATGATCCATAGGAACACGAAGTACAATAGAGTCAGCGACGATGGTGGAACGATAACGACGTTGGTAAACATGAATAATGGGCAAACCTGCGAGCGGAAAAAGTGGAGCGGACGGAGGAGGCGGTAATATGGTCTCAATTTCAAGTTAAA
Source organism: Iris pallida (assembly GCA_029216955.1). Classification (NCBI taxonomy): domain Eukaryota; kingdom Viridiplantae; phylum Streptophyta; class Magnoliopsida; order Asparagales; family Iridaceae; genus Iris; species Iris pallida. The sequence continues at coordinate 10,372,836 of JANAVB010009398.1, read as the reverse complement.
CAAGCTCCTCGGACGTGGATGGTGGCAAAGGGACTAGAGAACATGATAAAGAATAGTAGGGTACGCTCTCCAGAAAAATGTCAATGACAAGAGATGTGAAGACGTCTGGTAACATAATCATAGCATCCATAGCCCTTGTACTGAAGATTATGTCCAAAAACGCACAACATATTTGGAGGATAATTTGTCTCCCTCAGTCGAATGTAATTAAACAAAGCAAGTGCAACCAAAAACACGAAGTATGAAATAATCAGGAATATGACCAAATAAACGCTAATAGGTAGACAGACCATCAAGAACTTAAGTGGGGAATTCATGTTGATCAAGAACACACTAGTAAACACAACTTTTGCCTAAAACTGAACAAGGGCATAAGCAAACTGGAGAAGAGACTTAGTGACATCGAGAATGTCTATGACGACGCTCGGCAACCATATTCTGCTAACGAGCACAAGGACAAGAGAACTGAGCAAGTGTGATGAGGACATCGTACCGCACGCACGAAATTTTCGACACGTGTACAGGCGCAGGAAGCATCTCGAAAAAGATCCATCGTTGCTCATGTGGTTTTGAGTTTGAGTTAATATTTTATTAGGTTTATTTTAGTCCCACATGACTTGTGGAGTGTTTGTTTCTTTTTATTCACGTCTTTAGTCCCACATTGTCTGTGGGTTAGCATTTTGCTCTTTTGTACGCCTATATATAGGCTTGTTCTGGTCATATGAGGACATCAAATAATCAATAAAAAATTGTCAGGAAAAAAAATTCTTGCTACTTATTTTTTTGAGATTAGAGTGTGATATCTAATCTCCCCTCCCCCTTCCCCCCACCCTTCCTTCCTGGGCGTGTGAAACCCTAGGGTGGTCATTCGTCGAGCGCCATCGACCTCCTCCTCTCTCCAACCTCGCCGCCAAGCCATCCGCCATCCGATCCAGGCGGTGTCAGCAGCTCCTAGCTGTCCTGCCTCCCGTCCCGGTCGTCCGTCTTCCTCCCTTGGTGCAGCAGGCCTTCCGCTGTCAAACCGCACGCCGTCAGACCGTCCGTCTACCATCGGTCACAGATCTGGCAACTAGGGGTGTGCATCGATCGGTGGTCGACCTATTTGGTCACAATCGAAGTCGAACCGAAGTTAATCGGTTTAAAAATAATCACAGCCGAACCAAACCAACCAACTGGTCGGTTCGATTTTGAAACCGACCGACTTGGTTCGGTTTGGATCGGTTCGGCTGATCGGTTTTGATCAGACAAAAAAATTTAAGTATATAAAAGTGTTTCACAAAGTAAATTCACACAAAAATAAATTCTAACCATCTTTTGTTTGGAAGAAGTTTGTATGAGATTCCAAAATGGACAATAATCTTCTAAGTAGATCACTTGCATAATGAATTTCTTCCACAAATCCAAAATAATTCTCGAAAAGAAACTATAATCCTTATAGATCTATGAATTGAAGATGGAAAATAAACAAACAATGAGATGGATAGGTTGGACCGAATATAAACCTAACTTTAGATTGTTACTAACTAGGTTCGGTTTGGTTCGGTTTAAGCGGTTTTTAGAATGACCAAACCGTGAACCGAACCAAATCGGTCGGTTTTTTAAATGGTCAAGTCGAACCAATCTGACCGGACCATCGGTTCGGTTAAAAATCGACCGATTCGGTTTGGTTTGGTTCGATTTGGTCGGTTTGGTTCAAATATGCACACCCCTACTGGCAACCAACATCCTTCTTCCTATCCAAAGATCCATGTGCATCATTCCAACTTCTCTAATATTTGCGAAATCATCATTGTTAGAATAAAAAAATCTCTTTAATATTTTCAATCATTCATGGTTGTTATCATGTTTTGATTGTAAGGAACGGATCTGCTTGATAAAGGATATTATATTTGCTAAAGAACTGATATTAAATTTGGAACTAGAATTGAGTACAATTTATTACATTAATTTTTGTTGAATATTTTGTTATGATTTTATTGATAGTCTCTTGGCTATATATAGCCTTACAATCCTCCTCATTACATTAAACCCTTTGTGGAATATCATATGGCATATTCTGACATACCAAACATACCAGCAGGATATTCCAATATACTTATTTAATACAAAATATACCAATACACTTATTCTAATACCAAATATACCAACACTCTCCCTCAAGATGCGCGAAAGATATTCACTAAGCCCATCTTGTCACATCCTCTAATCATGTTCACAGAGCTAAGTCCCTCGGTCAGTCTGTCTGCTACCAGATTCTTTGGTTGGAACGTGACCTACCTCCAGTAGTCCACGATCCAACTTCTCCTTGATGAAGAACCTATCATTCTCGATGTGTTTGGTCTTGTCATGTTGTACTGGATTGTTGGTGATACTAATAGTTGACTGGTTGTCACACCGCAGCTTTATCTTGACTCCTTGATCCAGCTTCAGCTCCACCAGCATATTCTTCAACCATAGCAGTTCTGCAACTCCCAAGGCCATAGCTCTGTACTCCGCTTCAACTGTCGATCTGGCTACCACTGACTGCTTCTTACTCCTCCAAGAGACTAAGTTGCCTCCTACAAATATGCAGTATCCCGAGTTAGACCTCCTGTCATCAGTACAGCTAGTCCAGTCAGAATCACAGTAGCCCCCGATACCCACGTGATTATTCTTTCTGAATATCAGTCCTTTCCCATGGCACCCTTCAAATATCTCAGAATCTGGTACACTGCGTCTATATGACCCTTCCGTGGGTCATGCATGTAGCGGCTCACCACACTTACTGCAAAGCAGATATTAGGACAGGTGTGGCTCAAATAGATCAACTTGCCCACCAGTCTCTTGTATCTATCCCGGTCAACTGGTTCCTCAGCCTCAGCAGCCAGCTTGAACCTCTGATCTATCGGCGTCGCTGCGGATTTGCATCCGAACATCCTTGTCTCTGTAAGAAGGTCCAATGCATACTTCCTCTGAGAAAGAACAATCCCCTCTGCTTCTCGAGCAATCTCAATTCCAAGAAAGTACCAAAGAAGGCCAAGGTCCTTCACCTCGAATTCCTTACCAAGCTTCCCCTTGAGTCGGATAATCTTCTGCTCATCATCTCCTGTGATAGTCATATCGTCCACATACACCACAAGCATGGTGATATGGCCTCCACTCCAACGGAAGAACACAGTATAATCAGCATTGATCTGCCGATATCTCATTCCTATCATCGTTCTCCTGAACCTGTCAACCCACGCTCGAGGAGACTGCTTCAATCCATAAAGGGACTTTTCAACCTGCAAACCTTATCCACTGTCTGATTGGTACCGAATCCTGGTGGTATCTCCATGTACACCTCCTCCACTAGATCTCCATGAAGAAAAGCATTCTTCACACCCAGTTGGTGTAGCTTTCTTCCATCATACGATGCCAGAGAAATCAGGGTCCTGACAGTGCTCATCTTCGCTACTGGTGCAAAGGTCTCATCATAGTCAATGTCGTACGTCTGATTGTATCCTTTTGCCACCAGTCGAGCTTTGTAGCGCTCAACCTGTCCATCTGGGTTCTGCTTCACGGTAAAGACCCACTTGCATCCGACTGCTTTCTTCCCTTCTAGCAAGTTTTACCAGCTCCCAAGTGTGGTTCTTCTTAAGAGCCCCCAACTCCTCGTGCATCGCCGCTTTTTACTTTGGATCGTTCTTGGCAACATGCCAATTGTTAGATACAGTAATACTATCCAAAGACGCAATGAATGCTCCATGAGAAGATGAGATATGATCATATAAACAAACTGAACAAGGTCCCAACCATATCTATCATGAGGATTTTCTGCATTGCAGCGAGTAGTCCTCCGTACTGATAATGGTGTGTGAGGAGTAGGTGTGGGAGGAATAGGAAGAATAATATCACCTGAAGGAGAATTTGGTAGTGGTGTAGGTGTCTCAGGAGTCGAGACGGACGCAGGCAAGGAACTTGGCACTGACACTGTAGGTACTGGTCTTGCAGTTTGCTTCCCTCCTGCTGTAGGTAAGTATCTCCCCGTGAGTCGTGGACCTAACACCTCTCATCTCCTCCCTATGTTCCTCTTCACCTTCATGTTCCTCCTCAACCGCGCATCCATGTCATACTTCTAAATCGGTCACCAGGCTTTCACCAATCTTTCCCTCTCGTCTCATATTCGCAGTATCAGATAAGTTGTTTGAGATTTCCTCCTAACGGTAGTATGGCTCATGCTCCCTGAAGTGAACATCCATGCACACAAACTTCTTCTTTTCTACTGGGCTCCAGCACACATACCCCTTCTGAATCGCCGAGTAGCCCACGAAGACGCACTTGACTGCTTTAGGATCAAGTTTTTCAACTGACGGTCTGTTATCCTTCACAAAACACACGCAACCAAACACCTTCAGTGGGAGTATCCCACTATTATTTTTTTGCAATATTTTACATGGAGACTTCCATCCTAGTACCTTCGAAGGCATCCTATTGATTAGTTGAGTTGCTGTCTACATTGCATGTCCCCACAGATTCTGCGGAACATTTATATCGATCATCATGCTTCTTGCCACCTCCAGAATGTGCATGTTCTTTCTTTCTGCTACTCCATTTTGTGCTGGTGTGTATGCACAGGTGGTCTGATGTTGTATTCATTTGGCTAACAAATATTCCGCAAGTGCTCTGTTGGTATACTATGTTCCATTGTCAGACCTCAACACCTTCACCACTGCCATGTACTGAGTCTGGACATGTTTATGAGAGTCCCGAAAACATGTAGATACATCACTCTTATTCTTCATCAAATACAGCCAAGTGATACGAGAAGAACAATCAATAAAAGAAACAAAATACTTGTACCATTCATAGTAGTAATGGCGCATGTCCCCCAAACATCAGAATGTATTACATCAAAAGCAGACGAGCTCCTATGACCCGTACTAACATATGAGCTCCTAGTAAGTTTGCCTAAATCACATGCATCACATACTAGTTTCATCTTATTTTGTTCTCATAAATAGATGGATACAATTTACTTAGAGTAGCAAAAGAGGAGTGTCCCAACCTCGTGGTAAAGTATTATGTATCCTCGGCACTCATCTTCAGTCCTCTCATTCCTGCCTTCTCTGTCATAGACATCAATACTGAATCCAGCCCTTCTCGATCCAGGTACCATAGTCCCTCATGCCAAGTGTCAGTCCCAAGTCTTCGTCCCGTATTTTTCTTCTGGAAGATCACATTAGGAATATCAAAAGAGAAAATGCATTTTAGTTGGAGGATTATAAAACTGATAGACAAAAGACTGACTGAAAAAGATGGAGCATGCAAAACATTGGATAATTTTACTGAACCTATACAATTTACAGTACCCTTACCGACCACTGGCTGGAAAGTACCATCAGTTGTTTGAATGTTGTCTACCGATGCTAGGTGAGTGTAGGAGAACTCACTAGCATTCTCCATCACATGTCGAGAGGCCCCCAAGTCGATTATCCAGTCTGACGATTTAAGGGATGATATAGATGCAAGGGCGAGTGAGTCGTCAGTACTTTTTGATAGATGGACATACATGCCGACGTTGCCTCCAGCGAAGAATGAGGTGGACACCTCCTCGATTTCACTCCTCCTATCTCCATCATTTAACTCTCTGCTTCCTCATGAGTGCCTCCAGCATGTCCATCAGTGTCTGATCCTCCTCAGAAAAGGTACCACCAGCTCCCTCATCCCCTTCTGCTACCAGCAGGTTCGCCCAATAACTTCCTCGATCACCCCGTCGACCCCCACGACCACGGTCACGTCCTCCAAAATGTCCGCGTCCACCGAACTGTCCATGTCCACCACCTGGTTTGGTGCAACCATACTGATGATGTCCCATCTCCCCGCAGTTGTAGCACTGTCAGTTGTGCTGCCAGGGCTCTCCCTTAGGCCATGTGTCGCTCGAACTGGTAGCCGCCAGTGCTGACTTTACTTCAGAAGGATCACATGTCCCTGCATGCAGCTTTATGCGAGTCTCCTCCTGGATCATGGCCGAGATAGCCTCCTTAAGGGTGGGGATCTTCGGTTGGGCTAGAAGTAGTGTTGTCCTCTGAGCAAACAATGCAGCCAGCCCTTAAAGGAACTTCATCGTCCTCTCCTGCAGACATACATGTCTCTCCTTATACTTCGGGTCCCCGCAGCTCGTCCGATCTGAGGAGTGATCGTAATCCAACAACGGACGCTCCAACTTCGTGACATACTGATGTACCGTCTTCTCTCCATGTACGGTATCGTCGATCTCCTCCTTGATCTGGAAAACCCGCAAGTTGTTTCCTACACTATCGTAGGTCCTCAATTTCTCTCACACGTCCTTCACCATCTCGATGCCCACTGTGGCAGCGATCGACTGGACTAAAGAATTGAGAAGCCAAATGTAGGTCACCATATGAGTGGACTTCCACTCGTCGCGTCCTGTCGAGCCCTCGTCCGGCTCTGTCTTCTCTCCTGACAGGAAACCCTCCAGGTTCTTTCCTGCAATGGTTCTCCTCATCCGCCGTGACCAACTCAGGTAGGTAGCTAGTCCATCAAGCTTCAGATCGATTGAGGGAAGCTCCAACTTCGTCGATGTTCGTGTCGCGCTCTCACCAGCCGACAGTTTCATCAGCTTCATCAACGTTGCAACCTCCGCATGGTCCAGCTTCTTGATGATCTCCTCCATCGATCCTTCTCTTCTCCGATCACCTCACACTCGTTCCACGATTCACGCTCTTCGTTCTCTCCTAGATCCGATCATGTCTCTCTCCTATCGAATATAGGCCTTCAACGTCCGAAACGATCCCGTGGAAGACTTCGAAAATTGCAGCTTCGTGGTGGTGGGGCCGATGGACCGACTGACAGGCGAGTGGGCATCGTCGGACGGGTGTCTCCGAGCAGCGGTTGTCGCGAGCAGCAGCAGCGGCAACAGTCGCGCGCGTGCGACGGAGGTACCTGCGGCCGGCTCGCGCGCGAGGTAGTCGGCGTGCGGCAGTGCAGCAGCTGGTGGCTGTGGTGGTGTGGATGGTGATGGCAGTGACGACTAGGGTTAGAAATTGGGAAATGTCATGGCAGCTAGGATTTTTGTGGCTCTGATACCATATTCAATATTTTGTTATGATTTATTGATAGTCTCTTGGCTATATATAGCCTTACAATCCTCCGCATTACATTAAACCCTCTGTGGAATATCTTGTGGCATATTCTGACATACCAACAGGGTATTCCAATATACTTATTCTAATACCAAATATACCAATACACTTATTCTAATACCAAATATACCAACAATTTTCTAATGAATCATGAATACAAGATTTGCAAATATGATTGCTTCTTCTTAAAAAAACAAAAAAAAAAGCCATTGAGATCCCAACATTGAACTTTAAGTCTTCTACTTAATTAATCGCTCTTCATAAATTGTCATTGATTCTCGTTCATTCTGTTGATTTTCATAACCTGCACAATGTAGAGACATAAAATAGAGTTACTCAAAACATGTATTACATCAAAGTGTCCCATGAGAAGCAAGATAACCACGAAACTGATGTGATGCATACTCCCCAATGAATCTGAATGAAGCAACCTTGATTTTGCAAGAAAAATAGGTTCAACCAACTCAAAATAACTCGGAAAGACCTTGAACTTGCAAGAAATCAAGTCAAGCCAAGTGAATCGAGAATGATAGTCAACAAATATGACATAATATATGTTTCCTTCCTTTGACAAATGAGGATAGGGTCCCAAAACACCAAAGTACCTCGATTTTGCAAGAAAAATAGGTTTAACCATCTTTTGCAAACTCAAAATACGCGGGGGGAGACCTAAGACTTGTAAGAAATCATGTAAAGCTAAGTAAACCGAGAATGTTAGCAAACAAATATGACATAGTGTTTCTTTTCTCCCTTTGACACATGAGGAGAGGAACCCCAACCATCGGAGTGGATCAGATCAAAAGAAGAAGCAAAAACAGACTCACTCAATCGAAAAGAACTAAGAAATACATCCAATACAGGGTGTGAGGGACTTTGTAGAAATATTTCCTAAAGCATCTGAAGAAGACGACAAGTTAAGAAAACGATACGTCCTAATCTATTGTGCTAGAAATCACAAACAAAAGGTGGTGTAGCAAAATCAAGACATGTAGCAGCAGCCGTGGACAGCGGAAGTGTAAGATGATCCATGTAGTAAAGACCATCGTGTCTTTGCCATGTCCGAACGACCGTCCCCGTGTGTGGATCCTATATAGAACAAGTAGTATCAGTGAATGCAACAATGTACGATGTGTCGATTAACTGGAAAACCGATATGAGGCTTATAGTCAAGAGAGGAACATGATAAACTTCATGTATGGTAAAGTGTGATAAGTCGGTCAAGTGGCCACAACCAATAATAGGATAACAAAAGTGGACCTAGCAGATGCAACAACTGGATGACTGGGCAACTGAAGCTTACTCAGAAGCTGTTGAATTTCATCATTTGTAATTGCTGTATGTTGTAGAGAAATTAAAGAAGAACTGCGGGCTATGGACAATATGACAGAAGTAGTCGCATCAGCAATAGCAGCATGATGATGTTGTATCGTACATAAGGTTTGCCAAATGCAGCCTCACGGACCTTGTATAGGGCAAATTCCTGACACTCCTGGGTGGAGTGAGTACCACAATGTGTGTGCCAAGCACACGACTTTTGACCCTGTTGTGGATCAGAAGTGCGAGGAGTCTGTGACCACCAGAGGAAGCGTCTTGAAAGATAGGACGAGGTTGACAATGAAGAGCAGGCAAGGGTCAAGCCACCAAAATAGAACTCCCATGTGGAGCAGTACACTGAGTCCCAAGTGAACGACGACAAGTCTCCTTAGCAGTCAATTCGTTCACTGTCGTATCCAGTAAGGGAATCGGTGAACCTTGCAACAGGATACCGGAAGTCTAAAACTCAGGTCTAAGACACATAAGGAACTGAAGTAGACCCCAATAATCTCCTAATGCAAGATACTATGTGTGACACGAACATGTTACACCAGCCTCGGTAGTAGTCTCCATAATAGCAAGCTGGCTCCATAGGTCCTTCAGAAAAAGTGTTGATCTGCCGCATTGTAAGATCTTCTTGGGAAGCATAATGAATAGATTGCATCAGCTACTACTCGTAGGTGCTATCACTCTTGAGTACAATCTGCCTCAAATGGGTCCACATGGTGGTTGCAGCATCATAGGGATCGAGATGGAGCATAATGGTGGGCGAGACAAACTAAAGAATGATATCCATGGTCCAATGCTCATCATAAGTCCATGTGCCAACACGACTCTCCAATAGTGCAAGCTGGGCGAGAATTCGTGCCATCAATATGGAAAAAGACATCAACTCCTCATTTGACTTCTGACAGCTAATGCCCAAAACTGGTAGTTTGGGCCCCCTAGGATGACACGAAGGCGAGACTCGGTCACAGCGGACATATCCATAGCTGCGCCATGACTGACACAGTACAAGGCAACACCCACCGTACCACTAGTACAATGCACTCACACGACATAATGCACACAATCAGAATACACCACAAGTGTATTCCGAGTACAAACACATTCTAAAAAATACAACCCAAGTGCTACAACCCACACAAACAAGTGGGCCACAATACTACTGACTAGACTATTCTCCTAAGCAGACAAGTGGGCCACAATACTGCTGACTACACTATACTCCTAAGCAGACAGAAAAGTAGGCAGCCCTGGCAAATGGGTGCACAAGTAGGTGAAGTCAAGAAACTAAGGTCTGTGATCAGCCGATCCACAACCCTAACCAATAATATCTGAATGGCTGTGAACTTGCTACATATTCACTACAGGGAACATACACTATAATTGACTTAGGGAAGGAAAGAAAAGAAAGTACTATCCACTTCTCCTCAACAAAGAAAATTAGGGTTAGGGTTTCAAAAGTTCACCTAGGAAGCTTGGATGAAGACGAAGACACTCAAAGCCGAAGATGAACTCAAAGATCAGAGTAAGCAGAAGTAGAAGATGATCTCCATCTCGATCCAGAGCAGAACTATACGAACAAGATGAAGAAGAAGATCGCAGTCAAGAAGTCATCATGTCTAGATCTCCAACTGGAAGTGCCCACAAAAGCTTGATGATGACCTGAGCTCACTCTCGATGTCTCGATGACGCTCTGTAATGATCGACGATGACCGGAGCTCGATCTCGACGACTCGACTACACTTGGGAATCCTGGAGAGGACTCGAGCAAGACACACGATTGATCATAACTCAGACTTGCCTGAGAAATCTAGGGTTCCAGCAAGGAATTCTGATGATCGACTACTCAAATCACAATCCAGGTCTAAATGCAGGGTTTCTAAAACTAGGTTTCTACTCTACTTCTAATTGGAAATTTGGGAATTTTTAGAGGAAGGGCTCAGAATTAGGGCTTTGATACCATGTTAGAAATAGAGAAGAATAGAATGGAATGGACCGGGCACTATGCCATCAATCCCTTCACGACATAGGGGGTTCAAACCTGTACTTATTCGGGAGTTGCCTAATCCTCCTCTTCCATCTTACCGGAGTGTAATCCCTGCTGGAAAGTTGGCGATGACGTGTGAATCTTTGCGATCGGAAATTATGTTGTACAAAGGCTACTTCGTCCGTATCATCTGTGGATGTCGTCTTTGCTCAAAACGATCCCTATGGATGGCACGTTTGAACAAACCAGGCCTTTACGTAGATACCCTCTCAATCAGAGGGAGGAATTCCTCCCCGCTGATATGGGACTAAATCGCTAATACTAGTAACAGCTCTACAGAACTCAGGTTGCAATAAAAATCGTTGCAGCTTTCCTTGAGGTGTGAACTGGAGTACTTGCATTTATTGGTGTTTCACACCCGAGCCTATCCCATGACAGTCTGCCACACCATATAAATAAGGTTACAATCCCCAGTTGATTAGACTACCAATTATATATTGCTGCATTTATGTGGTGTTTGGTTGGTTGTAAGCCCGCAGTTGTTGCACCATTTATACCATTTCCAATGTTTGATCTAAATAATTGAATTGGTGCAACAAATGTTGCATCAAGTCGCCCAACTACGTGGCTTTTTGCGGACAAAATGGTCGCAACACCACTTACACGGTTACACCGACATATATTACACCATTTAAATCATTTCCTTTCATTCTCTCTTCATTCAAGTTACAACCAAACAATAGATCTGTATTTAAAGCAAGGTAGTCAAATGCGCAAGGCGCACTCGAGGCATGATTACAAAGGGTCCATATCGTCCAAGGCGCAAGGCACACTTAAGGCGCACGCTCGAGCGAAGCAAGGCGCAATAAATAATAAAAATATACATAAATAAATAAATTAGCAATATAAGAAATAAAACCAAATAACATATTAAAACCAACAAAAATATGTTAAAATATAACCAAGTGAAGTAGCATGGCAGTAATAGCAGTAGTAATCAACTGAACTAACAAGAGTTTGTATTCTCTCTACCACATTTTTAGTAAATTTTAATTTTTTTATTTCAACTGTAACCAACTTTGGTAACCGTGGAAAGGGACATCTCCCTCCCACTTGTATGAGGTAAGGATTATTTCCATGCCTCAAAATTATTTCCCTCCCACTTGTACTTTTGAAGTTTTTTTGCCGAGGACCTCTAGCTCAAGTGGTTAGAGTGAACATATTCCCCCCAGAGGTTGCAGGTTCGAGCAACGGGGGAAGCACTTTAAATTCTTTGATGTTAGAATTAAAGTGAGGTGGGTGCGGTACAACCTGGAACGGTCTGAATAGGTGTGGCCCAGGTGCGGGTGCGGGTGCGGTGCAGATGAAGTGTTGTGCGATGCAGGTGGAGGTCTTCGGGCCGTGATTATGGCCTTCGGGCAGAGTTTGTAAGACCTTCGGGCTGTGATTGTAGGCCTTCGGGTCAGAATAAAAATTACCTTCTTCCAAAAAGGTTTTATATTTTTTTTTTTGGAAGAAGGTATTTTTTTATTCTGATCCGAAGGCCTACAATCACAGTCCGAATGTCTTACAAATTCTGCCCGAAGGCTATAATTCCGGCCCGAAGGCCTCCTCCACCTGCATCGCACCCGCACCTGGGCCACACAGCACCTATCTAGACCGCTCCAGGCTGTACCGCACCCAACTCACTTTACTTCTAACATCAAAGAATTTAAAGTGGTTCTCCCGTTGCTCGAACCTGCAACCTCTGGAGAAATATGCCTCACTCTAACCACTTGAGCTAGAGGTCCTCGACAAGGTTTTATATATATATATATATATATATATATATATATATATGGCGTGCATTTTCTTAATTGCGTCTTGCTGAAAGGTGCGCCTTAGGCACGCCCTGGGTGCACCCGGAGAAAGGGACCTTGCCTAGTGAGAGGCGAGGCACAACTGTTGTGCCTTTTTGCGAGGTGCGCATTTGACTATATATATATATATATATATATATATATATATATATATATATATATATATATATATATATATATATATGGCGTGCATTTTCTTAATTGCGTCTTGCTGAAAGGTGCGCCTTAGGCACGCCCTGGGTGCACCCGGAGAAAGGGACCTTGCCTAGTGAGGGGCGAGGCACAACTGTTGTGCCTTTTTGCGAGGTGCGCATTTGACTATATATATATATATATATATATATATATATATATATATATATATATATGGCGTGCATTTTCTTAATTGCGTCTTGCTGAAAGGTGCGCCTTAGGCACGCCCTGGGTGCACCCGGAGAAAGGGACCTTGCCTAGTGAGGGGCGAGGCACAACTGTTGTGCCTTTTTGCGAGGTGCGCATTTGACTACCATGATTTAAAGCAACAAAAGTTGCAACCAACCATCCTAATTACATTATTCCAAACAATGAACTTGTAAATCCCGCAACATTATTTACACGCAATCAAACATTATATTTTTAACACCACTTCAACAACAAATGTGTTGCATGGTATTTTCCTTTACAGGCAACCAAATAGACCCTTCAAGCTGCACTGGAACCAATGGTGCAGTACAACACCAATTTTTGTAACTGGCGCTACACTCCAGCTCCTAATGTAATGTAAAAAAAAGAAGCATCCCAGTTATGGTAAGTTGGAAAAAAAAATGATGACAAATTTGCACTAATAAATATTTAGCAAATGAATCACGACGATAGTTGCGCTTTAAGCAGCTTACACCTTGCTAAGAAAAAAATATCAGAAAAAAAACACTCTGAAGATCGACATATAAAGAAATCAATGAAGAGGACAGCTTAGCGTATTAAATATGCAGGAAACTTCACTGAGACCAAACCTGGCAGTGGTCATCTGTGAGTGGCTGGTTGGAGCGAATAATTTGATGAAGATCTGTATCCATTAACTCATAGACGATGTATACATCATTGAAGGCTTCCTTCTCGGGAGGGCGAATTATGTCCTTGATGGCAATAACCTAAGAGTGGGGAATAACTCAGTCATCAGGCTGTACGAATTTAGACAATCAACCAGAGAAAATACAAAGTGTCAATAAAATAAGCAAAAATCAAAAAAGAAAAAGAAAAAGAAAGATGTAAGCTAGCCATCAAAAATTAGAATCTGCAAAGAATAGTAGACGTTCTTCATGAATAATTAAAAGACAAGTTTAACTTGATTCCTAAACATCAGTATAAAGGCAACAAACATCATTGATTCTAAGCGCCACTGGTGGAAACTTCAAATTATTTTTAACTGTACTAAAAACTCTAAAATATACATAAAAGGAACTAGTAGAAGTTAAACTGAGTTTAGTGAATCGTTTTAAATTACATGTGCCGAGTCAGACATCTTCAAACTGATACAGTTCTAAGAACAAAACAGACGGATAACCACAAATAAGCTTATATATAACTCAACTGCTTAATCATCTTTCAGCATTCTAACCAGCAATACAGTGTTATTGTGTGAGCGTGTAAATCAGTATGAAAAAGTAACTTTAAAATGGTCAATATAGTTTTATAATACAGTAGAAAAAGGGGAATATAATGGTTAAATTTTAAATGGTAAAAGCACACATTTTTTGAATATTTCTTATCTTTCTTACCCTTAGTTTAGTCCCACATTGGAAAATTTCTAGGAAGGGAGGCGTACTCTCTTATACTCTTATATATGTACTCACCCTTTCCAAAAATAAAGCAAGTTCATTATGTTGAGGCAACTTCTCGACATGATATAAAAGTTGTGTTTCCTTTTAAGATAGCTCCCCCCCCCCCCCCCCCCCCCAAATCCTAGTTGTCACCCGTTCCTCTATCCTAGTCAAGAGCCTAACTATAGATACCATCCTTCACCCAATACCTGAAACCCTAGCCGCCATCCCTAGTCCCCATCGTGTCTTCAACCACCGCCAACCTACCCACATCAATCAAAAGCACCAACGACCAACATACGACATTCCAGCAGCATCTGAATCGACTCCGACCCACCCCGAGCCGCTTCGGCAGACTCAAAACAGGGCAGCCTCTTCCTCAGCTCCGGCTGTTAGGATCCCGGGTGCATATCCTAACACCGGCCAAACACTGTTCCCCAAGGGCCCAACCCCGACCCAGAACCCTATTCCTAGTGTCTAACTGCAAATAACTATTGCCGTCCCCTTGTCTTCCTCAATAATGGCCGTCATTGTGTCGTCATCTTCCTCAACTCTGGCCACAATTGACCATTCTGACCCTTCTCCCTAGCCAAACCATAATGTGCCTTTCTCGACTTTGGCCATCGCCGATCATCCTGACTCCTCTCATTAGCCAACAATAATAATCTACCGCCTTTGCTCATGACCGACTGACAAACCTAATCAAACATGTATGCAACCCAAATCCACTAATCTTACCGCATGTAACCTTAAACTGATAACTCTTACAGTCTCCTCACCCAAATTGCTCCTAAACGAGCCGATCCTTGCCCGACCAACTCCTGGACCTCTCCTCCTCCTGACCAGAGCCACCATTGCTCCTCCTACCCAATCTGACCTGAACCTCATTAAGATAATGTGTATTTCTTGAACCGCTAACCAACTGTATTGTACCAAATCAAGAGTGTTCTTCTCCAACCCTGGAACCCACTACTATCTACACACAACCTTACATTCAATAACATAACCATTTATTTTCTCCTATCTACACACAACCTTACATCCAATAAACACCCTAACTAAGGCTTTACCTAGACCGCTCTCTCACTCTCTCCAAGATGGACATGCTTGGCCTTCATGCACCAGCTTCCTTCCTGAGGATTGTAAGAGAAAACACTCTTTATATATTTTACTTATATTAGCCTTGGTGTTGTGGGGAACCTTTAGGAAGAGAGGGATATTATTTCTTGTATATGTACTCACTCTTTACCACAATAAAGCAAGTTCATTATATCAACTTGTAATAAAAATAATAGCCAAGGTTAGAGGAACCTAAAAATGTAGCATCAAGTATAAAGATGGATATAGACAACATTTGTTTTCCAAATATATTGTCAATGAGTGCTTTTTTTTTACCTTGTTTCTAGAGCTGTCAATGAGATCAGGTTTGTCGTGGGGCGGATTCATGTAAAACATGACCTCGACACCAACCCCCCTCCCCAACCACCACACACACACACACAACAAAAATGGGGGTTCATATTATGTACCAAAACATGATCTAAAATTCACTTGGCTTCTGTTTTAACATCCAAAGGTGGTTTTTATTTTTAAAACTCAAGTTGGTTTGACAGGTGTTATATAGAAAGGGAGATTCTGGATATAGAAAACAACCATCCCAAAATATTTCGAGTTTCATGTTATACGCGAACCTGGCACGAAATTCATTTGGATTCTCCTTTGAACATTGACACTCTGTTTAATATCTGAACCTGATTTTTTTTTCGCTTAGCAAGTTGGGTTCATCAACAGGTTAGGACATCTCGTAGTTCCATGGTATCAGTGTAAGTATTCTTTCTCTACCAGCCACACTTAGCACCTTGAGAGTTTCAACAACATAAGTCATCTGATTCCCTTGGACCCCTTTTCGCGATCAATGTTGGACACTTACTCTTTTCAAAGATCGCGAGAGTGGGAATCAAGAATTTATGTTTTGGAAGAACGTTATCAAATATAAGAAATAGTACCCCCCCCCCCCCCCCCCCCCCCACCCCCCCCCCCCCCCCCCCCCCCCCCCCCCCCCTCCCTAAAGGTTTCCGCACTAAAATATACTTGGTGTAATCATTTGGTCAGGAATCCCAAAGCCAACTTGAGATTCTGGATATAACGTTACATTTGGTCAGGAATCCAAAGCAATAAAATAGACTTGGATGTTATATAAGAAAGGGAGATTCTATTTTTAAAATAGACTTGATGTAATCATTTCTGTTTTAACAAAAAAGGGGGTTCATATTATGCACCAAGCCTTTGCACCATGAACTCTAGGCCATTTAAAATTCACTTAGCACCTTGAGAGTTTCAACAACAAATGTTGTCTATATCCATCTTTATACTTGATGCTACATTTTTGGGTTCCTCTATCCTTGGTTGTTATTTTTATTACAAGTTGATATAATGAACTTGCTTTATTGTGGAAAAAAGTGAAATATACATAAAGAGTGTTTTCTCTTACAATCCTCGGTAAGATGGACCAAAAGCCATAGTAACAGAAGTAAAATATACATAAAGAGTGTTTTCTCTTACAATCCTCGGTAAGATGGACCAAGCCATAGTAACCAGGAAAATATCATTGGAATTGTTTTCCATGTTGGAATTTCACTCCCAAATGTGGAATGGTTTCATTCGAAACAACAAATCTGACGATCCAAACGTTCCAAAGAGAAAAGGAGACGCCGTAAGTCCTAATCCTAAATCTTAACCCCTCGTAGCTGTAACTTGAATTAAAATCACATCAAATTCCAATACTCAGTTTAGCGTATAAACATGATTGGAAAGCACACCATGTTTTGAAACCATGTCTTTCATTCTGCTGAAGCACTCCATTGAAGTATACCCCTACAAAACTACATCCATGACAAGCTATTCCTTGTTCCAGTTTCCTTTCCACATACAAAATATTTCCTATGCTAGGTAACACTGGGATCAAAGTTTTCACGACATGCTCTCATTAAGCACTAGACAATTGTACATGCACTCACTGACCACTAACAATCCTACCTTCGTTGTCGCTAGAATGACAAAGTAGGCAACAATGACACTTCTATAATGAATTCCAATTTGCGTTACATGGGACTGTTTGGTTTATTTGTTTAAGTTCATTTCCTTTCATGATGAAAATCCCAAACAAATATGATATTTTTTGCAAAAGACTTTTTTTTTCTATCTGTAACTCGCACTTCTCTTTGCCTAGGGTCAAGCAATGCTCAAAGATCAAGCATATATTTTACCTTTTGAGCTCACTTTTCTTCTCTGCATTTTAGGACATTGGTCTTGGGTAACAATAAATAAGATGAACAATAATAATGATAGAAATTAAAGATTAAGATAGTAGAACGGTGAGGTTTATAATCATTACTATAAGTTAAAATTACTACCACTAGTAAGCTGATCTCACATTTTCATGATCCATGTGGCGGAGAAGCTTTATTTCTCTTAATGTTCTTTTGGCATCAATTCGATTGTCAATGCATTACCAATCTTCTTAATAGCGACCTCTTCACGTGTTTGTGAATTCACGGCAGCACTACACAAAAGCGAAAACAATGTTTAACCTTTAGTAGGTGAACAAAATTACTTCTTATGCATTAAAGAAATTGTAAAGATCAAAACAACCAGAGAGACCAATACTATGGTAAAAAATAATAATAATAATCTTAAACGTTCAAGTAAATCAGGTAGCAAGTTAAATATCCAGTATTTTGGCCCATAAAGCATAGATACTGTCTCAGTCTTTTTATGTGTGTCCGCGTTAAACATGTACCTATAGATTAGAACTACCGAGCAGGCGAACACTCATAAAGATTGAACTCAGTACAAGAGTAACAAGAACTGAATATTGCAATTTCAAAAGCAAGTGAAAAGGAGGGGAAATCACTTTAAGGAAGTTGTCAGAATGGATGTATTTCACTAAGCATTGATTGCTACTTTTAGTCGCTGTTTTCCAGCTTCTTTCACCCCTTTTGTTAAACAAACCACCTACATATTTCAGTGTGTTTATACATTATTGTATCTGTATGACTATGTGGCACTCTCACCTTGTTGTACTAGTATGAGATCATGTCTAATGAATTCAAATTCAAGGGAAATCTCTGTAGTTTATACCTATTATCGGCATTGGAGCTGGGAAATGAACCTCGGCTTGTTTCCCCTGGAACTAGTTTCCAGTAGCTCATGTTTTTCAACCTCAATATGGAAAGCACCTTTCCCTTGTCCAAGTGACATAATCACCAACATGGGTGACCACAACAACATGGTAGAGAACCACAGCTTGTGCCTGCACCACTTACTACTTTGACAGCCCCATTCGATCTTCCGCATTTAAAAAATGATCGGAAAAAATGCACCTCCCGAGTTTTTTATTCAAAAAGACAAACAGGACCTTGTATTTTTTGTTGAAATGGATGAATCTTCAAACTCCCAATGCTGTCTAGATTGCCTCCCTTTTCTGACTGGACTGGCTCGGTGAAGGTTTGACCTCCTCTAGAGCATGCTCACATCTTCTCATTCTCTTCTACTTTGCCAAGATTGGAGAGATGTAAATGAGGTACCAATACAGAGCAAAGGTTTTATCTGGTTTGGAATCAATCAGCATAAGGGTTCAAATTAACTCACAGGCTGGTGTCAAATCATCTGCATATGACTCTAGATACGCAAGTTGTGCAAATAAGTAAAAAAACAAAACATAAGTAAATGAAAGAATCCTATATGCCTTAAGTTTGAGATAAAGAACCCTTAAGATGTCTTTACTTTCTACAGCCTTGAGGTTAATTTGATTCTCCAAAGACAATTGATTTTTCCTACCTCGGAACTTATTCGGTGTGTCTCGTGTCCCACTGACACACTCCCTATCTACCTCAAGAGGCTTGGAGACTTGATAATATTAACTTGATGTTCTTGTCTATTTGACCATCCACCATGCTTAAGGTACTCAAACTGCTTATTTGATGGGTAAGTTTGTCTTAGCTCCTGGCCCAACTCCTATGTGACTGCCCATCACATCTGCTATTTGACAGCAATCACCTCCTTTTAACTGTTCCCTTGATTATCTACCTAAATTACATGCCTGCATAGATGTTAATTAGCTCATCCTAGTGATCAATGCTTTGCCACCAGATTCTACATATTCCTAATCTCTTGGGTGGTTTCTCCTGGATAAGCAAGATGCAAACTGTTGCTACACGCCAAGCACGTGGTTGTCCATCACATGATCACATCTGCTACTTGACAGTATCAGCTCCTTTTAGATGTTCCCTTGATTATCTACCTAAAGTTACATGCCTGCTCCGATGTCAATTTGCTCATCCCAATCAATGCTTTGCCACTAGATTCTACAGATTCCATCACTTGTGTGGTTTCTTCTGGATGATCAAGATGCAAACTGTTGCTACATGCCAAGCATGTGGAGGGGTATCCCGCAAGACCTGTGTGAGATAGTTGAGTTCTGCTTCAACATAAAATGGGTGCCTACTTCTCGTCACCTACTCTTCTTTTATGACAAGTGAATAAATCAAAGTACACGCTTCCAGAAGCAGAAACAGAAGCAAAAGCCTGGAGATATCTTTTGAACAAAGAAGCATAAAGATATAATTGCGCACCCAAATTGTTTCTATCACTTCTTAGATGATTCCTCACCCTACCCCTACCCGCACAACCTCCACTCCAACAACCCTCTTTTCCTCTTATCCCAGCTAAGTGCATCTTGCTGACAACTTACTAAGGCTCACAATTCGCTAATTGGATATCGGCATGTTGGAAAATAAAAAATTTAACATTCAGAAAGCACACAGAGGTCTGGGGAAGGCGAGGCATTGAAACCATCTGATGGAAATACAGTGCCTAATGCATATTGGCATGAGGACAAGTGTCAACATGCATCATACAAGGACAAGAAGTGTCTAGGTAACAAGGTAGTATAGCTAATCTTGTTATATGTTTAATCAGTGATCAATAGTACTTGAGAAGCTCAAACTGGTCACCCCTATATGTTCATAAAGATGTCTAGGATCCAACTTTATGGAGCATATGAAGTAACCAACTCCACCAAATAACCCAAATGAACCCAATTTCCATATCCTCTAATCCTATTTACTTTAAAATATATGTCAAATTTATTTCTCCCAGAAAGATTAATGGAGGGAACACCATATTCAGAAGGTGGAGTTCATTTGGGTTATTTGGTGATAAGAACTAGGGAACACCATATTCAAAAGGTGGAGCTCATTAAACTATAAAAACAACAAGAACAAAGCCTTCATTCCAAACTTTTTTGGATTTCCTACATAATATATATTTCTTTCTTCCATTCAGCTCTATTAAGGGCCAGGTCAGTCCTTTTTTGTTTTTGTATTGGTAAATTTTATGTAGAACAATATAATTATGAATATTATAGGTAGAGAAAGAACTTTGGGAAAATTATAAGCAGAGATACATTCTGCTAGATAAACTGGCAGAATTTGTGCTGCAAGAATTCCGCCAGTCGGTCCGGCAAAATTTTCACAAATTCTGCCAGACTATTTGATGGAATATGTGATTAGATTTTTTTTTTTTAACTTAAATCTTTTATATTTTCATGATTTACAAATTAGTCTGTTTTCAATTTGACCATATCAATACGATCTCCCATCTTTCCGTGCAGACCTCGGATCGCGATGAGTTCTACGCCGTTGGATCTTCATCGTCAAACTACCTCTCTAAGGATATTTTGAGCGAATTCTACGACCATTTTTCAAAGTGTCACCAGTTGGGCCGTGAGTGACATTCATGAGAAGTGTCGCAGAACTCGCTGAAAATACTCTCACGGGTAGTTCGATGCTGCGGATTCAACGACGTAGTTCTCGTCACAATCTGCAGTCCGCAAGGCAAGATGTGAGCATGTATCGATGCGATCAAATTGAAAATAGACTTATATCCAAATTATGAAAATATAAAAGACTCAAGTGCAAAAAGTTATAAAAAAATCTCATCACGTATTCTGCCAGATAGTCGCGCGGCTCGCGCCAGACCGGCTGGCGGAATTCTTGCATCATAAATTCCGCCAGTTCATCTGACAAAATATATATATGCTTATAATTTCTCCAAAGTTCTTTCTTTACAACTAATATTCATAAAGTATATTATTCTACAAAAAATTTACTGCTTTTAAAATTTTACATGTTCACTCAAAAAACAAGCTTCAAATTAAAGTTTTCTGTAACAAAATAACTGGAGATTCAAAGTGAGGGATATATGGATTGTTTATCAATTGACTGAAAATTTTCAAGATTAAGTGCGGTCAAAATCTTGAGTCTAGTTCTCATTTCATATCAAGATTTTTACAATCGCAATTCATTTACTAATTGGAAAAATGTGACATGGGAAACAACTATGGGGGTGTCTAGAAGACTCCAATAAAGGATCTATCTCAAGAAATGTACACATGTGATATAACTGCAATCAACTTTGAAAAATATGTATGCAAGCAACTAATAACTAGCTAGCCCATTTGCTTGAGAATTTGACAATGTAACAGTCAATTTAACAACCTCTACAATAATATGAATAAGTTGCAGAATATATAAAAAGTTGAGAGCATAATACTTAATATTGGGTGCTAATAGTCTCATAATGTGTTACAAACTGTCCATGCTCAGAACACAAAAAGGAAACTGAACAGTAAAAATATCCATTAAAGACTTTTTTTGTCATGAGCTATGAACAAGGTCCAAGAAGCCCAGACACTAATACTGATGCACCTTCAGTGCATGTCGCATCATAAGAGACTCTCCGAATTTTTCTCAATAAAGTTGCATCATGAAGGCCAATCCACCATACTCAGATTAAATCTCTTCCAAAATTTCGTAAAAAATGACCTTATGTTATCACATCATCCAATCTAAAAGTTAGCAATCAATACACTCCTCCTACAGTGCAAAAATACTCATCCAAGACACGTATAACGAATAATTCAGCTTACGATCCCATATTGCAAAGATTAATCAATCATTTCTTCAAAGCAATTATTTTTCACAAAAAAAATATCTACTTTCCTTTTCCTCCAACTCTTACCAGACAATTTCCCCAACAAATTCAGACTTCTCTGCTGCTTTCTAACTAAATCCCCAGCAAGAAGCAAGATCCTTTTAGAATTGACAATAAACAAAACCAGTTGTACAAGAGAGGAATAAGGCTAATCTCTCACAAGAAAATGCCACAAGCTTCTCAAAAGCAACAAGACTTTGTCACAAGATCTCAACTTTCATTTGCTCAATTCAACCATACAATGTCTCTTACATATTCAAACTTTTATACACCCCAAACACACCACTTCCCAACAAGAAGCAAAACCCACTAGGAATTCACAACAAACCATTTTTACATAAGAATGCCATTTTTTCCTTAGCCCCCACTCAACCAGACAAATTCTCCTACAAATTATAACAACATTCTCAAAACCCACTTGGAATTCACAATAATAAACAAAACCAAGATGGGATAAGAGAGAGGATTAAGACTAACTCCTCACAGACAATGCCATAAGCCCCTCAAAAGCACAAGCTTTCCACAAAAAATGATGAGTTTCCTTAACCAAAAGATGAGTTTCCTTAACCAAAAGATGAGTTTCCTTAACCATAACTCAGCCAGATGATTTCTCCTACAAATTCTAACTAGATTCCCAAAACCCACTTGGCATTATTCCCAATAACAAATAGAACCCAGACGGAATAAGAGAAGAATTAAGGACTAGTTATCACCAGACAATGCCGTAAGGCCCTCAAAAGTAACAAACTTTTTCACATAAAGATCTCAACTTTCCTTTCCACCAATTCTTACCAAACAATTTCTCCTACAAATTCAGAGAGCTCCGCTACTTTCCAATTAATTTCCAACGAGAAGCACAACCCACTTGAATTCGGAAGAATAAATAAAGCCCGGATGGAATAAGAGAGGAATAAGAGTAATTCTTCACCAGACAATGCCATAAGCCTCTCAAGAGTACATGATTTTCCCAAAAAGATCTCAACTTTCCCTTAACCCCAACTAGATCTGATAAGTTTCTCCTAAAAGTTCCCAAAACCCACTTGGAATTGGCAACAACAAACAAAACCCAATTGGATCTGAGTAAGTGAGGAATTAAGACTAATTGTTCACCAGGCAATGCCATAAGCCACACAAAAGCACAACATTTTCAAACAAAGATCACAGCTTTCCTCAACCCAACTCAATCAGGCAATTTCTCGTACAAATTCCCAAAAACCCTAACAAAACCCAATTGGTATTAACGGAGGAACAAGGCCAATTCCTCACCAAGCAAATGCCATAAGCCCCCTCAAAAGCAACAAGCTTTTCACATAAAGATCTCAGCTTTCCTCAACCCCCAACTCAATAAGATCATTTCTCTCCTACAAATGCGAACTAATCCCCAAAACCCTAGGAAATAGGCTAGGCCTTCGCCGGACAGTGCGATAAGCCCCATCAAAAGCAGCAAAGGTGTCAACTTTTCCTCCTCCTCCAACCCAAATTCAAACAGAACTAAGAGGAGAGAAGAAAAAAAAAAAAAAAGGTTGTCGCTGACCAGACAATGCCGTAGGCCCCCCTGCCGACGGGGCGGATGGGGGGGACGTACTTGGCGGAGACCTGGAAGAGGTTCCCGTAGACGTTGTACTGCACGTAGCGGCCGCCGTGGGTGAGCACCCCCTTGATCCGGTGCTGCCCCGCGCCGCCGTCGCTGCCGGAAGAAGAATCCATTCCTTCTTCTTCTTCCACTCGCTCCGCTCCTCAGTCCTCTCCTCCTTAATAAAGGAGCGGGAGGGGCTTGGGATCTAGAGAAATCCCAAGGTGGAAGAAGCCCGTGCTTGCTTTCTTCGATCTCGGCTCTCTTCCTTTCTTTTTAGTTTTGACTGTGAACTATGAAGGGAAAGGGAGATGATTGGCAGCGCTCAAAGACTTTGGTACTGTAGTCAGTACTGTAAGCTACAGTTACAGTGATTGTGACAGTGCCATAGTGACTCTTACTAATAAGAAATTCGGTTCAATTTAAAAATATATATAATCTAGGTTTTAAAATATTTAAAATAATTATTCGGTTTTAATTTCGATCTAATATCTAATAAAACTTATATATTTAAATAATTATTCGGTTTCAATTTTGATCTAATATCTAATAAAACTTATATATTATTAAATTTATGCATATTTAATACCTAATAAGACTTAAATTTATGCAATCTAATGTCTAATATGACTTATATAATTATTACATATTCTTAAATTTATGCATATTTTATATATTTTAAAAATAACAATCAATATATTTATTTAAAATTCAAACATTGGTAATTTAACAACTAGTCCAACTTTATACCCAATTTTGATAACTTAACACACACACACACACACACACACACATAAACACACACACACACACACACAAACACATATTATAATATATATATTATATATATATATATATATATATATATATATATTATATATATATATATATATATTTCAGCAAAGGGGCATTTTATTGAAAACTAAAAGGAGCTCAGGGGAGCATTACAGACAGGTGTGGGCCGCAATACAAAAGGGCCCTGGAGAGCAGGAACTAAAAAGCAAACATAAGAAATGCACACTTTTCGAAATTTCGAAAAACAGCAGGCCATTTTGAAATTTCAAAAATTGAAATTTCAAAATGTTACAAAAATATAGCGGTTTGACAGGTGTTGGCTCGAGGCCCAATGGGCGCTCTGCCCGGAGATGATGGCGTGCTGCCCAAGGCAGGCACAAAGCACAAGGTTCTCGCCCCCCCCCCCCTCCCGCGAGCAGGACTGGCGGGGAAGCCGAGAGGGGTGGGGGGTTGATCGAAGATGGGGGCGACGACGGGGTCCGGCCCGGAGGGAGAAAAGTCGGTGCCGGTGACGGTCGGACAAACGCGATGCCAGGGGCGCAGGAGCCGGCCGGCCGGCGCTAGGCGACTGCCTCCAGGGAAGGGAGGGGCTCGGAAAAGGTGGGAGGTCGGGGGAGACGGAGGGGGAGGGGGGCGGGGGGGCCTACCACGGCGGGGGGGTTATCCCGCAGCCAGCGGCGGAGGGAGCGACGGAGGACGACGCTGGAGTTGGGGACAGACGGCATGGGGGAGCGCCGGGAAGCAGAGCGCGCGTCGCATGGAGGGAGCGGCGTCGCAGGCGTCTCTACCACCGCCGGAGAGGGGGACGCGCGCCCCAAGGAGGGGTCGCCACCCGAGAGAAGGTGGGAGACCACCGGCGTCTCCCTAGAGATGGGCACGCGGCACAGAGGAGAGGGGCCCCCGACGACGGAGAGAGCCCCGGAGGAGGAGCCAAGGCGGGGGGGGAGGAGGCGAGGGAGGTCGCGCACTCCGGGCTATGCGCGACCACGCAGGCCCACGACGGATGCGCGACGCTCACGGGAGAAGACCACGACCGAGGGGAGAGAAGACCTGCGACCGGGGGGGAACACCAATGTACGCCGGAGGGGGGAACCGGGGCTGGAGGAGGGGGAGGAGCCCCCGGCGGGCCCAAGACGAAGGCAGGGAGGGGGCCCGAGAGCGGGACGGGAGAGGGAGGGAGTGGAGCCGCGACCGGGGGGGGCGGCGGCCGGGGCACTCAGGGAGAGGGCCGCCGGGGGTGAAAGCGTCCCCTCAGGGAGAGGAAGACCGAGGGGCTGATCTCAGCCGAGGAGGGGGGCGGCTCGCCGGGAAGGGCGACGGAAGGAGGGGCACCTGGACGAAGGAAGAGTCAGGCGGAGCCGGCGGAGGAACTAAGAGAGGGGAGGGGGGTAGCCGCGGAGGGGAGACCAGAGGGAACCACCGGCGGAGGGGGTGGCTTCCTGCGTCGACCGCGGCGGAAAGAAGACGGGGTGACCAGCGGGGCGGCGGAGAGCGAGCCGGGAGGAGGCCCGAGGATGGAGGGGGCTCGGGAGGATCCCGGGGGGACCGGACGGGGACGTCGCCGAGAGCGCCGGACACGGCGAGGGCGGCCGTGCTGCGGGCTGACGGCGGCGACCAGCCACTCTAGGACAGAAGAGGGAGCCACCGTACGAGGGCCACGCATGTAGTGCCCCGTCCCTACATCGTGCCCCGTTTTCGTCCACGGGGTACGCGAGAAAGGAACACTGTCGCTATCGATTCAGCCGGGACCGATAGGTCGGAATCGGCCGAGTCGATCGAACGGGAACGGTTGAATTAAGATCCATTCCACGTTATGGAATGGTTTCTTCGGAACCAAGTCCCATATTCAGCGGGTTGCGCCTCGAGGATTGGCTCTGCGAATGAGTCGGAAGAGACCTCTCGTTGCTCTGGTTTTTATGCCGCACTTTATTTGGCTTTGGCTTGGGTTTTCGCGAATGCGTTTTCGTGAATGTTTTCGATGGGTTTTCGTGATGCGTTTTCGAGTTTCGCATTCATATCGAATATCCTTGAATTATACAGTGTTCTAATCAGTTGCTTATACGATTGCAGGTGATCGCGTAGGCGACGTCAGCGCAGCCAACCGGTCGCTCGCTTGAAGCAAGGCTAAGGCGAGTGGCTGACCTCCTTCGTTTCGTCCCTCTACTTCAAAACTCAATATGTGTAGTAAATGAATGCTTGTCATAATAGTGTAGAATCAAAGAAATCGTGGCACGATTCTTCACGAAACACTTGCTATCAAACTGCCGGTTTTGAAAATGGAAAACGTGTTTCTTTCGCAAATCCACTTAGCCTATGCAAAACAATGAATGAATCGATTAACGTTTATCGCAACGATACGGTCAAGTAAGCAAATCAACTAAGTCCAAAGGAAAACGGTCATTGGACAACTTATCGACAATGTGTAGTTTCCTTGAACGGTTACCTAGGCCAAGGGACCGATTCGACCCGGGAGGAACGAGTGTATAGCAAGCGCCAGCCCTTCATCGGCGTGAGTTATGCGGGAACTTTCGCACAGGGCTCGCTACCCGACGCGAAAGGGTCGCCGTCTAACTCAGCTATAGTCCGAGATGGCTTGACATTGCAAGTGGCCTTCATACCCTTTTCACTGCTTAACAAATGCACATGGCACGGGATGATTTTGATAGTTGCTCAATGTTGTACAATTTCATATGCTTGCCTCAAATCATGTTAACATGCAAATCGAACAGAATGGTTAGAAAGATCATTGAAATAGCTAGCTAACATGTTTACGAAACTTCTTGAATCAAATGCAGAGCTTGGATTTAATTAGCCATTCGCCAGTACATGTGTTTCGTGCTGATCCTCGCTCTTTGCAGGTCCCGCGAACCAGGAAGGACGCACCAACTAGCTCGACGATGTTCGTGACTTTTGAAGCTTCGGTTGTGCGTCGAAGACTCTCTCTCTGCGACTCCCCTCTTGAAGGCTCTCGACAGTCCAAGGAAGATGACTCAGCGTCCCTCCTATCCAGGTCACTGGAGTACTTGTGTATATTGAGGGATGTGTGCAATGTATGGAACGACTATCTCATCGACACTATTTTGTAATCGAGTCATGTTGTAGCCCGCGCGGCAATGAGTCTTGTACCGGAGTCTGTAAATGATGTTCATTATCAATAAAGAATCAAGTTTCTTAACTTATTGTGTGATTCAATTTGTCTGCGTACTCTCTTAGATTTCGTGTCTTGGATTGCCTTATGACTATGCCTTGTGCGATCGCAAATTAGGTTCGCACAGCATCACGCCCGGGGGACGACTATCGATTCGACGGAATCGGGGCATGACATAATGGTATCAGAGCACGGCTTTACGTCCTTGGCCTCCAGTGTCGAGTTCTAGTCTCCAACCGTTGACCTCGTGTCGATGAGAAGAGTTGTTCCATACGCTGAACCCAGGACATTTTCCGAAACTAACGAGAGTTGCCTTTCCTTTTCCCTGCAGTTACGGGAGCTCAGGCGAAAGACGAGACGAGCGCTTCCAGCGGCTCGAGTGCTTCTAGACCCGAGTATTCCGTCAACCCAACGGGAATGGCGCCTACCGTAGCCGGATCTTCCGGCGACCCGATGCAACGTATGCTGCAGATGTTTGAAATACATCAACGTCAAAACGAGCTCCATCGTCAGCAAGCGGAGGCTCGTCAGACTCAATTTGAGAATCGGTTCGAGGCTCAAATCAAGCTGCAGCAGCAGCAGCTAAATACTCTCCAGCAAATCGTACAGTCGGTCGTGGGCAACAACAATAATTCAACGATGACGCCTGCCGTGACCCAGCCTGCGGTTCGATCCAACGAAGCTGAACCAGAGGCGCCCATGCTCTCACCTGCGGCACCGAGAAGCTCTAACTTCGACGTGTCAAAATTCAACAAAAGCTGCCGTACTTCCTTCAACGGCACAGAAGATCCCTCGGTGCCGATCGACTGGTTGGAGGAGCTGGAAGATAATTTCGAGCTTCTGGGTGTCGAAGACTCGAAGAAAGTCGTGTGCTCAACTTCTACTTCGAATGAACGCGCACGATTGGTGGGCTGTGCAGAAGCGGGCTATTCAACGTGAAGACGTGACGGCGGCGATTTCCTGGGCTACATTCAAAAGTGCATTTGAAACAGAATTGTCACGCCCCAGAACCAGAATACTGGAGAGCGGGGGCAGACATAGCCAGCTACGTATATAGAGATGGAATCTATCTCGCTATATGGTCACGGTTGTCTAGATACATGAGGGTTTAACTACAATCTATCAGTCGTCTATGGTCATGAACAAGCCTATTGTCTCAATCTCAAGCAAGTAGTAACAGTATACAAGATGTCAGAGCACCAAATATATAATAGCAAGGCGTCCCATACATTACATATCGGATGATCATGAAGCTAGTCGTACAAAATGTCAGGACTAGCAAGAGTTTCAGTCATACATGATCAACCCTAGGATCTGTCAATCATGTTACAGCCCGTAGGCAGACAGTAAATAAAGGTGCAATACGAGCTAACACGTGCTCGTCGGCTAAACGTCTCAAAGAATAATTTTACAATAAAGTGGGAGAACAAAAAGAAATCTATTCATTGCCAGGGTTACGCCTGGTGTTCACCATCTGGCTGGAAGGTAGGTAGATCCTCTGGTGCTGCTCCGATATCTGGCCATACAAACCAGCTGGATTAGACCCCAGAAAGAGCAAGTGCCACAAAGGAGGCTTCACTTAGAAACTAAAACCAGCATATCATAATAGAATATTAAAGATAATAAATAAAGAACTGATAATAATAGAGATAATAACAGTAAACTGAGTACGAGGAAACCATTCAAGTAGCCAGGTCACAACCCTTAAAGCAAATAAGGACCGAGGTTGTAACCCTTCACCTGAATAGAAACCCGTCTCAAATACCATTGGTAGGGTAACAAGACAATAAATGAAGAGAGGACACAGAACTGCTCCGGGAGCCAGGTTATAACCCTTAAACCAAACAAGGACCGGGGTTGTAACCCTTCGCCTGAACAGAACTGAACCCCTGATCTTTATTGTTAAGGCCGGTATAAATAATCCTGTTACTGAGGTAAGATAAAACATGACAAGCATAGCAGGGGTGCAATAAGATAATAAACGAAGAGAGGACACAGAACTGCTCCGGGAGCCAGGTTACAACCCTTAAACCAAAGAAGGACCGGGGTTGTAACCCTTCGCCTGAACAGAACTGGACCCCTGATCTTTATTGTTAAGGCAAGCATCAATAATCATATCATGTCACAATCTTGCACAGGATCAGGATAAGACTAAGCTGGAATAAACTCCATCCAATCAATCACGGCCAATCAAGAGTACGGCTTGATACTTTTAACTAACTAGGGTTATCACAGGCCTAGTTACTAGCAAGATGCAATGAGATTATCCCAACACCCAAGCCCTGCAGACCATCCGGTTATCCGGGTCGAATGTCCGTTATGAAGAATTAATACAACACGTGACTGTGTGCTGGAAATGTGCCCTACTCGTCGGTAGGCTACAAGTCCACTTAATGCGCCCAGATAACGGGATTGCCTGTAGCTGGGAATCTCTTCATGACTACTGAATCATTCTAGTTAATTAGCCTTAGTCAATTTCAGTAGGTACCCCTGACCGTGGTACTCAGGGATCCCTATCCTAGACATGATGCAAGACTGTACTGGTTTATTTGTACAAACGCAATCGTCCACGGTGTCCAGATCTTTCATACTTGTCATGTCAGTTTACTTGTCAAGAGTGCGCCACAGCGGGCCACTATCGTGTTATATTCTTACATTATCATGAATGAGAAAAATTGTAACATATTCTTGAAGCCAAGAAAAAGATCTACAACTTTCATGTTTTGAGTTTTTCAAGATTCTAGCTACAAAATAACTTAAACATGCAAAAACAGTGAATTCCTGCACAATCGACGCATGGAATTCCTGCACCAATCGGCGCATGAGATTCCTGCACAATCGGCGCATGGGATTCCTGTACCAATCGGCGCATGGGATTCCTGCACAATCGGCGCATGAGATTCTTGCACAATCGGCGTATGAGATTCCTGCGCAATCGGCGCATGGGATTCCTGCACCAATCGGCGCATGAGATTCCTGCGCAATCGGCGTATGAGATTCCTGCGCAATCGGCGCATAGGATTCCTGTGCAATCGGTGCATGGGATTCCTGCACAATCGGCGTATGGGATTCCTGCGCAATCGGTGCATGGGATTCCTGCGCAATCGGCGCATGGGATTCCTATACCAATCGGCGCATGGGATTCATGCACCAATCGGCGCATGAGAAACTCACGTTGCGTCTTCAGTACATGCGCGTAGGGAACCTACGTGCATGACACGCTCGGAGTTAAGGGATGCGTTGTCGGGACTTCACGGCGCATGGCCCCCGGCGCATGGCCTCCCGGGCGCATGAGGTTTCCGGCGCATGGGGTTCATCGTCCCCAAACAGCAAGTTTAGCCATGAAAGTTCTGAAAACTTGCCATGGCCATAACTTCCTCATCCGAAGTCGAAATCAAGCGAAACAAAAGCCAAAACTGCATAAAATTGAATTTTCTACAACATGGAACCACTAGTTTTTTAAAATACCAAGTTTTTTAGAGATCAAAATCAAGAAAACTAAACAAGAAGGAACTTAAAACTTAGATCTACAAAAATATAACCATCAAAACCGAAAACTTCCAGTTCTAAAGAGGCTTAGAATCTAGTAAGGAAGAGAATGGAACAATAAACATAAGATCCACCATGAAGCAAGTTTGCACTTGCCTAAGCTCTCCCTCTCTCTCCCTCCTGGTGGTTGAAGAAGTAATGGTGGAGAAGTAGTAATGAAGAGAGAGAGTGTTAGGTGGAAATATATATGAGAATGATGGTGGTAGGTGGGAGGGTTCACCTTTGGTTCATGATGAACCAAAGCAAACCAAGCCAAGCCGAACCAACCCAAGAATAAACCAATCAATGAAATGCTAGAATAAATCAAGCATAGAGATATGCATACGGGTGAAATTACGTATACGTATACCAAGATACGCAATACGAACCACACGTATTACAAGAATATCTTTCAGCAGCCGTGCGACAGGAGAAAGAAATGAGTTTATGCAATTGAGACAGGGGAATATGACTGTACGACAGTATGCGGCCGAATTCAACAAACTGGCCAAGTTTGCTGGAGACTATCTACCAACTACTGCAAGTCGAGCTCGACGATTCGAAGTGGGCATGTGTTCAACTATCCGTACGCATGTTTCGGTGGCCGAATACAAAACCATGGGCGAGGCACTCAACCATGCCATCCGTCTGGAGTCCGAGTATCCTCCTACTACTACCGGCGCTGTTCATTAATAACAAATGCCATAGTAATGCGGGAGGCAACAACGCACACAAGCGTCAAAATTACGACAACGGAGGCGGCAACCAGGCGAAGGATCGAGTAGTTTGCACTTTATGCCCAAGGAGGGGCACTTGATCAGCGAGTGTCGATTGAAGAATGGTACGTGCCTCGGGTGCGGCCGAGACTACCATATCGTACGCAACTGCCCGGAGAAGTCAAACCAGCGCCCACGACAACACCATCAGAACCGAGGCCAAGCACCTCGGGCTCCCCTGACCGCGCAACAAATGGCCAAGACCGTCGCCCTAATGCTCAGGGCCGCGTCTACGCCATGACTCGCGATGAGGCATTCGTATCCGATATAGTCGTGACAGGTATACTGCAATTCAATAATAAACCTGCTCGTGTATTGTTTGATTCAGGTGCCACGCATAGTTTTATATCGGCGGACTTCGCCGCCGAGCACAAATTCTCCTTGACACCACTGGACCTCGATCTCTCTGTTAACGTACCGTCGGGCATGCCACTACTTGCAAATTTAGTCTGCGGAGATGGAATGGTGTAGTGCCCCGTCCCTACATCGTGCCCCGTTTCTGTCCACGGGATGTACGAGAAAGAAACACTGTCGCTATCGATTCAGCCGGGACGATAGGTCAGAATCGGTCGAGTCGATCGAACGGGAACGGTTGAATTAAGATCCATTCCACGTTATGGAATGGTTTCTTCGGAACCAAGTCCCTATTCAGTGGGTTTGCGCCTCGAGGATTGGCTCTGCGGCTGAGTCGGGAGAGACCTCCCGTTGCTCGTTTTCATGCCGTACTTGATTGGCTTTGGCTTGGGTTTTCGTGAATGCATTTTCGTGAATATTTTCGATGGGTTTTCGTGATGCATTTTCGAGCTTCGCATTCATATCGAATATTCTTGAATTATACAGTGTTCTAATCAGTTGCTTATGCGATTGCAGGTGATCGCGTAGGCGACGTCAGCGCAGCCAACCGGTCGCTCGCTTGAAGCAAGGCTAAGGGAGTGGCTGGCCTCCTTTGTCTCGTCTCTCTACTTCAAAACTCAATATATGAAGTAAATGAATGCTTGTCATAATAGTGTAGAATCAAAGAAATCGTGGCACGATTCTTCACGAAACACTTGCTATCAAACTGCCAGTTTTGAAAATAGAAAACGTGTTTCTTACGCAAATCCATTTAGCCTATGCAAAATAATGAATGAATCGATTAACGTTTATCGCAACGATATGGTCAAGTAAGCAAATCAACTAAGTCCAAAGGAAAACGGTCATTGGACAACTTGTCGACAAGGTGTAGTTTCCTCGAACGGTTACCTAGGCCAAGGGACCGATTCGACCCGGGAGGAACGAGTGTATAGCAAGCGCCAGCCCTTCATCAGCGCGAGTTATGCGGGAACTTTCGCACAGGGCTCGCTACCCGACACGAAAGGGTCACCGTCTAACTCAGCTATAGTCTGAGATGGCTTGACATTACTAGTGGCCTTCACATCCTTTTCACTGCTTAACAAATGCACATGGCACGGGATGATTTTGATAGTTGCTCATGTTGTACAATTTCATATGCTTGCCTCAAAACATGTTAACATGCAAATCGAATGTAACACCCAGTTTTCCAGAAGAGGGTAATTTTGAAATTTTATAATTATAATTATTTTAATGATATTTATTTCATATTATGAGTGTTAGTGATTTTTAATTATTTTAAACTATTTAAATTCATGACTTGAGATTTTAGGTGTTTTGCTAGTGAACCGTAGAGACTGTCTACCCTAGAGCCTAGCCATGTGATTAGAGATTTCATTATCATTTTTAGTTGAGGGTATTTTTGTCATTTTTGAATTATTTGAATTTAATATATTTATTAGGAATTTAAAATGATTTATTTGAATGGTGTGATTTTTAATATTATTTGATTAATCTCCATGTGGTTTAGATTAGCCTAACCTAGATTGGACCTAACCTAGATGGGTCATAACTAACTTAGTGAGCCACTTTGAGAATTAGATGGGTTGGCTAAGGGGTTAAGTCAAGTTTAGTTATGGTTAAGTGATTTGCAAGAAAACTAGGATAGAACCCTTTGTTCTAGGCCATCTATTTCCCTTGATTCAATCCTAGCCATAGGATGAAACCTAAAAACCCTAACCCTAACTATATGACCAGCCAAGAGACCCCCCCTTGCCTATATAATGTCTCTATGGAGATTTGTGCCTCTTTCTTTAGTAGTTCTTCATTTCTTAAGGAAATAGGTAAGCCTCCATTAAATTCCTTCCTAGTTTAATCAATAGGACTCCTTTTTGAGTGAGATTTCTTCCATTATGATCTAATCAATGTTCTCTTGCTGTTGGTGGAGTCAAATCTCAGATTTGCATCAATTTGGGGATTTTGGGTGGCTTTGAAGAACTCCTTGGAAGAGACTTTTTGTGTTGGAAAATACCATAGGTAAAATCCTAATCCACCCATTAAAATTCTAGTTTCTTTGCATGTAGACCTAGCCCTAAGTGTCATGGTCCTGTAGGTATGCCTAGACCTAGGTTTTGTATCCATTTCGTGTCCTAAATGTACACGTATCAGTCCCTTCCTATAGCTGTTTGGTGAAATGCCTCAAAGGACATTTCGACCTAATTTCTGGATTGTGCTTGAATAGGAAAATAGTATTAGACCTCGCTTATGCATTTCTTTTGTTCTGAGCATGCATTAGTGTCGGGTTGAGTCCCCACAGACACGCGGACATGCGGTCGTGCACACGCGCGCGCGGGTAGGAAACATGCCCTGCTACTCGGGGCTATTTTCTCCTTGCACACGCCACTTTGGCTCTTGAAAACACACGTTTGTGTCCATGACTGACACGAGGCTCCTCGAGTTGCACGAGTCCTCGTGTCGGTCGGACACGTATTAGTGCGTGCACTGTGCGCGTGCAGTGTGATAGTTGGTTCTCTGTATTTTATTTCGTTTTAATGTTTAAATCATGATTTTAATTGTTGTTTAGATCCTAAATGTCATGTAATCTATGTTATATTAGGTTTACATATTAGTTTAGGTTTCAATGTGATTTTGGATTTGAATAAGGGATTAAGCCATTCGGCTGATACTCCCTGATACTTGGTTATTTTTTAGTATTTCCTAAACTTTGAAGCCTGTTATTGATTGTTTCCCCACTGTAAACTATCCCCCATGATTGTTAGTCCATATTAAGGAATTATTTTCATTCGAAATTGGTTATGGGTTGAGTTGGATTTGGATTCGAAATTGTTAAGATTGTATTCGACTGATACTCAAGTTCTAATTTTGATACCTGAGATTGATTTCATCTTTTAAGGCTGTTAATCCAATTCAAAACCTGTTAATTGGTGTTAAATAGTCATGTATGATCCTAGACATAATTGTTGTTCATGATTGATTCATTTACATTCGAAATTTGGCTTGGTGTTGAGTTTTGAAATGCAGGACTAAAATTGGTGGTTCCTTTCCTTCTTTAACCTGAAATTCTTCTTCCTTAAACTGATTTGAACCAGTGTTGTTTCTTTACATTGACTGATAATTTGGGTGGTAGCTAACTGAGAATTGATTCCCTTCCATTTCGAAATTTCTGAAAACCTGAGAATCAAAAACAGGAAACAGTTGAAATGTGGAAATGAAGCATACATTAGTTAGCTTGATATTGAATATTAAAACTGAACTTTCATATTTTATTTAGATTTTAGTTGTTGTATTCCTATTA
Source organism: Iris pallida (assembly GCA_029216955.1). NCBI lineage: Eukaryota > Viridiplantae > Streptophyta > Magnoliopsida > Asparagales > Iridaceae > Iris > Iris pallida. The sequence goes on along the minus strand of JANAVB010009398.1, from coordinate 10,337,226 downwards.
TATATTAACTGTTAGTTAGTTTAGATGTAAACCTGTAACTAACTTGGAACTAAACCTATAAACTGAAATATATGAATACAATATGTATTTGACCTGGGCATTTATTTGAGAGCTTTTAAACTGAGTTAATTGGGACTGTTTTGGTTATGGTTTGGGTTTAAATCTGTGATTCCAGTGATGGACTGAAATTGGGGTTTTGGTGAATGTTTAAACTGTTTTTTTGTGTGTTCTTATATGTGTATTCACATTGGCATTAAGTCTAGGACTACTACTGTTTTCCTTTGAGTTCTTTTGAACTGTTTTGGGTCCTACAAAGCTGTATTGGCCCAGACATCTTATTTGAACTGAGATTGGGTATGGGTTTAAACTGTTGGGGTGTGTTGGACTGAAATAGAGGTTGTATAGATTCAGATTTTATTGTACACATATATAGCACACTGATTTTCCCTCTCATTGTATATAATCCACTGTTCATGTAGCCATTCACACCACTCTCCCTAACACAAGTCACATACCACCCTCTAGTCCTACACACTAATCACAGTTCACTCCCTCACATATTGGCACACATGCCTATGCACTCTAGCTCTACACACACAAGCCCACATGCCTCATGCCTCACACACCCATACACATACACACATGAACACCCACACCCTAACACCATTGCCATGTTCACTCTCACTTCACTAGACACATACACAACCCTCATGTTCACTCATCACACACAAGTCACACATGCCTCACTTGTGACACACACACACACATTCATCTTGGACACATAATTAAGAACCCCCTTTCTATACCTATGTACATTCTATGTATAACATATTATGTTGTATGGTTTACACATGAGCCTATAGGTTATATATCAAGTTAATTATATAAACATGTGTGTGTATCAATATATATATATATATATATATATATATATATATATATAGTAATATATATATATATATATATATATATATAATATATTGTCCTATTATGTATGTATCTAATATGTGATTTTCCTATTAGTTTATATAAATGGATGCATGTGAGATTTCCTATATTATAGTATATAGTCATATTGTACTTTGTGTATTATTTTAGATATAGAATAGCCTTGTGTAGGTGTGTTATAGGTTGGTTAGACTTGGTTTGGCCCATGGCCTAGTCTCTTAGCCTATGGCCTATGGTTGTGTTGCTTAGCTAGTGAGCCTAGAATAGACTAGTGTAGTCTTGTTAGACTTGGAATAGGCTAGTTTAGCCTAGGTTAGACTAGTATAGACTTGATTAGCCTAGATTAGTCTTGTTTGACCTAGTTTGACTTCTAGGGTTGACCAGAGTTGACCAAGAGTTGACTTTGGCCTAGATTGACCAGAATCATGTAGAATGCATATTAGGACTTTATTATATCATTTTAGACTTGTTGTGACTTGTGCTGTTCTGATTAGGAGCCAGACACCTTCCTCGGACAGTACATTCATTCGGACACTCAGATACATGCGAGTACATTCTCTGATCATTTCATATCCTGCTTAGAATTATTTTCCTGCATTAAATTACTTTAATTGATACTGTCACGTTTATGGATCCCTCTCTGAGATGTTATCCCTTCAGGGAGCATCGGGTACTCTATCTGTGCGTTCACTTACATAGCGTATCATATGCTTCTTAGTTCTTTGATCACTTGCGACATATACCCATATGATCACAGAGTCTTCTTTGAATCCTTATCCCATTTATGGGACTACTATGTCACCTTTCGAGGCTTATCACCCTTTGGAGGCATATCACCCTTTGGGGGTTTATCACCTTTCGGAGGCTTATCACCCTTTGGGGCATATCACCCTTTGGGGGCTTATCACCTTTCGGAGGCTTACCACCCTTCGGGGGTGTTACATAGAATCATAACATAACCTGGTTGGATCCTTGTGTATTAATTGGGGGTATGGGGGAGTATAAATAGCCATGTGAACAATTCTAAAGTAGAATAGCCATGTACGCCTCTTTAGTATAGCCATGTAAATCAAGCCGTTCACATGTCGACTTTGTGCTCTAAATCACTAGTCACTGGTAGCTCTTTACTTATAGTAGATATTTTATGACAGTTCTCTCTCTCTCTGTTTACCTACTGCATTTCTTCAGTATCTATATCTTACTTTACTGCATGATTATATTTTCTAACCTGCTATGAACTGTTGAGATGTACTGTACTCGCTCCTGTCCTGACTGGACCTGTTGAAAATATTACAGAGGACGAGGAGGAGGCCTGGAAGGATACCTTCTACGGAACAGCTCTAGCTGAGGACATCACCCCACTGCCTAGACTAGTTTAGTTAGGCCTTGTCTTATTTTTATGTTGTCTTGTGACTGTTTAGCTAGACTTTACTTCTGTTCAGAGATGTTGAGTTGTATATATTCTTTCTTATTCGGTAGCTGAGATGTACTCTGGATATTTGCTGGATATTATCTTAGACTTTTCTATCTTCAGTATTTCTTGAGTTCTATATCTTATCGTGCTTTCTTCTTCCTTAGTTGTGATTGAGTTTATTTACTACTTAGTATTATTGCTGATGTACGTTGACCTAGGACATCGTTCTACCGCCGATACTGCGGCGTAGGCTGGGCGGCGTGTTACGTTCTCGTACCCTCACAGTGGGTGTGGGTCGTGACATCGAACATGATGGTTAGAAAGATCATTGAAATAGCTAGCTAACATGTTTACGAAACTTCTTGAATCAAATGCAGAGCTTGGATTTAATTATCCATTCGCTAGTACATGTGTTTCGTGCTGATCCTCGCTCTTTGCAGGTCCCGCGAACCAGGAAGGACGCGCCAACTAGCTCGGCGACGTTCGTGACTTTTGAAGCTTCGGCCGTGCGTCGAAGACTCTCTCTCTGCGACTCCCCTCTTGAAGGCTCTCGACAGTCCAAGGAAGATGACTCAGCGTCCCTCCCATCCAGGTCACTGGAGTACTTGTGTATATTGAGGGATGTGTGCAATGTATGGAACGACTATCTCATCGGCACTCTTTTATAATCGAGTCATGTTGTAGCCCGCGCGGCAATGAGTCTTGTACCGGAGTCTGTAAATGATGTTCATTATCAATAAAGAATCAAATTCCTTAACTTATTGTGTGATTCAATTTGTCTGCATACTCTCTTAGATCTCGTGTCTCGGATTGCCTTATGACTATGCCTTGTGCGATCGCAAATTAGGTTCGCACGGCATCACGCCGGGGGACGACTATCGATTCGACGGAATCGGACGTGACAACGCAGGTAGCGAGAAGAGGGGTGGGGACCTCCGAACGGGGGGGGGGGGGCTCCACGGCTAACAGGCCGGACCTCCCGGGACGAGCACCGGCCCCCGCCCACACCCGAGGAAGAAGATGGGGGGGGGGGAGGGGGGTGGGAGAGGAAAGTGAGGGCCGGCTGCTCTCCCCATCTTATATATAATATATATATATATATATATATATATATATATATATAGATATATATATATCTTATAATAATATATATATATATATATATTTTATATATAATATATATATATAATATATATATATATATATATATATTATATATATATATATATTATATAAACACATAATATATATATAAATACACCAAACACACACACACCACACACACCACACCACACACACAACACACCACACACCACACACACACACACACACACATATATATATATATAATATATATATATATATATATTATATATATATATATATATAATATATATTTTATTCTTGTATATATATATACAAGAATATATAATAATTTTATATATATATATATATTCTTGTATATATATATATATTCTTGTATATATATATACAAGAATATATATATATATATATATATATATATATATATATAATATATATATATATATCTATATAATATATATATAACTGTCACCCTCATTTCCGTATTTCCTGTATTCGTATTTGTACTCGTAATTTGATTTTGGCACGTATTTATTTTTCTCGACTTGCGGATTTTGGTTTCTCGTAAATGGGTTTTGGACCATGGTTTGGTTTTATTTTGTGGAGTTGGTTTGGTTCATCATGAGTGGAACACCTTAGCTTGTGCTCCACCTCCAGTCCACCACAACTCCCCTCTTATAACCCCACCTACTTTTCTCTCTCCTCATTATTTCCATTTATTCTTCTTCTTCTCCTTCCTCTACACAACACCATCACCTATAGGCAAGTGCACCTTGCCAACAAATAAGCACCCAATTTTTATTTGTCCATTTGATAGATTAGGACATGTAGATTAACATTAGACTTGGAATTTTATGATTTGGAGTCTCCATGTTCTAGATCTAAGTTTTGATTATTTTCGGAATCCTTGGTTTTGATCTATTAAACTTTGATTTGCTTGTTTTGATGCTTCCATGTGGAAGAGAATTCAATTTTACTCAAGTTAGAATTTGAAAATCTAGATTTGGCTTTGATTTGACAAAGATATGAAGATTTAAAGTTTTGGTGTTCTTGAGGAGTTCATCTCAGCCTCGGTGAAGGCTCTCGGCCAGTGCTCTTTAGCACTTGACCGTTTGTGCAACCCCGGCCTGTGCTCTTTAGCGCATGGCCGATTGCGCATAGGCTCAGCCAGTGCTTTGCGCTGCGCTGGATTGCGCTGCGCAAGCTAGCCACGCGCAAGCCAGCCATGCGCAAAGTAACCCCTGCGCACTTGACCATTGCGCCAACCTCTCCTGCACAATTCCACTCTTCGCGCAATCCCACCCCTGCGCAGTCTGCTCATGCGCAGTACAACCCTGCGCGCTTGGACCCTGCGCGCTTGGACCCTGCGCAGTTCAACCCTGCGCCAACCACCCTGCGCAGTTGGCACCCTGCGCATCCAACCCCCCCTGACCCCTTGCGCAATCTATTGGCTTGGAGATTTGGTTTAATTTCTTTAAGCTTGGCTCTTCTATAGCCCATACATTGATATTTTAGATATTTCATGCCCATTTTATATCCTTACGCCTTTTTGTCATGAACTTGATTTTACTTAATATGTTTGCAATGACTATTGTACATTGCTTGGTATGACAAGGAACTAGCATAACACGACAGTGACCCGTAGTGGTGCACTCCTGACATGACCACCTGACTTGATAGTGGCCCGTGCGGCGCACTCCTGACTTACTTTAACTTGACTTATAACTTAACTTGACCTGCCTTGACACCGTGGGTGGTTCTTTCTTGCTTGCTTGTTAAATCCACTTGTCCAGTCTTGCATCATGTCTAGGATGGGACTCCTGAGTACCACGGTCAGGAGTACCCTAAAATGGATTAAGGCTAATAACTAGAATAATTCAATAGTCATAAGAGATTCCCCGTTACAGGCAATCCTGTTATCCCGCCGCATTGTTTGGACTTGTAGCCTGCCGTCGAGTAGGGCACATTTCCAGCTCACCGTCTGTGGGGCACATAATTATTGATAACTGGCTTAATAAATCAAATCGCCTGGATAACCTGGATTAGCTGCAGGGTTTGTGGCTGGAGGAACATCTCATTGCATCTTGCTAGTAACTAGGATTGTGATAACCCTAGTTAGTTAATGTAGAAAGCCGTAGGCAATGATTGGCCGTGATTGCTTGGATGGAGTCTAATCCAGTATAGTATTGTCTAGAAATGATTGATTGTAAGATTGTACCAGAATGATAGAAAGATTGTCACTCCAGATTGTCACTCCAGATTGTCACTATAATGATTGTCACTCCAGAATGTTACTTGACCTGATTTCTTATATTTATCTTGCCGATAAATGGTGAGAGAAACCAAGTTCCGTTCAGACGAATGGTTACAACTCCGGTCCTTGTTTGGTTTACGGGTTGTAACCTGGCCATCTGAATAGTCCCATGGTTATCTCATCGTATATCATCCTGTCATGCTTTTCCATATGTCCTGTCTTTTAGTGATTCTATACAAAATTGTCTTTTATATTAACCATCATGCTTTTCTTAAATTACTGTCTTTTATTATGTAATTATATTATTGTGCTGATTGCTGATTTTTGTTCTTATTTCGTGGCCTCCTTTGTGGCACTTGCTCTTTCTGGGGTCTGACCCAGCTGGTTTTGTATGGCCAGATACCGGAGCGGCAGCAAATGATCTACCTGTCTTCCAGCCCAATGGTGAACACTAGACGGAACCCGGGCAACGAGTGGGTTTTCTATTTTGTTTCGCTCACTCTATTGTAAAAATTATTCTTTGAGGCGTTTAGCCGACGAGCACCTGTTAGCTCGATGCACTTTTAGTTACTGTCTGCCTACGGGCTGTAAGCATGATTGGCAACTCGAGGTTGATCATGTATGACTTAACTCCTGCTAGTCCTTACATTTTGTACGACTAGCTTCATGATCATCTGGATATGTAATGTTTGGGACGCCTTACAATTGTATATTTGGTGATCTGATATCTTGTGATTATTATTAGTTGGTTGAGATTGAGACAATAGGATAATTTATGACCCTAAGAGACTGATGGCTTGTAGATAAACCCTCACATATCTAGACAGCCGTGACCGTATAGTGAGATGGATTCCATTTCATCATACGTAGCTGGCTATGTCCGCCCCGCTCTCCAGTATTCTGGTTCTGGGGCGTGACAATAACACATATATAGATAAATAACACAAACACTCACACACACACACACCATATATATATATATATATATATATATATATATATATATATATATATATATATAGAATATAATAATATTATATATTATAGATATATATATTATATATTTATATATATATATATATATCTTGTATAAATTAATATATATATATATATTCTTGTTTGTATATAATATAAAATATATATATATATATATAGATATATATATATATATATATAATATATTTTATATTTATATACAGAATATATATTATATATATTATATATCTAATATTCTTGTATATAAATATAAATATATATATATATCTATATATATATAATATAGATATATTATATATATATATATATATATATATATATATCTATATATATATATATATGTTCTTGTACATATATATATACATATATATATATATATATATATATATATATATATATAATATATATATATATATATATATATATATATATATATATATATATAAATATATATATATATATATATATATATATATATATATATATATATATATATATATATATATATATATATTTATATTTATATTTATATTTTTGTTATATATATATATATATTTATATTTTTGTTATATATATATATATATATAACAAAAATATTTTTGTTATATATATATATATATATATATATATATATATATATATATATATATATATATATATATAACACACACATATATATAACACACACACACACATATATATATATATAACTCAAATATAACACACACACACACACACACACACACACACACACACACATATATATATATATATATATATATATATATATATATATATATATATATATATATATATATATATATATAATTTTATTTTTACCCAGCCATTGAAGACATGATAAATTTTGCCTAACACTCTCGATTTTTCAAACGAGACTTACTTTCCTCTCATGGACAAACTAGACCACCTAATGGGTTAAAATTCCTTCAGAGTCACTCGTAAGTAGAAGATTAATACCAGACTATGCTGTTATATCATGCATCAAATGAAGAAAGGTAAAAAATAACAAGACTAATTCATACAAACTTTAAACATGCTTTAATTTACATGGTGGGGGGAAAACATATAATACATGGCTAGGGGATTTTCCTTTCGAAAATCCCTTTTACTTACAAGGAGTAGATAAGATTTACAGATAGTTATTCGACTAGTAGGCAAGTTTGTACAACAACACAGCAGGAGTAGGAAGACTAGATCGCCAGGAAAATAGTAGTAGGAGATCAGGGTGGTAGGCGTTCCGTGTTCTGGCAGCAGAGGAGTCCCTCATTTATATGAATGATGAAAAGCAGTGGACAGGCAATGCCCATTAAAGATAAATAAAGTGAGGGTAAAATAGACTTTGATAATTATAACAGGTGGACGGTGAGAAATAAAAGAAGTGACAGCTAAAGGGGTGAGTCACGAGTCATGACAAAGAAGTGACAGATAAGGGGATGAGTCTTGCAAAGAAAGGAAAGAGGTGAGTTAAAGAAAAAAAGATGAGTCAAGCAATAGGACAAAATAAGAAATAGAGAGAATCTGTCCTAGAAAGATTTCTCTGGTCTACAAAACAGTACAGGACAAGGATGATGTGATGGTTAAAGTAGTCAGCAAATAGTGTATAAGTTATGTTCTGCAAAACTGTCAAAAGACATAGGAGACATATCACCATCTGGGGTCATTTTTGCAGTAGGGCTAGAGTCTTCTCTCGATACAGTGATATCTTTTACTGGTTGCTTTTGCCTTGCTTTTTTCTTATCTTCTTCCATAAAAAAATTCTTTCATTCATGTTTCAATTGCTCTAGAGACTTCTTCCATCATATTCTTTGATTTTAGCTTCTTTTTTCTAGCAACTTTGATCTTGGCAGTAGCCTTCTCATCTGATTTATGTCTTTCTTGGACTCCGTCTAAAATCTTTTGAAGCTTGTCAATGTCTTTTTCATGGGTCCTTTTGTATTCTAAAAATCCTTCTGGAAATCTCTGTTGATTATTATCTTCATTGGTAACAACCTGTTTATCTCGGCTTTTGGGCAAAACCGTAGCCATCAACGGATTTGATAAACTGGTTGTGGCTTTGCCTAAAACGGCAACCGGTTAAGACATATCAAGTCCGTTGATGGCTGTGGCTTTGCCTAAAAGCCAAGTTTCGGATTTTGCTGGATCCACAATCCAACAGCTAGTCTGGTTCAAACGGTAGCAGGTAAAAACATATCAAATCCGTTGATGGCTGCGATTTTGCCCAAAAGCCGAGATAAACAGGTTGCTACCAATGAAGATAATAATCAACAGAGATTTCCAGAAGGATTTTTAGAATACAAAAGACCCATGAAAAAGATATTGACATGCTTCAAAAGATTTTAGACAGAGTCCAAGAAAGACATAAATCAGATGAGAAGGCTACTGTCACGCCCCGCTCCCATAGGAGCGATCGTCCTCGCTAAGGCGTGATGCCGCACGAGCCTAGATTGTGCTCATGCAAGGCGAGTTTCATAACGGCCGATTTCTACGGCTGCGACGGGGTTGTCGTACAGAAATCCCAAGCAGAGACATTGAATAATAGCAGCATAATTTAGAACAAAACACAAGTCATTAAAAGAAGCTCTTTATTGATATTGGAACAAAGGTTACAGTGGGGCGCAAGGCTAAGATTACAAGTCTCCCAAGCTCACGCATCTCATATTACAAGTCACTCAGCTCTCTCTCTCTCATCTCTCAAATACAAGTCTTGATCCAGCAGATATTTTGGAAGGCGACGTCTATACATTATGTTCCGTATAAGTCTTGACTCCATACGGCCGCACGCTTCGAATCGCCAAGGAACTCCGTGCCTCGACGCATCCAAGCGAGCTCCGCGCCACGAGCTTCTACCTGTGTCTGCACATAAAAACTATGTAGGTGTTAGTACTCAACTGTACTGGTGGAATGAGCTCCTCGCCCACCCATACAAAAACAACACGTTAGATTACTTTGTGCAACATAGTCCCTTCTTATCAATTGTCTTTCTACTCTTGCCTTAGGATCAGTTTTAGGACAGACGCCTTGGCCTATTTGGTATCTCTAGACCATCCCGTGCTTACAACAACAACGTCGACTCAACAATGTTAACCTATCAAGTCGTACTTGCCTTTCGGCCAAAATCAGAGACGCAACTAAGTGATAAGGCTCCATTTCTGTGTGACCGTGCTATAAGTCATTGTTGAGGCCGTGCCTCGTAACTCAAAAGAGACTCAATCCTATCGCCACCTCGCGGCCCTTGCCGCCTCGCGGTCCTTTTGCTACTTTGATCACTAACTGACCCAATCAAGACTTGAGGGCTAAGTGTCACTCGACCGACTTTGCCTTGCGGTATTTTCTGACTTAAACTCAAGACAACTCAATTCCAACTTATGCAAACTTATATGCCGACAACTTAAGACTCGACGTCACATCTCGTGCCGAAGCACGTCGACTATGTTGTAGCCATTCTTAGGTCCAAACACTTGTGTTCCAACCATACACACATTCAACTAGACTAAATCCAAAGACACACACGCGGATTGCCGCTCGTGCCGACCCATCTATATGAATTGGTCACTAACACCACAAGCTATCGTGGACTTATAGCCTTGTTATTCGACGACCCTTTCTGTCACGCCCCGCTCCCGTAGGAGCGATCGTCCTCGCTAAGGCGTGATGCCGCACGGGCCTAGGTTGCGCCCGTGCAAGGCTATGTCCAGAAACGGCCGATTCGAGCTAGGCCACAGAGTCGCACAGAGTGTCCCCATTTGCAGCGGAAAGTAAAATGAACACAAATTCAAGCGAATTCAACTCTTTATTGATATTCAAGAAGTTTACAAGCGGCGCTAGGCCGATATTACAAATCGCTCAAGCTCTCTCTCTCTCTGAAACATAAAAGACGTGCCAAGTGTGAAACCCAATTTTTGTGATAAATTAATATTAGTATTATTATCATTATGATTTTTATTATTATAAGTATTAGTATTATTGCTGAGTGTTAAAAAAAATTATTTCGAAAATTAATAAACCTGGATTTTTGGTTGTTGACTCAGACTCGAACCCAGACCCGAGCCCGAACCCAGACCCAATTCTACTTTCTTAATTTCTAATCTGGTTTTGGTTTTTTTTTTTTTTTAAAAAACTACTCTTGGAGCTGGTCCACGAAGGACCAGCACACCCTATTCTTTCTCTCCCTCATACACGTTCAAACCCCTCATCTCTCTCCCTCTACTTCCTCACAACCACACAACCACTTCCCCCACTCCCCTTATTAAACTCACCCCTCTCCCTCCCCTCTACTTCAGAGAACAACCCACCAGAGCTCATCTCTCTCTCATATTCCCTCAACCCATCCCCCTCAAACCCGCGTGCGACCCCTGTGCGGTGCCTCCGCCCCGAAGCTCCGCCCCGACCTCCCCCGGGCTCCTCCGACAGCGCCCTTCCCGTGCTTTCCGGTGTTCCCCGCCGACCCAGGCACCCCGGCGCCGTGCCCTAGCCTACGTGCCCCTCCTCCAGCAACGCCGGCGCGTCCCCGCGCGGTGCCCCACTCCGTGCAGCCGGCTTCCGTCGTCGGTGCACTCCAGCCGCCAGCCCCCGGCTCCCCTGGCCCGCGCCCCTCCGGCCTTCCCGGCAGCGCTGGTTTCCCCGCAACCTTGTGCGCCCCTCCCTGGCGCAGGGATCCCTCGTCCGTGCCCTAATCTCTCGGCGACACCGCGGTCCTGAACTGTTGTTTTCCGTCGTTCTCTCTGCTGTCCGGGTCTCCGCGAGTGCCCGCTGTTTTGGACAGTGTTGCCCAACGCCGTTCTGAGTTTTCACTGCTGTTCGGATCTTTATTCTTTCTTTATTAATCATCTGAGAGCTCTAGCCGAGCAACCCGAGGTATAACCCCTGTTCCGTCCCATTTTCTTTAGTCTGTGATGAGAGTGGTCCCCGATTCCCTCTTGGAAATTCGGTTTTAGCGACGTCGTATTTTTCGGAACCTTCGGAAAGGTTCTGTTGATTGTTTGGTTTTTTCGGAACTTTTCGGGAATTAGATTTTGGTATATTTTAGCTTCCGAATATTTTCGGTATAGTGCTGTGACGTTTTGGTTGAATTCGGACTTCCGAAATTATTTGGGTCGTCCCGAATTAATCTGTGGATTGGTTGTGGATTATCTTTATATATATATTTGGGATTCCCTGCTTTGGGATTTGCAGGAAAATTATCGGCGTATTTTCCAGTTTTTGGGTTGACCAAAAATAGAGGAAATGTTGCCGGATTTTTCCGTAAATTCAAGAATATTTTTAAAATGAATTTAAAATGGATTTCGGAATTTTATTTAATATTTAGATTTTGGGCGACGACCGTATTGGTCAATGGGCCCCGGCTAAGTGCAAACGAAACCGGCTTCGCCCGGACGTTGAGGCATTAGCCTAGTTGAAGATTGGACCATATCTGAGACTCGATAAATAATTATTTTATCTTTATTTTTATCATTTAATTTTATTCATATTTAATTTATTTAAAGTTTAGGACTAACGGCAGTTTTTGTCTTATTTCAATTTATGTAAATAAATTGTAATGGGTATAAGCCCAGCTGGTTGTTGGTTCTGTAACTGTATTTTGGTAGCGTAGGTTTTTGATTGTTGCTGATTTTGCGGGTTTTTGTAGCGTTCGAATAAATCGGATAAAAGTATTTTCGTATAAAAATTAATAAAGGTTTTCTCACCTAAAATTTACAAGTTTTTATATTAATTAACGATCATGTGTTTCTCACTAAATAAGAAATTAATTTTATATTTATAATTATGAAAATACAAAGTTTTAATCAAATTAATCTAGTATCGACGAGTTTTCCAAATACAAAGTATAAAACGATCTTTTCCCTCGTATTAAATTCAATGCACCGATAATCGTAATCATGTTTGTGTTTATTAATAAAGAATTAAAATGGATTAGGACACAATTAAAGATTTCAACTAGCGTAGCTAGATTGGTAATCCTGGAATCTGAGTCAATTTTTCGAATGTAGGAATTCGAGGACGATTCTGAATTTCCATCTCGAAGTCTTCATCCTCTCCAGTCAAGTCCATTTTAAGGCAAGTATAGTTTGTGTTAGTTTTACAGTTATTTTAATAATCGCTTTACTGCAAGTTTAAACCACGATGCAAACACGAAACTCTCCCTGAGAGTACTGACTCCAACTACTGTAACTGATTAGGGACTGGGAGAATAGAGTAATATTTATGACCACATCCAACTGTAACTTAGGCCAGTTTAGCTTAGCCCTCTTACACACGGGGATAAGCCGAATCGTATCAATAGGATACAACTGTACATCCCAAGCCGGTCATATTCATTGTCTATTCAAATCACACTATTTTACTGCTAGAAAACTGTTCATTTCTAAACTGTTTAAAAGTGCATGATTCTATTATTCATTTTAACTGTTTTAAATTAGCATGAATTGTACTTTGCTCCCTCCTGACTGGAGATACATTTTTAGGGGATATTGAGGATGCTGAGCTGTTATACAGCAGTTACTACGATCCTGTTCTGTACCCAGTAGTGCTGCCAGAGTCCCTGTAATGCCTGTGGTTCGTATTACGTATTTTGGAAATACGTGTACGTGTCTTTCTCTTGTATTATTCTTTGTTTAGCTCTCGGCTTGGTTTAACTCTCGGTTTGGGTTGGATTGGTTCGGCCGGCCCAGTACTTGGTTCATTATGGGCCAAGGGTGGAACACCTTAGCCTATGCTTCTCATTCATTTCCACCACAACCCCCCCTCTTTATTATCCCCACCAACCTTCTCTCTCCTCCATAATTCTCATTTAGTTCTCCTTCCCCCACCATTACTCTTCTCCACCAACCAAGAACACCATAGGCAAGTGCAACTTGCTTCCACAAGAGAACTCCTTTTGATGGTTTCATTAGCTTCTCCTCATGATTCTAAACCACATTAGAACTTGCCATTTTCTATTTTGAGGCTTTAATTGTTGTAGATCTAGAGTTTTGCTATTTTCGGATTTTGATGGTTTTGATCTATTAAACTTCCTTGTTTTCAAGTTTTGATGGTTCCATGTTTTAGAGCATCTCATTCTACCCAATTTTGACCTTTGAAAAGTTAGATTCGGACTTATTTTGACCAAGATATGGACAATTGAAGCTTAGATTCAACTTTAGAGTTCTTGCTGTTCTTGCCATTTGGAGAAGACAGTGAACAGTGAGCTAGCTTTTTAGCCTATGCCGCTGAGCTGTACGCTGCACTTTAGCGAGCGTACACTAACTTGTGTACGCTGCTCTTTAGCGAGCGTACGCTAGCCTTCGTACGTTGCTCTTTAGCGAGCGTACGCTAGCCTTCGTACGCTGCTCTTTAGTGAGCGTACGCTCACCTTGATACGCTGCCTGTTGGCAGCGTGTCTTGAGCGTACGCTAGCTTGAGCGTACGCGTGCCTTGGTACGCTAGCTTAAGCGAGCAAGGCGTACGCAGGCCCCTTTCGTACGCTAGCTCGAGCGTACGCAGACCTGAGCGTACGCTAGCCTGAGCATAGCCTGGCTTGAGCGTAGCCTGATTACCCTTGATCTTTTATAGCCCTGTATATTGATATTTTATTAGATATTTAACGTCCATTTTATATCCTTACGCCTTTTTGTCATGAACTTGATAATCATGGATTTGTTTAATATGTTTGGAAATGATACCTGAGCATGACACGATAGTGACCCGTAGTCGTGCACTCCTAACATAATGACCTGACATGACCTGATAGTGGCCGTCGTGGCGCACTCCTGACAAGTATACTTGACACGATAAACCTGATATGTTATATCTTGATAAGCTGTTCCGACGGCTACCCGACATGACATGACCTGTATAAATAACCTGGACACCGTGGGCGATTGTGCTTGTACAAATAATCCAGTCCTGTCTTGCATCATGTCTAGGAGGGGACTCCTGAGTACCACGGTCAGGAGTACCTACTGAAATGGACTAAGGTTTATAACTAGATTAATACAGTAGTCATGAAGAGATCTCCCAGCTACAGGCAATCCCGTTACCTGGGCGCGCTTGGGATCTGTAGCCTGCCGTCGAGTAGGGCACATTTCCAGCACACTGTCATGTGTTGCACCCTTCAAGCTACCTAAGGGTACATGCATTTTCTGGATGGTGTACCCGCCTGAATTCAACCCCTAATCTCGACCTGGGTGACCTGGATGGTCTGCAGGGCTTGTGGCTGTGGAGTAATCTCACTGCATCTTGTTAGTAATTAGGCTTGTGACAACCCTAGTTAGTTAAAGTATCAAGCCGTAGTTCTTGCTTGGCCGTGAAATGATTGGATGGAGTCTAACCAGTCTAGTCTTGTCCTGATCCTGTTCCAGATTATTGAATGACCAGAATGCTTGTATTTATTTTACCGATAAATGGTGAGAAACCAAGCTCCGTTCAGACGAAGGGTTACAACCCCGATCCTTGTTTGGTTTACGGGTTGTAACCTGGCTATCTGAATAGTTCCATGGTTATCTCGTCGTATATCATCCTGATATGTTTTCTTTTATTCCAGTTCTTATTTTTATTTATATTTATATCTTGTGCTGATTGCTGGTTTTGGTTCTTAAGTGAAACCTCCTTTGTGGCACTTGCTCTTTCTGGGGTCTGACCCAGCTGGTTTTGTGTGGCCAGATTTCGGAGCAGCTCCAGAGGATCTACCGACCTTCCTGCCAGATGGTGAACACTAGAAGGAATCCTGGTAACGAGTGGGTTATTTTTGGCTCTGCCACTCTATTGTAAAAATATTCTTTTGAGGCGTTTAGCCGACGAGCACTTGTTTAGCTCGATTGCATTTACTTACTGTCTGCCTACGGGCTGTAACATGATTAACAGATCCTAGGGTTGATCATGTATGACTAAACTCTTGCTAGTCCTGACATTTTATACGACTAGCTTCATGATCAGCTGATATGTAATATTTGGGACGCCTTATTATTGTATATTTAATGATCATACATCTTGTAACTTTTACTTACTTGCTCGTGATTGAGACACTAGGCTTGTTCATGACCTTAAGAGACTGTTGGCTTGTAGATAAACCCTCATGTATCCTAGACAGCTGTGACCGTATAGCGAGGTGGGTTGCACTTCAATATACGTAGCTGGCTATGTCTGCCCCCGCTCTCCAGTATTCTGGTTCTGGGGCGTGACAGTCCCCATTGGAGGACGTTGGGACTGAGGCCGATAAGCCGGCTGATTAGATAGTTTTTCTTTTTCAGCAATGTTGTTTACTTTAAACTCTGTTATTTATTTCAGTACATTTTTCAGTTATATTTCATTTCAAAGTTTAATAAAATTTCATTTCCGAATTTGAGTTGTGACAAATATAGTTGTTGTTGTATGGTTACCTGCTAATGGAACAGCTTACTGCCGCCGTCTCAACAACGGTGCAGGCTGGGCATGATCCGGTTCGACCCAATTATTTGGGATCGGGTCATGACACCAAGTGGCTTACAACATGGAATGATTCATGGCGATGTTCCGATACATTATGTCCTGTATATGGTGCTCCAGCTCCTTACAACGCTCCAAGGCTCCAGAGATAGCTCCGCGCCTTAGCACGTTCGAGGGAAGCTCCGCACCCGACGACGTCTCCTGCATCCTGCAAGCAGACTGTGGGGTTATCAGTACATTGTTATGCACTGGTGGGGAGGCTAGCTCGCCCACAATGCTATCATTACCAAACACGTTCGATTTACTTTCGTGTACCGTCTATCATTCATTGTCTTTCTAATCTTGCCTAGGATCAGTTTCATGGCATATTTCATAGCCTATCTCGTGTTGCCAAATTCAAGTGTCGCATGGAAATACATGTACGAGTTACCCATACTTACCGTCCGGCCTTCCCTGTCCAAAGTAAACCAAGTTAGTCAACAATTCATAGGAAATAACTTAACGTGATTCATGTGAACTTTCAATGTCAAGGGCGTGTCCCTGCCTCGGGTCCTAGCACATCGTAGGCGTATTTTCTAACTCCTTTGCCGAAGTACTCTCGATTATCTGGTGTGTTATGTTTGAGCCTGTTCAGAAGGCACTTCATTTAGTTAACTTAGACTACTTTGATTTCAATGCAAGGACTTGTACGTGGATTGCCACCAGCAAAGCCCACTTAATCTATATGCATCGGTCGCTGGCATCACAAGCCAATTTGGACATGTCTTCCCCTTGGTAATTTCTCACCTATCATGGCGTGCGGCTTGGTACACCCTGATAGTCTTTTGAAATACCCGGCCTTACGTCCCCTAGTGGCCAAGCCCGCACTCAGGCCTGTACGTAAGCCAAATTTTGATTTCCGTCCGGACCGGCACGTCCTTCACACTTTGACCGTGCCGCTGGAAATCCCTTATATCTCCCACCTCCCGTATACTAGTGGATTGTCCACGTCCATTTCGTTTTCTTTTTGTTTGTCATTTTAACTTAACGGATGTCTCGGAGCCGTAGGCTAACCCTTAGCCATATTGCGTTATCGACCAGGTTGGCGTCCGTGCAGCGCGGGTAGCGAGTCCCGTTGCACGTGCCCGTCACACATGTCGCTAACCATTCCTTTCTTTCTTATCTTTTTTTCTTTTCTTTCTTTTCTTTCTTTTACTTGTCCGTTTGTTCATTGATTCATTTCACTCACATATTCATTCATTCATTCATCGATTCATTCATTCACTTATTCATTCATCCATTCATTTATACATTTTGCAACTTCCTGTGCGGGAGTCGCCTTGGCAACCCATCGGTCCCGTGGCCTTTCAATGTTGCTATACTCTACTCGGAACGACTATGTCGATAGTCTTCCCGTTTTATTGTTGTAAACCATTCATTGTTTCATTGTTGAACGCATAGGGAACTTGAACGTAAGCTTGTGCCTTAGCACGAGCGTGGAGTGCGGTGCGAGAGTTCTCACATTTTCCATGTTCCTTTCCATATTCTATACAAGCATACAAGATGGGATTATTCTCTTAGCTAGGTGCGTTGAGTCATTTATTAACATGCGCGGTGTTATCGCCTAGCGATTCTAGCAATAGTGTCCGTATTGTTATGTGTCTAGGCTAAGCAAAGACGGGTTCATCGGAGCCACCCACCTTAGCGATGTTCGCATCGGCCGAGCGATACTCCGAGCGCGCCTTTGAAAGTCTAAGTCTGGATTCCTCTTGACGGGCCAATGTAAGCCTTGCATCGATTCTTCATCAGGTCGATGCCAACTCTTCGGGTCGACGGCTCGTTCGAGTCGTTGTACTTGCCGTTTGAATCGGCGTTCCGCTAGGGCGGAGCGGGTCATTACATAATACACCACTCAAAACAAGTCTCTTTCTCGAGACTTTCTGAGTGCAGGTCATCCTACCATTCCTTAACTCGTGTCGTCGTGTTTCTTAGACAATTCTATCGAACGGCTCTATCGTTCGATGGCATCGAACCATGCTCGGTTATCCTTCCAAGTTTTATGTCGCATGTATTTGGTGAAGTTATGACTTTTTCACTCATGTTAGAGTTGATGGTACTTATTCAATTCAAGTGTTTCTTCGTCTTGGTTGCTATTTTGTCGTGTCATGGGACTGAATTGGTCGTACGAGGCACGTTGTAATTCGTCAAATGTGCGGGTCGTGGGCTGAGGCAAACTTACTTTTATTTACCTCGGTCATCGAGATGACCCGATTCGCTTCTCAAGCGTTCTTGTCCACGAAATCAGTATGATTTCTTCTTAGCGGGGTCGACCAAGTCTAAGTAATTTTCGTCCAATTCAGGACCAAGTATTGTGCTATCATCGAGTATATCTTCCTATCAATGGTCCAATTCGTTATACCAACTTTTACTTGCACGATATAGATTCCATACCATTCACTTGTTTAGGGCTAATCCCGTCGTCGTTCACGCATACTCTGCCTACACGTTTCCTCGATTCCGGGCCACGCTTGCACTAATATCATTCCTTTCTTTTAACACGATTCCAAGTTCTCGACACTCTTCCATTCCTCAAGTCATGCTTGAACTCAACGTATCACTTGGCTGGATCGTGCACGCATTTCAGGTGTCCCTAAAATACATGCATTCAGCCAAGCCGCATGATAGAGAATTTGTCATTCTCACTCGAATCGCATCGTGCACATACTCAGGCGTCCCTGAAATATATGCATGTCAGCCGAATCTCGTGAGCAGGGTTCCCTATTCTTGCATCATTCAATCTATCCATGTCAATCCTCAAGATCAATCTTTTGATTGCAAACACTTGAAACAGGGCGTCTCGCCTAACCGTTAGGACATTTCTCAAGGCTAAGTCAATGTCAGGATTGGAATCATAGTTCCCCAACAATAATGCCAATACTGACCCCAATCCTAGGGTCAAACCAAAGTCGGTAGTACAGGATTTTCTATCCAAGCTCGCGTCACTCAGATTTCTAAACATCGAGCACGATCACCTATTCGCATCAATACATTCGTTGCGCGTATTCGAATCCATTCAACTCACCAATTCTAACCAATTCAAGTATTCGATCACGAGGTCATCTAGCTCGACAATACGATGCGCCCCAATCTCACGCGAGTCCAATTATCCACGGCGGTTCATGAATCACCATGCAACGCTCCCGCAGAATAATCATTCTCATCGGGGCGTAACTCTTGCTTGAGTCTAGACTTATTCATTCTCGATACACGGATTAGACCTACTCAATCCTCAAGTTCAATCATCAAGCATACTGATTCATTCTCGAGTCACCTTCGCGTCAAACCACAAGTCGAAGCATACAAATTGTCACGCCATGCAAGTGCCGATCACTCCCGCTGTATGAATCACCATACCAGCGCTCGCGCGGAGTGATTGCCCTAATCGGCGCGACGCATGTGAGAGGCTGGGGTTGCGCTCGCATAAGACAAGAATGTCAAAGTTGTGGCTATCGGCGAAGCAAATCCAAGCACTTCATTTTCCTCCAAGTCAATATCTCAGTTCGTTAGTCCGTTTGTCCTTCGTTCAACCAGAAAATCCTCGAGCCAAGTCTATCTTTTCTTCGACACATTTCAACATCCCGAGTATAGCATCCAACGAAACAATGACATTTGCACGATCGTCATTCGCCGAGTCAGAGTACCCCCGAGTTATCGCATATCGATCTTTGATACGCCTCAAAACCATCAACGATATGCGTAACCTGACGATCTTCCTTTGCAACTAATTTCGAGTCGTACGTTGATGCTTGTTGTCCGAGTTGGATATTCCAATTTTTCGCGATATTCAAGATCAAGTTCGATCGCTATTCCTCAAGCTCGTTTCAAGATCGTTGTTCAAAACTCAAGTCACATTTCATTTGAATCAATCCGATATCGTACGCGCGATCCTCTAAGTTTTCTCGATCAAGACCATTCATTTTCATTCATCGTTCTGAATCATTTTCTAACTCGCGTTGCTCATTCACAAGTTGTCCGAACGACATCTCGTTCCGGACACACGAAGTCACGATCAACTAAGCGTGACGCGTTCTAAGGCTTTGCGCGATACCATCGCTTGCCGACATACTCGTTCTATCCGTAAATCATTTAGTCTTGCTCGAACAATTTCTATAACGTCCATACACCACTCAGGGTTCGAGCCACTCGACTAATCGTCGACACCCATTCTTATTCTTCTTCGGACCTATCACATACACCACTCGGGTTCAAGTCATTCTACAAATCCTCAAAAGATCATTCGATTCCCAATCGATGTGTTCAATCGCACGTTCGTCCATTCCTCAAAGTCTAAGAATCATTCTTGCGTTCGTTTTGTCGTTGGCCAAATAGCGTCTCTATCAACATACGTTCTAAGTCTCACTTATTCTCGTCCGAGCGATAGTCGGTCTCGCTCGCAAACTCGTTCGCACCAGAAGGTCTAGGTGCGCGATACTCCGCACAACTTAGCCAAAAGGCTGTGTACATAACCATCCCGTTCGAACTATACTTCGGTCTCGCGTACACGTTCGCTACTTTCAGCGTAAGGTTATTCAAGTACTCACTGCGTTTGCTAACTTTTTAGCATGCGTTCCTTCCAACTCGAGTCTGTCGCGGCTTGGCATAAAGGCCTTCGCCTATCGATCCCATTCAACCGAGTACTCGTACGAGCTTTTGAAAATATTAGACTTATTGTATGGAACATCCCAAGGCACAACGAGAGAGAGCGTATACTTCTTTTGTTTCAACGAGCTTTCAAAACTGAGAAAATCGAAATGAAGTCCAATGACGTAAAGCCGTGCTCTGATACCAATCTGTCATGTCCCGCTCCCATAGGAGCGATCGTCCTCGCTAAGGCGTGATGCCACACGGGCCTAGGTTGCGCCCGTGCAAGGCTATGTCCAGAAATGGCCGATTCGAGCTAGGCCACAGAGTCGCACAGAGTGTCCCCATTTGCAGCGGAAAGTAAAATGAACACAAATTCAAGCGAATTCAACTCTTTATTGATATTGAAGAAGTTTACAAACGGCGCTAGGCCGATATTACAAATCGCTCAAGCTCTCTCTCTGAAACATAAAAGACGTGCCAAGTGGCTTACAACATGGCATGATTCATGGCGATGTTCCGATACATTATGTCCTGTATATGGTGCTCCAGCTCCTTGCAATGCTCCAAGGCTCCAGAGATAGCTCCGCGCCTTAGCACGTTCGAGGGAAGCTCCGCACCCGACGACGTCTCCTGCATCCTGCAAGCAGACTGTGGGGTTATCAGTACATTGTTATGCACTGGTGGGGAGGCTAGCTCGCCCACAATGCTATCATTACCAAACACGTTCTATTTACTTTCGTGCACCGTCTATCATTCATTGTCTTTCTAATCTTGCCTTAGGATCAGTTTCATGGCATATTTCATAGCCTATCTCGTGTTGCCAAATTCAAGTGTCACATGGAAATACATGCACGACTTACCCATACTTACCGTCCGGCCTTCCCTGTCCAAAGTAAACCAAGTTAGTCAACAATTCATAAGACATAACTTAATGTGATTCATGTGAACTTTCAATGTCAAGGGCGTGTCCCTGCCTCGGGTCCTAGCACGTCGTAGGCATATTTTCTAACTCCTTTGTCGAAGTATTCTCGATTATCTGGTGTGTTATGTTTGAGCCTGTTCAGAAGGTACTTCATTTAGTTAACTTAGACTACTTGGATTTCAATGCAAGGACTTGCACGTGGATTGCCACCAGCAAAGTCTGCTTAATCTATATGCATCGGTCGCTGGCATCACAAGCCAATTTGGACATGTCTTCCCCTTGGTAATTTCTCACCTATCATGGCGTGCGGATTGGTACACCCTGATAGTCTTTTGAAATACCTGGCCTTATGTCCCCTGGTGGCCAAGCCCGTACTCAGGCCTGTACGTAAGCCAAATTTTGATTTCCGTCCGGACCGGCACGTCCTTCACACTTTGACCGTGCCGCTGGAAATCCCTTATATCTCCCACCTCCCGTATACTAGTGGATTGTCCACGACCATTTCGTTTTCTTTTTGTTTGTCATTTTAACTTAACGGCTGTCTCCGAGCCGTAGGCTAACCCTTAGCCATATTGCGTTATCGACCAGGTTGGCGTCCGTGCAGCGCGGGTAGCGAGCCCCATTGCACGTGCCCGTCACACCTGTCGCTAACCATTCCTTTCTTTCTTATCTTTTTTTCATTTCTTTCTTTTCTTTCTTTCACTTGTCCGTTTGTTCATTGATTCATTTCATTCACATATTCATTCATTCATTCATCGATTCATTCATTCACTTATTCATTCATTCATTCATTTATACATTTTGCAACTCCCTGTGCGGGAGTCGCCTTGGCGACCCATCGGTCCCGTAGCCTTTCAATGTTACTATACTCTACTCGGAACGACTATGTCGATAGTCTTTCCGTTTCATTGTTGTAAACCATTCATTGTTTCATTGTTGAACGCATAGGAAACTTGAACGTAAGCTTGTGCCTTAGCACGAGCGTGGAGTGCGGTGCGAGAGTTCTCAATTTTCCATGTTCCTTTCCATATTCTATACAAGCATACAAGATGGGATTATTCCCTTAGCTAGGTGCGTTGAGTCATTTATTAACATGTACGGTGTTATCGCCTAGCGATTCTAGCAATAGTGTCCGTATTGTTATGTGTCTAGGCTAAGCAAAGACGGGTTCATCGGAGCCACCCACCTTAGCGATGTTCGCATCGGCCGAGCGATACTCCGAGCGCGCCTTTGAAAGTCTAAGTCTGGATTCCTCTTGACGGGCCAATATAAGCCTTGCATCGATTCTTCATCAGGTCGATGTCAACTCTTCGGGTCGACGGCTCGTTCGAGTCGTTGCACTTGCCGTTTGAATCGGCATTTCGCTAGGGCGGAGCGGGTCATTACACTTTCAACGCAAGTAGCTAGCCCCGAGGAAAGTTCCCGAATAACCCGAGCGATTCGTCCAGCTACGGCTATACCGTATTTCTCTCCGGAACGACACGGTCCCTCGGCGCCCAGGGTTGCCGCTCGTGGAAGCTCTTCCTTATCGACAAGTTATCCAATGACCATGCAAGACTCGACACAAACTGACATCTCACACAGTCATTCCTCTTCCAATGTTACCATCTCTTTCAAACCAATATCAAGACTTCTATCATTTTAGGCCCCTCGACGACCCACGGTCACGAGCATTCTTTCCATGTTACCATATCATTTCATTCAACTCAATGCCTGTTCGATAGTCCTTTCTCCAAAAACTCATTAAATCAACCGTGGTTCATGCCTTAAACACTAAGTCCGTGCATCGTGCCTCAAACTGACTTCCGATCTACGCGACGCTATCGCCCAAGTCATACTTTATATGACGGACCTTGAGACCGTAAGACTATGTGGTTATACCCAACTGTAGAACTCGTAGGAACGTGCTTGCTACCACTCCGATAGCCTAACATAACTTGCCTGACTTAAACGCACAACGACTCGACGAGCAAAGGCTGCGTCAAGCCTTGCATTGCGGAAACGTGCCGCGCATGCGTTCGACTTCTGAATGACCAAGTCATTTGGGTGCCTAGACTTACGCCCGCAGCCATGCGACGCAACTTAACTCATGGGACAAGCCAAGGCTATGCCAAGCCTTGGACGATAAGACCGTGCATGTTTTATGAAGCATTTATGCGGGCGACGCCTATAACTTAGGCTACGTTCATAACTTCGCCTACTCAACCAGCATTCATTCTTCCAAGCCACGGGACGAAGGATCGAGTGTCATTTTTAAAGCACGCCGTGCACCAACTCTAAGCCGACCGTTGGACCTTTCCATCTTCTAACTCAATTCGACCCGTCGGGATTATTTCCTTTAGCTATGTGGATTCGTCTCTTTTATTATCAAGCCTACTTGTGCGAGTTGAAAACATGCGATTTATTATGTGAAGGTAAAGTGTCACGCCCCAGAACCAGAATACTGGAGAGCGGGGGAATGACTCAGCCAGCTACGTATTACGGGTAGATGAATACCGTATAATACGATCAATGCTGTCTAACCAGACGAGGGGGTACATACTACATAAAAGTCTTACTATGGTCATTACACATCTATTGTCTCATTCATTCAAATAAGAAACAGAAATAGAGAACATGTAAGATAAAGCAGTAAGGCGTCCCAAACGCTCTGTCAAAATGTTCTTGATATCTGGCTTTACAAAACATAGCCAGATTGATATAGCAAACGTATACACAATTGTTATCAGCTGCAGTCTGACTTTAATTACAATTATGTAAAAGTTAGTACAAGATAATCCGACTAACATGTCGGTGCCAAACGGCTAAGTATAAAGTAGATAACAAAACGAGCGGGGAAGTAAGAAACCCACTCGAGTCCTCCTGCGATCATCCCTCTAGTGTTGACCATCCTGGAGGTAGAAGTAAGCTGGATCCTCGGGGACCGGCTCTAAATCTGGCCATGCAAAACCAGAGAGGTTAGACCTCTAATAGCAAGTACCACAAGGAAGCACGACATGAGAACTAAAACCAGTAATGTAAGAGAATAATACTAATAAATCTCTGCTCGCTACTAGGATTCACATCACATCACGACACTTCGAACCAACCTTCCAACCAAACAAGGACAGAAGTTGGCCCGTCATGTCCTGACATTCTGATCATCCTAGTTAGGTAATAGAGTAGGTACAGTACACAAACAAATCATCTTGAACGGCCAATCAACTACTACGGCTTGCTATTGTGAGTCCCAAGTTATCCTGAAATTATGCAATTAGGGGTTCCTCAGTTCTTACTATGTGCAAGCAAGGCTAGTCTATCCAGTGAATCATGTGCGCCATGCATGAATTAGACGAGTCCTAGCAGGACGCCCGTCAATATACAATATACAATAATAATAAAAGCAGATACTGTTCCCTGCCCGTGTGGCAGTTTTACAGTATCTGTGGGAACCAGCCGGCCCGTCGGGTATTACTTGTCCCAAGGGGGCTGCCATGTAAGAACTCTGGAATCCATTCTCTCCATGCCATCATTATTTTATTTAACTTAATAGTCCCTACGTTGAGTGAAATCCCATGCCGTGGATCATGGTCATTCAAATGAGTACTTTCGTACGGGGTACGATATGCACAACTCTACAACGATACCAGTGCGGTTAGGTTGCAGGTCTTACATAGCGTAATGCAACAATCAAATCTAACCACGGTAATCATGCCTTGACCATAAAGTACACATGCTTCTTTTGTAGAAAATAAATAAGTAAATAAATAAATAAATAGATTGAAGCCTGCATGTGCATGTAAGTCAATATTCGGGATCAGCCAGTCGATTACAATAGTCCATAACATGAACGTGTCTCATTCATTTAATTCAATAAGACGACTAGCCAGTCTCTTAGTTCCGACTAGGAACGCATGATTAATTTAGTCAAGATAACCATTATTATCAATGGTGACAAGGCATGAAAGTCAATTAGCATTAAACGGGGGTCGAGTCTATAACTCTCATGGTCAAGTCCCAGTCATACTGGGCATCCCAAAAATCAATCGGGACACAAGACACATTCCACATAACAATTGATATTAACAATATTATCATATCATGATTTTATCGAGTTTATGCCAAAAAGGCGTAAGGATATAAAATGGACGTTAAATATCTAATAAAATATCAATATACAGGGCTATAGAAGATCAGGGTAAGTAAGGTCAGCGTACGCTCAAGTCAGGCTACGCTCAAGTCAGCGTACGCTCAGGTCAAGGAGGCAGCGTATGGGCTCCATACGACTCCTCACCATCCAAGTGAGCGTATGCAAGTCATACGCTCCCAAAAGGTAGCGTATGAACTCCATACGACTCCTGACCATTCAAGTCAGCGTATGCAAGTCATACGCTCCCAAAAGGTAGCGTATGAACTCCATACGACTCCTGACCATTCAAGTCAGCGTATGCAAGTCATGCGCTCCAAAAAGGTAGCGTATGGACTCCATACGACTCCTGACCATTCAAGTCAGCGTATGCAAGTCATACGCTCCCAAAAGGTAGCGTATGAACTCCATACGACATACGCTTCCAAAAGGTAGCGTATGCAAGACACACGCTTCCTAAAAAGGTAACGTATGGACTCCATACTGCACTGCGCTAAAGAGCGCGCATAGCTCAATGACACAAGCTAAAAAGCTAGTGTACACTGCTCACTGTCTTCTCCAAACAGCAAGAACTCCATGGTTGCACCCCAAAGCTTCAAAGGTCCATAACTTGGTCAAAACAAGTCCAAATCCAACTTTCCAAAGGTCAAAATTGGGTAGAATAAAACTCTCTGCAACATAGAACCATCAAAACTTGAAAACAAAGAAGTTTGATAGATCAAAACCACCAAACTCCGAAAATAACTCATTTCTAGATCTACAAAAATTAAGACTTCGAAATGAAAAAATGCCAAGTTCTAAACTCTCTTAGGATCACGAGAGGAAGATAAATGAACCATAAAAACATGGGTTCTCATGTGGAGCAAGTTGTACTTACCTACGGTTTGGTAGGTGGAGAGAGTAATGAAGAAGAAGAAGAGGAGTAATGGTGAGAATGTGAGTTTATGAGGAGAGAGAAAGAGATGTAAGCTTTAAATAGAAAAGGGGGTGGTAGGTGGGAGTTGGGCCGGGTCCAATGGGTCCAATGGGTCGGGTTGTAGGGGATCCAACCAAAGCCAACCCGAATCCAAATAAGCAAGACTAAGGCAGGGAATAAAAGCAGGAAATAAAGTGCAGAAATAAAATACAGGTAATAAAATTGCAGAAATATAATTGCAGGAAATAAATTAACATAAAAATTTAAAGAGCAGATTAATTGATTAACATGAAATTAAAGGAATTTAAATACAGGATAATACATGATAAATATTAAATAAATAATCATGAGTTGTACATGTATAAAAATATGTATTCTGGGAACGGGGAGTGACATCTCTATCCTCCTTAGAAAAATTCCGTCCTCGGAATTTCAAACCCTAAGCAGGATAGAAATATCGGGGCTAAACTAATCTAAGTACAAGAAATTTAATCAAGCAATCATTTTACAATGTCCATAGCAAGTAACATATATGTAAATCCATCAATTTACGATATCAAGCAATTCTACCCATAAGGTGATAAGCATGAGGAATCAAGACAATCAGGTACACAGAAAAAAATATACCTTGTGAGTCAAACAGATGTGGATACCGTGATCGGATATCATTCTCACGTTCCCACGTTGACTCTCCCAAAGAGTGATGACCCCAAGCAACCCGGACAAGGTTAATTGTTCGGTTCTTGAGTATCTTCTCTCTTCGGTCCAAGATAGACACAGGCTGTTCTTCGTAAGACAGGTTGGTACCAACAACCAGTTCTGAATGATCGAGAATATGGCTGGGGTCCGATACATACCTTCGTAATTGAGATACATGAAACACGTCATGCACCTCTCGTAACGAAGGTGGAAGGGATAAACGATAAGAAACATCGCCGACCCTATCAAGAATAGCAAATGGGCCTACGTATCGCGGACTCAACTTCCTGCGAACGCCAAATCTAATGATCCCACGGGTAGGTGAGATCCGCAAGAACACGTGGTCCCCAACAGAAAACTCTAGCGGCCTACGATGCTGGTCTGCCCAATGACGATGCCGATCCTGCGCAATACGAAGTCACTCTCTAATTCCTCTAATCATTTCAACTGTCTGAATAATCATTTCCGGGCCTAGCATCTTCCTTTCCCCGATATCATCCCATGCTAGCGGCGATCTACACTTCTTACCATATAGTGCCTCAAATGGCGTCATCTGGATACTAGCATGATAACTGTTGTTGTATGAGAACTCAATTAAGTGCAGGTGGCTTTCCCAAGATCCTCCAAAATCTAGAGTGCAAGCTCGCAACATATCTTCCAAAGTCTGAATTGTTCTTTCTGATTGCCCATCCGTCTGTGGATGGTAAGCCGTGCTAAATTTTAACTTGGTACCCAGACTATGATGCAAGCTCTTCCAAAAATGTGATGTGAAACGGGTATCTCTGTCTGACACAATACTGACAGGGACTCCATGCTGCCTGACTATCTGTTGCATGTACAACTCTGCCAACTTTTCTGTAGATTGCCCTACTCTGAAAGGAAGAAAGTGTGCTACCTTTGTAAGCCGATCTACTATCACCCAAATAGCATCTTTACCACTTGGTGATCTCGGTAAACCGGTCACAAAGTCCATTGTAATATGCTCCCATTTCCATTCCGGGATGGGAAGCGGTTGCAATAATCCAGCTGGCCTCTGCTGTTCTGCCTTCACTTGCTGACATACCAAGCAACGGGAAACAAATCTAGCTATCTCCCTCTTCATTCCGTTCCACCAGAAGTGCTGCTTGATATCTTGGTACATCTTGGTCCCTCCAGGATATACAGAATACTGATAACTGTGAGCTTCTGCCATAACTTCCTGTCTGATATCTCCACTAGGCACACATAGACGTGATCCAAACCTAAGTGTACCATCTTCATGAATTTTCAACTCCTTTCTGTGCCCTGACTCACATTCTGTCCTAAGCTTCTGAATCCTTGGGTCTTGTGCCTGAGCTGCCTTGATCCTATCTACCAAGTCAGATTGGACTTGTAGACTTGCCAGAACTCCTACATCGCTAGGAAGTATAACTTCGATGTCCATCTCCTGAAGGTCTTCTAAGATATGCTTTTGCGTTGTCAACATAAATGTGCCGCCTCTTCTGCTAAGAGCGTCTGCTACCACATTAGCCTTGCCTGGATGATACTGAAGCTCCACATCATAATCCTTGATCAACTCCAACCATCTTCTCTGCCTCATGTTCAGCTCCTTCTGAGTAAAGATGTACTTTAGACTTTTATGATCTGTGTACATCTCCACTCGGTCACCATATAAGTAATGCCTCCAAAGCTTCAAAGCAAACACTACTGCTGCTAACTCCAAATCATGAGTTGGGTAATTCTTCTCGTGGTCTCGAAGCTGCCTAGATGCATATGCTATCACCTTCCCGTGCTGCATGAGGACACATCCAAGTCCTTTACCTGACGCATCACAATATACAGTAAAACCTCTGGGTCCAACTGGCAATGTAAGAATAGGCACTGATATCAACTTCTGCTTCAAATTCTCAAACGATGATTGGCATTCTGCCGACCAGACGAATGGTACATCCTTTCGTGTCAAGCGGGTCATGGGTGCTGAGAGTCTTACAAAATCTGACACAAATCTTCTGTAATATCCTGCCAATCCCAAGAAACTTCGTACATCAGCTACGGTCTTGGGTACTGGCCAACTCTCTACTGCTTCTACCTTATTGGGATCCACTGCTACTCCAGCTCCTGATACGATATGACCCAAAAATGAAATGTGGTCCATCCAGAACTCACACTTGCTGAGCTTGGCATACAACTGGTTCTCTCTCAGAACCTGCAACACTTTCCTGAGGTGGTCTTCATGCTCCTCTTCACTAGCAGAGTACACAAGAATGTCGTCGAAAAATACTACGACAAATTGATCTAAATACGGCATAAAGATGCGGTTCATCAAATCCATGAATATTACTGGAGCATTGGTCAAACCAAACGACATTACCAAGAATTCATAATGCCAATACTTTGACCTGAATGTTGTCTTGGGAATGTCTTCCTTCCGAACCCTCACTTGGTGATACCCTGAACGAAGATCTATCTTGGAGAAAACTCTAGCCTTGCTCAACTGATCAAATAAGTCGTCGATCCTGGGTAATGGGTACTTGTTCTTTACTGTTGCCGCGTTAAGCTTCCTGTAGTCGATACACAATCTGGATGTCCCATCCTTCTTTCCCACAAGTACCACTGGTGCTTCCCATGGTGACACGCTAGCTTGGATGAACTTCTTCTCCTTCAATTCCTCTATATGCTGATATACCTTGGCCTGCTCCGAATCCGCCATTCTGTAAACCCGATCTGATATCGGTTTAGTTCTAGGTGCCAATTCTATACTGAACTCAATATCTCTAACCGGTGGTAGACCTGGAAGTTCTTCGGGAAACACGTCTAGAAATTCTTCAACTACCTTCGGAACTTGAACTTCTTCCATTGCCATTACTACTCCCTGCTCTTGTTGAGTTGCCTCTGATCTGACTAAGGTGAATCTCTTCATGCCTGGAATATCAAAAGATACACTCCCACTACGACAATCTATTATCGCATGACTGTCTTTCAGCCAGTCCATGCCTAAGATAACGTCAAAATTTCCAACAGAAAATTCTATCAACTGGGCGGGGAAGGAACGCCCGCAAACTACAACACTACACGCTAGAATAACTCTACTAACTCCTAAGAGCCCATTGCCAGTGAGTATATTCAACCTCCCTGGCAATGCCTCGAACTCCATTCCTAGCCGTGTCGCAAATCGTGCAGATATAAATGAGTGCGATGCTCCCGAATCAAATAATGCTACTGCGGGATATGAGGCGACGAGAATGTTACCTGCCACAACATCTCCCGATGCTAATGCCACATCCAAGGACAGTGTGAATGCCTGCCCTCGACCTCCTTGCTGATTCCCATGTTGCGGCCTAGCCTGGTGCTGCTGCTGGCCCCTTCCCTGATGATGCTGGGGTGGTCTATGCTGGTGTTGCTGCATCGGCGGTCCCTGCTGCCGAAACATCTGAGCCTGTGGTATTAACGGACGCTGGGCCAATGGCCTTACTGCCACTGCTGGTCCTCGATACTGGCCTGCCCCTGGTGCTGGCAGAGCAGGAAACTGCTGCACTGGTCCTCCTGACCTCGAATTCATGGGACATGTGGTAACCCGATGATCTGGATTTCCACATATCAAACATAGTCCATTCAATGTCCGACACACATCTCTAGTGTGTCCCATCTTCCCACAATAAGTGCAGCCCGCTGGAGGTTGCTGGTTCTTCCTCTGTTGCAGTTGCTGCTGCCTGGGTGGTGGAGCTGGCCCTCGCATCGCCACATCGTGGATACGAATGCCAGGGGATGGTGCTATTGTTCGGGGCGCTGCTCCCCCTCCTCCTTCAATCTGACTGTGGGATCTCTTCTGACCCCCAGTCCTTGCCGCAAGCCTCTGAATGGTGATCTCATGCCTTCGGGTTGCCGTCAATATCTCATCAAAAGTCTGGTAATTGTGCCCCTCTATCAATTGTAAGAGCTCAAGATGAAACCCTTGCTGGAACCTCATCGCCCTCTGGCGCTCCGTCGCCACCATCTCTGGGACAAACCTACTCAATCTGCAGAACTCCGCTGCATAAGCATCTACGGTCTTGCCAGCCTGTCTGAGGTTGATAAACTTCTGTTGTAGCTCAAATTGCGCCACAACTCCATAATACTTCGTCTTGAACCTTGCAGTAAAATCGTCCCATGCAATAGGACGTCTGATGCCTACTTCCTCTGCTTCCCACCAATCACGTGCAAGATCCTGAAGTAACAACTTAACTAGATCTACACGCTCTTCTGCCGACACCTTAGCGGCTGTCAGAATAGTCTCAATGTCCTTAAGCCATGCATCTGCTGAGATGGCATCCTCCGTGCCCTCGAAACGACGGGGGTTGTACTTGCAAAATCGGGCTGACGCTCCTGAATCTGGCCTCGCCCCTCTTTCCAATGCCGTCTGTAATCCTTGGTTGAGTAGTACATTTTGCTCTTGCAACTGAGCGTGCATGCGCTGCTGGGCTAACATCTGGTGTTGCTGAGTAGCCATCATCCCTCTCATGATCTCCAGAAGGGCTGGTGTGTCCATCTCCGTAGGGGTAGGTGGAACTGTTGGTGGTGGTGGAACATCGGGATACTGCGATCCAGCTGCTGCTTCCACTATCACTTCTTCTTGAATAGCCTCATGAAGTGGTTCAGACCCTTGTTGCTGACCAACCTGGTCAGGTTGTCCATGCTGCTGTCCATGTTGTTGTTGTCCAGCTCTGACATGTGCGGACGGAGTGCCCCTAAGAAAAGGGATAAGAGAACAATCAAACGACCGGACATGAAGGATCAATGAAGTCAAAGGATACTGGAATGTCAAGCTAGAGTTGAGAATCAACAAATCATGAGATCAAGGGGGAACATGTATGATTGAGACATCCTATAAATCAAAATACCCCACAAGTCTGAAATCAGACCTGCATGGGCCACCACTAAAACCTTGTCACGCCCCAGAACCAGAATACTGGAGAGCGGAGGAATGACTCAGCCAGCTACGTATTACGGGTAGATGAATACC
>JANAVB010009398.1:10177326-10299826 GCA_029216955.1 Iris pallida | reverse complement strand
AAAGTTTTTGGACTAAATATTATTTAAATTATCTATGAAGACATGTTTGAATATTTTCTTAACTAAATTGTAATAATTTAGTGATTTTAAATTCAGTCCAAATTTGATCACAATATTCATATTTAATGTTACTTAGTAATTCCTCAAATGTTGGGTAAATAAAGCTTCTAATTTAATGTTTATTTATATCATTCAAATGATTTAGTAAGATAATGCTTCTACAATAAATATTTAAAAATAATGCGAATATCTACATGTTGTAAAATAATGCTTGTACAGTAATTTTTTTTTACATTTATTTATGATTGTTAAATGGTAATTTTCAGCTAAAGATTATAGATAAGTTATCTGATGTTTACAATGTATATTAGTGATTAAAATATGCTGCACTATTAGAAGTAATTAAAATAACTTAAAAGACACCAGAAATTAGATGGAACTATTACCTCCTTTATCGTTTGTAAGTTTCGGTCTCTTGTTAAGTGTTGTACTCCTTGTCAGCTTCCTCATTCTCAATTTTTTTTCTTTGTAATAGTTCCTTCCTTGTTATATTTTTGCTGGGATTTGGAAGTGACAAAATTGAAACCCCATTCTTATATTGTAAGCTCAATATATAGGCATTCAATTAATGATTATTTTGTATTGGGAGGAGGAAAGATAGGAATGCCAACATTTTTTGCTGTTATCCACACATCATTAGAGCTGTATGAATTTATCCATACATCGTTTTTGTATAATTAGGCCAATATGTAGGTTGTCAATTCATGATTATTTTGTATTGGGAAGACAAAAGTAACCTTTTCCCAACAGATTGTTGCTAAGCATTTTCTTTTAAAGGATCTAATGCTGTATGGACAACTTAATTTTAGATTTTCAAAAAACAGCTTTAATGGCATCATATTTAATATAAATATTCTACAGAACCGATTTCCAATGTATACATGTTTTAAATAAAGCACTTTTTTTTGAATGTTCTAATGATGTATGGACAACTCTTATTTTAGATTTCCAAAAACAGTTGTAATGACATAATATTTAATATAAACAGTCTACAATTCCGATTTCCGATCTATAATGTTTTAAAATTGAGGATTTTTTTTTTTTGGAGACACTAAAATTAGAAGAGGGAATTCCAGTATTTTGTATGATATTTGTTTCTTACCTTTTTTTGCATAAACATTTAGTTTCGAAATTAACTTTTTTAATTTGATTAAGGATATTTACTTTTATAAGACATTTTAAATTATATGCCATATTACTTTAACTTGTATTCTTTAGTTGCGTGGCATCATATGTAAATATGGTTGTCTTACTTTTATATATTTTTCGGGCTTACATAAAGAAAATTTCGGCTATAATTATTTTTATGGTTCTACATTTAAGAAAAATGTTGTACATTGGCACATTAACTGCGGACACAAACTTTGTAATATTATTATTAATATTTGTACACTTTAAGTAAGTTTAATGTCAATATTTGTTTTAAATGTAATATTCTGATCTGGTAGTTTGTGAGAAATAAATTATCTTAGTTCAGCTTATTGATAATAACATAAGTTCAATTAACATTAATGTACGGCAGCGGCTGAATTTAAAAGCACTAAGGATCAAACTAAGATAATATTATGAACTTGAAAGGGTTTATTCAACATTATTTGATAATATTTGAATTTAAAAGCACTAAGGAAATTAATTTATTTTTAAATAATGTTGAACAAGTACGACTCTGATTTTGGCCGAAAGGCAAGTACGACTTGATAGGTTAACGTTGTTGAGTCGATCTTTGATACGCCTCAATACCATCGATGACATGCGTAACCTGACGATCTTCCTTTGCAACAAGTTCCGAGTCGTGCGAATGATGCTATCGTCAGACTGGAGTCTTATCGCGTAGTTGCGTCTCTGATTTTGGCCGAAAGGCAAGTACGACTTGATAGGTTAACGTTGTTGAGTCGACGAATTGTTGCAAGCACGGGATGGCCTAAAGACACAAAATAGGCAAGGCGTCGGTCCTAAAACTGATCCTAAGGCAAGACTAGAAAGACAATCGTAAAGGGACTTGTATTGCACAAAGTAAATCAAACGTGTTGGGTTTGTATGGGTGGGCGAGGAGCTCATTCCACCAGTACGGTTGAGTACTGACACCCACATAGTTTTCATGTGCAGGCACAGGTAGAAGCTCGTGGCGCGGAGCTCGCTTGGATGCGTCGAGGCACGGATTTCCTTGGCGATTCGAAGCGTGCGGCCGCATGGATTAAAGACTTATACGGGACAGAATGTATGAACATCGCCTTCCGAAGCTTCCGCTGGAGTCAAGACTTGTTTTGAGAGATGAGGGAGAGCTGAGTGACTTGTAATGTGAGATGAGTGTGCTTGAGTGAGCTTGAGAGACTTGCAATATTGGCCTTGCGCCCAAATGTAATCTTTGCTTCAATATCAATAAAGAGCTTCTTTTGAATAACTTGTGTTTGGTTCTACTTTCCGCTGCTATCATTCAATGTCTCTGCTTGGGAATTCTGTGCGACAACCCTGTCGTAGTCGCTGAAATCGGCCGTTATGGAACCCGCCTTGCACGAGCGCAAATCTAGGCTCGTGCGGCATCACGCCTTAGCGAAGACGATCGCTCCTACGGGAGCGGGGCGTGACTTGATGGTATCAGAGCACGGCTTTACGTCCTTGGACTAATCGATTGAATTCTTTAACTCGTTGTTTCCGCAAACTCGGTTGCTTCCGCAAGTTGAAATCGTTGGTGCGCTCTCTCTCAAATGTCCCACGGGATGTCCATACAATAAGTCTATCTATTTTGCAAAACGTAGGAGAACAGTTTTTGACAAAACAAAAAGATGGTTCGCGTAAGCACGGTTGGCTAAGTCGGGCTGGGCATATACACCAAAGTTGCGTCGATCTTAGAAAAGTCGAGTGCGGGAATTGAAATGTGTGTCGGACGAGAATGAGTTGAACTCGATTGAGTAAAGTGAGATGACTATCGATAGGGGTGCTATCGAGCGACGATAACGTCGGTGCGATATAGATGAGCGTGCTTGGAATTCGAGGAATGGTTCGAACAAAAAATTCGGAGAAGTCGATTTTGATTCGAATGATAGTTTTGAGGATTTGTTGAATGACTTCATTCCTGAGTGGTTTATGCGATAGTCTCAGGAATGTCGATCGGTCGATTGAGGATTTGGGGTGTCAATGAGTCTATCAGCAAGTGTCGCGTGTATGCAAAGCCGTAGATTGAGTACGATTGAATATGATTGAGCAAAATATAGTCTTGAAGATTTTGATGAGTCAATTCGAACAACTTAGAAATTGACGTGCACGGGACGTGCACGGGATTGAGGATTGCGCAAGTATGAAACGCGAAAATGATTGAGTAGGTGAAATCGAATCGAGAAAAAGTTAAGGTGTAGCGAACGGATGACTTGATAAAGGGAATCGATAGGTGAAATCGTATACGAAAAGTTAGCACGACGGAAAGATAGCGTGCATGAAAAGTTTGATTCAAATGTTTAAAAATGACTTTAAGGATTGGATTGAATGTTGCTCGATGATTGAGTTAACAAAGGGACGGTGCGATTGAGAAAATGCATTGGTCGATGACTTAAGATAGACGAATGAACAATACGTGAATTTGGTTCGAGGAAATTGATGTTGTGAATGGTTCGAGGGATAATGATCGAACTTGAATTTGAATGTCGAGGAGATTATCCAGTCGGACGATAGCATCATTCGCATGACTCGGAACTTGTTGCAAAGGAAGATCGTCAGGTTACGCATGTCATCGATGGTATTGAGGCGTATCAAAGATCGATATGCGATAACTCGGGGGTACTCTGACTCGGCAAAAGACGACCGTGCAAGTGTTATTGTTCGATTGGATGCTATGCTTTGGATTTTGATTGAGATGAATGTTGGATGAAAGTGATCATGTCTTGATGGTTACACAGATAGCCACAACGTCGACGATCTTGTCTTGCGCGAGCGCAACTCTAGCCTCGCACATGCGTTACGTCGGATTTGGGGCGATCGTTCCACGTGAGCGTTGACATGGTGATTCATGTCGTGGGAATGATCGAACTCGAAAAATCAGGACGCGGCAACTTTGATTGTCTCGACTTGTTGGCTTGATGCGAAGGAAAATTCGAGGATGTTTAGACTTGCGACTGATGAATGAAATAAACTTGAGGATTGAGTAGTTCCAATTCGCGCATCGAGAATGAATTAGTCTAGACACAAAACAAGAGTTACGTCCTGATGAGAATGATTATCTCGCGGGAGCGTGCATGGTGATTCGTGCCCACCGTGGATAATCTGACTCGCGTGAGATCGGAACGCAACATATTATTAAGTCGGACGACCTTGTGATCGATTACGTGAATTGGGATGAATGACTTAGGGAATATGAGATGTGAAATTGTGGTTTAGCGATGAATTGTATCGTAGCGTGCTTGACTTGGAGATTGATAGGCAGATTATGTCGAACGTGTGCGAAGAGATAGACTATACGAAACGGCTTGATAAACGAGTGATGTCGACACGTCAAGGAATTGGTTGAAATGTGAGTTATCGTAGGATGGCTTTGCTGAACGACTCGGACCCCGTGCGACGAAATATTGGGATGTGTGTAGGGAATCGATGCTCGATGTTTAGAAATCAGAATGATGCGAGCTTGGGTAGAAAACCCAGTATTATCAACTTGGTTTGACCTTAGGATGGGGTCAACACACTGTGATTCCAATACTGACAATTGACTTTAGCCTAAAGAGATCGCCTAGCGGCTAGGCGAAATGTCCATGTTGCGAGAGTTAGCATCGATAGGATTGATTTTCAGGATTGAGTGGATGGATCGATAAGTGGAATTGGATTCACTATCACAAGGCTTGGTTGAAATGCATGTATTTCGGGGATGCCCAGAATGTGTGCACAATCCAAACTAAGTGATACGCTGAATCAAGTGAGACTTGAGGAATGAGAAGTGTCAAGGATTTTGAGATCGTGAGTTTTGAAGAACAGATTGGGGTAGCACGAGCGTGGCTCAGATTTGGGAAACGCTTAGGCGTAGTGTGTGCGAGAGTTCTTGAATGTTGAGTAAAGTGATAAGTCAATAAGTAAGTACTCAGTCAGTTTCGAGGACGAAACTTTTTCTGAGTGGTGTATGATGTAGTGCCCCGTCCCGCTCAGTCAATCGGAAGAAATCGAAATGCCAACGGCATTCGGACTTAGCCTTGCAACGGCTGCTCGAAGACATTGCTCGGTCAAGGCGACCGCTCGCTCAGGTGGGGTAGTTTCGGTGAACTTGTCTCATCTTAGCCTTCACATAATAAATCGCATGTTTTCAACTTGCACAAGTAGGCTTGATAATAAAAGTGACTAATCCACATAGCTAAAGGGAATAATCCCGACGGGTCGAATTGAGTTAGAATATGGAAAGGTCCAACGGTCGGCTTAGAGTTGGTGCACGGTGTGCTTTGAAAATGACACTCGGTCCTTCGTTCCGTGGCTTGGGAGAAGGAAAGTTGGTTGAGTAGGCGAAGTCATGAATCGTAGCCTAAGTCATAGGCGTCGTCCGCATGAATGCTTCATAAAGCATGCACGGTCCTGTCGTCCAAGGCTTGGCATAGCCTTGGCTTGCCCCATGAGTTAAGTTGCGTTGCACAGCTTGTGCCATAAGTCTAGGCACCCAAATGACTTGGTCGTTCAAAGTTGAACGCGTGCTCGGCACGTTCCATCGAAGCAAGGCTTGACGCGGCCTTTGCTCGTTAAGTTATAGGCTTGAGTAAGTTAGGCAAAGTTATGCCGGTCGACCTAAGTCATTCCAAGTGCTGTCCCGCTCATTCTGCGGTTGTCAGGTTAAATAGTCCCACGATCCCAAGGCCCGTCATATAAAGTATGACTTGGGCGATAGCGTCGCGTAGAACGGAAGTCGGTTTGAGGCACGGTGCACGGACCTAGTGTTAAGGCAGGATCCACGGTTGATTGAATGAGTTTTTGGAGAAAGGATTATTGAATAGGCATTGAGTTGAATGAAATGATATGGTAACATGGAAAGAATGCTCGCGACCGTGGGTCGTCGAGGGGTCTCAAATGATGGAAAGAATGCTCGTGACCGTGGGTCGTCGATGGGTCTCAAATGATAGAAGGTTTGATATTGGGTTTGAAAGAGATGGTAACATTGAAAGAGGAATGACTGTGTGAGACGTCAGTTTGTGTCGAGTCTTGCATGGTCATTGGACAACTTGTCGACAAGAAGGAGTTTCCACGCGCGACAACCCTGGGCGCCATGGGACCGCGGCGTTCTGGAGGGAAACAGGTATAGCCGTAGCTGGACGAACCGCTAGGGTCATTCGGGAACTTTCAGCGGGGCTAGCTACCTGCGCTGAAAGGGTCGCCGAATGGCAAGGCTATAGTCCAGGATAGCTTGTGATGTTAGTGACCAATTCATATAGATGGGTCGGCACGGGCGACAATCCGCGTGTGTGCCTTTGGATTGAGTCAGTTGGATGGGTGTACAGTTAGAACACAAGGTTTGGTCCTAAGATTGGCATCAACATAGGCGACGTGCTACGGCACGAGATGCGGCGTCGGTCTTAAGTTGTCGGCATATAAGTTGCATAAGTTGGTTTGAGTCAGATTGAGTTTAAGTCAGGAAACGCCGCAAGGCGAAGTCGATCAAGTGATGCTTAGTCCAGAAGTCTTGATTGGGTCTGTTGATGATTTAGAAGCGAAGGGCCGCGAGGCGGCGGTATGATTGAGTTAGATTGAGTTGCGAGGCGCGGCCTCAAGAAGGACTTACAGCACGGTCACACGGGAATGGAGTCTTATCGCGTAGTTGCGTCTCTAATTTTGGCCGAAAGGCAAGCACGACTTGATAGGTTAACGTTGTTGAGTCGACGAATTGTTGCAAGCACGGGATGGCCTAAAGACACAAAATAGGCAAGGCGTCGGTCCTAAAACTGATCCTAAGGCAAGACTAGAAAGACAATCGTAAAGAGACTTTTATTGCACAAAGTAAATCAAACGTGTTGGGTTTGTATGGGTGGACGAGGAGCTCATTCCACCAGTACAGTTGAGTACTGACACCCACCTAGTTTTCATATGCAGGCACAGGTAGAAGCTCGTGGCGCGGAGCTCGCTTGGATGCGTCGAGGCACAGATTTCCTTGGCAATTCGAAGCGTGCGGCCGCATGGATTAAAGACTTATACGGGACATAATGTATGGACATCGCCTTTCGAAGCTTCCGCTGGAGTCAAGACTTGTTTTGAGAGATGAGAGAGAGCTGAGTGACTTGTAATGTGAGATGAGTGAGCTTGAGTGAGCTTGAGAGACTTGCAATATTGGCCTTGCGCCCTAATGTAATCTTTGCTTCAATATCAATAAATAGCTTCTTTTGAATAACTTGTGTTTGGTTCTACTTTCCGCTGCTATCATTTAATGTCTCTACTTGGGACTTCTGTGCGACGACCCTGTCGCAGCCGCTGAAATCTGCCGTTATGGAACCCGCCTTGCACGAGCGCAAATCTAGGCTCGTGCGGCATCACGCCTTAGCGAGGACGATCGCTCCTACGGGAGCGGGGCGTGACACTTAGCA
Organism: Iris pallida; assembly: GCA_029216955.1. Classification (NCBI taxonomy): domain Eukaryota; kingdom Viridiplantae; phylum Streptophyta; class Magnoliopsida; order Asparagales; family Iridaceae; genus Iris; species Iris pallida. The sequence goes on along the minus strand of JANAVB010009398.1, from coordinate 10,292,234 downwards.
ACAATTTGTTGGGAAAAGGTTACTTTTGTCTTCCCAATACAAAATAATCATGAATTGACAACCTACATATTGGCCTAATTATACAAAAACGATGTATGGATAAATTCATACAGCTCTAATGATGTGTGGATAACAGCAAAAACTTTTGGCATTCCTATCTTTCCTCCTTCCAATACAAAATAATCATTAATTGAATGCCTATATATTGGCAATATAAGAATGGGGTTTCAATTTTGTCACTTCCAAATCCCAGCAAAAATATAACAAGGAAGGAACTATTACAAAGAAAAAAATTGAGAATGAGGAAGCTGACAAGGAGTACAACACTTAACAAGCGACCGAAACTTACAAACGATAAAGGAGGTAATAGTTCCATCTAATTTCTGGTGTCTTTTTAAGTTATTTTAATTACTTCTAATAGTGCAGCATATTTTAATCACTAATATACATTGTAAACATCAGATAACTTATCTATAATCTTTAGCTGAAAATTACCATTTAACAATCATAAATAAATGTAAAAAAAATTACTGTACAAGCATTATTTTACAACATGTAGATATTCGCATTATTTTTAAATATTTATTGTAGAAGCATTATTTTACTAAAATCATTTGAATGATATAAATAAACATTAAATTAGAAGCTTTATTTACCCAACATTTGAGGAATTACTAATAACATTAAATATGAATATTGTGATCAAATTTGGATTGAATATAAAATCACTAAATTATTACAATTTAGTTAAGAAAATATTCAAACATGTCTTCATAGATAATTTAAATAATATTTAGTCCAAAAACTTTACTTGCAGGGTTATATGTTATCATGAAACACAAATGAATTTAAATGATATTCAGTACAAGAGTAGATTTATACCTTCATGTTGTAGCTGACCATTTCGAAGTAGTTCATTGACAGATTTGATGGCAACAAATACCTGCAAATATAATTCAATAATATATATAATATATATATATATATATATATATATATATATATATATATATATATATATATATATATATTGTGTGTTGAAAACAATTTTACCTAAATAAAATTTCAATACATATATATCTAGAATGTTTTTCATTATTTTATAAAAAAAAACCGAACCAAAAAACACTAAGAAAAACATACAATACCGAGATTTGTATCTATGTGTGTCATGAATCACTGTAAAAAACCCGAAATAAATAGAGCCGTATTATGATTGTGTAAAAATAACGAAAAATAAATTAGGAAAAAACCCGACAAAATCAGTAAAAAAATCATGAAAAAAAAAATGTTGAAATACCTAAATCTTTAAATATATGTTTAGATCAATAACATACGCAATTTATTCATTAAATAGATAACAATAAAATTAGGAAAAAACCTCACAAATTGAACTAAATTCGATGATCCAGAACATAAAATGATGATTCACCAAAAGTAAACATTTTAATTGCATTGAATAGAGAACAATAAAATTAGGAAAAAAACTCACAAATTGAACTAAATTCGTAGATCCAGAACATAATATAATGATTCACCAAAAGTAAACCTTTTAATTGCATTTCCCATGCGTGTTAAGAACAACAAATACTGAAGAAGTTGCCAAAACAACATCTCCAGAACAAAAAAAAAAGAAGAGATTATATAATAAAAAAAATAGAACTTTGGACCATTTCCACAGCATAGGAATGGAAAGAGAAAAAGAAAGCAAGAAATGAATCTACTCTAATACCGGAATCAGGTCCACTCCACAATAACGAAAAAATCCGAAAAAATCAGTAAAAATCATGAAAAAGAAAAAAAAAATGTTGAAATACGTAAATCTTTAAATATATGTTTAGATCGATAACATATACAGTTTATTCATTAAGTAGAGAATAATAAAATTTGGAGAAAAAAAACCTCACAATTTGAATTTAATTTGTAGATCCAGAACATAAAATGATGATTCACCAAAAGTAAACCTTTTAATTGCATTTCTCATGCGTATAATCAAAGAAAACCAAATAGAACTTTTGATGGAGATGTAGCATACGAATGGAAAGAGAAAAAAAAAAGCAAGAAATGAATTGGGAGATTATATAATCAAAGAAAAATCAAATAGAACTCAATTTTGGGGGAGATGTAACATACGAATGGAAAGAGAAAAAGAAAGCAAGAAATGAAGTGAGTCTAATACCATTCCTATGCTGAGCCAATACCATGGGCTCCAAAAACCGGTGTCTACTAAAACTGTGGGCTACTAAAACCGGAATTTTTGTGCTCTCCCCAAAACCATGGTTTCCTAAAACCGTGGGATGCTAATACCTGATTCTAAACTAAGGTTTATATATATATATATATATATATATATATATATATATATATATATATATATATATATATATATATATATATTACTATCAGCCAAAAACAAAAGAATATTTGTTAAAACCATCATATTTGGATCGAAATTACTAAAGATTTAATTTAAAAGAAATGTGAACAAACAAACAAATTCATCGGAAAAAAATCCAAACCATTCAATTAAATCTGATAATTTTTTTTTTTAATTGTACAATGTGATTTGCGCTAAATTAAGGTTTGCCTATATAAATTAATCTTTTTTTAGAACAAAAAATTATTGTATGTTATAATTGTAAATTGGTAGAAATTTAATTTGAAAACAATAGAAGACATATAAACTAATTTATGGAAAAAAAAAATTTATTAATATATATATATATATATATATATATATATATATATATATATATATATATATATATATATATATATATCATTCAGCTGGTACCCCAGTAAAATTGAAAGTTGTTACCCCAGTAATGTTATATATAATATGAAAAAAATTATTAATATGAAAATTATTAATATGAAAAATTAATAATATATATCATTCAGCTGGTACCCCAGTAATATGAAAAAATATTAATATGAAAAAATATATATATATATATCATTCAGCTGGTACCCCAGTAAAATTGAAAGTTGGTACCCCAGTAAATTTATATATAATATGAAAAAATTATTAATATGAAAATTATTAATATGAAAATTTATATATATATATATCACGAGTTAAAATTGAAAGTTGGTACCCCAGTAATGTTATTAAGAAATATAGATCATTCAGTTGGGCTATGTAATGGTACTAGATTGCTGATTACAAAATTAGGCAATCGTGTTCTTGAAGCAAAGATTCTTTGTGGAGACAATGCTGGTAATTAAGTTTTGATTCCAAGAATGTCATTGACACCTTCTGATCCAAGATTGCCTTTCAAATTTCAAAGAAGACAATATCCATTGATTGTTTCTTATGCAATGACAATAAACAAAAGTCAAGGTCAATCACTTTCTCATGTTGGACTTTTCTTGAAGAATTCCGTTTTTAGTCATGGACAGTTATATGTTGCTGTTTCAAGGGTAACAAGTAAGAAATGATTGAAGATTTTAATATGCAGTGAAGATAGAGATCAATGTAATTCAACAACAAATGTTGTGTATAAGGAAGTATTTCAGAATTTGTAATAAAGACAAATGTTATCTTTTATGTCATCAAAATAGGCTTTATCGTATAGTTTTATTTACGTTGAGGTATATATTGTTATAATTCGTTCATAATCATATTAATATATTTTGGTCTAAGATATTTTGTGAATTACACAAATAGTACTAATGATAATTACGTTGTTAAAATTTAATTCGTTCATAATCATATTAATATAATGTTATCTTTTATGTAATTCAAAATTGAATTTATTCTAACTTTTATTTTAATTTCAAATGTTATATAAATATCAAGAACATTCACTTATTTATTTTTAAAATAAAACAGTATTAAGTATACAAACCGTGCATCGCACGGGTGACATACTAGTATATATATATATATATATATATATATATATATATATATATATATATATATATATGTGTGTGTGTGTGTGTGTGTGTGTGTGTGTGTGTAACTTTGATACAATAGGGGGTATCAAGTTTTGATACCCCCTATGTATGACAGGTGGGACCCAACAAAATTTGTGTATATATATATGTGTACACATTTTACGAAGCGGGAGGGGCCACTGTCATTCATAGGAGGTATCAAAACTTTGATACTTCCTACTGTATCAAAGTTTTTCCCACTTGTTGACTGTTGTGTAGTCCGACTTTAGTCTTCGAAAGACTTTAATGTCGAAAAGTTCTTTTATTTTTTCTAAGTCTACTTTAATCATGTGTTGTTAATCGTCGCTTTGATTCACATTTGAAATGAAACTTTTATTCAACCATATAAATTTGGTGCAAAATGGCAAATATCAAAGGCTCTAAAACATTTTACATTTAGGCTGTGTTTGATTGGGCTTTTTTTCTATGGAAAATATTTTCATCACAAATTTTCCACCAATTGTAGTGTTTGATAGCTTATATTTTTCATGGAATTATTTTCCAAAAAACTATCATTTTCTATATTTTCTTCTAAAATGGTGGAAAATAAAACTTGTCCAACTCATAGGAAAATATTATTTTCCATGGAAAATAACTATTTACCATGAAAAATAATGACAATCAAACACCCAAATTAAGTTTTCCATGAATTTTTTTTAAAATTTTATAGAATTTTTTTCCTATGAAAATAATTCCATAAAATTAATTTCTTTTCCATATCTTTTCCAACTTGCAATCAAACGCACCCTTAGTATTTGAAAAGAAATGTTTGCCATTTCATAAGGAAAATCAAACAAGCACGGGTGCGTTTGATTGCAAGGTGGAAAATGTGTGGAAAAGAAATTAATTCCATGGAATTATTTTTCTGGGAAAAAAATTCCATGGAATTTTAAAAAATTTCCATGGAAAACTTAATTTGGGTGTTTGATTGCCATTATTTTTCACAGAAAATAGTTATTTTCCATGTCCATGGAAAATAATATTTTCCTATGGGTTGGACAAGTTTCATTTTCCACCATTTTAGATGAAAATATGGAAAATGATAGTTTTTTGGAAAATAATTCCATGGAAAATATAAGCTATCAAACACTACAATTGGTGGAAAATTTGTGATGGAAATATTTTCCATGAAAAAAAAGCCCAATCAAACACAGTTAATTGACCGTAGATTTTGCTGGAGTTTATTTGGCTTGCTTCTTCCTTTCTCTAAACAAAAGCAGCAGAAACTATTTGATAACGTCAACATTTGCTGGTATTTTTTATTCAATTTTTTTTAGCAGTTTACGAAAGCAGATGGGAGCTTTTGTAAGTTGCTCCTACTTTTGAAAAAAAACATAGGCAATACCAAATCGTTGAACAACTTATTGAAGCTGCTTATGTTTTTTTTTCTTTTGCTTTTTTTTTTCTTTCCAAAAGTAGCAAAGTTGGATGCTAACACATCTGGGTTACGTTCATAAAGACATTGGTTTTGCTACCGATTGAGCCCAAACTTAAAAAGTTTGATAACGGGAGATCTTAAAAGAGGTGCACCCTGCAGTTTCTGGGAGTTGTGGATGTCTATGATTACTAAGGGCCTGTTTGGTTGCACGAAAGTGTATGAAAGTGCGAAAGTGAAAAAACGAAACTTGCGCACGCGATGCGTACGCATAAATTTTGAGTTTCCAAAAGTTGTTTGGTTGATGGTTGAAAAATATGAAAGTGGAGGAATAAGGAGTTTCATTGTTTGGATGGTTGTTGAAAGTGGAAAAAAAAAGAGTTCCGTTGTTTGGATAGTTGTTGAAAGTGGATGTTGGTTGGAGATATATTAAACGAAAACCACTTTTCTCTTTCCACACTTTTCCTTCTCTTTCCACCACTTTCACCAAAAAAATGGTGTGGTGAAAGTGTACCGAAAAGGAAGGAGACAGGAACTTCCTCGCGTCCCATCAACCACTTTCACCCCACTTTCAACTTTTCAACCAAACAGCTGAACTCAATCGAGTTCAGCGGACTTGCAAATTTTTCCAACTTTCACCCCCACTTTCAACGAACCAAACAGCCCCTAAGGACACAGGCAAAGGGTCCGGATCTGCTCTCCCAACTCATGTCTCAATTTTAGGTTTTTTCTATGGGCACTACCAAAATTGCTAGGGGCTAGCCCAAAAATTTTCAAGTTTATTACAAGTTTGCCATCCAAAAATTTTGCTAGGGGCTAGCCCAAGCACAACTATAAATACCAATTTTCATTTTCTCTCTCCTTCTTCTCTTTTCTTTTCTCCCTCAACTATTTTCTTCCCTCCTTCTCTTCTCTTAGGTCAAAGAATTAAAACCCTAATTTTTTTCTTTTCTCCCTACATTTTTGGCAAATTGTTCTCTCCCTCAACTCTAGGTCATTGACTTCTCCAAATTTTTGGTAAGTCATCGAACTATAATATGTTTCATGTTTTAAACAAGAATTTCACATATTAAAGTTGAATTATGTGTTAAATATAGAAAAATATTGAACATGGATCAACCGGGATCATCAAACGTTCCCGCCACGTCCGAAGAACACGTTCCCGCCACGTCCGAAGACAACTTTGATGCATCGGAAGCTCTCTTGGTAACTACATTTGAACTTGAGCTCGGACCTAAACTCGTGCTGTGACACAGAGGACTGCCAACACTCAGGCAGTCCCGATCATAGACTAGAACTGCCAGAGTGGTGGCAGTCCTTCACAGAAGAAGGACTGCCAGGACCCTGTCAGTCCTACAAATAGGTAGGACTGTCAGGGTCCTGGCAGTCCTTCTTCTGTGAAGGACTGCCACCACTCTGGCAGTCCTAGTCTATAATACTAGAATGCAGAGTTTTATTGCAGTCCTTCACAGAAGACAGTCTTGCTATTAACACAATTTGCTATTTATGGACACCAATCTTATGCACGGGCCTAATCTATGAAACCTATTTACTTTAGGATTTTGTCTAATTGTACTAACCGAAGAACATTTATTGTAGGACTTGAGATCTTCCGATTTTGCGGTACCGGCTCCAATTGCAGTCAATGTAGCCCATTTATTTTGGACCGATCTATGTTTTGAATCAAGCGAGGGTGCGGTACATTGGTGTCGAGAAGTCGGACGGGAAAACAATATTGTTCTAGTGATATCCAGATCGGCCCGAAATCGACCGGGACGACAAACTGTGGTGGTGGGCTGTGAAAGAGGTGATGTGTTCAGGACGCACAAGAAAAACACAGTAGAAGTTATCCAAAGTAAAGTTCCAAGAAGAAATGTTGGAACGAGGAAATGTGGTTGTCCATTCACGATACATATCAGAAACGAAGAAGAGGGGAAATGGACAGTAGAAGTGAAGAATGGAACCCACAACCATGAGTTTGCCGAGACACTATTGGGTCATCCGTATGTCGGACGGTTGAACAATACGGAGAAGAAGATAGTCGAAGACTTGACCACCTCCGGAGTTGCACCGAGGCAAATATATTCCGTCATACGACATGAAGATGAGAAGAACATGTCTACAATGAAGACAATATACAACGCCCTAGCTTCTTCAAACGCTGTCCGGACGAAATCAAGAATGACGATGCAAGAAGTGCTCAAGTTGCTTCCCGATAATCATTATGTTGAGTTCCATAGAAGACATCCCCAGAGTAATGAAGTATTATCACTCTTTTGGGCTCATCCTGATTGCACAAATTTGGCCAGGTCCTTTGCCGACGTGTTAGTCCTTGATTGCACGTACAAGACAAATAAGTTCAAGATGCCTCTCTTTCATGTTGTCGGGTTCACCTCTACTTGGAAAACATTTCCAGTGGCATTTTGCTTCATGAAGAGTGAGAAGCTTGAAGACTACACATGGGCGTTGGAGAAACTGAAAACACTTTACACTGGTCATACAGAGCCGTCAGTATTTGTTACCGACAGAGAGTACGCCCTCATTAATGCTATTCGTATTGTTTTTCCTCAAGCGGATACATTGCTATGCACTTGGCATGTCAATCGTAATATTCAAGCCCAATGTAAGTTGAAGTTTCGGAAAAAGGATGGTAAAATCGACATGCAGATTTTTGACGAATTCTACAATGATTTGAATTGTGTGTGGCGAGCATCTACGATTGCCAGTTACGATGCCGCATGGTACTTGTTCAAGCAAAAGTGGGAGACGAGGGAGCCGGCATGCATTTCTTACATCAAAGATACATGGCTTGAATCGCACAAAGAATAATTCGTCTTAGCATGGTCGAATGTGGTGAAGCATTACGGCACGACAACTACCAACCGTGTCGAAGGAGCACACTCTTTATTGAAGAGGCACCTAAAATCATCTCTCGGCGACTTCGTCTCTGTTTGGCAAGCTATACATTTATCAGTAGACCGGACGGTGAATGAAATTAAGGCATCATTTGAGATGAGTTTGAATATAGTCAAGCATGAGCATAGAAAGGAAGTACTCTTAGATGCTTTAATGCGCGTGGTATCTCACAAGGCGTTGGCCTTAATAGCTGATGAGATTGAAAGATCAAAGTTTGTCGGACTTGATCCCGAGGTTTGCGGGTGTGTACATCGACATACACTGGGCCTCCCTTGTGCACATCAGATTAATGAATATCGCCGTGAATCCATTCCTATTCCAGTTGAAGCAGTCGATCAACGTTGGAGGCAGTTGTCTATGATGCCTGTGGTGAAGACGGACGATGATTTTTTCTCTTTGCCACAACTGAAACTTCTCCACGCAAGGTGGTTAGCCTCAGTAGCAGCGGAGCGGCAGTCCATTGAGCTTAAAATGCAAGAAATTGCATGTCCGGTCACTACTACAATGCATGAGCCGACCGTTGTTTCCAATCCTAAAGGCAGGCCTCACACAAGATTGACTAGTTCGCAGAAGAGAAGGCTGGAGTCAACTATGAGAGATCCATCGCACTTTGAGCATGTTGAACGAAGCTTACAGCAACCTTCGCCTGCACGGAAGGGCAAGCTTATCGTTCGCCGAAAAATGGAGAAAATGGATCTCCCAAGAAAAGATACAGTTGCAAGCCAAACAACGAGTTTGTATATTGACAAATTTCAACCTGCGCTTCGAAGTTACATTTGGTCTATTGTCGATGTCCCCGGTGATGGCCATTGCGGATTTCATGTCCTTGCAATGCATCTTGGTTATGATGACAAAGACGGATGGAGACGGGTGAGGCAGGAGATGTACGAGGAGTTAGAGACTCGTCTTCCATTCTACTCCCGCATCCTAAGCGAAAAAAACGGTTGCAAGTTTGTTGTTAAGTATCCCTTGCACCGACAGTGTTACCGGGACAGACCACTACATGTCAGTCCCGTCTGCCGGCTATTTATTTGCTAATAGGTACATGATACCTGTTGTAATTATCTCGCCAGATATTAACAATACATTCTTTCCGATGTGCGCTCCTCCGACGGACCACGGAGTGTCTAACCTATGTACTATAGGTCTGATCGGGGATCACTTCGTTGTACTAAAGATGATCGTTCATTCTCCGATTCCTCCACCTTCAATAGTTTGGTACAAAAGAGCACCGGTCGAAGCCATCGCTTGGACCACACCTTTCGTTGAGCAGATCAACCATTGTAAGAGATTGTTGAAGATTGAGGAGCCAAGAGACTTACCTGCTGACCACTACGACGTCGAAATCGACTAAGTATAGATATATTTACAGTCTAACATTTTGTATATGGAGGACCACTTTTGTATACAGTGAAATATGAAGTCCAGTAATATATATAGAGTAAATTTTGAGTTATATGTGTTTGATTTTGCCTACCTGTGTTATATGTGTCTGCCTGTGTTATATGTGTTTACCTGTGTCTACCTGTGTTATATGTACCTACCTGTGTCTTATATGTGTAATGTGTTACAGTCCTATCTATGAATCTCTGTGTGTAATTTATGTGTGAACCAAATTCACACAGAGTTTCAGTATCAGGACTGCCACACCCTTGGCAGTCCTACACTGAAGTAGGACTGCCAGGGTGCTGGCAGTCCTACCCAAAACTTGCTGTAACAGCAAGTTTTGAGTAGGACTGCCAGCACCCTGGCAGTCCTACTTCAGTGTAGGACTGCCATGGGTGTGGCAGTCCTGATACTGAAACTCTGTGTGATGATTTCTTTGTGGGACTCAACACACAGAGTTATAATTCTTCACAAATTGCCACAGAGTTAAGATTCATCACAAATTGCCACAGTTAAAATTCATCACAAATTGCCACAGAGTCAAATTGTCACAGAGTTCAAATTGCCACACAGAGTTAAAATCATCACAACCACAGAGTCAAATTACCACAGAGTTCAAATTGTCACACAGAGTTGAAATCATCACAACTACAATAATTCATCACAACTACTTAGTCCCAAACATTCTACATCCAAATTAAGTTTCAAACAAGCAAAATATCCACAATAATTCATCAAATGTACGTTACTAATCCACAGCCAACTAAAGTTTGAATCATGAAAAATATCGAAATCCATCTACATATCATGCCGGGCCTTGGAACGAGACTCCCTATTGTTCATGAAGGGGAAGTCGACCACATCGTCGATGCGCTCAAGCTCGTTGGCGACGGCGACACACTCATCACTTTGGCAACCTCTCCGGAGTGTCTGCGCCAACTCCTTCACCCTTTGAGACTGAAAATGAAAGTATAAATGAATTAAGTCTACAAACATGAAATTCTCAGTCTTATTACAAATACGGAACTCACCATTCTCACCAACCCAGCATACAAGGCATTCTTGGAAGGAAGAGCTCCAACTGCTCCGACGGCCACGGGACCCGGGTTGGTAGGGTTCGACAACTTAGGATGTCCGACCCCCAGGAAGTACTGCATGTAGTCCTCGCTGCAGTCGGCCATCTCGGTGACCGGTCGTCTATCAGATTCCCGAAGTACATGTCGTTGCCACTCCGAGTAAAAGTCGGTCACCCAGTCGAATTCCGCCGGTTTGTAACTTAAAGGTTGGGTTCCGCGCGGAGGCTCCAACAGCCGTAATGTGCGCTTCGGCACAGTTTGTACGAAGCCGAACTGACGAAGTACTCTGTCGGGCATGTACGGCTCTGTGATTTCATAGCATGTGATCATGCCATGAAATAAAGAAACCGGTTGGACCTCACGATTCAACTCACGTAAATCCCGGTATGGATTCCAAAAAATCTGTAGGAATAAAGTTAACAACAATACAAAATTAACATGAAAAAGTTAGTCAAATAATAGTACCTCTTCTGGCACCAAACTGTCTAATACTTCACGAATGGAAGCCAGTGTTTGCCAATTTTTTGTTTCCAGCTGGGATGGCCTCCATCGACACACTCGGGGAAGGTGTTCAAGATACGCTGGGTTTTCGTCAGCCCGTCTAAGCATCGGAAAGTGCTCGTATATCCATGCCTATTCAAACAACAAATAATAAAAATTAAAACAACAAATTTAAGTATACAAGATTAAATTGTTAGAAGTTTTCTTACATGTAGCAGAGTCTGACAGCCGGCCATAGTCTTAGTCCCGACACGGGATGCGATGCCGAGCTCACGGTAAAGGTTGGCCAGGATACCGCTTCCCCAGGATATCTCCATGAAGTCATCCACTTCAGATAAGTTTAGCATGTACCGAGCATGTATCGACGTACCGGACTTGTCCGGAATGCCGACCGTTTCCAGGACGAACAACATATACGCACGAGCCACCGCGTCGACCGTCTCTTCGTCATCGTCATCCACCACCATATTCATGAACTGGTCCACCAGAAATGATAGAGGAATTCCGTACGACTTCTTGAAGCCTGGTAGAGTTGTAAAACTCGTAGCCGTAACTCCAAGGTGATCTGAGACGAACTTGACGATCTTCTCGTACCATTTCACGGATTTCTCATTCGTGTAATGTTCTTTGGTCATTACACGCCCGGTCACTGGCAGCTCCAATATCTGGTAGACGTCGTCGAGTGTAATGGTCATCTCCCCTGCTGGGAGATGAAATGTGTTCGTCTCCGGGTGCCATCTCTCCACGAAGGCGGATATTAGGGCACTATCCATTGTTCGGTAGGCGTTTTGCGCCAAATTGTGCAAGCCGCTCGGTATGATTTTGCTCCGGACGGCCTCGGATAAGCTTGTAAACTGCCAGGACACGATTTTCTTCCCGTGACTCACAGCCCTAAGGATACGATATGTCCTCTGTATACAACAAAACACATATCAATTATGAAATACATATTTGAAAAGTATACTACCGTTTACAAACGTCATGTACATACCGAGTTCTTCCATATTTCGTACGCAATGTGGTTCTCAAAAGAAACCAACATTGAGCAACCGGGCGGACGGACAGGCGGCTCAGAAGGACCGACCTCCTCAGAAGGACCGACCTCCTCAAATGGCGCAGAACCCTCTTGACGTGATAGGAGTTGGACAATTGACAGGTCGTCGTCGGAAGGAGGCGTAGGAGTAGGAGCTCGTTGCTTCGACCGAGCTTGACGTACCGGTGGCGATGTCCGAGACCGAGCTTCGGGCGCCGGTTCGGTAATTGTTATCGGACGCTCGCGAGGACGCTCGACACGTTCCTTCCGCTTTGACGCGGTGGGCCGTATTCTTTTGTTCGGTGGACTGCATGACAACATACACTTATTAAATAATAGAAACAACATGCACTTACCCAACTCCTATGTCATAACAAGTAGGACTGCCAGGAATGTGGCAGTCCTAATGAAAATTAGGACTGCCACATTCCTGGCAGTCTTCTTTCAGAATAGGACTGCCAGGACTGTGGCAGTCCTAATTTTCATTAGGACTGCCACATTCCTGGCAGTCCTAATTTTCATTAGGACTGCCACATTCCGGGCAGTCCTACTATCGTGAACCCGAACTCCAATAACGAAATCCTATTTTGTCGTGTTCTAGGGTTAGGGTTTCAACATAAATTTCGGGTTTCATGTGTTCGAAAATAAGGGAAGAGAACGTGCAAGAGATTATAAACCTATTTTACAAAAACTTTTTCAAGAATTAAACCAATTCTAGGGTTTCGAATATAATGTAAAAAAATTTCGAAAAAATTAGGGAAGAACGTACCTGGATTCCGGTTGCTTTGACTTGCGTGTCATCTCTTCGAGAATCTTCGTGGAGGGATTGAGAATGGAGTGATGGAGAAGAAGAAATTAGGGTTTAGGAGATGGAGAGGGAGAGGGAGGGAGCTTTCTTTCTTTTCTTCTTGAGGAGAGAGAGTCAATAATGAAAATGAAATAAAATTTTTGGGTTTGGGAGGGTTGGGCTGCCCCTAGCAATTTTTGGGTGCCCCCTAACAATTTCTCCACATTCATGGGCTGCCCCCTAGCAATTGATGCCCCCTAGCAATTTTGGTAGTGCCCATAGAAATTACCCAATTTTAAGGTACAGATCTGCTGTACTAAACAGATCTTATCCTATTTGTCCCTTCCTCTATTACATGTGGGCCACCATCCATATATCTACTCCCAAACTCTGTCCCGGCCTACATGTAATAGAGACGGGACAAGATAGGACATAATATGCTTAGGACAACCGATCTGCTCTCCAAATTGTATCCCCCCTCTTGTAAATGTGAGTTTTGATATCCATATATTAATTGCAACTCGATACCCTCAACTATCACCGTTTTTCAACTTAATACCCTAAACTTTTTTACTCAACAACTTGATACCCTCAACTATCACCGTTTTTCAAATACATATCCTAAAATAAAAAAATTCCAGAAATACCCATGCCCCCTCTCTCTCTCTCTCTCTCTCTCCCCCTCCCCCCCTCCTCTCTCTCCGGTGATGCCCTCCCCCCTCCCTCTTCGGCGATCGATACCTCCTCCCATGCTCTCCGGCGGTGCGCGACAATAAAGACGGGCGGTGGGAGGAGGGGGTGTGGGTGCGGGTGGGGACGCGCGAGGGTTGGGAGGGGGGGGGGGGGGAGGAGGGCGAGAGGAGGGTGGGGGCGGCCGTGGGAGGGAGCAGATCGGAGGAATGGCGGGAGGAGGGAGGCGCACGGGTGGAGACGACCGGGGGAGGGGCGACGACGGAAGGAGGGAGGTGTTGGCCGAAGGAGGGGTATGGGGACAACAATGGTGGAAGGGGTGGGAAAGAGAGATGGAAGGGTTATTTTCTTAAAAAAAAAGTTTTAAGGGTATCAAATTGTAAGAAAAAAGTTTAGAATATCAAATTGAAAAACGGTGATAGTTGAGAGTATCAAGTTGCAATTAAGCCTAAAAATATATTAGTCACATTAACAATAGGGACATGAGGAGTTGGGACAGCAAATCTGTAGAAGCATATATCTCAGGCCCAAGAAAAAAGTATAAAGATACCTTAGCCTTAAAAAGAGTTCCCATCAAATTAGGGTTTCTTGTAAATAAATTTCAAAGGAATTTAATCACTCTTCTGTAGTGCCAACTAATAGCAGTTCAATTTTGATACTCAAGCAAGATATCCTTCCAAAATATTTGAACAGCTTCCATGATCAGAAGAGCTCAGCTGGTTAGAGGATTCAGCAATCAGTTAACATTGATTCTGAAAATATCTTCTTCTTTTTTTCTTTTTTCTTTTTGATTCTGAAAATATCACCTACTAGTTACTGGAGTAACTGCTCTGAATGTAATTTAGACTGAGAGTTCACAAATAATTTGCAGGCGGTCATCACACAGCAGAAATCAGCATGCATGCTTCCTTGCCTCAATTTGAATGATACACATCTCCAGCGTTCGTCAAGCATCAAAACTAAATTTTAACTAGGAATGTAAAACCAACACTTTTACTTTTACCAATGAATCCAGCTTAACAAGTCCAGGGAGTACTAAAAGTCTCCACATCATCTGGAGCAAAGAACATTTTCTTCTTTCCATGTGCTCAATAAGTTAGATGTATAAGCAATCTTGAATCTCCATAATATTATACACTTTATAAACCAGGATAGAACCAGGGATGGAAGATTAGTCCTGTAAGCAATTGGGAAGTGAGACAGTAAATTTTGCTGTCCTCACATTAAGAACTTCTATAGCTGCAATGCTCGAACACTAAGCTGGGTATTGGTGGGCCTAAATACTCATGGAATAACTCAAAAACTTTCATCAGCCCAATTTCAAGAAAAACAAAACACCAATTCGCTGGAAGTAATTCTCTGGGTCCAATGCACCAGTAAATTCCAGTTTGAATAAACAAACAGTATAAAACAACTGAAACGCAGCTTCTGCCGCAAAAATTCTACTACAAAGATGGGGCAGGGGAAAAACTGAAGCTTCAAATAAAGCATACCTAGTTTTCAAACAAGATGAATTTTCGTTAAAAGATTACGAGATCACTAAGTTCAGGAAAATTTATACCTCTCCCAGTTTTATCCAGAATTTAAGGCACGGGTCATTTATTCCACGCTTACTTCCGCAAGCAACTTCTCTGTGGCCTTGCTTACGACCACATTTTCCATCTTCAGGCGCCGCTGCATCCCAGGGCTCTTCTTCCCGGCAGCTGCATACGTCCTTATAAGGATCTCAAATACCTCTGCTCCCAAGTGGTTCTTCACCCTCTTCAGGAGCTCAATTAATTTTTCAGCACCCTCAGTATCCTTCTCCTTCTCAAAGTACGACATCAGAGCTACAATGGCCTCGTTCGGTGGGACCCAAATCCTACTGTGGCTTATACTTTTCTTGATTCCGCGGTCGACACACCTAAACACCAATTTCATATCCCCCTTTCTCAAATAGTACTCCATAAAGATCTCCCATGTTTTAGCATTAAGCCTTGCACCTTTCTGCTTTGCTCGCTTCTTAAGAACTTCAGCTTTTCTCAGCATGTTCCCTTTGGTATAGGCGCTAAGCAAAGCATTAACAACCCGGATGTCGTGCGTAGAGCAATTTGACTCCCATTCCTTGTAGCAGGTCTCAGCGCCTGGCAAATCCTTCAGCTTCACAAGCACCTGGATCATGTTCAGATAGCTAATGTTTGCCGTCTTACGAAATGCCAACTTAAGAGACCGCCATACCCTGTAAACTTCAACTAGATTCCCAGTTCGTCCATACAAAGTGATGAGAAACTGATAAGCTTCAAGACTGTGGCCTGAACTGTTGTTTCTCTTCTCGAGGTCTTTGAGAACAGCCTCAGCCTTCTGAAACATGCCAGCATCCACATAAATAGAAGCTAAATTACTGTAAGTTGTCCAATCGGCAGAAACTTGTCCATCTATCTTCATCTCTTCCATGACCCGTTCGACACCAGAGATGTCATTGGTTGCTGCAAGGCCCCTCATCCAAATGTTGTAGGTATAGCAATCAGGCTGGACATCATTCGCCTTCATACCTTCTATGATGCCAGGAATCCTCTCTGGTTGGTTGGTTTTAGAATAGAGGGTCATCAAGCTGTTATAGGCCATGGGACTTGACGCAAACCTTAGTTCCTTCATCTTTTCCATTAAGGCCTCAGCCTTTTCAGTCATCAGCTCCTTGCAATAGCAGTTAAGCAAAGCTCCATAAGCAAGGTGATTCTTAGCAGGCTCTGGCAGATTGATGAAATACGCTTCAGCAGACGAGATACCCCTGGCTTTGGCCACAAGATCAAGACGGATGGCTTGATCGCTTACTGTCAAGTTCATGCCTCTTTTAGCCATTGTTTCTGAGAGCTGCAGCAAGAATGACAAAAGCAGTTATTAGACAGCTACCCGTAACAACGTACTAACAAACAAGAACTGTAAGATCAATAAACAAGATGCAGCTGATACATCGTTCATGTGCATAACTAAGAAGGAAAAGAAAAGATATATAGCAAATTCAAAATAAGCAATACACTTAAAACTTGAAATATTACACACATGCATGCACGTGGTGTACCTACACACAAGGCTTGATGTTATACCACGGGAGATATCACTAAAAAGCAATCAAGTGCTTCTAAAAAGAAACTAGAACGTAACTGGAAACAAAATGGCCAATCTAAAACAAGAAACTCAAACATAAATCTGATATATAAGTTAAGGACAACGGTATGGCCCTTGATTTAAAATAATGTTTCTGAGATCACATGAACACTACAAAATGCAAAATATAGCTGCATATATTAGAAAATTTTAGTTGAGACAGAAAAATACCGCGAAATTGTGAAACAAGTAAGGTCATCATGCCATAGGAAGTAGCTTAAAGAAATTATCCTAAAGTAGCACCAACTTGTTTCATTGCAATTTGCAAATGTCCAAACTCCAACAATCATGAGACGATTCACTCTCTTCTTATCCTAAATTAGCACACCACCAAGTTCCATGAATATACTCACATCTTATCTATCAAAAGTATCGTCACTCATCCATTGTGGCATTCTCATCTTAGGTACACATATTTTTTGGAGAAGTTTCTTAGCGCCCAACACTCTGATCCATAACCACATTGCTGGTATTATAGCTTCTTATAGAAGTTCGTACTTGAGCATCCATAACAATAGTATGCTCCCTCCATGCTCCCAGCTCTCCTTATTCATTATCAAGAAAAAATGCCATGCTGATATCAACAGAGTCAACTGCAGCAGCACTTGTTTTCCTACTGCAAATGAAAACCTGCCCTATTTGCAAAACATCATCATCCAATATAGCTAAAATCTTTTAACTACCATGTGAGACTGAAGTGATAGCAATATAATTTTTTACTAGATTTAATACAAGCTAAATGGAAACAAGGGCCATAGGATGCAACTTTTCCAACTCCCCCCCTTCCCCCCCCCCCCCCCCCCCCCCCCCCCAAAAAAAAAAAAAAAGAACACCCCCCTCTTCTGGTATTATTAACTTTTGGGTGGAGTCCTAGCCAAATGCATATGCAATGGAACAAAGGCACTCTATGGTCGGCATCGTGTAACATATCCATCCTTTGTGTTTCTTTTAGTCTACCGTTGTATACATCACTGATTTTAATTTCAAGTGTATTTTTATAACTATCAAGCCACTCATTCGCTAGACATTACTTCAGTTGATGAAATATGACATATGCAATACTCGGAACCTATCAAATTTCAACTATTAGACACAGTGTACTATCTCACCAATGAGAGATGAATCTCTCTTAAGACTGAGATCGAGACAGTCCATTATGGGGCTATTGTTAGTTTCTTACTTGGTTTGTTAATTTTTGTCATTTCCATTGTGTTATGGGTAGTTAAGTTGTTGGGTTAACGGCAGTTTGGATTCTAATTACATTTCATCCAATTTACTCAAACACACATTTCGGGGACACTCGTTGGGCTAACGTTTCAAGAATGCCCATTCGATCCCCAAAATGAATGTTACATTTGAACAAACATCCATCCCAAGTGAAAACCGTTTGGCTTGAACCTTGCATTTGGTACCATATGGAGTTCGGGGTGAAATGTAACTGCAATCCAAACTGGCACAAAGTCATGCAGTAAGTCATGCAGCTCATGCTACTTTGGAGGAATGTGGAATTGTGGATTCAATCATGGCTTTTATCTAAGATGTGTTGTGGATTCATTTTCTTGAAAGCTACTCCTGACGTTATGGCCCAGAACCACGTTGAACTAGATATCAACATCTAAACTATATGAAGTAGTGCAAGTGATCTCAATCAAGCACACAAATGCGAGAACCCTAGACAAGATACTAGATGTACGGAACTACGTGAAGTGCAAGTATCAATGTGTAGATGCAATCATGAATAAAATGATGATATGTCATGCAATGAAACACACTCAAACCTAACCAAGAATCAATGATTATCCCTAATCGAGCAATAAACACTCTATGAAACCGCAAAAGTTTGCAATCAAATAATGGAGCAAGATTAGGATTTACTTGAGAGCAAGATTAGGATTTACTTGAGAAAAAGAATAGGATTTACTTGAGAGCAGGATTAGGATTTACTTGAGAAAAAAGAAAATTAGGATTTACTTGAGAATTGGTGAGATAGATCCACACAATCAAAACCGTGCCCATACCTTATCTCTGGAAAATGTTTCTCCGCTATGAAGACCGTCTCCGGGATCCAAGTCCAATGGCAATCCAACTATGGGTCTTGATCTATTGTGGATGGAGATGATTGGGTACTGATATGGTGGTGTAGTAAATAAAGAAGGGGCTGATTTTGGTTGTTTTGGTGTTACCAGTACAACAAATGAAAGGAGGGGTTTTAGGGGCAATTTTGAGTGGCTTTAGGACTGTTAAATGATGGAAACAAGGGTCTTAGGTTATGATACGGCTGATAGAGGTTTTAGAAGGATTAAGGAAGGTTTTGGGACTATTATGTGGCTGAAACAGGAAGGAAGGGATTACATTGAACTATGAGGAGTTTCAAGGGTTTTAGATTTAGTGTCACGTGCATTTCTCTCCATAACAAAATCTAAAACTCAACTGATTAATTATGGTTGATTTATAGCTTTTGAGACTCGGCCGACAAATAAACAAGTTTCCAATATAAAAAAAAAACTCCTAAGTAGAGAAACTTGCAAGTGTAATTCAAAACCTTAACTACACTCATACTCGGTAAATAGATCTAAAGAGACTCAACTGGACATTCTGGACCCAAACTCAAATAAAAGCAACTAAACTCAAATAAAGCATTCGACTAATCTGAAAACCATCTGTTGCGAATAGGACGCCCACACATGGTACAAAATACTACGATAATACAAGCATAGACATGGAATCATCTACTAAACCATACGAAAACATATGTTAAAGCTCAATTATAGGAAACTACAAGCATTTTAAAAATACATCATTTGCTTCACCACCATGGCAATTTGAATCACAAGAAGGGTTTCCTAGTGCCACAAGGATTCCTCTAATGCAGGGTTAGGGCCGGCCCTGAGCTCATGGGGGGCCGAGGTGAACTCCCAAAATGGCCCCCCATACATAACATGGAAAAAAAAATAAGTAACTAAAATAAAAATAAACATAATAAAAAAATTCACCCGGAATTGAGCTAAGAACCTCTAGTGTGTAAGCATGTCCTGGACTAGGTCCGCCCCTGTGCTGTGCAGGGTCTATGGAGGGTCAAGAAGTATGAAGCCTTCTCCCTAATATATGGAGAGATTATTTCCACGACTCGAACCCACATCCTCCGCTATGCCAGCACCCTCAATTACATTCACGGGAATAAAACCTACTTGTAATGTATAAGATGATGTCACTAATCATAAAAAACTGACTGAATTTACAGCTTAGGATTTCCATGATTGTACTAGCATTCAACGTGAAAACCATCATTTTTTCCATCATCAAAACACTCTATTTCTGGAAGAAGATCTGGGTAAAATTCACTAGAGCTTATCAAACAGATTGTATGCACTATCAGTCGGGTCTTCCTTCTGTACCACATAAGATACTGCTACTAGTCAACAAAGAATTGACTCTGAAACGAAACCCAAATTGCAATTCTCCAGCAAAAGTGGACTATTCCATGTGACATAACGCCACTAACGAGGAAGCATGGGTACTCCCAAAACCGGTGCCTAGTCCGTATCGATCTGAGACAGCACAGGGACTGCAAAATAAACTAGGACAAGCAAACAATGAACACGTTTTCCGTGTCAGAGTGTCTGTACTTTTCCATACTCGTGCTCGTGCAAGATAGGTTACTGATGGTCATTTTCTTCTTCGCAGTCATTGAAGCAAGCAACATCAAATCAAAAGGAGGGATCTTGGTGACTTGACTGCTGGGCCCAAAGAAGACCCATATGCAATTTACCAAAGAGAAGTCCTCCTAGACATTTTATCAAACAAGTTGTGTGCAATACCAGTCAAATGGGTTTTCCTTCGCTACTCAAATTAGACACTGCTACTAATCAGTGCCGAGCCTCGTCTCGATCTGACTTGAGACGGGAACTCCAAAATACACTAGGAAACACCAAAATTGATGCAGTGCACGCGTTGTGTCGTGTAGTATCCATAGAAACGGAGCAGATAATAATAAGAATCGAATAAAGGAGGGAACTTTGGGAGGTGAGAGAGACCTTGAGTGCCGGCCAGAAGCGTTTGCGTTCGCGGAGCTTCTTGATGGAGACGCCAACCTCCCATTTGAAGGCCCTCTTCCTGCTCTTGAGGAACTCCTTGAGCTCCCTCCGCACTTCCCCGGCCGAGCTCCCTCCCCTGAAGAGCCTCTTGTAGAGAGCCTCCTCCAGGTAGTACTTGCTCGACCGCTTCGCCACCAGCTTCGTCTGCGTCGACGCCATTTCCCTCCTCCGGCTCTCTCTCGCCAAGGGTTTCTTTTGCTCTTCTTGCTCTTCTTTGGGATTTTAACTACTATATAATTAGGCAAATGTTAAGGGCACCCCCAAATTACTAAGGGCAACCAACTTAAAACTTCAAACAAATTACAAGTTTGACATTTTGAAAACACTAAGGGCCACCCACTTCTGTCAAAGACGGACTGCAGGCCTTGCCTGCAGTCCAAAGTGAATATATGACTGCAGTGCTTGCCTGCAGTCCCCGAATGACGATTTTTTTTTTTTTTTAACTTGCAGTGACTGCAGGCCTCGCCTGCAGTCCAAATTGACCCCTCAACTGGTGTGGTCGTTTGGGTTTAAGGACAGAAGGAAAGAAAGAAAGAAATACATGATGATGATGAAAAATTGGAAAGGTTTGATGTGGTTGTTTGGGTTTAAGGACAGTTTTTACAGTGAGAGAGAAGGAATATGAGGACCCCTCAACCACACCAAAGTTTCTTTCTTGCCGATTTTTTTTTTTTTTTTAACTTGCAGTGACTGCAGGCCTCTCCTGCAGTCCAAATTGAAGACAGGACTGCAGGCAAGGCCTGCAGTCCGTCTCCATAGCTACTACTGGACCCCTCAACGGAGTTCGCTCCCCACGGGAGCCTGCAGACGAGGCTCCACGGGTCGTCGGAGGAGCCTCTCCCTTGGGCCAGCCGGTTCAAGATCGCGCTCGGGATCGCGCAGGGCATCGCCCACCTCCACCAATCCCACAGACCGCCCATCGTGCACTACAACATCAAGCCGAGCAACGTCCTGCTCGACAAGCGCTGCAGCGCGAGGGTATCCGATTTCGGCCTGGCGAGGCTCGTGCTGAAGCTCAAGAAGCACGTCACGAGCGGCCGGTTCCAGGGCGCCATGGGCTACGCCGCGCCCGAGCTGGCCTGCCAGAGCCCGGGGGTCAACGAGAAGTGCGACGTGTACTCGTACGGGGTGGTCGTCCTGGAGCTGGTGACGGGGAGGAAGCCGATGGAGTGCGGGGAGGAGGGTTGCCCCTAGTAATTTGGAGAGGGTGGTGGTTGCCCTTAGTAAAAATGGAAGAGGATGGTGGTTGCCCTTAGTAATTTGGGGGTGGCCCTTAACATTTGCCTATAATTAGGGGTGAGCATTATTCGGTTTTGGACCGAAAACCGAACCGAACCGAACCGAATAAGAGGTTCGGTTCGGTTTTAAAAAAATTCGGTTCGGTTTCGGTTTTGAAAATACTAAATTTTCTTATTCGGTTTCGGTTTCGGTTTCGGTTTTGGGTTTCGGTTTCGGTCCAAAATCGAAAACCGAATAAGAAAATTTAATTAATTTATATATATATATTTATATATATATATATATGTGTGTGTGTGTACTATATATATAAGTATTAATATATATAGGTATATACTAAATATGTCTATGTATATTTAGTTACTATATATATTAACAAAAAAAGCTCAAAAAAATCAAAAATATATGAATAAACCGAATAAACCGAAAATCGAACCGATTTAATTCGGTTCGGTTTGATTCGGTTTTGGGCCAATTCGGTTCGGTTTCGGTTTTGCTTATTCGGTTTCGGTCCAATTCGGTTCGGTTTGGGTTATTCGATTCGGTTTAAACCGAATAAACCGAATGCTCACCCCTATATATAATTAGAGCTGTCAAATGGGACGGAACGGGACAGACCGGTCCAAAATTTCAGAGGGTCGGGTCGGACCCGGGCTGGGTCCCTTGGGCTCATAAATTGTAGCAGGTCAGGTCGGATTATGGGTGAAAAATCTCAACCCAATTTGACACGTGATCCACGTGTCATGGATTGGTGGACTTCGGGTCAGACCGGAATGGACCAGATTTTGATTGCCACGTAACAAATTGACATATATTATATGGATTACCAAATATCAAGTGTTCTACATGAATCTAACAATCAGAGTTACTCTGTGAAAGTTGAGGTAATGATATGACACAAGCTTACCAAATAGCATGTATTAAGATAGTACTGGCTTGCTTGCTTCACAGGACTCTGATTGAGTAGTACCCATTTGATGTTATAGTATATGACGTGGATGTACTACTTAGAGTACTACTATCCATCCGATTGAATAGAAAACATTCAAATATCATAGTACTACTAACTATATTATTCAAATGTCCATATTGTGTGGATGTAATACTTTTAGTGTTTCACGATGAAACATAGGTAATGATACGAAAGAGGCTTACCAAATAGCACGTACTCTAGTGGGCCTGACCGGTCGGAATTCGGGCCGGGCCGGACTTGGACTTTGGGTCGGATTGGGCCTATATTACGGGCTAATATACGTGGTCCGACACGACTTAATATACAGGATCGGGCCGACCCGAGCCCATGATTAATCGGACATAGCCGGCACATGGACCAAATCTTCGGCCAGGCTCGTGTCGGGCTGGGCCGGTCCGGCCTAATTGTTATGTTTATATATACGAAAAATTTCAACAGTAGCATTAAAGTTTATTTAAATTGCAGAAAAGGAACGAACTTTGGAAAAATTCCAAAGTCAGCATCGTCGCGCCCCATTTTTGGGCGTAAAAAATTAACCACCCCCACCTGGCATCGTTCGTGAAAAAAAAAAAAATTAATAAAAAAAAAGGGCGCCCAAATAAGGGGCACCAAATTTGCATTTATTGGCTTTCTCTCCCCCAAAAAAAAAAAAAAAAAAAGGCGCCCAAATAAGGGGCGCCAAATTTGCATTTATTATTTAAAAAAAAAAAAAGCGCTCAAAAGTGGGGCGCCGAATTTCCTGTGTTCGCTATTGTGCACTCTGCACTCTATTGTGCACTTTTGCATTCCCTATTGTGCACTCTATTGTGCAAAAGCCTATTGTTCACTCTGCACTCTATTGTGCACTTTTGCACTTTTGCATTCCCTATTGTGCACTCTATTGTGCACGTTTGCACAGATTAGCGCAGAGATTCTCCCGCCCAAATAAGGGGCGCCATTTTTTTTTTTTTTGTTTTTTCGCTCGCCAAAATTAAATGCATTTTTTTTTTTGGGTAAATGGAAATTCGGCGCCCCGAAGTTGGGCGCGGTTTTTTTTTTTCAAAAATCGGCGCCCCACTCTTGAGCGCTATTTTTTTTTTTTTATAATAATATATGCAAATTTGGCGCCCCTTATTTGGGCGCCCTTTTATTTTTTATTAATTTTTTTTTTCCACTGACTAAGCCGGATTAGGGGGGTGGTTAATTTTTCACGCCCAAAAATGGGGCGCGACGATGCTGACTTTGGAATTTTTTCAAAGTTTGTTCCTTTTCTGCAATTTAAATAAACTTTAATGCTACTGTTGAAATTTTTCGTTATATATAATAGATGAGTCTATTTTTGTTCCTCCACCAAAACTAGTACGAATATTCACCGTTCTACTCAAAAAAATGTCGTGTCTCAAAGTAATTTTACGTTGAATAGAAATGACACGTGACAACTTTTTAGTAGAATGGTAAACATTCATACTAGTTTTGTTGGGAAGCAGATATGTTGCTCCCAAAATATGTGCACCAATCATATTCCCTCTCTTATAAGTGCAGCACGTATATTTTTTTATTTAAAAAATAATAATTATGTATACAAAAAGTTGCATTTATATGAGAGGGGACATGATTTGTACACAAGTTTTGGGGACAACAAATATGCTATCGTTTTGGTGGGTGAACAAAACTGAACTAGTATTTTCGAAACTGACATTTGAAAAAAAAAATACTCAAACACATCCAACCTTCCAATTGTAAAATTAATTTTGAACATAAAACCTTAATTATGTTAGTAATAATTGCTGGTTGAGGAATAATCGAGTCGAAATAGTTGACTCTAGTTTTTATCAAGATGTTCGCTAGCTCACAATTAGAGCTTGAGTAGTTAATGAAGTCGAGTTTCGAGTTAACAGTGATCAAGCTCCTGATAGTTTTCATTCTGATGAAGTGGTTGAACTAGTATTTTTTTTTCCTATGTTCCAAGCTAACACCATGGAAGAACGATGATCTCACGCTTATTGAATCATACTTTGATTTTAGACTGGTTGCCTCACTTATATAGGAATATGAGCTAAAGTCGATTAAGATTATATTATACACTTGCGATTTGTATGTCATAGTGTAGGCTACCATTTTTCATGTGAATACGGACTATGTATGTTTTAGTGCCCTTTTTTAACATATTGGTCAAGAAAGTAGCAAATGTAGGTTATTATAAAAAGGTGTCCATCTTTCATGCCAGAAACACTAAAAACAAAAAGAAAAAAAAAAGCCACACTAATTTTGGCCTAAAGCCAGCAAACCATAAACTTTGGGCCCTCAAAATTTGATTTTTTTTCATAGGACAGCATATTTGTAGGATAAATTTATATTAGGCTTGTTGTATTTAAACTTAAGAATATCTTTCCTTAAAACTGATATTTTTTTTAAAGAGGCCAACAAGATTGTCAAGACCTCACTTTTTTCCCTCAATTTTTTTTTTTTTTTTGCTTTTCATTAAGACTTTTTTTAAAGAAAGTAATTATAACGTTAAGTTTCACTACTAAAAGGTAGCACTTTAAATATAGTTATGCACAGAAAAAAAGAGAGACTAGATTTGGCCATGCCTATAATCTGGATCAATACTCTTCAAAACGGATGACTTAACCTTCAAAAAGAATGAGCTAAGGCACTAAAAAAAGAAGGAAATGTTCGTATGTAGCCATAAAATCTTATTTGAGTGAGTCAATTTTTTCACCCACAAAAACTAGTAGGAATGTTCATCCCCTTGTAATCAAAGGTTGTCACGTATGGTCAAAACTAGTGGAATGTTTACCAAACGAAAACAGATATGCTGTCAAAAATGGATGCTCAAATTATTTTTTCTCTCCTATGCATGCAACACATATTTTTTATTTAAATAACTAACTAATTATTGATACAATGGTCCAAAAGTTGCATGTATATGAGAAGATAATTGGGAGGTCCATTTTGAAGACAACAGATATGTTCTCTCACAAAATCACTCCAAAAGTAATTTTAGGTAGGGTGAATATTATATGTGATAAATTTTAAGTGAAAAATGAATATGAATAGTTTTAAGGATTTTTGACTTTCATCCTATTTATTAATATGAATTTGTACTTATATCCCACTTTTTAATTTTTTTAGATTCACATCCCACTTTTCGTCACTAAAAATATTTTTCGTGACAAAATAAATATTTTTTGTGACAAAATAAATCTATTTCGTGATGAAAAGTGGAATATAAGTCTAAAAAAAATTAAAAAATAAAATATAAGTACAAATTTATATTAACAAATGGGATGAAAGTCAAAAAAAATCTCATATTTTTTACTTAGTTTTTGTCTCTCTATTTGAGTTGCCCTGTGGTTTGACCCCAATACACCAACCCACCAAATCCAGCTCAACAACCCAAACCTCATAAATCCCACCCAGTCCAATCCAAAAATCCCAAAAGCCAAAACCCACTCCACTCCCCCCCCCCCCCCCCACCACCACTACTGTTACCATCCTTCCTTCCTTCCCCCAAAGTTGCAGTCTTTGCATTAGCAATGGCGGCAGCTCCGTTCCACCACCATTCCCTCTCGATGACGACGACGACAATGCTCATCTCACGTTCCCACCGGGACCTAGGGTTCCTCTCGAGAACCCTAGATCTCACCAGAGTCTCACCCTCCCGGCCGAGGCCGAGCGGGGTTAGGGTTTCGGACGTCCGATCCAGCAGCAGCGACGGGAGCAGGAAGAGCGCCAACTCGTCGATCGCGCTCGGCGACCAGAAGAATCCTCTTGTTCCCAAGTCGAGTAACTTGTAAGCAGAGGAAAAAAAACCCATCCTTTCTTTATAGATAGAAATTGTGTGCGTTCTGTTGGAGTTTTGGTTTTTTTCTTTAGAAAGCTTTAGTCCCACATCGGAAAAAACAAAGAGATTGTATCTCTATATATTAGCTTTGCTATTATTGGATATGCACATGTGGTGTGGAGGTGCACATGGGTTTGCCATGTGGGATTGTTTTTCTAATGGGAGAAAGGCTAAAATCAACAATTAAATCATTCATGCTTTTTGCTCTTGGGAAATTTATTTCCATGGGAGCTAAGCGACTCGGACTCGGACTCGGGCTCATGAGGCGTAATGTGGCATTTTGTTGGCGCACTTTGCACTTAGCACCACTTGCGTTGCCACGTTGCGCGCGGGGTGGTTTTTACCACGTCCCTAATTTTGTGGCAACCGAACAGTTGCTGCAGGGCCTATATAAGGCATCATCTCTCTCTCAAGGCTGGGTTGATACACAAGAAAGAGAAGCCACCACAGAAAGTTTACGAAGTGTTTTTTAGCACAAGTAAACAGAGAATTCAGAAGTGTTTTTTTTTAACACAGTTCTGATCTTCCAACAGCCTTCGAGAGAGAGGAAAGGCGCCGCACCAGCGTTGCTTTTGCACGGGAGTTCGTGTCCATCCGAGGAGTCAGAAGAGCAGGAGTGTTCCAAGTTCTCCGACGAACTTGCTGGTTCCTGGAAGCTGTTCGTGTAGGGCGAATAAAGCTTTGAGCAACGGTGATAATTCACCCCAGCAGGAGATCTTCCATCTTTCGCCAGTCACCTTCTTCATTGCTGCCAGTAATTGTATTGTATCTTCTTTTTAGAAGTACTACGATCGATTGCTGTTGATTACGAAATCTTTTTAGATTCTCGTAATTCAGGATCACCTTCTTTGAAGTGTTGATTTGAAACATTGTCTTTACAATCGTTTCATTTTCTCAAGTTTTCCATCAAAAAATTGTGCCCCGGCACTAACAATCTCAAAGCTTTATTGCTACGATGGAAAACGTTAATGCTTCACTCCTCAATACTGACTTTTGTAAGTTAGAAAAGTTTGATGGAGAGCATTATCAAGTCTGGAAGAGGAAGGTTTATCTCGCTCTTCAACTCAGAGACGTTGATCACGTGCTTATTGAAGAGGAACCTACCATTCCAGATACTGGGTCTGCTGCCGCAATCACTGCGGCTACTAAACTTCAGGCCAAGTGGAGAAGAGAAAATAGCATTTGCAGGCTACTTATCCTGAATGCTATGGAGGATTCCCTAGCAGAATCCTACAGTAAGAAGACAATTGCCAGAGACATATGGGAGTCTCTGGAAAAACTGTACGAAGAAGACAAGAACAGGAGCAAGATATTTGTGGTTGAAAAATATCACAAATGGCTCTTTGAGGACGAGAAGTCCATGTTGCCGCAGGTAAAAGAATTTCTGAAGCTGCGACAGAAGTTGGAAGACGAGGCGATGCCCCTCCCCGACAAGTTTGTTGTTGGAGGGATTGTCTCAAAGCTCCCCGCTGGGTGGAGTAAGTTCTATGCAAATATGCATAGGAAGAAGCTTGAGATCAGCCTTGAGGATCTCTTGCAGGAAATCTATGTTGAGGACCAGATGCGGGCTCAACTGAAGGTGGACGCACTGTCCAAGCAATTGGCTAACGCCAATCTGGTTCATACCAAGGAACCAAGGGGAAAGCAGGCGGCTTCCCACAACAAGAAGAAGGACCCTAACAATCTGAACGTGAAGGGGACTTCCTTCAAGCGAAAGAAGGCAAAGTCTCAGATGCCTTGTTTCAAGTGTGGCAAGAAGGGCCACTTCAAGAATGAATGCAAAGCAAAGACCAAGCAATCAGAGCAAGGAGAGCCTAGTAAGGTATCTATGATCACTGATGTTGTTGCTATGATTGCGCAGGTTGATGCGGTAAGGACTGACTCTGACTGGTGGGTAGACACTGGAGCCTCCTGCCATGTCTGCTCCAGTAAGGAGTGGTTCACCACCTACACACCTACTTCTGAAGTGGTTATGATGGCGAACCAGGCACAAGCTGAAGTGCTCGGGATCGGGACGGTGGTATTGAAGCCGACTTCGGGGAAGTCTCTGACGCTTCAAGGCGTGAAGCACGTACCTGCTATCGCCAAGAACCTGATCTCAGGAGGCCTACTCTGCAACGCAGGCCTCAGGATGGACATCAATGCTGGCCAGATGGTGATGTCTATCAAGGGAACATATTTCGGAAAAGCTTTTTATATCGAAGGAATGTTCAAAATTCAGCTTGTAAATCAGTCCAATGTAATTAATGTGATTAATGAAATCACTCCTTCTGCTTATACTCTTGAGTTGTGGCATAATAGGCAAGGACATGTTCATTGTAAACGAATAAACAGAATGTCTAGTCTAGGACTTATCTCCAAGTGTGGGGGTAAGGTAGAGAAATGTGAAGTTTGTGCTCAAACAAAGATCACAAGGAAACCCTTTCCTCGGGTTAATCGAAGTACAAATCTTCTGGAGTTGGTACACTCCGATATCTGTGACTTCAAATAGTTCTCTACAAAGGCCGGGATGAAGTATTTCATAACCTTCATCGATGACTTCTCAAAGTATGCGTTCGTCTACTTGCTGAAGGCTAAAGACGAAGCATTTGAGAAGTTCAAGGAGTTCAGAGCCGAAGCTGAGCGGCAGACTAGACAACAACTCAAAAGAATAAGAAGTGATCGAGGTGGGGAGTATAGGTCTCATGAATTCGCATCGTTCTGCAAAGAACATGGAATTGTCAATGAGACTACGGTTTCGTACTCTCCTCAATCAAACGGAGTAGCAGAGAGGAAGAACAGAACGTTAACAGAAATGATTAACTCAATGTTGTTGACTGCGGGTCTTCCTAAGTGCTACTGGGGAGAAGCTGCATTGACGGCCACTTTTATTCTAAATAGAGTGCCTCATGCAACTTCAGACGTTACTCCTCATGAACTCTGGTTCAAGGTCAGACCTAACTTGAATGTCATTCGAGTGTGGGGGTGTCTGACATATGTCAAGATTCCAGATCTGAAGATTCAGAAGCTTGGGACAAGGACTACTAAGACGATCTTCTTGGGGTATGCCGAGAAGAGTGATGCTCGGAGATTTCTTGATATTGAATCAAATCATATCATCGAATCTCGCGACGCAGAATATTTTGAAGACAAGTTTGCAAGGCACAAGAATATTGTTCTTGCGGATGTTCCGGAGAATAATGAGGGTGCGCAGGTCTTCAATGAAGATGTGGTCCAAGAAGATGTTGTTGAAACAACGGTTGAACCAGATTTCGCTGAGCCGTCAACGAAGCGAGTGAGGAGGCCGAAGGACTTCGGAAGTGACTTTGTCATCTATCATGTGGAAGCTGATCCACTTACCTATGATGAGGCGGTGAAGACCAGAGACGCGGTTTTCTGGAAGGAGGCGATTGACAATGAAATTGATTCCATCACCTCAAATAACACTTGGGTGTTGGTTGATCTTCCTGAAGGAGCAAAACCCATCGAATGCAAATGGATCTTCAAGAAGAAGATGAAAGCAGACGGAACTATTGACAAGTTCAAGGCTAGGTTGGTAGCCAAGGGGTTTTCTCAGAAGCAGGGGATTGACTACTTTGACACGTATGCTCCAGTAGTCCGGATGACCACCATCAGAGTGTTGATTGCTCTCGCAGCAATACATAAGATGGTGATACATCAGATGGATGTGAAAATGGCTTTCCTAAATGGCGAGCTGATCGAAGTGATTTATATGCAACAGCCAGAGGGATTTGTCGTCAAGGGTCTTGAAGACAAAGTCTGCAAGTTGGTGAAATCTTTGTACGGTCTTAAATAGGCTCCCAAGATGTGGCATGAGAAATTTGACAAAGTTATAAGGTCAAATGGCTACATGGTCAGCGAGACGGACAAGTGTGTTTACACGAAGTTCGCTGATGGAAGAGGTGTGATCGTTTGTCTGTACGTGGACGACATGCTTATCCTAGGTACGGATATAGGTTTTGTCACGGAGACAAAGAAATTCATCTCGAGCAAATTCAGTATGAAGGACTTGGGGGAAGCTGATGTGATCTTAGGGATCAAGATCATCCGGACAGACACTGGACTAGCGCTGTCACAGTCTCATTATATTGAGAAAATGATCACTCATTATGGGTATCGGGATCTTCCAGGGATCGATACGCCATACAGGTGTGATCTGAAGCTGAAGCCTAATTCAGGAGAAAGTGTCAGGCAGCTGGAGTATTCAAGCGTAATCGGGAGTTTGATGTATGCTACTACTGCCAAAAGGCCTGACATAGCTTTCGCTGTGGGAATGCTGAGTCGTTTCACGAGCAACCCAGGTGTTGAACACTGGAAAGCTGTGAAACGGGTTATGAGATATCTCAAGAAGACTCAGACATATGCACTGTACTACAACGGAGATCCGCCGGTAGTGGAAGGCTTCAGTGATGCCAGCTGGTGCTCAGAGGTGGAGAACGAGTGGTCCACAGGTGGATTCATTTTCACAATGGGTGGAGCTGCTATATCGTGGAAGTCGAAGAAGCAGACTATGCTCTCGCGGTCATCCATGGAATCTGAGTTCTTTGCACTTGATACCGCAGCCAAGGAAGCAGAATGGTTTCGGGAGCTCATGTATGATCTTCCAGTGGTTGGGACGCAAATACCGGCAATACCGATATACTGCGACAACCAGGCGACTGCGGCGGTGGCATCAAATGACCTCTTCAACGGGAAGAAGAGGACTGTGCGGTTGAAGCACAGGGCAGTACACGATCTTATCAAGAGATGTGTTATTGCAGTAATTGATGTTCGGAGTCAGGAGAACCTGGCGGATCCGTTCACCAAGGGCCTCAAGCGCCAGCTGGTCGATGACACAACTTGTAAAATGGGCTTGAAGGCATTCTAATATTGTATTATTGTATTCCTACCATAAAGTTTTATGCTATTAGTTCAAAGATTTATCTACTAGGCATCTAGCTTTTGGTTCAAGGGAGGACCACTAATCGGAAGAATATCAGGAACGGTGGGTACATGTTCTATTGGGCATGGAGAGGTTACGGACCTATAACCACTGTTGTCTACTGTTGTTTTCTGCGAAAAACGGTTCCTGTGGGAAGGTTGGCTTAATTGTCTTAATGAGTTCTCAGGCAGAGTGAATGCCTGGTGTGCTTTACAGGAAGCACGGTAGAGCAGCACTACAAGGAGTGAAACTCCATGCTACAGTGGGGAGACTCCACAATGAGGTTCCTATATGTGGGGTGCTGCCCAGGAATAGGATAAAGTCTCAGCTTTGCAGGCCAAGTCACAGCGGCGTAGTACCGCAAATAGGCAGTTAGCCTAATGCTGTATGTTAAAAATAAAGAGGGGTGTAATCAGCACTACAAAGAGGAAGAGTTCCTCATGTTACAGCGGCACGACACCACGATGAGGTACCCGGTTAGGGATAAAGCCTCGGCCTTGCAAGCCATGTCGTTGCGGCGTAACACCGCAAGGGAGCCTAAGGCTTCATGCTGAGTAGTTTGGCACTACAAAGAGGCGGTTGCCTCATGCTACAGTAGTATGACACTACAAAGGTTCCCAGATATGGGGTGATTCCTAGGGAGGGGTAATGCCTTGGCTTTAAGCCATGTCATAGCGGCGTAGCACCGCAAGGGAAGCCTCATGTGTAATGCCTGTTGTTCGTATTACGTATTTAAGAATACGTGTACGTATTTTATCTCGTATTGGCCATGGTTCATCTTGGTTTGGGTTGGCTTGGGTTGGTTCGGCTAGGCTTGATTAGCCTTGGTTCATCATGAACCAAGGGTGAACCCCCTACCTACCACAACCAACCCCATTTATTAACCTCTTCCCATTCTCTCTCCTCATTATTTCCTTTCTTCTTCATTACTCTCCACCACCAACCAAGAAAACCCTAGCCTAGGCAAGTGCAATCTTGCTTCATGAAGAAACCCACCATTTTTATTGTTCTAACCTCTTCTTTGCAACTTTCTAATCCACATTAGAAATTGTCATTTTCTATTTTGAAGCTTGGATTTTTGTAGATCTAGAATTTAGTCATTTTCGGATTTTTATGGTTTTGATCTATTAAATTTTCTTGTTTTTAAGTTTTGATGGTTCCATGTGGTAGAGAATTTCCTTCTACCCAATTTTGACCTTTGGAAAGTTGGATTTGGACTTGTTTTGACCAAGTTATGGACTTTGGAAGCTTAGGGTTCAACCATGGAGTTCCTGCTGTTTGGAGAAGACAGTGAGCAGTGCGCGAGCTTTTTAGCTTGCGTCACTGAGCTGTGCGCGCTCTTTAGCGCAGCGCAGTAGAGTCCATACGCTGCCTTTTGGAAGCATATGACTCGCATACGCTCGCTTGCTTGACAAGGAGTCGTATGGAGTCCATACGCTGCCTTTTTGGAGCGTATGACTTGCATACGCTCACTTGGATAGCCATGAGTCGTATGGAGTCCATACGCTGCTTTTTGGAGCGTATGTCTTGCATACGCTCACTTGTGTGACAAGGAGTCGTATGAAGTTCATACGCTGCCTTTTTGGAGCGTATGTCTTGCATACGCTCACTTGTGTGACAAGAGGTCGTATGGACCTCATACGCTGACCTGAGCGTAGGCTTACCTGAGCGTAGCTTGACTTGAGCGTAGCCTGACCTGAGCGTATGACTTTTGCACTGAGCGTATGGCCTTGGCTGACTTGGTCTTATGTCAGCATGTCACTTTGGTTTTATTTTTCTTAAGCTTGGCTCTTCTATAGCCCTGTATATTGATATTTTATTAGATATTTTACGCCCATTTTATATCCTTACGCCTTTTGTCATGAACTTGATAATCATGAATTTATTTAATAGGTTTGTTAATAATAATTGAACACGGCATGGCAGGACAAGCATACCTGACATGATTATCTCGAATTGCTGTTGCGACGGCTAACGTGACATGACATGACAAAAATGACTAACCTGGACACCGTGGATGATTTCGTTTGCACAATAAACCAGTATTGTCTTGCATCATGTCTAGGATGGGATCCCTGAGTACCACGGTCAGGGATACCTACTGTAATTAACTAAGAGTAATAAACTAGAATAATTCAGTAGACATGAAGAGATTTCCAGCTACAGGCAATCCCGTTATCTGGGCACATTAAGTGGACTTGTAGCCTACCGACGAGTAGGGCACACTTCCAGCACACAGTCATGTGGTGCATCCTTCATAAATGGACATTCGACCTGGATAACTTGGATGGTCTGCAGGGCTTGTGGCTGTTGAAATAATCTCATTGCATCTTGCTAGTAACTAGGCCTGTGATAACCCTAGCTAGTTAAAGTATCAAGCCGTACTTTTGATTGGCCGTGATTGATTGGATGAAGTTATTCCAGCTTAGTCTTATCCTGATCCTGTGCAAGATCGTGATAAGACACGATTATTGATGCTTGCCTTAACAATAACGATCGGGGGACCAGTTCTGTTCAGGCGAAGGGTTACAACCCCGGTCCTTGTTTGGTTTAAGGGTTGTAACCTGGCTCCCGGAGCAGTTCTGTGTCTTTCCTTCGGTTATTGTCTTATTTGTACCCCGTGCCATGCTTGTCATGTTTTATCTTACTTCAGCAACATGATTATCTATAATGGCCTTAACAATAAAGATCAGGAGTCCAGTTCTGTTCAGGCGAAGGGTTACAACCCCGGTCCTTGTTTGGTTTAAGGGTTGTAACCTGGCTTCCGGAGCAGTTATGTGTCTTCTCTTCGTTTATTGTCTTATTACCTTATCCATAGTATTTGAGACGGATTTCCATTCAGGTGAAGGATTGCAATCCCGGTCCTTGTTTGGTTTAAGGGTTGTAGTATGGCTACTTGAATGGTTTCCTCGTACTCAATTATTGTTGTTATTTCTGATAATTTAACTTTAATGTTCCTTACTATATGCTGGTTTTAGTTTCTAAGTGAAGCCTCCTTTGTGGCACTTGCTCTTTCTGGGGTCTGACCCAGCTGGTTTTGTGTGACCAGATATCGGAGCAGCTCCCGAGGATCCACCGATCTTCCAGCCAGATGGTGATCACTAGACGGAACCCTGGCAACGAGTGGGTTTCTTTTTGTCCTTCCACTTATTTGTAAAAATTATTCTTTTGAGGCGTTTAGCCGGCGAGCACGTGTTAGCTCGATTGCATCTTTATTTACTGTCTGCCTACGGGCTGTAACATGATTGACAGATCCTAGGGTTGATCATGTATGATTGAACTCTTGCTAGTCCTGGCATTTTGTACGACTAGCTTCATGATCATCCAATATGTAATGTATGTGACGCCTTGCTATTATATATTTGGTGCTCTGACATCTTGTAATTACTATTGCTTGCTTGTGATTGAGACAATAGGTTTGTTCATGACCTTAGGAGACTGCTGGCTTGTAGTTAAACCCTCATGTATCTAGACAGCCGTGACCGTATAGTGAGATGGATTCCATTTCATATACGTAGCTGGCTATGTCTGCCCCCGCTCTCCAGTATTCTGGTTCTGGGGCGTGACATCATGCTACAGTAGTATGACACTATAAAGGTTCCCAGATATGGGGTGATTCCCAGGGAGGGGTAATGCCTTGGCTTTAAGCCATGTCATAGCGGCGTAGCACCGCAAGGGAAGCGCAAAGCGCTTCATGCCATGTCTCTTTATAATGAACTCACCTATAGTGTATGGACAAAGAGATATCAGGCCGTCTCTTGAGGGTAAACTTGTAGACGTCCAAAATTATACACTGAAACCAGGCTGGCACAGGGCCTTTAATGTGTAGCCAGAAGCACATGTAACTACATTATGTGAATGGAAAGAATTTCAGCTATGATGCAGAATTCAAGGCTTAGTCCATTCTTGTATTATAGTCTGATTTTTGATCCATGCGGGAAGATTCAAGTCGTCAGCAACATCTCTCCTAATGCATGATGGACAGTTACTGTGGGGAACACTTATACCCATATATAGAGACATGTGGGGGATTGTTGGAGTTTTGGTTTTTTCCTTTAGAAAGCTTTAGTCCCACATCGAAAAAAACAAAGAGATTGTATCTCTATATATTAGCTTTGCTATTATTGGAGATGCACATGTGGTGTGGAGGTGCACATGGGTTTGCCATGTGGGATTATTTTTCTAATGGAAAAAAGGCTAAAATCAACAATTAAAGCATTCATGCTTTTTGCTCTTGGGAAATTTA
Organism: Iris pallida; assembly: GCA_029216955.1. NCBI lineage: Eukaryota > Viridiplantae > Streptophyta > Magnoliopsida > Asparagales > Iridaceae > Iris > Iris pallida. Next base: position 10,256,088 of record JANAVB010009398.1, on the reverse strand, counting down.
TTTCCATGGGAGCTAAGCCCCGTAGGGACTTAGCGACTCGGACTCGGACTCGGGCTCATGAGGCGTAATGTGGCGTTTTGTTGGCGCACTTTGCACTTAGCACGTCAGCATCGTCGCTAGGCGCATAGTGCGCTTTAGTTGCGCTCGTTGCGCGAGCCACTTGCGCTGCCACGTTGCGCGCCACAGGTTGCGCGACCAGGGTGCGCGCCACGGTGCACGTCAGGCTGCTCGCCAGGTTGCGCTCCAGGTTGCGCACAGGTTGCGCCGGGTGCGCCGGTTGCGTCGGTTGCGCACGTTGCGTACGTTGCGCAAGTTGCGCACGTGGCGCACGTTGCGCGAGTGGCGCAGTGCGCGCAGTGGCGCAGTGCGCGCAGTGGCGCAGGTTGGCGCAAGTGGCTCAGTGCGCGGAGTGCAGGGAGCGCTGGGTGCGCGCAGTTGGCGCAACTTGCAGCAGAACGTGCGTTTGCATGTTCTGGGCGGTTGCTACATGTTCGGGGTGGTTTTTACCACGTCCCTAATTTTGTGGCAACCGAACAGTTGTTGCAGGGCCTATATAAGGCATCCTCTCTCTCTCAAGGCTGGGTTGATACACAAGAAAGAGAAGCCACCACCGAAAGTTTACGAAGTGTTTTTTAGCACAAGTAAACAGAGAATTCAGAAGTGTTTTTTTTAACACAGTTCTGATCTTCCAGCAGCCTTCGAGAGAGAGGAAATTCGCCGCACCAGCGTTGCTTTTGCACGGGAGTTCGTGTCCATCCGAGGAGTCAGAAGAGCAGGAGTGTTCCAAGTTCTCCGACGAACTTGCTGGTTCCTGGAAGCTGTTCGTGTAGGGCGAATAAAGCTTTGAGCAACGGTGATAATTCACCCCAGCAGGAGATCTTCCATCTTTCGCCAGTCACCTTCTTCATTGCTGCCAGTAATTGGATTGTATCTTCTTTTTAGAAGTACTACGATCGATTGCTGTTGATTACGAAATCTTTTTAGATTCTCGTAATTCAGGATCACCTTCTTTGAAGTGTTGATTTGAAACATTGTCTTTACAATCGTTTCATTTTCTCAAGTTTTCCATCAAAAAATTGTGCCCCGGCACTAACACGTTCTGTTACAAGTCCTCCAGCAATCTCATTATTTGTGTACTCTCGAATGTTTTGAACAAAATCAATTAGTTGATTGATATGGGTGGAGAAAGCAATAGGATTTGGGGGACTGGTGCCAAAATAGGCAAATTTTAAGGGGATCTACATCTAAATAATCACATATAATGGCATCAAGCAACTAGTAAGAGAGAAATATTCTTTAGATATAGGTCCTCAGAATTGTCACATTGTGTCCTTTTGTTGCAGGTTCCTTATAAATCTTTTTATTTGTTGGCGTCTTAGAATCAACATCAATGTAAAATAATAATAATAATAATAATAATAATAATAATAATAATAATAATAATAATTATTATTATTATTATAAGGCCTGCGATAGTATTCCTTAAGAAATGTATTTGATGCTTATTAGCAAACTACAGTTTTTTTAATCAATAAACCTTTTGAGAACGCGAATTCACTAATGAAAGCATGTTTTTCAGAATGCAATTTCAGTAAGAACGATTTTTCTTTAGAAGTACCATTTTTATGGAATAGGTCCCTGAAATTATCTGTTCTGTTGTAGGTCCACTAGAAATCTTATTATTTGTGTACTCTCAAATAGTCTGACCAAAATCAATCATTTCTTTTATATAGGGGAGTAGCAATAGGATTTGGGGGACAAATGCCGGGATTAATAGGCAAATTTTAGGGGCCCCGTATCTAAATAACTTGAAAGCACCACATTTCCGGTCCCTAGTACTCACTAGATCTTGCTAAATTGACTTAATAATATTTATTATATTTGTTCCGCTGGTTCTTTGGTATCCTATCTATATATCAGAGCAGAAATGAATATTCTGTCTTCATAACATAGCATTTTACAAGTGTAGGGTGAAGCGCCATACAATTTCAGTGTTTGTTGGGGATGAAAGTGGAATGATCAACAGAATTGCTGGAGTCTTCGCTAGAAGGGGATACAACATCGAATCACTCGCAGTTGGTTTAAACAAAGACAAAGCATTGTTCACAATAGTTGTCTCTGGAACGGAAAAAGTATTGCAACAAGTGGTGGAGCAGCTTCACAAGCTAGTTAACGTTATAAAGGTAAGTCTGGACATATTTGCTAATGCGCTGGTGAGATTCTACGTGCAATTTAAAATTTTGTCTAGCACAATTGTTTGTTATCATTATTGCCCATGCTAATCATTTATAAGTTGTTGCACTTTCATACTGTCAGAAGTAGTTATTTTCCAATTCAATTTCAGTTCACTTCCAGAGATTGGTTATAAGACCTGAACAACTATGATGTACGTTTGTTATTCCTTGTTAGTCATCATGAGTAGAGGAATGTTACAATAAAGCTTTATTGTATCTTTGAATGCAGTTGACTTCTAATTCAATTTCAGTCCATCCCTTCGGATTGTATCACACAAACAGCCTGAGTGGAGTTTCCCTTATACTGCACCCGCCTCATACCAGAACCTCCACCATCATCATGCCCACCACTATCATCGCCATCTTCATAGCCAGCACTCACACAACTACCAACAACAACTAAATAAGAGCAACCACAATTCTTCATCCAACCAACCACCACCACAACCGGTGCTTGCCACTTTTTTCATCCTACAACCAGTGCCACTCCCTTGAATGTAGTAATACGTTTGATTTGCTGGAAACCTCTACCCAAGCACCCCTGGAAGGGATTGTCGTCATTTCATGCCTGCCGCCGATGTTACAGGAATGCGGGACACGACATGACAAGGACATGGCGGCACATTTTTTCCCTAGAAAAATAGGATACTGCACGCCGGGGACACCAGATACATAATATCTGTATATATAATCTATATAAAGAAATCATCTAACATCCAAGTTCCAAATGTAAATATTTGATAACTAAATATATGCATATTTGAGAAAAAAACCAAATAGAAAAAAAACCCAAATAGATCTAACATCCAACTTCCACTGTTCTTATTATAGTTAAAGAAATGAATTGATTGCTTGGGAAGGCAAAGAGGCAAGGAGACGTAAATATGGAAAACAAATTGATTGCTTGAGGAGGTAACTATGGAAAATGGATTTGCTTGGGGAGACAAAGATGCAAGGTAAGGTTAGCTATGTTGTATTGGGCGCTAGGCGAGGCGAGGCGACAGCCTACCCGCCTCGCCTAGGCGCCGCCTAGGCGTCCGCCCAGGTCACAGATGATTATGTACTGGAAAAAAAATGCAATATAGTAGACAGTGCAGTTATGTACTTATGTATAATTTATGTACTTATAAAAGTATAAGATATTAAGAAGCAACAATATAGCAGTATAAAAGATCAATTGATTTGCCAAGAATAGTTGATAACTAATATACACAATTAACATTAACATGAACAGATGATAAATTTGTATGTACTTATAACAATATAAGATATTAAGACGCCTTCTCCGCCTTTCACTTCTCTTGGTTGACCCTAGGCGTCCGCCTAGGCAGGCGCCCATCGCCAGACACGGAGATAATTTCTCCTGGTCGAGGCGCCCTCCCTTCAACCTGGACGCCTAGGCCGCCTAGGCGCGCCTAGGCGTCGCCTGTAACAACATAGAAGGTTAGTATGGAAACTGAATCGATTGTTTGGGGAGGCGCAGAGGTTAATATAGAAAAAAGAGAGTCAAAGTACTAGGGTAATGTTTTCTTTTTCTTTTTCTTTTTAACTCTGTAATTTTTTAAAGAACTTTTTTCATCTCATGCTATGTGTTCTTGACGTGTCCCTGCTACTGAAATATGTATGTTGTTTTTTCATTAAAAAGAAAGACACATAAATGAGGTGTCGGACATGTGTCCATAGCATGTCCTTGTCCGACAGGGACACGGAGATGAAAATGTGTGTCTGTACTTCATAGCCTGCTGATGCTGGTGTTAGCTAACAATTTATTATTGGGAGTTGGACATAAGCTGATGAAAAATGAAATATTAGGAAAATGCTCTATTTTTGGAGTAGTACTTAGGTGTGGGTTGGGGGGGGGGGGGTATTGCAATATACCCTTTCAACGTATCCATTTAGTAAAGCATCTCATATGTTTCCTTGACAAGCGGGCTCAAAGGGCATTCCTAGTTACCTGTTTGACACCGACAATTTTGTCAGGAGTCATCTCTTTGCCAGTCACGATACTCCGTGGGTGCTCCCTAAGTGATTGGAAGGAAAGGTCAAATAGCTGACCCCAATTGGGTTAAAGGCTTTTTGTGGTTGTTGTTCTGCTACACAGTTTTGACACTCCAAAAAACTCTTTTGCTCCATATAGATCAGACTAAATTTAATAATTATTAACATATACAAAAAGCTTATTGCAGTTTATATGCGATGCAACAGGTTATTTACTGGGAGGGTCGATGGACTAAAGACCTATTGAACATAAATCATACTTGTGTATGAAAGTCTTGTTGTCGATTAAGATTTTTTTACTTTTTGTTCAATTTTTAAGGTCAAAAGAATTGAATATTTGCAGTAATTCAATATTTCTAAGCTGTCCTAGTTGTGTTTTTACCATGTCGCTTCTTCATATTTATGATTAATATTGTTATCCTTTTTAGTTTAACTTTCATTATATACTATATATGCATGTATTTATGTATGTACACGTGTGTGTGTGTATATATATATGCACGCATGGGTTGTGGATGGATGTAGATGCCCATAGCAGTGTATTCATATACACAAGGATGGAAACGGAGCTGTAAGTCTGGTTAAGTGTAAAGCTTGCTCAATCTGTTCGGACCTGACCTTACTCGATCTTCAGTTAGCCTCCCATAAATGTGAGTCTACTCTTACCTGTTAGAATGTCTCTTTTAGTCAAGTTGTCTGATTAGTGTTTCGAACCAATCGTTGCTAAGATAGTGGCTCCAGACCTTTCTCCTACGGTCCTACCTTCATAGGCTCCAAAATCTATGAGCGAGTAATAAAAAATAGCTCTCATGCCACTCTGTAGCATGGGTGTATAAACTCTTACACGCATGCAATTTACGTTTAGTTACAGGAAAAAACCATACTAACATGTTCTCAATTGCACGAAACATTATATAGAACTGTATTAATAAATTAGAGAAACTAGTAATGATGGAAAATTCAACAACTCCGTCTACTTTTTTTTTACTGAAATGTATCCACTACTATACCTTCCTCTCATCCTATGGCTCCAACGTATCCGTATCAAATGTCAAAATCTGCTACTAATATTTACTGCATCAAATACCAACTACGTCAAACAAATGCTGCTCTCTACTCATTCCTTGACACTAGCAGATACGCTTTTCTGTTTGTACTAAGATTGAAGAGATCATGTAATCTCTTTAGTGATAAGATTGTTGGTTGGCCATGGATCTCAGATATTTGGAATGAGTAGAGAGCACCAAGGAAGGTGTTGGTTTAACCTCAACCCTCACGACAACTTTGGAGTCTTGGCGAAGATACCAGAGCAACCCAGGTTCAAATCCTCTTACTTGCATATTAAGTTGATTATAAAAAAAATTACACCGCTGCGGGAATCCAACTCTCAGCTCATGAAATGGACGTATGATATGAGGGGGTAGGTTGGAATAATATAAATATTTAACCCTCACCACAACCATGGACTTTTGATGCAGTGTGAGAGACTTTAACAAAAGAAAATAAATGGAGGATGTAGATAGTGATGAAAAGGTGATCGCACAAAGGATAGGAAATAAAACCAAACCGTGGCAGAGTTAGGATATGAGAAGGTAATGACGGATGGGAAAAAATTCTCAATTGTAAGGTCCTATGTCACCCCCCGGTTCTGTAGAATCATTCGTTCTCGCAATAATTTTTGTAGAACCGATCGTCCCCGTATGGGCGTGATACCGTGCAAGCCTAAGTTGTGCTTGCACAAAGCCAGACCTTGCACAACGACAAAATAGACTAACTCAACAACAATGCAGCGAAACTTTAAATGCAGAGGTCCATCCATGCACAAGATAAGGATTAAATATATTGAAGATGTACAAATTTTCCTATACGTCTCTGCATTGTTAGGCTTACAATAGTCTTTACATATGCATGCAACTCAATTAGCAGATGTGACTCATCTGCACTAATACATGGACATACTAGCAGTTGTTACTCACAGTTCAGCTCTTCAATAGTATACGTCTCATACTAGTAGCTGTGACTCACGGTTCAACTCTTCACTGATCTACTCACATATTAGCAGCTGTAACTCGTGGTTCAGCTCTTCAGTAACCGATATCTATCTTCATGATGGTCTATGGGTTATTCCCCATGATTAGCAATTGGAACGTACAAGCCCATCTCACTAAAAGACAATGAACACCCCCCGATCGCGAGGTCTCTTTACCTTAGGGTGTTCCCCTAATCCCCTTAGGCCGAGCGATCTAGGTGCCCCGAAACCGGTCGTAGGATTGCCCTTATGCACAAGTTGTACAGACCAATGCATGAAGGCAACTTCTAGCAGACAAAATTTTTACGATGCAACAATTTATCGATAAGCAACATTCCATCTTTTTCTCTTTTTTCATATCACAGTCAATAGCTCTTCTCTTCTTTTCTCTATACGGTCATGTCATATTCTCTCTTTTAACAGTACAAGTGCCTTCCATACAGTTCTATCATTTCAGCATACGATAAAGGAACATGAAATCAATCTACACTTACGCAAGCATGTCAACATTTCTAAAACATTAAGTAGGAACTCTCTTCTTGATAGCATACGATAGGGATATATAAACATTCCTTTTCTCTTCTTATTAAGCGTCGCAATGATTCTTACAATTGTGGTGACAGTCTACTTTAGCATGCAATCATATCATCTTGACTTTGCATAGCAAAGGTTCTTTTATTACGCAAGCATACATTCAATCTTATGGATTCTTTATTAGGCATGAAAGAATCAGAAAGTCCTTGTCCACTCACCCAGATCAATCGTCTTCGTGAATGCTTCCTCTCGGGCCAACACCGATTTCTCTGTCTATATAGTGCCTTCGCGGAGCGGGGCACTACATCCTATATATTATATTCATGTGACATAACTGAGAATACACATCTAGAATCTTAGTCATGGTTTTTTTAGGGATGAGGGTGCAGGTTGTTTTTATTGTTCAACCATAGCTCAACCATATTTCCTTTTGGTTTGATTTTCCTGTTCTATACTCCAATCCTGGTTAAAGAACTCCGATCCTGGCACCATCCTTGCATCCTGCTTTTTCCTTGAGCATGACCCTTTTCCATGTTGTGTTGTATCCTAGGCTAGTCTCTGGTATCCCTGCTTCATTACCTTGATAATAGCCACTTGAGGGCTTATGATCATGTCCAATACTGTATCATTTATTTAGTTCTAAGATGATCCTGTGCAATCTGGCAAAGTTTATTCATAATAATAGAAGATGTCTATCAACCGTCTTAAATCTAGTGTATTATGCATTTATAGTGTCATTTTGGTATTGTGGCAACCCTTTAAACTGTAAATGTAAATAAATGTTTTTTTTTACTTCCCAACAAGTAGCATGATAAAGCAACAATTGCTCATAATGCTTTCCTTCATCCATAATGTGATTTTTATTTGTTCATCAGGTTGAAGATTTATCAAAGGTGCCACAAGTGGAACGAGAACTGATGCTTATAAAACTTGCTGTGGATCCGGATAGGCGTCAAGAGGTACTTGTCTAAATGATTTTCTTTTTCTTTTTTTGCTCTCGCAGCCTAAACTTCGGAAGATGTCCTTGTTTGTTTAACCTAGTGGTGAATTTAGGCTGGTTGTAAGGCCAACTGTCCACCACTTTGGAGGATCACTTAATTGTTTGACCTGGGAGGTGAAAAGTTAAGCTGGTTGTAACTAGTAAGGCTAACTCCTCAGTTGACCTACCAAACATGTTGAAGGTGGATTCTGACTAACACTTCAACCTTAGCCGATTGGCAAGTTAATTGCTTAAGGAGGGTTAACGCCTCCTTTAGGCTTTAACCCTTTGCCAATTGCACCTAAAAGGTTTTTTTTTTACATTCTCAGCCAATTAGACTCTCTCTCTCTCTCTCTCTTAACCTTGTTGTTTATTTCTATGTTTATGTTTTCCTATCTCAACTTTCTAAATAATATGATATGCCAGGTAAATTTTATGAATTTATTTTCTAGTTAGTTTTGGTGTTTAGTAATTGAAGGTTTGCTATTTGAATAGTTAAGTGATAATCAGGGCCGGCCCACGATGATGGGTTGCCCCAGCCGGAACAAACTTTGGTTGCCCCTTATTGCAAGGAGTGACACTACATAAAAAATATGGTTATTATCTTATTAAGATGGTAGATAACCTAATTGTTGGACTCACTAGATCTTGAACTAAGACTGTTTAGTTCAGTAGTACCAAATAACATAAGAACACAAATATTCTCAAGGTCTTATATGTTGATTTAGCTGGGAAGAGATCGAGTATGTACTATATAGACCCACATAGAACTGAGACTTTTTACATCTCAACTTTTTTTTTTAATTTATGGACCGGTTGGTTGCCCTAGGACCGGGGGGTTGCCCAAGCCCACTGGCTTGTTGGGCTTGCCCTAGGGCCGGCCCTGGTGATAATACAGTTTATGCTTATTATGTTGCATGGCCACATATATGACTTCCCAGGATACAGACTGATGCAGGGCCAGTCAACACATAGGTTAAATTTTGAGATTCGGCAATTAGGAAATTAGGAATATTTTTTGACACACTTATTTGAGTGTATTTGTTTTAATTACTTATGCACATGGCTACACATGGATATTTTTAAGAGTAGTTATATATGGTAGTTTAATTAGGAGTGGTAATCTTACATGGTAGTTTAATTAGGAGTGGTAATCTTATGTAAGATTGATCTTAACGGTCAAGCATTGTAAGGCTACAGAAATAGATTTGAACTTCTGTTTTAATTCAGTGAAGAGTTAGAATTTTTTTTGTTTGTGGAGTGGTTCTTCTTCTGATTTAAGATTCTTCTTTATCTCTATCTCTATTACAAACCCTAGGCTCCTAACCACAAAATTACTTTCTTTTTTCTTTTCTTTTCTGTTGCTATAGTATCGACTACCCGTGCAAGCCTTTTTTTCTTCATGTGCTACCCAGAAACACACTTAATCAAATCCCCTCTATTGTATATGCTGAAACCACCCCACACCTTACTGATTTATTGACCACCTGATATTGCCGTTCTTTTACTATTGTGCTACTGGACAACACCCAACTACCCCTCCCTTGGCTGCTGCTCTGCAGAACATCAATCTCCACCTTTTTGCAGCCACCTGAGTACTGCCAACGCGCCGACCCCCATCTTTCATTGCAAATCAAACCAGTCCTACAACAGAACCCTTCCATTGCTCCATCAGATCATCCCTAGTCTTCTATTTATCTTCTTACATCACCCAAAACCTAAACCGTAACTCCCATCTTAAACCTTTAAACCCAAACTTTTAAATCCTATGTAAACCAAAACCCAATCACCCAAATCCTTAGCCATCTACAACTCAGATCCCACCTCAACCCTAGGGTTGGACATCCAGTCCGGAACTTCTGAAGCATCCTACCTCGAATTCAATTGTTATTGTGTGATTTGCTAGGATTATTTTGTAAAATATTATCGATAGTCATTGTTCTCAAGGCTCAATTAGCTTATGCAAAATATGGATTCGCTAGTTTGATAGTGGAACCCATTATATTGCCCTCTAGGCTATGTTGCATGGACATGGATACAATGTTACAATGTAAGGACACAACGACACAGACTCGACACATATGTTGGTGTTTCCTTGTGTATTTTGGAGTGTCTATGGTGTGTCTGATACATGTCCGATACACGTCCCACACGACATGTCTTATTTTTTTGGAGTGTGAGTGCTTCCTAGCCTCTAGGTCTTCTCTCGCGTCTGAGACACATAACACCTATTTTGGTGTATTCTAGTCTAGTGTATCATGGAGCGTCTCACTTATACGTGGATATTACTTGACATGGACACATCACCTATATTGGAGTGTTCGTGCTTACTAGACATTATATTGATATTAATAAATATGTATCAGGGATCGGTTTATTTCGATGTGGTTATGTTTTTGATTCAAGGAAATAACTAATGGTTGTCAAATAATATTGGTTTTGGACTTGTAATATGATTTTTAACACCAAAACCAAATTCAAAAAAGAGTGAAGGCACAAATGGAGTTTAGCTGCATTCTCAAACCATGCGCTCTAATGGATTTATTAAAGTTTTGAGACATTTGTGTTGGTCTTAAAAAGTTGATGCATATATGCTATTGTTATCTAGGGAGTCAGAAGCAACAAAGCATGCATATTTCAGGAATTCATTAGTTAGAAATTTCAATTATTGCTAGAATCTCTCTAATGAGTAATATCTATTGCATGTAACCGTTTAGGGTTTATCATCGGACGCCTATGTGCATGAGCTTGTCTATGATGAGTAGCAATAAGTATCTTTTTACTTTTTATTTATTTAGGGTTTGTTTCACAAATGAGAACTATTAGATATATTTCTAGAAAAAGAAAGACACTTAGTTTTCAGTTAAATCCCTGTTATCTGTTAGCTAGAAACTAAAGAATGAAAAATTGAGGTGGATTATGATAAAACATAAACAGAGGGTTAAAGATGTTTTTGATTTTGGAAAGCAGCGAAAGCAAATTATGTAATTTATTGGTGCATGAGTTTCTCTAAACTTTTACCTACTTGGACAGAAACATATGTGAAAGAAGTTTCCACTCTGGCTGGTGTGTGTGTCCTACCAGTTTCAAATTTGTTTACAGAGCCAAAACTGGAGCAAGTGTAAATTGTCTAGTTCCGGAGTGAGCCTTTTCGGGAGTCAAATAGTTAAGAGGATTTCAAGGGGTTTCCATGTAGCTAAGCATTATAGATATTACATTCAAGTTTTGACAGGAAGCTTAGCTGCCTTTCCTGCCACGTGATGTAGATCCGTTTTTCTGGTTTTATCTTATCTTACAGTAACCTTTGTAAGTGTTACCTAGGAAGGCTGAGTATGTAATATCAAAGACACATGTTCTATAATTACCTTTAAAAATGATTTCAAGCATATGGGACATGTGATTGGTTACCTGAACCTTAATAAGTATGGTTTCTTTTATTTTTTAATTGGACCAAGGTGCAGAGATCTTATTTGCTAGTATTTTGTGAGTGTAATTAATTATCAAGGATGTGAGCAATTATAATTGGACATGTTATTACCTCGTACATTTTTACTGTTGCATCTCATCACTCCTTTGACATCCCAATCCTTATGGCTGATGACATCTTGAACGTGAATCTTAAATCGCTTATGCTATGAATGGTGCTTTATTTATTTGAGTTTCATTTATGGATAAATGGTTGAGAAGTTGTAATTCAAATAAAGAAGACTGATGACATGGACAATGTTTTATAGGTGGTTGTTCTTCCTTTGAGTAATTTATAGAGAAATACTCTGGTTAAGATGTGTTATTTGTTTTATTATCTTAAATATGTCAAGATCCTCACTAAGTAAAGAAGCCCATTTCATTCTTCCTATTAAAAGCCTTTTCAAAGTAGAAAAAAATAACAATGGCCGCTTTAGCTTCTTTTATTATTATTATTATTATTTTTTTTTTTGGGGGGGGGGGGGTGTCCTATAATATGATCAGGTTTGCTTTAAGATTGTTGTTTTCATGAAACCTATTAGATTCTGGGCACACGTGTTGTAGTTGGAATAAAGAAGACAGAACTTAGCTATTCCATCATGAAATTTTGGTTTAAGTGGTGACAGGGGTGCAAAGTACTTTTTTCAAGTTGCCTCATTTAATATATGATGTACATAATGCATTTTACTTATGATAATTATCAACAACATTAGGAGATCGGATCATCATTGTAGAGTTTAGCATTTGGTTTATGAAGAGAATGTTTCTTGCTGCGAGTTAGTGTTTTCGATGCATGTGTTTCTCTCAGCATTCTTCAGTATCAGTTCCTGTTCCTTCCAAGAGTGAAATTTGACAACATATAGCATGCAGGTCATGGGTCTTGTTGATATTTTTAGAGCAAAAATAGTGGATATTTCAGAAGATTCGCTAACTATTGAGGTGACAATTGTTGAACTTATAATTCTCTCAGTGTGGCCTTTTTGTGTTATATTCTGAATTGACTGTTTTCTTATCTTACAGCATCAAAAATTATTGATATGTTTATTGGTCAACTATTCAGGTAACTGGAGATCCTGGGAAAATGGTTGCAGTTCAAAGGAACCTCAGCAAATTCGGAATCAGAGAAATCGCTAGAACTGGCAAGGTTATTGGTATTTCATATGTTAAAAATGAATACAATAATTCATTATTTTGTCATGTTTAGGATTCTTCCACTTCATATAGATTGCTTTGAGGCGTGAGAAAATGGGATCAACTGCTCCTTTTTGGAGATTTTCTGCAGCATCTTATCCTGACCTTGATGGCACAACCTCTGCAAGTCCACTTCTTAGGTCTACAGATAAAGCAATTGTTGAAGACCTGGAACTGTCATCTGGAGTATGTACCTGTCATCTAACATTATTTTCCAATTGATTCTTGGCTTGTCCTACTGTATTTTGGACTGTATGTTTTGAGTCCAACATGTCTGCCTCCAGCACGACCCAGCATGGACAACCAATTCGGAGTGTCAGTGCTTCTTAGCTAGTTGCAAACTCCAACCCTTATAAATTCTAAGTAAAAGAAGTGCTATCTAAAGTTAACTTTAGAAAAAGTAAAATCCTCCTATGCTAACTCAGTTTTCTTTTAAGCAAAAATGCTTATTTTCAAGATTTATTTATTCATCAAAGTTTGTTGTCTATTTAAATTTTTTCTGTTGTAAGATTTTAGAGTTCAATTATTTTGCTGTGAAGTATTCCTTGTCCTCACCTGAACTAAAATTTTATCTCCCCCACTATTTATAATAGCGTTCACATCAACTATACTAAAAAGTTCACTGTCAATCACTGTCTCCATTATGATAATAGGTAAATATCCCTTCATGAATAGATACAGCGCAATTTGGGCATTTTTTCCAATTCACTGCAGTTTGTTTACAAATAAAGTCTTCCTGAACTTTAGCTCATGTTGAGTTGGTTCAAGTCATGGGGGATTAAGAAAGCAATATAGATTATATTGCATGGCCACAAATAGGATGTGACATTGTATATGGACACGACACTAATTCTGCTCTGTCCTAGTGTATTTTGGAGTGTCATGTCAAATAAGTGTTCAACATGGACAGAATACGGCACAACACTTTGTATTCATGCTTCCTTCAACATGGATAATTCACTTCCATTTTCTTTTCCTCTAACATTTGAGGCAACAACTGAAAAGTGAAATGCGACAGCACTAAACAGGAAAGAATGCCTTATTTCAGTTCAGTTCACTATATTCTTTCGCTCAATGTAATGAAGCAATATATTTAGTATATTTTTCTTATTTGATGAGATTTTTAATCCTATGACATTGGTATACATGCCTTTAATCGTAACGTTATATATGTGCAGGGTGATGTATATCCTGTGGAGCCTTATAATGTTTTTTCAATGAATCAAATTCTTGATGCGCATTGGGGTATTCTACATGATGACGATGTAAGCACTTTATGTCCTCTCGTTCTTGTTTTGGTGAACTCGTCTTTCAGATGGAGACTGAGATATTGGACGAGCATTAGTTTTTATTTATATGTTAAATCTTTTGATACAAATTATGAGATCACATGATTGCAAATGTGTGAAAAGTGTTATCTGGAAAGCACTTTAGGGTTTAGGGGCCTGTTTGGTTTTTTCAAGAAGTGTGAGGGAAGTGAGGAAGTTGGAATTCTACTGTAGAAAGTACATGGACTTTGTCTATCCTCCAAATTGTGTTTGGATACCAAATATGGATGGAAGTGGGAAAGTAATGACATTATAATATAGTAAGTGATAATATCTATTATTTATCTTAATCAATTAATTAACTATATAAGTAATATGATAATATCCTAATTAATTATCTTAATAGTTTTATATTAACTAATCACTATTAGTTGTCGAAAACTAATACTTAAAAATCTTATTTACTTATGGTTACCTCTATACTAATTAACCATATATTGTTATTAAAAGGCGATGATGATTTACATGTGGCATTATACTTTTGCATTTCTGACTTGTGAAAGATAAGAAAGAAGAAAAAACTACATATTATTAATTTGTTATGAATATTGATTATTTTATGAATTAATTTTTTTGATGTTTTTGAAAGTAGTTATTCAGTTATCTTGGTTGCCTAACATTTACCTAATGTAGAGTTATATTAACTAATTATTTGATAGTACTAAAAAAATAAAGGTTAGCAAGTTCCAATCCACTCTCTTATTTGGAGGAAGTTTAAATGGAGAAAATTAGGGGGGGGGGGGGGGGGGGGGGGTAGAAGTGAAGCAATTATTACTAGGCCACTTCTCCTTCCCACTTTTAGCAAATCAAACGGAAGAGTGGGTCAAATCCAGACCACTTCCATAAAGTCGCCCAAATCCCATTTTCTTGCAAACCAAACAGCCCTTAGCATTATTCTTAGTGACTATACCTGAACTTCGTGCTTTTGATATTCACTTTCCATGGTCTTTCCATCTGCTTGCTGATGGTTTTGAACATTGTGCATAGATTAATGCACCTGACATTGTAATATTCAGTTGTTAATAAGATTTTGTTCGCTACAGTTTGTAGCAAGGAAAGACTAGTTTGTAGTGGTTGTTGGCACTGTGTGTGTGAAAATAAAATAAAAATAAAAATATAGAGGCTTCTGATAAACAAGAAGTATGAATGTAAGATATCTACTTTATCATTATCTATCATCACACCATCTAAGCCTTTTCCCATCAGAATGGGTTCCTGGGGAACTTTATGGGGGAGTCTTCTCATCGGAACTTAGTGGAAGGACCCTGGACTTCAGGTTGTCAACATGACATCCTCCTGCTACCTGGGCAAGTTCCTGATGAGGAGTCTAGACTTGCCATATATCCTTAAAGTGTGTCAGCAAGGGGAAAACCTTGTTGCTTAAGCAGGTTAAGCTTATGCAATCAAAGAAATATAGTTCTAAAATCCTTTACTAAGAATACTTATGGAAGAAGGGGAAAGATATAAAGATTAAGAAGGGGAAGGATACAAAGATTCTTTAAGAAGTTGTGAAGATATAAAGTTCCCTTGTTGCATCTAGCTTATGACTTATATAATGCACAAGTTATGTTGCTACAGTCGAGTGGCCTTTGTTCGCACACATTATCCATCCTTGTAGCTGATTGTCCTGGAGTTCTCAACATCGTAACGGGCGTATTTTCTCGAAGAGGTTACAACATTCAGGTTTCTTCTATCTTACTTTTATCTTTTCCCTCCCTATTTTCCTTGTGTATTTAATGGCTGCAAACTCACTGGATAACTTTCTTTGCAGAGTCTTGCTGTTGGTCCAGCTGAAAAGGAAGGAATCTCTCGCATAACTACTGTTGTTCCCGGAACTGATGAATCAATTAGCAAGTTAATCCAACAGATATACAAGCTCGTTGATGTCCATGAGGTGCAGTATAAATGTTACTTTCTAACACATTCATATGCTGAATGCTAACAGTAAAGGGGTTAATATTGCCTTCTTTCACGAGAATAGGTTCAAGATTTGACCCACATGCCATTTGCTGAAAGAGAGCTTATGCTAATAAAAGTTGCTGTTAATACTGCTGCTCGGAGGGACATTCTAGACATTGCGGATATTTTCCGAGCTAAGGCCGTTGATGTGTCTGATCATACGGTCACACTTCAGGTAACATTTTAAATTTAATTTTGTTACTTATAGTATATAATTTATAAGACATTCTTTCGCATCTCATATGGATACAAAGTCCTTATGTAACATGCAAAGATGGAAGAAGTTAGTACAAACATTGGCTAATCAATTGAGCATGCTTTTTTTTTTGTCGACAATATATATATTGTATCAGTATTCAGCAAGTCAAATATATTGTCTAAGGGTGCATGAGAAAGCAGCTTTCCAGGATCCTCATGACAAGTTACTTTTTTGTTATGTTCTGTTTACACATTATCTTCCCTCTCTTATTCTATCGTATCAAGTAATGGACCCATTTCATATTTCGACTTTTTCGGGAAGACAAACTTCACCATCTTTTATTGTCAGATATGTTATTTTCCAACTAGGCAGATGCAAGAAGTTCAACAGTGGATAAAATGTGGCTAAGGCCTGGTTTCGGATTACTGCTGCTTTTCAAAAAGCAGCAACAGGAGCAGCTTTTGATAGCAGCCTCCTACCTGCTTTCAAAATCTGCCCCAAATTTGAACTAGATTTCAAAAAATAAATTGACAAGGTGTAGTTACAAAACAGCTTTTGGGACTGCTTTTCAAAAAATAAGTAGAAGAAGCCATGATAAGCAATCCCAAACCCAACCCAAGTCGGCAGCAGAACAAACATAAAGATCAAAGCCTTGCCTTCAACCTAAACATGGAGCCTTGTCCTATGTATTTGTATTGGTATATAAGTATTTATTTGGCAATCATTTCTACCAAGGGAAAGATGTGTTATTATCACCAACTTTCTTTTCATTAGCAAGAATTTATGTAGTAGTTGTTTTGTCTGTTCTAGTTCCCTTTGTGACCCTAGCTGTGATATGATTACGTGATTGTCAAACTAAATTGGATGCAATTTCAGTTACTAGTGCAAATTAAGCAATACCTACAAAAGCTGTAAAGGTAGAATAACAAAAGAGAAGCAAGAGAGGCGAAAAGGAGAAATAAAGACATCGAACTATCTATGAAGGTTTAGGTATCAGCCAAAAACTGATACTGGAACTGCTGAAACCATTGAAGCTATATATTTACGACTTATTCAAATTTCAAAACCACCGAAACCCCCTTAAACTGCCAGGACCGATACTCATAGGACTGGAACCAATATTAAATACATTGCTTTATATCTATTAGGTTAGTCTACTGCAAGCTGGAAGAAGTATCTTGAGAAATGTTATATCTATGTTGCACAGATACAAATACAACACGACACGATAAGGCATAAGGGCATGTAGACAGCAAACACGGCAGCTATTTTGGTGTCCTAGTGTATTTTGGTGTGTCCTGGGTGTGCACGGTACTTGTCCGGCTCAACATGTCCCACATGTTTGGAGTGTCCGTGATTCCCAGTTTATATGGCTACCTGTTTAATAGTTCAAAATTATATATTTTCTACATGTGGCATTGGAGTTGATTGCCTAAGCATAGTCCTTTTGTGCAGGTCTTGCTGTATCTCAGAAACATGCCTGTTATACTATTAAAAATCAATTCTGCTTTATAGTAATGTTCTTTCCTTTCCCCCCTAATGTAGCTTACTGGAGATTTCGACAAGATGGTCGCATTGCAGAGATTATTGGAGCCTTACGGCATCTGTGAGGTTTGCTTCTCGACCTAAGCCCCTAATGTTTAAATCTATGAAGATGTTTGTTAAACTTGGAGTCTTTTTGGATCTTATTTAATTTATTGGCAACAGTTCAAAACACATCAGTTTTTCATGTTCGATTTCTGCCGCTTCAATTTATCTAGAATTATGAACTAGGTATTTAGAAGTCCAAGCAAATAATCAACTTTATCCTCTATTCTTTAAATTGAATCTATTCTTTCAATTGGGCACCATATCAACTACTTGAGCATGTATTTGCCAAAACTTTAAAAGGTGCTGTAACATTGCATGATAGATAGCTGTTGTCGATTTTGTAGCTTTATTTCTTTCACTATTTGTTGTTTTGTAGCTTTATTTCTTTCTCCCGGGAAAAATACAAGTCATTACTTTCATCTAACTTCTTCCACTGTTGTAGGTGGCTAGAACGGGCCGGGTTGCTCTAGCTCGCGAGTCAGGAGTAGATTCCAAGTATTTGCGTGGGTATTCTTTGCCATTATAGTTGAAGTGCCCTGCTTCCATGGAAGTTAGAACGATATTAGTGCGCATTGAATCTCGATCTTCCAGACACTATGCAATGTACAGTATTCATCTTCCTCCCCAAGTTGCTTTCCTAGGAATGTTGTTTCTCAGTTATGTTTCTCTTCATTTGAGAATAACTTGTTACTGATCTCAGTTGTGTAGTCGACGAAATTTTGCATAATCTATCAAACACTGCCAATTGTATTCATATGTTTGGCTTCTTTGCTAAGGCGATTCAATGATTCATTACATTATGTCAAATAATTCTGGTTGCTTGTTCTGCCTGATACTCATTCACTTTGTTGCATTCTAACATACTTTATTTCTGTTGTGAATATTGGATGAATTGATGGTGTGCTGCTTGTTGTAAAATCACCAGTAAGTATGACTCTTGTTCTTTGTATGCACTTGATCCTTTTAACAAGGATGCGACTTCAAGTTTGTTGCGACTCAATAAGCATTCATTTTGAGAAATTTTTGTTTCTCGAGGACAAATGTGTGTAAATTGAGCTTATTTGTGCTGAATATGTACGTCCAAGTTTGGAGTAACAATGGGGTTCGTTTTCAAGTCTGCAACTCCATGACATTAGTCTAGTCACGTGCCCAGGTTTCTCTCGAACCCATGTCAGGTCCTCCACTTTTGACAATTAATTATTTTTCTATCCAAAACATTCAAGTTTCTTAAATTAGATATCCATCTATTCAATTCAAATTAGTCTGATACATATTTTCTTAAGATGCTTATATTCTTTCAATTGTTTCTTACGTTTATTTATTTAAGAATTGTATTGATTTTTATTCTCATTCATCAGCTAAATTTAATCATCTAAATTTAACCAATATGACATTCTGTATATTCTTATTTTCTCCTTGAAATTTTATATATTTTCTTCCAAACTTTCATAACAATTACTTGCCTTGGCATAATAATATATTCTTCTATTTAGTTTTCTTTCAACATTGCTAACAATTAATATACTTCATCAATAAAGCTAAATGATTAAATAAATGTATGAAAATATCACTAAAGAAAAATAATGCATCAATAAATGTACGAAATGATCATACAAAAATTAGTGGGAGACCAAAATGATAGAAGAGTTGGTTCTAGCTTGCATTTACAATTATTTTATATATAATAGAAAAAATTTCTCGACGTGAAGCTTTTTCTTCCAAAAGTGTCATTCTTCAACCTTATATATATCAAAATATATTTAAATTAATTAGAATCCTGGCTCTATTGGGTCAGGTGGAGAAACACATTCTGGCTGGGAATGTTCAATTTCACAAAAAAGAGATAATTCCTTCCACACACACACACACACACACACACACACACACACACACACACATATATATATATATATATATATATATATATATATATATATATATACCGCAGGGTCGACAGAATTTGGATAGATCTCCCCAATAACCGTAGCTATTGGCAAACGGTGGTATATGAAAATGTACTGCAGTATTATGTCTCTTACCTACTGAAGGGTTTGTTCAAGGAAGAGATAGGAGGCGTAGGAAGAAGAAGAAGGGGCGTGCGGCTGACTCATATGATTCTATGACTACTCGGTCTGCGATGAAGGATACGGCACCTGAAACTCCATCATATTAGGGTATATGCTTGGTAATTATGGTGGCAGCGGTTATAAGGTGTCCTTAGAGTAGCGGAAATGAACGGTTATGAGGGGTCTGATTTTTGGTGGTTTAAGTAGCGGCTTTTAAACCAGTCCAATTCATGCTTGGTAATTCAGTAGCCAGCAGTTCTGAAAGTTTTATATAATAATAAAATTACCTTTATGTCCATATAGAAACAAAAGTTATTTTTGATAAAATATGGGTTTATGGACATAAAGGTAACCCTGCATCAAAAATTCTTTCCTGCATTCTTGTCTCAGAAAATAATTTTGCACCTAATGGAGGTCCAAGGACAAGTACAAGGCAAGTTTCTGGATTTTCCTTCAATCGGAAAGAAAAAACAGCCGCGGAAAGGAAAGAAATAGAAACACAGAAAGAAAGAAAATAGGGTTTAGTTATTAGTAGTTATATCTATATTTTTTTTGGCTAGGATATAAATGGAATAAAATAATAAAATCATCCAAAATCCACCGATTTGGGGTGTTTATAAAGCCACCCAAAAATTGGAAAGGGTGATGGTCAGATAGGGGTTACGGATGAAATTGGAAAGGGACCACTCTTAGGTCCTTTCCATTATGGTGGAAGACCCAGGTATGGAGAGCTCTTACATCATGTCTGTTGTTCACGACGGACAGTCTGTGCAGGTCAGAAGGGAGCTTTGGGAGTCTTCTGGTGGGTTCTGGCCGTCCTTGGATAGTTGGATACCGTGGATATGTGGGCCGGTCACTTCAATGCGGTCCTTGGGCTGATGAGAGGGCTGGAGGAAGGCCACCGAACTCTGCTTCTATGTTCGACTTCACCCATTTTGTTTTCCAAGCCCAACTCGAGCATGTGTCGTTCTCTAGAAACGTATTCACTTGGCACAACAAACAGGATGGAGATAGAAGCCAGAGGTCTCGGTTGGACATAATTTTTGTGGATAATATGTGGAATGAAAAGGTGTTCAACACCTCTGTGGAATACCCGAACGACTTGGAGTCGGACCACAGGCCAATCCTTGTTGACATCAATCTGGTAAGACCTCCTTGCATAAAATAGTTTAGATTCCTGGACTTCTGGGACGACCATCTCGGATTTTTAGACACGGTCCAATCTGCGTGGGGGGAAGCAGTGTTCGAACCCGATTGTTCGTATGGTCAAGCGGCTGGGAAGGGTCCGCAGGGAGCTGGGTCGGTGGAGCAGGGAGATGTTTGGCAACATTTTTCAAGCAGTGCACACGGCTGAGGACAACGTGTTTGTCACGTCCCGTTCCCAGAATACTGAAAAATACGAGGACGGACATGGCCAGCTACTCCGTACAAGATATTAAAACGTCGTACGACGATCACGGATGTCTACAAGACAAGTGGAAGGACTCTAGCATGTCATTAACGACTCCTAAGGTCAGACAAATCCTATCTCAATCCAATTAACACAAGAAGCAATAAAGAGTAAATCATATACGCAATGAGTAAGGCGTCCCAAACATAAATGCATACATAATTATGTGAGCTGACATAATAAAGATACATCAACTGAATATACAAAAGTACGTAAATGTACAACCAGCTGCGGTCTAGAATATACATCCACGCCATCCAGAGACAAAAGGTACAAAACTCAGATACAAGGACTATAACATGCCCTTGACTAATACACCACAAAATAATAGTACAACATGAGTGGGAGACAAAGATAACCTACTCGCTAATCCGAGCCACAATACTTCGAGTGCGAGCCATCCGGAGAAGAAAACGGTAGATCCTTGGGTCCAACAAGTACCACAAGGAAGGTCGAAGGTGAGTGACCAAAACTCACAACCACAACAAATAGAGAAAATTACGATAAAATAATATGTGCAGGTCAAGACTTGTGCAGCACTAATGCACGCATCTCGAGAATAAGAAATTTTGAAAGAAATTCTGAGGTATAGAGAAAGATAAGCCCATGAGTGACAAGAGTGCTTAGAAACTACTCGAAATCGGAGCCACAACCCTTAAAGCAAAAAAGACTGGAATTATAGATCTTTTTTCGAACAGAACTTAGCATCTGGCCATCCATCGACACATATATTAATATGCGAGCA
Source organism: Iris pallida (assembly GCA_029216955.1). NCBI lineage: Eukaryota > Viridiplantae > Streptophyta > Magnoliopsida > Asparagales > Iridaceae > Iris > Iris pallida. The sequence goes on along the minus strand of JANAVB010009398.1, from coordinate 10,234,321 downwards.
TATAAGATAACGCACAACCAAAGTGCATGGCCAAACATTCATGCGGCTTGCTACTATTTAACTAACTAGGGTTATCACAAGTCCTAGTTACTAACATATGCAATTTGAGGATCTTTGCTGCAACCTACGTTGCATATACTTATGTAGCCATAGGGAACGAGTAAAAAAAAGTCATATACAACCAAACAAATAACTGATTGAGGCAAATTAACATATGAACATAATCAATGAAACATATAACTGACTGTGCCGCAACCCCGGCCCACCTTGTGACTCGAAAAGTAAATGCTCAATAGTGCCAACAACACTCTAGCTATAGTAGTTAGGGACCCTCGCCAATTAGGCTTGTACCTGCCACTTTTGTGCCCATAGCTACACGAGTCACCGGTAGCGCAAAGTATCATCCCATTCCAATGTACTAAGTGGAATTAACTAGTCAATTATCCTACAAGTTTTTTTCTCGATTCTCAAGTCGTAGACACTAGAGAATCGACCTAGAATGATGTCATGACCCGTTCCCAAATTATTGGGTCGAACCGGATCATGCCCAGCCTGCACCGTTGTGAGACGGTGGCAGTAAGCTGTTCTATATGCAGGTATTCACAACAACATCTATACATTTGTCACAACTCAATATACGAAAATTTTAAAACTTCTATTCAACATTTGAAAAGTACAATTGGAATAAAAGAACTGAAAAGAAAGTGCTGAATTCAAATTAACAAAATTCCAAAACAATAAAACTAGAAACTGAAAATAACTAGCTAAGCGGTCGACTCGTCGGCCTCAGGTCCTGCGTCCTCCAAGGGGGACTCCGGCAACACCACAGGGTACAAAACCGGGTCATAGTAGCTATTGTACAATAGCTCAGCATCCTCAATATCACCTAAAAATGTTGTCTCCAGTCAGGAGAGAGCAAGTACGAATATGTATATCATATTTCAAGTAATAATGAAAAATTGCAGGCTAAACAGTTGAAACAATATTTTCCAGTAATTTTACGATTAAAAACAATGTGATTTGAATGTGTAATCGTCTATGACCAGCTTGGGTTATACAATAGCGTCCTAGCGACGCGATACGGCTTATCCCCGTGTGTAAGAAGGGTAAGCTCGCACAATCTTGCAATATGGGAGTATTGGCCATAAACGTTACACTATTCCCCCAATCCCCACAATCAATATCAATCAATATTTGAACCCTAGGAGAGGATTCCGTGTAGCAATGTGGTTTAAACATGCAGCTTGACAATTACTAAATAAAATACAAGAAAACATAAACGTAACTTGCCTCTGTTAATTGACTGGATCAGAAAAGTCGGTACCGAGAAGGATTTCAAGTTCGTCTCCGAGATCCTACAGTTGAGAACCTTGGCTTAGAACCATAATGAAACCATTCTAGGTGTGCTAGTTACAATCTCTAGAAGTAGACCCTAGTCAAGTTTTATGTTCATTAATTAATCTACCGGAAAACGTCTAACGTCACAATCTACGTGCGTTGTCAATTAGTTGGATATCCGGTTTCTAATTTACTTGGAAAAAGTTAGCCGTTACCGGTTAATTTGCAAAACTTTGTATTTTAATATATATATATATATATATATATATATATATATATATATATATATATATATATATATATATATATGTATATAAAACTATAATTTTCTTTTAGTGATAAAACATGGACTTCGTTATCTTACCAATATTTTATGCAAGTTAATTTATCGTGAAAAACCTTATTAATTTTTATACAAAATAATTAATACCTAAATTATAATTACGCGTCTAATAACGAAAACCAACTTACAAAAGAAAATAAAATCCTAAACTACACAATACAGGGTCACAGCGAAATAAAATAGAAAACTGGGCTTATGCCCTTTACAAATTTTTACATAAATAAATTAATCATCTAGACGAGCTCTGAGTGCCGCGAACGGTCCAAACAGTAGGCCGAAGCCCTGCACCCAAAAATACTAACAGTGGTACCAGTTCTAAAAATAATTATAAATATAAATATAGTTGTAAAATGCGTCTCAGACTTGGTCCAAATGTCATGTTGCTGGCTAGCGCCTCAACGTACAGGAGCGTTTGCGCTTCGCCGAGGCTCATTCGACCGATATGGTCGTCGCCTAACTGGGATACGAAACTCCAAAATCCACTTTCAAATCGATAAAACCACTTTTGTAATCCGTTTGCACAATACCGAATTTGAAAATAGAATCCTATTTTAAAATACTTTATTTTTGAAAACTTTCCCGAAAATTTGGGCAGCATCTCCTCTGTAATTGGGACAACCCAATCCTGGGACGGTGCCAAAAATCAACATAAACAATATCCCGAACCAGGAAAACAACCCAAACCATCCATAATAATATTCCACACAGAAATAATATCCCACAAAAGCCGGCATAAATATAAAATCGAACCGAAACTAATCGGAACGTACGCATCCAGCGTAAAACCGAACTACCGAAATAAATTCGAAAATCCCGAAATAAGGTTCGGAAAACCGAAAGCCACATAACCGAATCATTCTGAAATGGGATTCGAAAATTCCGAAACTACAATCGCCTAAACCGAATCCCGTAACGGAATCGGGAATCGTATCATCATCGACGCTAAAGTAGGGACACGGGGACACAAGATATACCTTGGGTTGCTCGGCTAGAGCTCTCAGATGATAATAGGGAAAGAAATCCACGTTCCCGCGGACTCGGAAAAGTCCCAAGCTCGCGGACAACAGCGAAAAAACCGCCGGAACAGCGCTGGACAGCGCTGTTGGAACAGCGGGGCGCACGCGGGCTGAGCCGGGCGCGGACAGCCGCGGGATCGGCCGGGGAAACCGCTGAAGGGGGTTTGCGGACGGAGAAAGCTGGCCGGAGTGGTGGAGGCGACGGCGGACCGGAAGTCGGTCGGCACGGGGCTGGGCGGAGATCGGGACCGCGGAGTTGGGCGCGGGACTCGGAGGGGGTGGCGCCGGGGCTCTAGCCGGCGCGGGAGGCGCTGGGACGCGGCCGGGGCGCTGGGCGGAAGGCCGGGAGGGGAGTCGGAGGTCGGGCGCGGCGAGGAGGCGCGGATGGGGGAGGCCGCGCTGGTCGGGCGCGGGCGGAGTCGCCGGAGGGGCACCGGCTGGGCGGGATCGGCTAGGGCACTCGGGAGGAGTCTGGTGAGTTGGTGAAAATGAAGTGAGAAAGAGTGAGGGGGTTTGGAAATATGAGTGAGGGAGAGAGAGGCTGGTGGAAGTGGGATTTAAGAAGGAGGGGAGTGGGAGAGAAGTGTGGTAGAGAGGGAGTTGTGGAGTGAGAAAATGGGGGGTTGGCCTGGTCGTGGGGAGACCAGGCCAGATGGGGAATTTGTTTATTTTTTTTCTTAACTAAAAAGTAGAACTATAATTAAATCTTAGGTTAAATAATTAATTAGGGATTTAAGGATGGGTTCAGGATCGGAAACAAATTTAGGTTCGGAAACGGGGTCGGTGTCCGGACCCGTGGTTGGACTCCGGGCACGGAATCGGAGACAGGGCGATAATAAAAATTCATTAATTAATTTTAGAAATGATATTTTCCTGACCCGACTAATAACAATAATAATAATAATAATAATAATAATAATAATAATAATAATCTAATCTAAACTATTAATCAAAATATCCTATAATTTACCTAGATCTAGAAAGCGGGTTTCACAACATTCCCTCCTTAGAAAATTTTGTCCTCGAAATTTCAAAGATAAGGCCGGGGTACAATCTGTCACGCCCCGCTCCCGTAGGAGCAATCGTCCTCACTAAGGCGTGATGCCGCACGAGCCTAGATTGCGCTCGTGCAAGGCGGGTTCCATAACGGCCGATTTCAGCGGCTGCGACGGGATCGTCGCACAGAAGTCCCATACAGAGACATTTAATAATAGCAGCAGAATTTGAAGCAAAACGCAAGTCATTTCAAAACACTCTTTTATTGATATTGAAACAAAGGTTACAATGGGCGCAAGGCCAATATTACAAGTCTCTCAAGCTCACATTACAAGTCACTCAGCTTTCTCTCATCTCTCAAATACAAGTCTTGATCCAGCGGAAGCTTCGGAAGGCGATGTCCATACATTATGTCCCGTATAAGTCTTTACTCCATGCGGCCGCACGCTTTGAATCGCTAAGGAACTCCGTGCCTTGACGCATCTAAGCGAGCTCCGCGCCACGAGCTTCTACCTGTGCCTGTACATGTAAACTATGTGGGTGTCAGTACTCAACTGTACTGGTGGAATGAGCTCCTCGCCCACCCATACAAACCCAACACGTTTGATTTACTTTGTGCAACATAGTCATTTCTTATCGATTGTCTTTTTAGCCTTGCCTTAGGATCAGTTTTATGACCGACGCCTTGCCTGTTTTGTGTCTCTAGACCATCCCGTGCTTGTAACGACAATGTTAACTCATACCTTACCTCAAGACTCTTCTCGTGCCAACAACGTTAACCTATCGAGTCATGTTTGCCTTACGGCTTAAAATCAGAGACGCAACTACGCGATGAAGCTCCATTTTCTGTGTGACCGTGCTACAAACCCTTGCTGAGGCCGTGCCTCGCAATTCAGTGAGACTTAACCATATCATCGCCCCGCGGCCCTTGCTACTTTGACCACCAACTGACCAAATCGAGACTTGTGAACTTAGTGTCACTTGACCGACTTGCCTTGCGACGATTTCTGACTTAAACTTGAACAACTCAAACCCAACTTTTGTAACTCACATGTCAACACCTGAGACTCGACGCCACATCTCGTGCTGAAGCACGACGCCTATGTTGAAATCCAATCTTAGGCCCAAACTTTGTGTTCTAACTGTACACACCTTCAACTCAATTCAATCCAAAGGCATACACGCGGATAGCCGCTATTTGCCGACATCTATATGAACTTGGCCACTAGCATCACAAGCTATACCTTGACGTATAGTTTTGTTAATCGGAATCCTTTCGACGCAAGTAGCTAGCTCCGTCGCAAGTCTCCGCTTAACCTGTGCTGAAACCTTATGCACGACTATACCCTGTTTCCTCCTAGGCCGAGTCGGTCCCATGGCCAAGGGTTGCCGCTCGAGGATTCATCGCCCTTGTCGACAAGTTGTCAAATGACCATGCAAGACTCGACACAAACTGACGTCTCACACAGTCATTCCTCTACCAATGTTACCATCTCTTTCAAAACCAAGGTCAAGACTTCTATCCTTGAGACCCCTCGACGACCCACGGTCGCGAGCAATCTTTCCTTGAGATCCCTCGACGACCCACGGTCGCGAGCATTCTTTCCTTGTTACCCTATCGTTTGGTTCAACTCATGAACGCCTATTTGATAGTCCTTTCTCAAAACTCATTTTGAATCGATTGTGATCCTTGCCTTAAATACTAAGTCCGTGCATCGTGCCTTAAGCCAATCGTGTGCTACACGACACTCCTGCCCAAGTCGATGTGCCTTGGGATCGTGGGACTATTTAACTTGACAACCGCAGAATGAGCGGGACAACACTTGGAATGACTTAGGTCGACCGGCATAACTTTGCCTAACTTACTCAAGCCTACAACTTAACCCAAGGGACGAGCAAAGGCTATGCAAAGCCTTGTATTACGGAAGCGTGCATGCTTTATGAAGCATTCATGCGGGCGACGCCTATGACTTAGGCTAACTCTTAGCTTTTGTACCGAAAACCAACTTTCCTTCTCCCAAGCCACGGGTCGAAGGACCGAGTGTCATTTTCAAAGTACCTCGTGCACCAACTCTAAGCCGGCCTTTGGACCTTTTTTCATGTTCTAACTCATTTCGACCCGTCGGGATTATTATCTTGGCTATGTAGATTCGTCTCTTTTATTATCAAGCCTATTGTGCAAGTTGAAAACACACGATTTATTATGTGAAGGCTAAGATGAGGAAAGTTCACCGAAACTATCCCACCCGAGCGATGTCTTCGAGTCGTCATTGTAAGGCCAAGTCCGAACGCCGTCGACGTTTCGATTCCTCCGATTGACTTCGCGGGACGGGGCACTACATCATACACCACTCAGAACAAGTCTCGTCCTCGAGATTTTCCTGAAGACAAACCATCCTATCATTTCTATGGCCAAGACTTAATCGTACACACTCCGCCTACGCGTTTCTTCTATTCCGAGCCACGCTCGCACTTATCGCTAACTTAGTCGTAAGGCACACCAACCGATCAACCAACATTCAAACTCGTCTCAATTCAATGATCGCGTTACCGTCAACATTTCTTCGAAACTTATAATTTCAAAATCCTCGACACTTTCCCGTTCCTCAACTCTCACTTGATTCAACGTATCACTTAGTTGGATCGTGCTCATATTCTAGGCGTCCCCAAAATACATGCATTTCGGCCAAGCCTCGTGATAGAGAATCCGCCATCACCACTCGAGTCGGATCGTGCACATATTCGGGCGTCCCTGATATACGTGCATATCAACCGAGCCTCATGAGTGGTGCCTCCACTATTTCCTATCGTTTCGCACTCGGACGTCTTTTGAACCGCTAGGCTATGTCTTTCGTCAGCACTGGAATCATATTTCCCAAACAACAATATCCACACTGACCCCATCCTAAGGTCAAACCAAGTTGATAGTACGGGATTTTCTACCCAAGCTCGCATCACTCCGATTTTTAAATATCGAGCATCGATTTCCTACACACATCCTAATATTTTGTCGCACGGGGTCCGAGTCGTTCAGCAAAGCCATCCTACGATAACTCACGTTTCAACCAAATCCTTGACTTATAGATATCGCTCGTCCATCAAGCCATTTCGCATAGTCTATTTCTTCGAACTAATACGCCTATCAATCCTTCTCGAATCAAGCACGCTATGACACAAATTATCGCTAACCAAAATTTCACATTCCATATTCCCTAAATTATCTATCCAATTCACGTAATCGATCACAAGGTCGTCTGGCTTAACAATATGTTGCGCCCCAATCTCACGCGAGTCAGATTATCCACGGTGGGCACGAATTACCATGCACGCTCCCGCGGAATAATTATTCTCATCGGAACGTAACTCTTGTTTTGCGTCTAGACTAATTCATTCTCGATGCGCGGATTGGACCTACTCAATCCTCAAGTTTATTTCATTCATCAATCGCAAGTCCTAACATCTTCACATTTTCCTTCGCATCAAACCGACAAGTCGAGACAATCAAAGTTGCCGTCTCCTGATTTTTTGAGTTCGATCACTCCCGCGACATAAATCACCATGTCAGCGCTCACGCGGAACAATTGCCCCAAATCCGATGCGACGTATGTGCGAGGCTGGAGTTGTACTCGCGCAAGACAAGATCGTCGACTTTGTGGTTATCAACGTAACCATCAAGACACGATTATTTTCATCCAACATTCATCTCAATCAATCTTCTAAGTATGGCATCCAACCGAACAATGACACTTGCACGATCGTCTTTCGCTGAGTCAGAGTACCCCCGAGTTATCGCATATCGATCTTTGATACGCCTAAATACCATCGATAATATGCGTAACCTGACGATCTTCCTTTGTAACCAAATTTCGAGTCGTACGAACGATGCTATCGTCCGACTGGATAGTCTCCTCGACATTCAAACTCAAGTCCGATCATTATCCCTCGAATCATTCACAACATCAAATTCTTCAAACTCAAATTCGCGTATTCGTTCATCCCTTTATCTTAAGTCATCGACCAACGTATTTCCTCAATTCGCATCGTTCCTTTGCTAACTCAATTCATCGAACGACATTCAATCTAATTCTTAGAGTCATTCGCGTAACTTCAAAATCAAAACCTTCATGCACGCTGACTACCTGTCGTGCTAACTTTCTCTATACGATTCTTATCGATTTCTTCGATCAAGTCATCCATTCGTACATCCTAACTTTTTCTCGATTTGATTTATCTACTCAATCATCTTCGCGTTCCATACTCGTACCATCCTCAATCCCGTGCACGTTTTGTGTGCATAAATTTCTAGGTTGTTTGAATCCACTTATCAAACTTCATGATAATAACTCACTCAATCTAAGGCTTTGCATATGTGCGACGCTTGCTGAAAGACTCATCGACACTCCGAATCCTCAATCGATCGATCGACATTCCTGAGACTATCGCATACACTACTCAGGAATGAAGTCATTCAACCATTCCTCAAAACTATCATTCGATTCACAATCTACTTCCTCGAATTTTCTGTCCGAACGATTCCTTAAATTTTAAGCACGCTCACCTTATATCGCATCGACGATACCGTCGCTCGATAGCACCCCTATCGACAGTCATCCCACATTTACTCAATCGAGTTCAACTCATTCAAGCTCGAACACTACGAATCCCGCACTCGACTTTGCTAAGGTCAACACAATCTTTGGTGTATATGCCCAGCCCGACTTAGCCAACCGTGCTTACGCAAACCATCTTTTCGTTTTATCAAAAACTGTTCTCCTATGTTTTGCAAAATAGTTAGACTTATTGTATGGACATCCCGTGGAACAATTGAGAGAGAGCGCACCAACGATATCAATTTTGCAGAAGCACAATTCATAGTTTGCGGAAACAACGAAGTTAAAAAATTCAATCGATAGTCCAAGGACGTAAAGCCGTGCTCTGATACCATTATGTCATATTCCGCTCCCGTAGGAGCGATCGTCCTCGCTAAGGCGTGATGCTGCACGAGCCTAGATTGTGCTCGTGCAAGGCGGGTTCCATAACGGCCGATTTCAGCGGCTGCGACGGGATCGTCGCACAGAAGTCCCATGCAGAGACATTTAATAATAGCAGCAGAATTTGAAGCAAAACACAAGTCATTTCAAAACACTCTTTTATTGATATTGAAACAAAGGTTACAATGGGCGCAAGGCCAATATTACAAGTCTCTCAAGCTCACTCAAGCTCACATTACATGTCACTCAGCTCTCTCTCATCTCTCAAATACAAGTCTTGATCCAGCGGAAGCTTCAGAAGGCGACGTCCATACATTATGTTCCGTATAAGTCTTTATTCCATGCGGTCGCACGCTTCGAATCGCTAACGAACTCCGTGACTTGACGCATCCAAGCGAGCTCCGCGCCACGAGCTTCTACCTGTGCCTGTACATATAAACTATGTGTGTGTCAGTACTCAACTGTACTGGTGGAATGAGCTCCTCGCCCATCCATACAAACCCAACACGTTTGCTTTACTTTGTGCAACATAGTCATTTTTTATCGATTGTCTTTCTGGTCTTGCCTTAGGATGAGTTTTATGACCGACGCCTTGCCTGTTTTGTGTCTCTAGACCATCCCGTGCTTGTAACGACAATGTTAACTCATACCTTGCCTCAGGACTCTTCTCGTGCCAACAACGTTAACCTATCGAGTCGTGTTTGCCTTACGGCTTAAAATCAGAGACGCAACTACGCGATGAAGCTCCATTTTCTGTGTGGCCGTGCTACAAACCCTTGCTGAGGCCGTGCCTCGCAATTTAGTGAGACTTAACCATATCGTCGCCTCGCGGCCCTTGCTGCCTAGTGGTCCTTGCTACTTTGACCACCAACTGACCAAATCGAGACTTGTGAACTTAGTGTCACTTGACCGACTTGCCTTGCGACGATTCCCGACTTAAACTTGAACAACTCAAACCCAACTTTTGTAACTCACATGTCAACACCTGAGACTCGACGCCATATCTCGTGCTGAAGCTCGACGCCTATGTTGAAATCTAATCTTAGGCCCAAACTTTGTGTTCTAACTGTACACACCTTCAACTCAACTCAATCCAAAGGCATACACGCGGATAGCCGCTATTTGTCGACATCTATATGAACTTGGCCACTAGCATCACAAGCTATACCTTGACGTATAGTTTTGTTAATCGGGATCCTTTCGACGCAAGTTGCTAGCTCCGTCGCAAGTCTCCGCTTAACCTGTGCTGAAATCTTATGCACGACTATACCCTGTTTTCTCCTAGGCCGAGTCGGTCCCATGGCCAAGGGTTGCCGCTCGAGGATTCATCGCCCTTGTCGACAAGTTGTCAAATGACCATGCAAGACTCGACACAAACTGACGTCTCACACAGTCATTCCTCTACCAATGTTACCATCTCTTTCAAAACCAATGTCAAGACTTCTATCCTTGAGACCCCTCGACGACCCACGGTCGCGAGCATTCTTTCCTTGAGATCCCTCGACGACCCACGGTCGCGAGCATTCTTTCCTTGTTACCCTATCGTTTGGTTCAACTCATGAACGCCTATTTGATAGTCCTTTCTCAAAACTCATTTTGAATCGATTGTGATCCTTGCCTTAAATACTAAGTCCGTGCATCGTGCCTTAAGCCAATCGTGTGCTACACGACACTCCTGCCCAAGTCGATGTGCCTTGGGATCGTGGGACTATTTAACTTGACAACCGCAGAATGAGCAGGACAACACTTGGAATGACTTAGGTCGACCGGCATAACTTTGCCTAACTTACTCAAGCCTACAACTTAACCCAAGGGACGAGCAAAGGCTATGCAAAGCCTTGTATTACGGAAGCGTGCATGCTTTATGAAGCATTCATGTGGGCGACGCCTATGACTTAGGCTAACTCTTAGCTTTTGTACCGAAAACCAACTTTCCTTCTCCCAAGCCACGGGTTGAAGGACCGAGTGTCATTTTCAAAGTACGTCGTGCACCAACTCTAAGCCGACCGTTGGACCTTTTTTCATGTTCTAACTCATTTCGACCCGTCGGGATTATTATCTTGGCTATGTGGATTCGTCTCTTTTATTATCAAGCCTATTGTGCAAGTTGAAAACACACGATTTATTATGTGAAGGCTAAGATGAGGAAAGTTCACCGAAACTATCCCACCCGAGCGATGTCTTCGAGTCGTCATTGTAAGGCCAAGTCCGAACGCCGTCGGCGTTTCGATTCCTCCGATTGACTTTGCGGGACGAGGCACTACACAATCAAAATCACCTAACCTTGATCAAACATGGAATTTTAAATCATCAGCCGCGATCGAATTCTAGTCATGATTACTGGTTAAAAAAATATAGGCACGATCAAAATTATCTAGATATGATATGGGATAGAATTAGAATATTGATGTGATTGAAATCATTGTAGGCACGAAAAAATTTTAGGTACAATTATAATCAAAATAGGAGAAAAAAATGAGGTCTCGTGAAACAGAAAAGGCAAGAAAGAAACGAACGTCAACAGTTTATTGAGAATGCAAAAATGATGAAATCTTCTGAGTTACGGGACCAAAAATTTCAGATCAAATTGGAATGAAATATAAGGGTTTATGACTGAGGAGAACTCAACAAGTTGTATAATGGAAGAATAGCGAGGATGCAATGTAATCAGATAAGATAGTTCCACTAAGGACTGAGTGATAATCAAAGGGGATAGAAAAATATCGTATTACTAGGATCAAAGGTAGGATATGCGAGAAAAATAACTTACAAAATAACAATCTTATTAATATCCCATGCAAAAATCCAATTTTTAACTCGCTAAACTAGCTGAACTCTCAGGATCTACAGAAAACTAAGACAGCTGCCAAGGTATTAAAACTAAACCTATTTGGAATCATAAATCATCTAAATCAAACTTCCATCCATCGTTGTATGTAACGCATATGCCAAATGTATTTCAAATTTCAAGTATTTCTCTCGATCAAATCATTTTACAGACATCAATTTTTTTTTTGTTAGTCATTCTTCCAAAACTGACTACATCAAAGTCACAATCTTCACTTATTATAGTAAATCCTTAGATAGTTGATCCATGATCTATATTCGAGAATTTCCAATTCTTGAAATCAATTGACCAAATTATAATCACTGATCAAATTTTAATCTTTAATCATGCACATGTCAATCGTTCTCATCCAAACACAATAGCAAAATATCACAAAATCTCAATTATTTTTATCATAACTAATATGAGTCTCCAATGTGGTAGAAATTGCAAACACAATTGCTTCTTTCCAAAGTTGCATGCCAATAGTCTTATCCCAATTTCGCACTGCTTATTCCTTCTCTAGAACCTATCATTCCATTTCTTGTGATATTTCTTTCCATGGTTATATTCGTCCCTTCTGGGTACAGTAGTCATCTAATCATAAAAGTTAATTTCCGTCAAGTATTCCTTTACTTGATACTCATATTCTCATGTTTATACATTATCCAAATTCACTTCCTATATGGGAGAATCTTACCAGATCTTAGACTTTCCTCGCTAACTCTACCTACGTCTTTCTCTATCTTTCATACTCTTCTTTAATTTTAAAATTCAAAGTCGTCAAATATCTTCATTTGTTTGAATGAGGTTTAAGCACTAGTGAGCACTACTAACGGTTCTAACCCAATAAGACACAAGTTAAAATATACCACTCTCTCAAGACTAGCTTACCCAAGTTATTCTTCTACCTTTCTACCCTTTAGCTAACTAATATTGATCCCAAAGATGCCCTTAAAAAGGAGATAGGTAACAACCTATGTTTCTTCCGCATATAGCTATACACTATATACATATAGTCATCCATAAGAGGTATATCAACTATTTAATATATATAAAGCTACCCACAACTATCTATAGCTTTCAAAATATGAAACAAAATATATGCAACGTACTAAAAGTTGAACCAGGAAAGAGATTGAGCTAATAGAGATCGATATGGTCGTAATAAGTTCTAGAAAGATCAAGTAGAATTTCATAGGAAATCTATTCCTTCAAGCTTGTGATAAGAGATTTATGAAAATAGAGACAACCGGTAGAAATACAAATCCTCTAATCGGCAAAAGTCAGAAAAATTTGATGGTACCAAAATGTTGGAAAACAGTCCTAAAAAATCAAGTGGAATTCCATATGAATCCTATAGAAATGATTTTCAAAAATTTAAACTAGTCACTAAGATTCCAAATAATCCAAAATTTAAGCGAATCAAGACAATTCTTGTAAAGTTATCAATGGTGATAAGAGACCAAACATGATATATTTATAACAGGGATATAGTCTCAATAGTACCCATAACCATACATATCCGAAGTCATTTTGCCTCTAATTCATGCATCGCCAGAGTGCACCTGACTGTAGTGAAATTTGGCTCCATAACTTGGATAGTAATAGGTTTTCGAGTAGTCTATCAACTTTATCCATTTTCTGGCTGAACAACATAGGAGACAAATTTGATGCATTTAGGACGTAGTCTCAATAATATCCAAAAACCTATCAACACCTGAATCACTTCAACTTAAAGTCTATGTCCTGCCAGTGCGCAACTGGCTGCAGTATACTCACAGTTTTCATAATTCAGACGAATGACTACTACACAAATGTGCGAAGTCATATTAGGTCACGGAATATTTTTTCAACTTTGTCCACAAGAATTTCAAGAGGAGTTTCCAAAAATTCAAACGAGTTCTAAAGTTCTAGTCATGATAGGAAAAGATGTTGATGTATGTTCTTCTGGAATCAAGAAAATTTATCAGGATAAATATGTGTTCCAGTATCTCTTAAGATTTAAGAGATTGGTTTGAAGTCATAAAACTGGTCTAACTGAATTATGGCTAATTGAGTTGGACACAAGATAAGATAGAAGCACCAGAGCTTCGAGTTGAGTTGAAGAAGCCAATGAGAATATTCCCGACAAATCATTTAAAGGATACTGACATTTACCAAAATTAGTTTGAAGAAATAATTTCTTATCCAAGAAAGTTTGAGAATGTGCTGGGTAAGTTGGGTTGACACAAAAAAGGAAGTATGTCTTATTGATTTAAGGAAGTTAGGTTAAAATGGTTTAGCAAAGCCAACCAGGGGATAGTTCAACAATTCAAAAGTTTTTAATGACTAAAAAAGATTTAATAATAGGATGGAATCAATTCTCTGACCGTTTGTGCTTCACGATACTCAAGCATTGAGTTTAAAAGCTGTCTAGGCCTTGAATTGATCAAGAAGTTGCATAGAGAGAGTAGGGTTTCAAGTTGAGTGGAGGGGATCAACAAAATTAAAATATTTGGAATAACCTAGGAGATAACAACCAATATTAAAAATATCTTCTTCAGGGGAATCATGAACTAACTAGGCTGAACCAATTCTTTTGGTAATAATTAACCTTGAGGCTTTATAGTTTCAGAAGAATTTGGTTCAGGATTCGTTCCACGAAAGTCAATTAGAAATGAGATCAAGGCAAATAGTTGGATACGCTATTCGTAGAAGTACTTCGGGTAGTTAAGGTTTTACCAAGTTTGCTAAAGGAGAATTTGAAACTCTAAATAGGAAAATAGATCTAGATTCTAAATAAAGATAGAGAAGTATGATTTGATCAACTAATTAAAAATTTTGAAATAGGTTTGTTGAAAAAAGAGATTGGGAAAAATCTAATCCTAATCCATAAATAACAAAAGAGTATGGATGCTAAGGAATGCTGGAGTATGATAAGGATATAGAGGAAAATAACCTCTGAAAAGCCAAGGGACACTGAAAGATATATAAAATATAGAAACTAAAGTAGATAGTAAAATAGACCACCATACAATCGGCCTATGCTGGATAAGGTTTAGGATACAAAACATAAGCAAGGTAGCCTACCGATCTATAACAAACAAAAATATTTATTTATAATATATTTCGGTCCTATGTTGTGATAAATTAATATTCTAGTGTTCTAATTGTTTCTAGATATGTTCTCCTAAGTTGTTGATCTGACTTGCATGAGCCACCACTAAAAATATGTCACGACCCGATCCCAAATTATTGGGTCGAACCGGATCATGCCCAGCCTGCACCGTTGTGAGACGGCGACAATAAGCTGTTCTATATACAGGTATTCACAACAACATCTATACATTTGTCACAACTCAATATACGGAAATTTTAAAACTTTTATTCAACATTTGAAAAGTACAATTGGAATGAAAGAACTGAAAAGAAAGTGCTGAATTCAAATTAACAAAATTCTAAAACAATAAAACTAGAAACTGGAAATAACTAGCTAAGCGGTCGGCTCATCGGCCTCAGGTCCTGCGTCCTCCAAGGGGGACTCCGGCAACACCACAGGGTACAAAACCGGGTCATAGTAGCTATTGTACAATAGCTCAGCATCCTCAATATCACCTAAAAATGTTGTCTCCAGTCAGGAGGGAGCAAGTACGAATATGTATCTCATATTTCAAGTAATAATGGAAAAGTGCAGGCTAAACAGTTGAAACAATATTTTTCAGTAATTCTACGATTAAAAACAATGTAATTTGAATGTGTAATCGTCTATGACCGGCTTGGGTTATACAATAGCGTCCTAGCGACGCGATACGGCTTATCCCCGTGTGTAAGAGGGGTAAGCTCGCACAATCTTGCAATATGGGGGTATTGGCCATAAACATTACACTATTCCCCCAATCCCCACAATCAATATCAATCAATATTTGAACCCTAGGAGAGGGTTCCGTGTAGCAATGTGGTTTAAACATGCAGCTTGACAATTACTAAATAAAATACAAGAAAACATAAACGTAACTTGCCTCTATTAATTGATTGGATCGGAAAAGTCGGTACCGAGGAGGATGTCAAGTTCGTCTCCGAGATCCTACAGTTGAGAACCTTGGCTTAGAACCATAATGAAACCATTCTAGGTGTGCTAGTTACAATCTCTAGAAGTAGACCCTAGTCAGGTTTTATGTTCATTAATTAATCTACCGGAAAACGTCTAACGTCGCAATCTACGTGCGTTGTCAATTAGTTGGATATCCGGTTTCTAATTTACTTGGGAAAAGTTAGCCGTTATCGGTTAATTTGCAAAACTTTATATTTTAATATATATATATATATATATATATATATATATATATATATATATATATATATATATATATAAAACTCAATTTTCTTTTTAGTGATAAAACATGGACTTCGTTATCTTACCAATATTTTATGCAAGTTAATTTATCGTGAAAAACCTTATTAATTTTTATACAAAATAATTAATACCTAAATTATAATTATGCGTCTAATAACGAAAACCAACTCAGAAAAGAAAGTAAAACCCTAAACTACACAATACAGGGTCACAGCGAAATAAAATAGAAAACTGGGCTTATGCCCTTTACAAATTTTTACATAAATAAATTAATCATCTAGGCGAGCTCTGAGTGTCGCGAACGGTCCAAACAGTAGGCCGAAGCCCTGCACCCAAAAATACTAACAGCAGTACCAGTTCTAAAAATAATTATAAATATAAATATAGTTGTAAAATACGTCTCAGACTTGGTCCAAATGTCATGTTGCTGGCTAGCGCCTCAACGTACAGGAATCCTGTAGCGTTTGCGCTTCGCCGAGGCTCATTCGACCGATATGGTCGTCACCTAACTGGGATACGAAACTCCAAAATCCACTTTCAAATCGATAAAACCACTTTTGTAATCCGTTTGCAAAATACCGAATTTGAAAATAGAATCCTATTTTAAAATACTTTATTTTTGAAAACTTTCTCGAAAATTTGGGCAGCATCTCCTCTGTAATTGGGACAACCCAATCCTGGGACGGTGCCAAAAATCAACATAAACAATATCTCGAACCAGAAAAACAACCCAAACCATCCATAATAATATTCCATACAGAAATAATATCCCACAAAAGCCGGCATAAATATAAAATCGAACCGAAACTAATCGGAACGTACGCATCCAGCGTAAAACCGAACTATCGAAATAAATTCAAAAATTCTGAAATAAGGTTCGGAAAACCGAAAGCCACAGAACCGAATCATTCTGAAATAGGATTCGGAAATTCCGAAACTACAATCGCCTAAACCGAATCCCGTAACAGGATCGGGAATCGTATCATCATCGACGCTAAAGTAGGGACACGGAGACACGAGATATATCTTGGGTTGCTCGGCTAGAGCTCTCAGATGATAATAGGGAAAGAAATCCACGTTCCCGTGGACTCGGAAAAGTCCCAAGCTCGCGGACAGCAGCAGAAAACCGCCGGAACAGCGCTGGACAGCGCTGTTGGAACAACGGGGCGCACGCGGGCTGAGCCGGGCACGGACAGCCGCAGGATCGGCCGGGGAAACCGCTAAAGGGGGTGTGCGGCCGGGGAAAGCTGGCCGGAGCGGTGGAGGCGTCGGCGGACCGGAAGTCGGCCGACACGGCGCTGGGCGGAGATCGGGACCGCGGAGTTGGGCGCGGGACCCGGAGGGGGTGGCACAGGGGCTCTGGCCGGCGCGGGAGGCGCTGGGACGCGGCCGGGGCGCTGGGCGGAAGGCCGGGAGGGGAGTCGGAGGTCAGGCGCGGCCAGGAGGCGCGGATTGGGGAGGCCGCGCGGGTCGGGCGCGGGCGGAGTCGCCGTAGGGGCGCCGGCTGGGCGGGATCGGCTAGGGCACTCGGGAGGAGTCTGGTGAGTTAATGAAAATGAAGTGAGAAAGAGTGAGGGGGTTTGGAAATATGAGTGAGGGAGAGAGAGGCTGGTGGAAGTGGGATTTAAGAAGGAGGGGAGTGGGAGAGAAGTGTGGTAGAGAGGGAGTTGTGGAGTGAGAAAATGGGGGGTTGTGTAATGACCATTTTCGTATTACATATTTTGTATACGTGTACGTATTTAGACCCGTATTACAAGCTTGATTTATTTTGGCATTTTCTTGATTGGTTTATCTTGACTTGGTTCGGCTTGGTTTTGTATGGTTCGGTTCTTTTATATATATATGAACCAAACCACTCCCACCTACCACATTCAATAAATATCCCACCTACCACCACCACTCTCAATAAATATCCCACTAGCATTTCTCTCTCTTCATTACTTCTTCTTCCCCACCATTACTTCTTCAACCACCAGAGAGAGAGAGTGTGGGAGAGCTTAGGCAAGTGCACCTTGCTTCATGGAGGAAGTCCATTTTTATTGTTCCATTGTCTTCCTCATGTGTTTCTAAACCACTTTAGTACTTGTCATTTTTCATTTCCATGGTTAAATTTTGTAGATCTAGCTTTGTGGTATTTTTGGTTTCCAGGACTTTTGATCCATCACACTTGCATATTTGCTAAGTTGATGATACCATGATTGCAGAGAAGTTCGTTAGGTCCAATTTGACCTATGAGAATTTTTGCATAAGCCGCATGGGCATTGTAGCACTGAGCCGCATGGCCCTTGCAGCATGCAAATGTAAAAGACCAGCCGCATAAGCATTCAAGATTTCATTTATTGCATTACTCTAATAATGAGCCGCATATGGCTTGCTTCATGAAGGAGCCGCATAGGCTTTATCATGAATGCAATAAATGCGTTCACACTAATGCATTCTAATGCATTAATAATATAGCATTTCCAATCAATTAGCAAGTGCTTGGAAAACCGAGCAGTAAGAATTGATGCCTCCCAAGCATCCACGTGCCCCGGGCAATTAATGCCTTAACACCAATGTACTTGCTTGTGCATTGCTTGGGCTGCCAATGCATAGCCGCATACAACACATTCCAAGCCGCATGCATTCTTTCCTGAATGCATTTTCGCATGCAAATTTTTGCAGAGCCGCATAGCCCTCCCCCCTTAATGAATGCATGTAAGGCTTGTTTTCTCCTAATGCATTTTTGCATGGTCTTTCCTGGAGAGAGAGCCGCATACATATTAATTAATACACTTAGAGGATTGGCTGATGTTTGACTTTTCTCAAGGTCTTTTGCATTTAAGTCCAAAGCCTCGAGCCGCATGAGAAATGCATTAAATGCATTTTTTTGCACTTAAGTCCACAAGCCTCCAAAGCATCAGCCGCAGAGCATTATCATAATGCATGTGAGCCGCAGAGCATTATTTTTACACTTTAGCTCAGGCCTTGCTTTAATGCTTGGCTGAAATCAATTCGTAAGCATTAATTTAATGCTTGGTTGAAAGCAATTCATAAGGCATTATTTTAATGCTTTGGATGAAAGCATTCCTAAGGATTATTCTAATGTTTTGGATGAAAGCAATTCGTAAGCATTAATGCTTTGGCTGAAGCATTGGCTTAAGCAAATGCTTAAAGCATTATTTTAAGGCTTTGACATTATTTTAATACTTTGACTTAATCATTTGCTTAGGCATTATTTTAGGCATTATTTTAACACATTAGCTATTCAAGCATTACTTTAATGCATTAATTGATTAAATTAAGCACTTTTGCATGGCCATCTAATTGTTAGCCGCATGTGTATTGATCGCTTGCATGCACTACAGGCAGCTTGCTGCAGCCGCATATGCACTGTTGCATGGCCTTGCATAAAATTGCTTGAAAGCTCATATATTGGTCGTATACGGCCAATTCGGTTGCACGTCTGCTTGTGCCATATTAAATTTTAAGTGTGTTCCCTGACACGATGGTGACCCGTTGAGGTGCACTCTTGACAAGACATGATAGTGGCCCGACGCGACGCACTCCTAACAGTGAACATGACATGACAAGATTGAATGGCCTGGACACCGTGGATGATTGTGTTTGTACAATCGAACCGTTAATATTCGCATCATGTCTAGGACGGGGATCCCTGAGTACCACGGTCAGGGGTACCTACTGTAAATGGCTAAGGCTAACAACTAGAATAATACAGTAGTCATGAGAGATCTCCCCAGCTACAGGCGATCCCGTTATCCCGGCCACCATTGTGGGACTTGCAGCCTGCCGACGAGTAGGGCACAAGTCTAAATTTACTGACATGTGGAAAAGAACGATGCACTATTTCATGAACCCAAGTCGCCTGGATAACCTGGATTAGCTGCAGGGCTTGTGGCTGGAGGAATATCTCACTGCATGTTGTGGCAATTTAGTTAGCTAATGTAGAAAGCCGTAGACACTGATTGGCCGGAATCGATTGTATGGTGTGGTTTCAGTGCTCGATTATTGTAAGCTTGATCGCATGATTGTCACTCATAACAATAAAGATCAGAGGCTAAGTTCGGTTCAGGCGAAGGGTTACAACCCGGTCCTTGTTTGGTTTAAGGGTTGTAAACTGGCTCCCGGAGCAGTTCTGAGTCCTCTCTTCGTTTATTGTATTATTGCACCCACGTCATGCTTGTAATGCTTTACCTTACCAACAAGATTGGAGACGAGGTTCTATTCAGGTGAAGGGTTACAACTCCGGTCCTTGTTTGGTTTAAGGGTTGTGACCTGGCTGCTTGAATAGTCCCCTCGCACTCTATTATGATTGTTGTTATTCTTTTACTTTAAGTTCTTTAACTGCTTTAGTGTATTTTCTGTTGTGCTGGTTTTAGTTCTTAAGTGAAGCCTCCCTTGTGGCACTTGCTTTTTCTGGGATCTGACCCAGCTGGTTTTGTGTGTGGCCAGATTTTGGAGCAACCTCAGAGGACCTACCGCCTTTCCAGCCCGATGGTGACCATCAGACATGATCAGGGCAACGAGTGGGTTTATTTTTGCTCTCCCACTCTATTGTAAAAATTTTATTTTGAGGCGTTTAGCCGGCGAGCACCTGTTAGCTCGTATCCCATACCTTAATTGTCTGCCTACGGGCTGTAACATGATTGACAGATCCTAGGGTTGATCATGTATGACTAATCTCTTGCTAGTCATCACATTTTGTAACGACTAGCTTCATGATCAACTGGATATGTAATGTTTGGGACGCCTTACTATTGTATATTTGGTAATCTTACATCTTGTAACTTTACTTGCTCGCTTAAGATTGAGACATTAGGCTTGTTATTGACCATAAGAGACTGATGGTTTGTAGTTAAACTCTCATATATCTAGACAGCCGTGACCGTATAGTGGGATGGATTTCATTTTATTATACGTAGCTGACTGTGTATGCTCCCGCTTTCCAGTATTCTGGTTCTGGGGCGTTACATGGTTTAAGTGGTGGCCCATGCAGGTCTTGTAAATCAAGATATGTGAGGGTTTACTGAATAGATGTCTCAATCCGCACTCGTCCTTGATCTCTGCCCGAATCTTCTAATCCCTGAGCTTCTTGACCTGATCACATGCTTGTATCGTTGATCTGTCTTGGTCCTTCCTTATTGTTCCCTATGTCGTCTTCTTCAGCGGCATTGTTCCTGGACCTGCCGACCAGCAAGGCGAAGCGCTTCCCGTGGACCAGCAGCAACAAGAAGATCAGGCCCAGCACTCAGGAGCAGCCTCCAGGGCCATGTCTTCCAGAGATCCAGAACCCCCGGTGCAGTCAGCCCAGCCCGCGAGGCAGGATGATGGAGCCTTGGTAGGACTTATCAGGGAGTTGCTTGCATCGCAGGATCGTCGAGGAGATGCCTTGCATCAGGCAGTAGCAGTTGCTCTGGGCAGAGGTGGACATCATGGGAACAGTGCAGCAAACAGTTTCAAGCGCCTGAACCCTCCATTCTTCGATGGTAGCGAAGACGCTATCGCTGCTGATGCATGGCTTCAGGACACAGAGGTGGTATTGGAGGCCGCGAAGACCCCAGAAGATGAGAAGGTGGCCGTGGTGCGCCTACAGTTATTGGATCTAGCCCGCAGCTGGTGGGCGGTGCAGGCCATTGGGTTGGTGACGCCTATTGCCTGGGCAGTATTCCGTGAGCGGTTTCGGACCAAGTACTTCGATACGGTGGCTCGGTACGATCTTCAGACCAAGTTCACCAATTTGAAGCAGATGGGCAGGACGGTCGATGGATATGCGGCCGAGTTTTCTAGGCTTAGTCGGTTTGCTCCCACCTTGGTGGCGACCGAGTTCGATAGAGCCCAGCAATTTCAGCAGGGACTCCACCTGAAAATTTTGTTAGCGGTGGAGCAGTTTGAGCATCAAACTTTTGATGCGGTATTGAGGGCAGCTAGGAGGCATGAATATACCTCCCAGAGGATTGTGGACAGGACCGAAGGTCGAAAGCGATCTCACGGCCAGATGAATCAGTCGTCAGCTCCAGCCCCGGCAGCTAGAGCCTTGACCATTGGAGCTCCGAGGAGGGCAGCATCAGTTACGTCGGTTCAGCATTCAACCCCGACGTATCCTCAGCAGCAGAAGCAGAAGCAGTCTTCCCCCATGGGCTGCTCTTATTATGGAAAGCCTAGACATGTTGTTTCAGAGTATCGCAAGGCTCGAGGATTGTGTTTGCTTTATGGAGCGCCAGACCACAAGGTAGGGTCCTGCCCGTTCAGGACTGACTCATCACCAGCCAGGACCAGTTCATCAGTGAGGGGACCAGCCCCTGTACCAGTCCAGCAGCAGTTTCCATCCCCAAGGCCATTGCCGACGCAGACCCAGGCTTTTCATCAGCAAAGGCCTCAGCAGTTTGCCCAGGCGCAAGCCCAGAATAGGCAGCGAGGATTCCAGCAGAGAGGGCCGGCACCCAGAGGACATGGTCAAGTGTTGGCTTTGACCATGGGAGAAGAAGGAGTGGCACCAGGTGAGGTAGTGGCAGGTACTATTCTCGTCAACACATTTCCCACTTCAGTGTTATTTGATTCTGGTGCATCGCATTCATTTATGTCTGCACGATTTGTGACACGGATAGGACTGGAGCCCGAGTCGTTATCAGTAAGACTCAATATACTTACTGGTAATGGTCTTGTGGGAGTAGATAGAGTGTTTTCCTCGTGTCAAATCGTGGTTAGCGGTAGAGAGTTTCCCGCTAGGCTGATAGAATTCCCGATGGCCGATTATGATGTGGTCTTAGGGATGGATTGGTTGAGAGACCAGTATGCTAGGATAGACTGCCATATTGGCAGGGTTGTTTTTAGCATTCCAGGCGAGCCGGAGTTTTCCTTTTCTCGAGGCGAAGTTGAACCTTCTCCCCCAGTATTGCGGATGGCCGTAGCAGCAGTGCAGTTACCCCGGATAGTCGAAGAATTTCCAGACGTTTTTTCGGAAGAGCTTCCAGGGATGCCACCAGAACGGGAGATCGAGTTCACTATCGACTTGATTTTCGGGACAGCATCAGTGTCAGAGAGAGTCTACAGGATGGCGCCGTCAGAATTGGAGGTATTGTACAAGATGATTGAAGAACTTCGGACCAAGGGATTCATTCGTGCAAGTGGATCGCCTTGGGGAGCCCCGATGCTTCTTGTGAAAAAAAAGGATGGTACGTCCAGATTATGTGTTGACTATCGTACCTTGAACTCAGTAACAATCAAGAACAGATATCCCCTTCCAAGGATAGATGACTTGTTTGATCAACTCAAAGGAGCGGCAGTATTCTCGAAGATTGATTTACGGTCAGGGTACCACCAGATCAGAGTCAGAGAGCAGGACATCCCGAAGACAGCTTTCCGATCTAGATATGGGCATTGGGAGTTCCTTGTTATGCCCTTTGGAGCAACCAATGCGCCGGCGGTATTCATGGACCTCATGAATCGTATCTTCATGCCTTATTTGGATCAGTTCGTGATCGTGTTCATAGATGATATCCTGGTCTACAGTAAGTGAAGCGGAGCATGAGCAGCATCTTAGAGTTGTCCTCCAGATTCTTCGAGAACACCAGTTGTATGCCAAGTTTAGTAAATGTGAGTTTTGGCTCGATCGCATTTCATACTTGGGTCATATCATCACCAAGGGTGGAGTGGAAGTGGATCCCCAGAAGATAGTGGCTATCGAAACCTGGCCAGTGCCCCGCACAGTTGCAGAAGTTCACAGTTTTCTTGGATTAGCCGACTAGTACCGGAGATTTGTTTCGAACTTTGCTCGGATTTCAGTGCCATTGACGCAGTTGACCCGCAAGGATGTGCAGTTTGCTTGGACAGCAGAGTGTCAGGAATCTTTTGAGAAGCTGAAGCGAGGCTTGATGACGGCACCCGTCCTCACACTTCCAGATGGGACTGGAGGATTTTTAGTGTACTGTGACGCTTCAGGCAAGGGTTTAGGATGTGTTTTGATGCAACATGGGAAGGTAATAGCTTATGCGTCACGTCAACTTCGTGATCATGAGAGGAATTACCCAACCCATGACTTGGAGCTGGCAGCTGTAGTGTTTGCACTTAAGTTGTGGAGGCACTACTTGTATGGAGATAGGGTGGAGATATTCACCGACTCCGACCACAAGAGTCTGAAGTATGTTTTCACCCAGAAGGACCTTAACATGCGCCAGAGAAGATGGCTAGAGCTACTTGTGGATTATGATGTCAACCTGCAGTATCACCCTGGGAAGGCCAACGTGGTGGCAGATGCATTGAGCAGAAGAGCCGGAGTTTACCTTCTGACGGCACAACCAGAGTTGTTAGCAGATCTTCAGAAGATGGGTATAGAAGTTGTCCTTACTACTAATGTGGCATTGATGGCCAGCATGCAAGTGCAGTCCAGTATAGTGGAGAGGATCAAGATAGCTCAGTCCTCCGATTCTAAGCTTCAGCGGCTTAGAACAGAATGTGAAGCAGGACAACGACCAGAATTATGCATTCATGAAGATGGTACACTGCGACATGGTAAGCGTCTTTGTGTACCTAGTGGAGATATCAGACATGAGGTAATGGCGGAAGCCCACAGTTCTCAGTATTCGATTCATCCCGGTGGCACGAAGATGTACCATGATATCCGTCAGCACTTCTGGTGGAATAGCATGAAGAGGGAGATAGCTCGGTTTGTCTCTCGGTGTTTAGTTTGCCAACAAGTCAAGGCTGAACACCAGAGGCCAGCTGGACTTCTTCAGTCCTTGCCAATTCCAGAATGGAAGTGGGAGCATGTAACCATGGATTTTGTGACTGGATTACCTAGATCTCCAGCCGGTAGAGATGCTATTTGGGTTATAGTTGACAGGCTTACAAAGGTGGCTCACTTTCTTCCGTTCAGAGTGGGTCAATCGACAGCTCAGCTAGCAGAGATGTACCTCCGGCAGATTGTCAGATTCCACGGAGTACCAGTTAGTATCACCTCGGACCGGAATTCGAGATTCACGTCACACTTTTGGCGTAGCTTGTAAGAGAGTTTGGGAACTCGCCTCCAGTTCAGCTCAGCATATCACCTGCAGACAGATGGTCAGTCGGAGCGCACGATCCAGACTCTTGAGGATATGTTGAGATCTTGCACACTCGACTTCGGTGGTTCGTGGGAAGATCACCTACACCTGGTGGAGTTCTCTTACAACAATAGTTTCCAAGTCAGTATCCAGATGGCTCCGTTCGAGGCGCTGTATGGAAGAAAGTGCAGATCCCCACTAGCATGGGACGATGTGGGAGAGAGACAGATGCTTGGTCCAGAGATGATCGCTCAGACAGTTGAAGTGGTCAGGAGAGTTAGAGATCATCTTCGCGTTGCACAAGATCGTCAGCGCCATTGGGCCGATTCTCATCGGTGTCCCCTTGAATTTTTGGTCGGCGACCATGTATTTCTGAGGATCTCGCCTAACCGTGGCGTCATTCGTTTCGGCGTACGGGAAAAGCTTAGTCCTAGGTATATAGGGCCATTCGATATTCTGGAGCGAGTAGGAGACGTATCCTATCGTCTCGCTCTTCCATCGTCTCTGAGTGAGGTACATGACATGTTCCACGTATCCCAACTACGACGGTATATTCCGGACCCGAGCCACATCCTGGACCATTCGGAATTGGTTGTTGGTACCAACCTTTCGTATGAGGAGAGGCCCGTATCCATATTGGACCAAAGAGAGAAGATACTCAAGAACAAGACTATCAAGTTAGTCCGTGTTGCTTGGGGTCATCACTCTTTGGGAGAGTCAACGTGGGAGCGTGAGGATGATATCCGATCGCGATATTTCGACCTGTTTGACTCGTGAGGTATAATATCTTTCCTATGCCTCATGTCTTCGATTCCTTGCTTGTACGAATAATTGCTTGATTGCTTGACTAGTATAGCTTGCCTGTGAGTAGTATAGCTTGTCCTTGCAATCTCTAGCCACTTGATTAAATTCCGAGGACGGAATTCTTTTAAGGTGGGTAGAGTTGTAATGACCATTTTCGTATTACGTATTTTGTATACGTGTACGTATTTAGACCCGTATTACAAGCTTGATTTATTTTGGCATTTTCTTGATTGGTTTATCTTGACTTGGTTCGGCTTGGTTTTGTATGGTTCGGTTCTTTTATATATATATGAACCAAACCACTCCCACCTACCACATTCAATAAATATCCCACCTACCACCACCACTCTTAATAAATATCCCACTAGCATTTCTCTCTCTTTATTACTTCTTCTTCCCCACCATTACTTCTTCAACCACCAGAGAGAGAGAGAGTGGAAGAGCTTAGGCAAGTGCACCTTGCTTCATGGAGGAAGTCTATTTTTATTGTTCCATTGTCTTCCTCATATGTTTCTAAACCACTTTAGTACTTGTCATTTTTATTTCCATGGTTAAATTTTGTAGATCTTGCTTTGTGGTATTTTTGGTTTCCAGGACTTTTGATCCATCACACTTGCATATTTGCTAAGTTGATGATACCATGATTGCAGAGAAGTTCGTTAGGTCCAATTTGACCTATGGGAATTTTTGCATGAGCCGCATGGGCATTGTAGCACTGAGCCGCATGGCCCTTGCTGCATGCAAATGTAAAAGACCAGCCGCATAAGCATTCGAGATTTCATTTATTGCATTACTCTAATAATGAGCCGCATATGGCTTGCTTCATGAAGGAGCCGCATAGGCTTTATCATGAATGCAATAAATGTGTTCACACTAATGCATTCTAATGCATTAATAATATAGCATTTCCAATCAATTAGCAAGTGCTTGGAAAACCGAGCAGTAAGAATTGATGCCTCCCAAGCATCCACGTGCCCCGGGCAATTAATGCCTTAACACCAATGTACTTGCTTGTGCATTGCTTGGGCTGCCAATGCATAGCCGCATATAACACATTCCAAGCCGCATGCATTCTTTCCTGAATGCATTTTCGCATGCAAATTTTTGCAGAGCCGCATAGCCCTCCCCCCCTTAATGAATGCATGTAAGGCTTGTTTTCTCCTAATGCATTTTTGCATGGTCTTTCCTGGAGAGAGAGCCGCATACATATTAATTAATACACTTAGAGCATTGGCTGATGTTTGACTTTTCTCAAGGTCTTTTGCATTTAAGTCCAAAGCCTCCAAAGCCTCGAACCGCATGAGAAATGCATTAAATGTATTTTTTTGCACTTAAGTCCACAAGCCTCCAAAGCATCAGCCGCAGAGCATTATCATAATGCATGTGAGCCGCAGAGCATTATTTTTACACTTTAGCTCAGGCCTTGCTTTAATGCTTGGCTGAAATCAATTCGTAAGCATTAATTTAATGCTTGGTTGAAAGCAATTCATAAAGCATTATTTTAATGCTTTGGATGAAAGCATTCCTAAGCATTATTCTAATGTTTTGGATGAAAGCAATTCGTAAGCATTAATGCTTTGGCTGAAGCATTGGCTTAAGCAAATGCTTAAAGCATTATTTTAAGGCTTTGACATTATTTTAATACTTTGACTTAATCATTTGCTTAGGCATTATTTTAACACATTAGTTATTCAAGCATTACTTTAATGCATTAATTGATTAAATTAAGCACTTTTGTATGGCCATCTAATTGTTAGCTGCATGTGTATTGATCGCTTGCATGCACTACAGGCAGCTTGCTGCAGCCGCATATGCACTGTTGCATGGCCTTGCATAAAATTGCTTGAAAGCTCATATATTGGCCGCATACGGCCAATTCGGTTGCACGTCTGCTTGTGCCATATTAAATTTTAAGTGTGTTCCCTGACACGATGGTGACCCATTGAGGTGCACTCTTGATAAGACATGATAGTGGCCCGACGCGACGCACTCCGAACAGTGAACATGACATGACAAGATTGAATGGCCTGGACACCGTGGATGATTGTGTTTGTACAATCGAACCGTTAATATTCGCATCATGTCTAGGATGGGGATCCCTCAGTACCACGGTCAGGGGTACCTACTGTAAATGGCTAAGGCTAACAACTAGAATAATACAGTAGTCATGAGAGATCTCTCCAGCTACAGGAGATCCCGTTATCCCGGCCACCATTGTGGGACTTGCAGCCTGCCGACGAGTAGGGCACAAGTCTAAATTTACTGACATGTGGAAAAGAACGATGCACTGTTTCATGAACCCAAGTCGCCTGGATAACCTGGATTAGCTGCAGGACTTGTGGCTGGAGGAATATCTCACTGCATGTTGTGACAATTTAGTTAGCTAATGTAGAAAGCCGTAGACACTGATTGGCCGGAATCGATTGTATGGTGTGGTTTCAGTGCTCGATTATTGTAAGCTTGATCGTATGATTGTCACTCCTAACAATAAAGATCAGAGGCTAAGTTCGGTTCATGCGAAGGGTTACAACCCCGGTCCTTGTTTGGTTTAAGGGTTGTAACCTGGCTCCCGGAGCAGTTCTGAGTCCTCTCTTCGTTTATTGTATTATTGCACCCCACGTCATGCTTGTAATGCTTTACCTTACCAACAAGATTGGAGACGGGGTTCTATTCAGGTGAAGGGTTACAACCCCGATCCTTGTTTGGTTTAAGGATTGTGACCTGGCTGCTTGAATAGTCCCCTCGCACTCCATTATGATTGTTGTTATTCTTTTACTTCAAGTTCTTTAACTGCTTTTGTCACGCCCCAGTACCGAAATACGGAGACGGACTAGGCCAGCTACTCCATACGAGGTATATAAACGTCATACGGCGATCGTGGCTGTCAAGAGACAAGGGGGTGCATGCTACAATCAAGTCTCCTATGGTCTCACAGAGCATCTAGGTCTCAATCAATCAAACAAGAAGCAGTAAATAATGATCATATAAGATAAAGCAGTAAGGCGTCCCCGACGCATCATCAAAATGATCATGGGGATCTAGCTTTATAAGTTAGCTAGCCCAGAGAGTCATAGGTACATAATTGTTTTCAGCTGCAGTCTGATTTAATTACAAATTATGCAAGACAAAATATCCAGATTAGCCGGCTAACAGGTGCCGGTGGCTAAACGCCAGAACATAAGTAAAGATACTAGAGTGGTGAAGAAGAAACCCACTCGAGTCCCCCGCCAGCCATGCTCCTAGTATGCACCATTGACGTCGGGGAGGAAGTTTGGATCCTCAGGCGCTGCTACGAGATCTGGCCAAACAAAACCAGCGGGGTCAGCCCCGAATAGCAAGTACCACAAGGAAGCACAAAAGTGTGAGATAAAATCCAAGCAAATAATAATAATAATAATAGTAATAATAAAAGCTTCCGGTCGTAACCTCGGTCCACAGCCTGTCCTAGCACGATAGCCCAATCCAACAACCAAACAAGGACATGGGTTGGACCACGCACCATGACAGTCCATGTCCCTTGGCTACTAACGGAAGTTATAAGGCACAGTCAAGTCATCTTTCAAGCGGTCATTCATTCATGCGGCTTTCTATATTTGGCGGAGTTATCCCCGCGATAATGATTAAAAGGAATCCTCAGATCGTGTCAACCCAGCAGGGCTAGCCAAACCATAAGACATATAGCACATTGATTATGCACCGGTCCCCCGGAGGGCTACCGTGCTAAAACATATAACACATAGCTCGTAGGAGTCGGATATAGCCATCCGCTATAGGCGAGTGAAACCATATCCGTGGTGGCCACCCGACACGTCAGGACTGGTCTTGGGGTGGCTAGTATGGCACGATCTCGGGATTCTTTCCACCCAATGCATCTACCAAGTTAGTTGCCTAGTTAATCCCTAGGTTATTCTCGGAGTTCACATGTCGTGGTCACATGCTCACTCCCCTATATGTCGTACATTGTACGAGTACCCCAAGAAGTGATCCTTACGGGCTCATAGAGTCATACGTATGTACCCCCTTCTTGGTGTAATGCGACACACAACAATGCCACGTCATTGCTACTGACCAATTGCTATGTAAATGCTGGACTCTTGGAGGTACTGACAGGTATCACATAGGAACACTTAGCACATAGGATAGCACATCGATGCTCACGTAGATTGTACCTTAGTACACACATAGGGTTATCCAGCATACGCATAGGAGTTAGATCAGGAATGAGGACCAAAACACAAGAAGAAAATAGAACAAGAAGGTACTATGCACTTAGGGTGTGAAAAGCTTGCTAGTCATGAAGATTCTTGAAGCCAAGACAAAGATCTACAACTTTTATGTTGGGAGTTAGGAGAAATTCTGGCCACAATTCAGCCAAATAGGACTTAAAATAGCCAAAAACAGCCAAAATAGGCACTATGCGGCACTATTCAGCACTATGCGGCACTATACAGCATCCTCATGCGGCTCGGCACTATGCAGCATTCTTATGCGGCTCGGCACTATGCGGTACTATGCAGTATTCTTATGCGGCTCGGCACTATACGGCACTATGCAGCATTCTCATGCGGCTCGGCACTATGCGGCACTATGCAGCATACTCATGCGGCTCGACACTATGCGGCACTATGCAGCATTCTTATGCGGCTCGGCACTATGCGGCACTATGCAGCATCCTCATGTGGCTCGGTACTATGCAGCATTCTTATGCGGCTCGGCACTATGCGGCAGTATGCAGCATCCTCATACGGCTCGACACTATGCGGTACTATGCAGCATTCTTATGCGGCTCGGCACTATGCGGTACTATGCAGCATTCTTATGCGGCTCGGCACTATGCGGCACTATGCAGCATTCTCATGCGGCTCGGCACTATGCGGCACTATGCAGCATTCTCATGCGGCTCGGCACTATGCGACACTATGCAGTGGCACTATTCATCGTCCCTGCCAAAACCAGGACTGATGACATAGAAAATATCCAAATATTGTTTTGGCCATAACTTCCTCAAAACAAGTCGAAATCTAACTTTTCAAAGGTCAAAATTGTGTAGAATCAAATTTCCTACAACCTATGACCATTAGTTTTCGAAAATAACCAAGTTTGGTAGATCAAAACCATGTAAATACATAAAACCCTAGTTTTAGAAACTTAGATCTACACCAAACTAGCCATTAAAATCAAAAAATCTAAGAACTAAACTTGTAGAGAATGAAAAGAAGAACAATATAGACAAATAATATCAAAAGAAAAATCTAAAATGAAAAATGCACAAATCTCTACTTTTGAGCAAGTTGTACTTGCCTAAGGATGGTGGTTGAGGAAAATAAATGGAGGAGTGAATGAGGAGAGAGAGTGAGGAAGAGTATATAAATAGGGGTTAGGTTGGATTAAGAAAACCCTAACCTCTAAACATGCTCTAACCATTCCACTAAGGACATGCTTAAAACTACATGCAACCATTAAATAATAATAAATAGAATTATGCAGATGCTAAATACGGGATACCATGTACAGAATTCATGAAAGAATACGTCTATTGGGATCGGGGAGTGACATCTCTATCCTCCTTAGAAAAATTCCGTCCTCGGAATTTCTGCCAAGACAAGATAGAGAAATTCGGGCAAGCAAGGTGTAATTACAATATACACAAGCAACCTATCATTAGCAGTCATTGATCACATATTTCAAAATGGTGCAAAACATGCATGTAATCGGATTACCAAGGTATGAGGAGAAACATACCTTCTGAGTCGAATAAGTGCGGATACCGAGATCTAATCTCGTCCTCGCGCTCCCAGGTTGACTCTCCCGGAGAGTGATGGCCCCAAGCGACACGGACAAGGTTAATAGTCCGGTTCTTAAGCACCTTCTCTCGCCGGTCTAAAATAGACACGGGTTGTTCCTCGTAAGTTAGGTCGGTACCAACGACTAACTCCGAATGATCGAGGACATGACTCGGATCCGGGACATACCCACGCAACTGAGATACATGAAACACATCATGTATGCCAGATAGCGAAGGAGGAAGGGCAAGCCGATAAGCAACATCGCCTACCCGAGCGAGAATCTCAAAAGGACCAACGAATCTCGGACTAAGCTTTCCTCGGGTTCCAAATCTAATGACACCCCGAGTAGGCGAAATCCGCAGAAATACTTGGTCACCAACGCCAAACTCTAGAGGCCTACGATGCTGATCTGCCCAGTGTCGGTGTCTGTCCTGCGCGACTCGAAGCCGCTCTCTGATCAACTTGACTGTCTCCACTGTCTGCGTGATCATCTCTGGTCCCAACAATTTTCTTTCTCCCACATCATCCCATGCCAGAGGGGACCTGCACTTCCTTCCGTATAATGCTTCAAACGGTGCCATCTGTATACTTGCCTGATAACTATTATTGTAAGAGAACTCTACTAAATGAAGATGATCTTCCCAAGTTCCGCCGAAGTCCAAAGTACAAGCCCGTAACATATCTTCCAAGGTCTGAATGGTTCTCTCTGATTGTCCGTCCGTCTGCGGATGATAGGCTGTACTGAACCTCAACTTAGTACCCAAACTTTGATGCAAACTTCGCCAAAAGTGAGAGGTGAACCGTGTGTCTCGATCTGATACTATGCTGACTGGAACACCATGCTGCCTTACAATCTGCTTCATATACATTTCTGCCAGCTGCTCAGTAGACTGTCCTACTCTGAAAGGAAGAAAATGAGCAACCTTCGTGAGCCGATCCACGATTACCCAAACTGCGTTTCGACCGGTCGGAGATCTAGGTAAATCGGTCACAAAGTCCATCGTGATGTGATCCCACTTCCACTCCGGAATAGGAAGCGGCTGTAACAATCCTGCTGGTCTCTGGTGCTCTGTCTTCACTTGCTGACATACCAAACATTTGGATACGAACCTCGCTATCTCCCTCTTCATGCCATTCCACCAAAAGTGCTGCTTCATATCCTGGTACATCTTTGTGCCTCCGGAATGAATGGAATAAGGAGAACTATGAGCCTCTGACATAACTTCTTGTCGAAGGTCTCCACCTGGTACACAAAGACGGTTTCTGAACCTAAGTGTACCATCCTCATGGATTACTAACTCCTTCCTGAGACATGACTCACACTCTGATCGAAGCTTCTGGATCCGCGGATCCTCTACCTGGGCTGCTCTGATCCTCTCTACTAAAGTAGACTGAATCTGTAAACTGGCCATAACTCCTGTATCTTGTGGCAAGATCACTTCAATTCCCATTTCCTGAAGGTCTTCCAAAATATGCCTTTGCGAGGTTAAAACGAATGCACCACCTCTCCTGCTCAAGGCATCTGCTACCACATTCGCCTTGCCTGGATGATACTGAAGATTTACATCAAAGTCCTTCAGTAACTCCAACCATCTTCTCTGTCTCATGTTCAGGTCCCTCTGGGTAAATACATACTTTAAGCTCTTATGATCAGTGTAAATCTCTACTCGATCCCCATATAAATAGTGCCTCCATAACTTAAGCGAAAACACTACTGCTGCTAATTCTAGGTCGTGGGTCGGATAGTTCTTTTTATGGTCCCGAAGCTGTCGAGATGCATATGCTATCACCTTACCATGCTGCATCAATACACACCCAAGTCCCTTCCCGGATGCGTCACAATACACTGTAAACCCTCCCGATCCTACTGGAAGTGTCAAGATCGGGGCTGAGATTAATCTCTTCTTCAACTTTTCAAATGATGTCTGACATTCTGCTGACCAAACAAACTCTACATCTTTATGCGTCAAACGCGTCAAGGGTGCCAAAATCCTGGAAAAATCTGCTACGAACCTCCGATAATAACCTGCCAATCCCAAGAAACTACGCACTTCTGCTACCGTCTTCGGAACTAGCCAATTCTCTACTGCCTCAACCTTCTTCGGATCTACTGACACTCCTGCTCCAGAAATAATATGTCCCAGGAACGAAATACGATCCAACCAAAACTCACATTTACTAAGCTTCGCATAAAGTTGGTGCTCCCTCAAGGTCTGCAAAACTGTCCGAAGATGTTTCTCATGTTCTTCTTCACTACTGGAATAAACGAGGATGTCATCTATAAACACTACTACAAACTTATCCAAATAGGGTAGAAAGATGCGGTTCATCAAGTCCATGAACACGGCTGGGGCATTAGTCAATCCAAATGGCATCACCAGAAACTCATAATGTCCATACCGCGATCTAAATGCTGTCTTAGGTATGTCCTGCTCCCGGACCCTCACTTGATAATATCCAGATCGAAGATCAATCTTAGAGAAGACGCAGGCCTTACTCAATTGATCAAATAAGTCATCAATCCTTGGTAATGGATACTTGTTATTCACTGTTACTGCATTCAACTACCGGTAATCAATGCACATTCGCGTCGATCCATCCTTCTTGGGTACTAAAATCACCGGTGCTGCCCAGGGTGATTCACTGTCTCGGATAAACTGCTTCGCCTTCAGTTCTTCTTCATGCTGGTGCAACTTGTCCAACTCTGACTGCGACATCCTGTAAACTCTGCCGACTTTAGGCTCCGTCCCAGGATTCAACTCAATGCAAAACTCCACATTCCTCACCGGTGGTAAACCTGGAAGCTCATCTGGAAATACATCAAGAAACTCTCTGACCACTCTTGGAATCTGCTCCTGCTCTGCCAATGATTCTGTAATGATGCCCTTGGGTCGATCCTCCAATGATCGAACAAAGACGAACTCCTCAATGCCAGGTACATTAAATACTACCCTACCTCTCCGACAATCTATAGTCGCATGACTGTCTCTCAACCAGTCCATGCCTAGGGCAACGTCAAAGTTGCCCATAGGGAACTCAATCAAAGATGCGGGCAATAATCGCTCACTCACTACGACCGGACACGCTAGGCATACCCTGCTAACTCCTATGAGCCCATTACCAGTGAGTATATTCATCCTCTCTGGCAATGTCTCGAACTCCAATCCAATACGTGTCGCAAATCGTGCAGATATAAAAGAGTGGGTAGCCCCCGAATCAAACAATGCTACTGCAGGAAAAGAGGTAACAGAAATATTACCTGCAACCACGTCGCCTGAAGCTAGTGCATCCTCCAGTGATAAGGTGAAGGCCTGGCCCTGGCCTTGCTGAGCTCCCTGGTGCTGCCTTCCTCGACCATGCTGTTGCTGTGGCCTTTGCAGGCCTTCCTGGTTCTGCGCCTGGCGAAACATCTGAGCCTGTGTCGATAGACGCTGGGGTAGCGGCCTTACGGCCAATGCTGGTCCTCGATTCGGTGCTGCCCCCGGAGCTGGCAACGCCAGAAACTGCTGAACTGGCCCTCCTGGCCTCTGCATCATAGGACAATTGGCAATCCTGTGGTCTGGACTGCCACACCTCATGCACAATCCGTTAGCTGAATGACACACATCCCTAGTGTGCCCTCCCTTACCGCAGTAAGTACATCCAATGGGCGCCCCCTGGCGCTGCTGCTGGTTCCTCTGCGGCTGATGCCGAGCTGGTACTGTTATTTCTGATACTGCCGTCCTCCGCGGCGCTCCTGACTCATGAATACGGATGCCGGGTGCTGGCGCCGATGTTCGCTGCACTGCTCCTCCGCCCCTACTCTGGGGATGTGACCTCTTTTGGCCCCCATGTCGTGTCACCAACCTTTGTTGGGTGAGTTCATGCCTCCGAGCAGCCGTTAAAACGGCGTCAAAAGTCTGATAGTCGTGCCCTTCTACTAGCTGTAGAATCTCCAAATGAAGTCCCTGCTGGAATCTCATAGCCTTCTCTGGCTCTGTAGCCACCATCGTTGGTGCAAACCGACTCACTCTGCAGAACTCTGCTGCATATCCATCCACCGTCTTACCAGCCTGCTTGAGACTGATAAATCTCTGTTGTAGCTCATACCGCGCTACCACGCCAAAGTACTTGGCCTTGAATCTGGTACTGAAGCTATCCCAAGGAACAGGATGCCTCATTCCAACCTCTTCCGATGCCCACCAGTCGCGGGCGAGATCCTGAAGTAACAGTCTGACCTGGTCAACCTTCTCTTCTGCGGGAACCTTAGCTGCAGTCAAAATAGCCTCAGTATCCTGAAGCCATGCATCCGCCGTGATGGCATCCTCCGTGCCGTCAAAATATCTCGGATTAAGTCGACAAAACCTCCCTGACGCTCCCGAATCATTTCTGACACTTCTTTCAAGGGCTAATTATAACCCCTGATTCAATAGCACATTCTGTTCCTGCTGCTGGGTCTGCTGTTGCTGATGGGCTGCCACCTGACGCTGCTGAGTGGCCAGGAATCCCCGGATGACCTCCAGGAGTGCTGCAGCATCAGGTACTGTCGTCGCTGCCGGTACCGCCGGGGTTGCGGGAGTTTCTAGAACCTGCGGCTCCACTGGCTCTGATATCACTTCCACTCGGATCTGGTCGGGAGAAGGCATTCCTTCCGGCTGCTGCCCCGTCGAGCCATGCTCTACTGGACGTTCCTCCATGTTGGCCTCACAAGCTACTGAGAATGAAGCACCCCTATAGGAAAAGATACATGATATTAAATGACAGGACGATGAAGATTCGAGGATGCAATTCAAGTTATCAATCAAGATGAGGGAAGAGAAATCGAGGCAAGAGATTCAAAGGAAACAAGTTTTGATTGAGACTCCTATAATAATAACACCCCACAAGTCTGAAAATCAGACCTGCATGGGCCACCAATAAAACCTTGTCATGCCCCAGTGCCGAAATACGGAGACGGACTAGGCCAGCTACTCCATACGAGGTATATAAACGTCATACGGCAATCGTGGCTGTCAAGAGACAAGGGGGTGCATGCTACAATCAAGTCTCCTATGGTCTCACAGAGCATCTAGGTCTCAATCAATCAAACAAGAAGCAGTAAATAATGATCATATAAGATAAAGCAGTAAGGCGTCCCCGACGCATCATCAAAATGATCATGGGGATCTAGCTTTATAAGTTAGCTAGCCCAGAGAGTCATAGGTACGTAATTGTTTTCAGCTGCAGTCTGATTTAATTACAAATTATGCAAGACAAAATATCCAGATTAGCCGGCTTACAGGTGCCGGTGGCTAAACGCCAGAACATAAGTAAAGATACTAGAGTGGTGAAGAAGAAACCCACTCGAGTCCCCCGCCAGCCATGCTCCTAGTATGCACCATTGACGTCGGGGAGAAAGTTTGGATCCTCAGGCGCTGCTACGAGATCTGGCCAAACAAAACCAGCGGGGTCAGCCCCGAATAGCAAGTACCACAAGGAAGCACAAAAGTGTGAGATAAAACCCAAGCAAATAATAATAATAATAATAGTAATAATAAAAGCTTCCGGTCGTAACCTCGGTCCACAGCCTATCCTAGCACGATAGCCCAACCCAACAACCAAACAAGGACATGGGTTGGACCACGCACCATGACAGTCCATGTCCCTTGGCTACTAACGGAAGTTATAAGGCACAGTCAAGTCATCTTTCAAGCGGTCATTCATTCATGCGGCTTTCTATATTTGGCGGAGTTATCCCCGCGATAATGATTAAAAGGAATCCTCAGATCGTGTCAACCCAGCAGGGCTAGCCAAACCATAAGACATATAGCACATTGATTATGCACCGGTCCCCCGGAGGGCTACCGCGCTAAAACATATAACACATAGCTCGTAGGAGTCGGATATAGCCATCCGCTATAGGCGAGTGAAACCATATCCGTGGTGGCCAACCCGACACGTCAGGACTGGTCTTGGGGTGGCTAGTATAGCACGATCTCGGAATTCTTCCCACCCAATGCATCTACCAAGTTAGTTGCCTAGTTAATCCCTAGGTTATTCTCGGAGTTCACATGTCGTGGTCACATGCTCACTCCCCTATATGTCGTACATTGTACGAGTACCCCAAGAAGTGATCCTTACGGGCTCATAGAGTCATACGTATGTACCCCCTTCTTGGTGTAATGCGACACACAACAATGCCACGTCATTGCTACTAACCAATTGCTATGTAAATGCTGGACTCTTGGAGGTACTGACAGGTATCACATAGGAATACTTAGCACATAGGATAACACATCGATGCTCACATAGATTATATCTTAGTACACACATAGGGTTATCCAACATACGCATAGGAGTTAGATCAGGAATGAGGACCAAAATACAAGAAGAAAATAGAACAAGAAGGTACTATGCACTTAGGGTGTGAAGAGCTCGCTAGTCATAAAGATTCTTGAAGCCAAGACAAAGATCTACAACTTTCATGTTGGGAGTTAGGAGAAATTCTGGCCACAATTCAGCCAAATAGGACTTAAAATAGCCAAAAACAGCCAAAATAGGCACTATGCGGCACTATTCAGCACTATGCGGCACTATGCAGCATCCTCATGCGGCTCGGCACTATGCAGCACTATGCAGCATTCTTATGCGGCTCGGCACTATGCGGCACTATGCAGTATTCTTATGCGGCTCGGCACTATGCGGCACTATGCAGCATTCTCATGCGGCTCGGCACTATGCAGCATCCTCATGCGGCTCGGCACTATGCGGCACTATGCAGCATTCTTATGCGGCTCGGCACTATGCGGCACTATGCAGCATCCTCATGCGGCTCGACACTATGCAGCATTCTTATGCGGCTCGGCACTATGCGGCACTATGCAGCATCCTCATGCGGCTCGACACTATGCGGCACTATGCAGCATTCTTATGCGGCTCGGCACTATGCGGTACTATGCAACATTCTTATGCGGCTCGGTACTATGCGGCACTATACAGCATTCTCATGCGGCTCGGCACTATGCGGCACTATGCAGCATTCTCATGCGGCTCGGCACTATACGGCACTATGCAGCGGCACTATTCATCGTCCCTGCCAAAACCAGGACTGATGACATAGAAAATATCCAAATATTGTTTTGGCCATAACTTTCTCAAAACAAGTCGAAATCTAACTTTTCAAAGGTCAAAATTGTGTAGAATCAAATTTCCTACAACCTATGACCATTAGTTTTCGAAAATAACCAAGTTTGGTAGATCAAAACCATGTAAATACATAAAACCCTAGTTTTAGAAACTTAGATCTACACCAAACTAGCCATTAAAATCAAAAACTCTAAGAACTAAACTTGTAGAGAATGAAAAGAAGAACAATATAGACAAATAATATCAAAGGAAAAATCTAAAATGAAAAATGCACAAATCTCTACTTTTGAGCAAGTTGTACTTGCCTAAGGATGGTGGTTGAGGAAAATAAATGGAGGAGTGAATGAGGAGAGAGAGTGAGGAAGAGTATATAAATAGGGGTTAGGTTGGATTAAGAAAACCCTAACCTCTAAACATGCTCTAACCATTCCACTAAGGACATGCTTAAAACTACATGCAACCATTAAATAATAATAAATAGAATTATGCAGATGCTAAATACGGGATACTATGTACAGAATTCATGAAAGAATACGTCTATTGGGATCGGGGAGTGACAGCTTTAGTGTATTTTCTGTTGTGCTGGTTTTAGTTCTTAAGTGAAGCCTCCCTTGTGGCACTTGCTCTTTCTGGGATCTGACCCAGCTGATTTTGTGTGTGGCCAGATTTCGGAGCAACTTCAGAGGACCTACCGCCTTTCCAGCCCGATGGTGACCATCAGACATGATCAGGGCAACGAGTGGGTTTATTTTTGCTCTCCCACTCTATTGTAAAAATTTTATTTTGAGGCGTTTAGCCGGCGAGCACCTGTTAGCTCGTATCCCATATCTTAATATTGTCTGCCTATGGGCTGTAACATGATTGACAGATCCTAGGGTTGATCATGTATGACTAATCTCTTGCTAGTCATCACATTTTGTAACGACTAGCTTCATGATCAACTGGATATGTAATGTTTGGGACGCCTTACTATTGTATATTTGGTGATCTTACATCTTGTAACTTTACTTGCTCGCTTAAGATTGAGACATTAGGCTTGTTATTGACCATAAGAGACTGATGGTTTGTAGTTAAACCCTCATGTATCTAGACAGCCGTGACCGTATAGTGGGATGGATTTCATTTCATTATACGTAGCTGGCTGTGTATGCTCCCGCTCTCCAGTATTCTGGTTCTGGGGCGTTACAGGTTGGCCTGGTCGTGGGGAGACCAGGCCAGATGGTAAATTTGTTTTTTTTTTCTTAACTAAAAAATAGAACTATAATTAAATCTTAGGTTAAATAATTAATTAGGGATTTAAGGATGGGTTCAGGACCGGAAACGAATTTAGGTTCGGAAACGGGGTCGGTATCCGGACCCGGGGTTGGACTTCGGGCACGGAATCGGGGACAGGGCCATAATCAAAAATCCAATAATTAATTTTAGAAATGATATTTTCCTGACCCGACTAATAATAATAATAATAATAATAATAATAATAATAATAATAATAACCTAATCTAAACTATTAATAAAATATCCCATAATTTACCTAAATCCAGAAAGCGGGTTTCACAAATGACGAGCCATGAGTATGAGCTATTCACGAGTTATCAGTAGTGAACTTATCGTATATCACAATACGCGATACATTGGACAATGCTCACACTCGATTCTCAGATGCCAAAAATGTAATAGATTGAAGCACACAACAAATAATTCCACGGTGCTGTGGAGGATATGAACCCGTGTCAATCATATATGTGAAGAATACAACATGCTAAAACTTATACAAAATCATTACATTATGATAAGGAAATCAAAATGGTTATAAAAAAAAAAATCAAAAATCACATGCAAAAATCACTATGCGCTTACTATGCAAGAATCACTATGCGACACTTTGCGCGCACTATACAAAAGTACTATGCGGCACTATGCAAAAATTACTATGCATGCACTATGAAAAAGCACTATGCGACACTATGTAGAAATCACTATAAGCACACTATACAAAAATACTATGCGACACTATGCATAAATCACTATGCGACAAATTCTATGGCTACTTGGCATTTCTGCAGCATGGCCTTCTGCGCATATAGAAGGTCGTCGTCCCAAAACAACAAGTTCAGCCATGGAAGTTCTTGAAAGTCGCCATGGCCATAACTTCCATCTCTAAAACTCGAAATCTAGCAAAACAAAGCCAAAACTGTATGAAATTGAATTCTCTACAACATGTAAGAATTAGTTTTCAGAAATACTAAGTTTTAAGAGATCATTTCCATGAATTTTCATAAAACCCTAATTTTGAAACTTAGATCTACTCCAAAATATCCATTAAATTCGAAAATGTCAAGTATTAAAGATGTAGAGACTATAAATGTACACAATATAGACTAAAAATATGTAAGAAAAATAAAAATAAAAATAAAAATCATAGTTTTTCCATTGGGCAAAATGTACTTGCCCAAGTTGGGTTGTAGGAGAGGAAGGAAAACTAAAGGGGTGAAATGAGAGAGAGAGAGAGAGAGAAGAGGGCTAATATATGGTTAAGAATAAATCATGGCCCTTGGATGAGCCAAGTCATCAATCCAAGGCTCTCCCAACAATCTTAGCCACTAAAAAAAACGCCCAATGGTCCAAGAATGAACCGGGTTACGAATGTATTCTACACACGGGTCCTAGGACGGGTCTATGACAATGCCAATGAGTCTTCTACAAGTCTAGGGTGGTCTTACATATGAAAACAAATTCAATAATCAAAATTCAAAACCAGATACGCAAAAATACGAAACATTGTAATAAGTTCCGTTTATGAGAAAATTTTAAAGACCAAAAATTTCATAAATACGAAATCCGAGAACGAATGTGGCAGTGTTGAGGGTCGAGCTTGAAGCTGGGGAAGGGAACTGTCCAGAGAAAAGGGAGGCTTTGAACGTGGCGAGAGCTGTCCTAAAGCAGCACATCGCTACGAAAGAGAAATTTTGGAGACAGAAGGCAGGGTTCAGTGAGACTTGGAGGGAGACAACCAGACAAGAATCCATGAGCATTATAATGATATAGATAGATCTAGGCCGAGATATATCAAGCAACTAGACAAGAATCCATGAGCACAAAAGGAGACGCTAAGGCCTTGTTTGGTTCGCGGAATAGAAGGGAAAGAAAATCAATTCCTTGTCATTTTTTTCTTTGGAAAATTAAAATTCCTGTTGATTTTCCTTTCCGATATTTAGTAGTGCCAAAGAATTTGAAAAAGAAAGTGAATACTACAATGTGGGAAACTGATTCCTTGGTTGGATAGAGGGAATTACTTTCCCTCCTAATTTTTCTTCCATTGGAAATCACTGTTCAATTCCTTTATCACCCAAACATAAAAAAATAATCACTTTCCTTTTTCAACCCGATAATTCCGCGAACCAAACGAGGCCTAACAATCATGTTTTGGGGATACAAATATAGTAAATGCAACAAATATAGCTTCACTTTGGAGAGCTGCAACAATATGTTGAAACTTCCTTCGCAAGATTTATACAAGTTCTATGACCTCTTGCTTCATCCCTTCTCAAGATTACCAGTTTTAAGTTGCCACTTAAAATATTGTTATCACAAATATATATTTAAAAAAGTAGAAGAAAGAAAAAACAGATGCAAGACAGATGAAACGTGGGCAACTTCTAGTATAGATAATTTCATCTGATGATCAAATTGTAAATTACTATAAGAAAAGACTATTTAAGAAGATCAAAAAATAACTTATGTAATTAAGTAGTTGTCTCTATTCATTTTAATAAATAATTTAATTAATAAATATATACAAGAATATATTTAGAAAAAAAAAAACATTTGTAATTACATAGCTGCTTCTATTAGTTTTAATAAATAATTTAGACTGTAAATATATGCAAAGATTTATTTGGAAAGAAAATTTTAGTGGCGTTGAACTCAAACGATGAAACCCGGGCCCACAATCTACAGTCTTCCCGCAAAAGCTTCTATTTTCTTCAAAAACCCATCAATGATTCAAACCGCCGTGTCTACATGGAGCCCACCTTCTCCCCCTCCTCCGCCCTTCCCCCCACCACCGACACCGACACCGCCGCCCTCGTCTGGACGTGGATCGCCGAAGCCCTAGCCGACTCCAAGGAAGCCGACACCTCTTTCATAAACGGCAATTCCCCCAACCCTTCTCTCTCTCTCTCTCTCTCTCTCTCCAAAAACTCTAATTTTACTTCCTTTCTAATTCGTGCTCATTTCTTTTCTT
The DNA here is from genome assembly GCA_029216955.1 of Iris pallida. Classification (NCBI taxonomy): domain Eukaryota; kingdom Viridiplantae; phylum Streptophyta; class Magnoliopsida; order Asparagales; family Iridaceae; genus Iris; species Iris pallida. The sequence continues at coordinate 10,191,499 of JANAVB010009398.1, read as the reverse complement.
TTGTTGCTTCTTCTTTTAGGGATTCTTTCAATCGTTCCGGAGTTTCTGCACAGGAGTTCGCCGGAGGCGCGCGAGCGGATCGCGCTCAAGTACCTGGAGGAGTGGCTCGAGCCGGGCTGGACCGGCCAGCCCCTGCCGTGCGATTTTGGAGGAATCGATGCGGATCGATCGGCAGAGGATCTTCTGTTGAATCTTCTTAAAAAGGTTTTTTTTTGGCTAAAAGAATCAAATTTGGAAGTAGAAAGCATTCTTCTTGATATAGAAACGTGGACAAAGTTTAGTAGAAATGTAGGATTTAGAATTAGTAGGAACAAGAGCCTGTGATTTCTTATTAACATGTTCCAAGAAAGAGAAGACGCGGAAGAATTTAAAAAAAAAAATGAAGTTTTTGTGTCACTTGGACCGATTTTGTCAATATAGAATAACACTGTAATTGGTTGACTAGAATAACACCATTTTTGGTATGTTTTAACTATATTTTAGGATTGGTGTGTTATTTAGGATTTATCAGTCTAAAACTGAGTATATATCTATAGATTGAATCGAGAGTTTATCTTTCCATGATGTAATTTCTATATCGAGTCTATGAGCTTATATTTGTATTTGGGCGCTTTGTAATATAGCCAAGAACAAACACTGTAATCCTAGAAGTGACCTAAAACATACAAGTAGCATCGACTATCAAATTCTGGCTACGGCCGAAATCCTCGTCATGACTGATCGGAATTACAGTCTACTTATCATGTTCTTCTCTGGTCCATCATGTTGGTAAGATCGAGTTAGGCATTATTTGTAGACTCAAAAATAGGGGGTGGTTGAAGTGTTAAGGTTGTATCAGAGTCATGTCGGTTTGGGTTTTGAGATGTCGAATTTTTTAAAATGTCATGTGTGAATGTATGTGTGTGTGTATGTTACATATTACATATTATATATACTAAATGATCTACCTAAAATTAACTAACAATAAACATAACACGATAACAATTTAGGTCGGAAAAAAGACTAGTAACATTAAAATCTTGTATCATGTAATTTAAGACTAATTAAGGTAAGTACAAACATAAAAACCACTAAGCTGTGTCTTCCTTTACAATCTTCAACATGTCACTCTACGACAACTCTATATTGGGGTTAACGGGTTGGATCTTTAACCATTTAAAGTTAACAAAAACTCAAACCGAAAATTTAAAAATATCAGACGATATTGGGTTATTTTGTGTTGGCCAATATATCGGTCTTAACCCAATATATCACTTTCTCTTAAACAATATAACCATCATATTGTGCCTTTATATGTCGTTTTCCTTGTGGAAATGATATGTCGGACATGTTAGCGAAACGATAATACCTGAGGACGGGCACAAGATAAGAGTTGTTTGGCATGGTTTTGACATGTGAAATAGACCAGTAGATGGACTCTCTGGAGTTAAAAGGATTTTAGGTGAAGGTGCTACTGCAGGAAGAGTTGGACCAGGAAGAACATGGATTGAATCCCTTCCAGGGCTTGCTAATTAAGGTCCGAATTAGAGACTAATGGACGATATGGATTCATGTAGCCAACCTTATTTTTCTTTTGGAAGAAGTGCTTAATTAAGGCTTTGTTGTTGCTTTTGTATAACTTGGTACCGATGTTCTTTACATGTATACGTATTGCCACTTAGTTTGTATGCTACTTTTTGGCCAGATATGCTGTCTTGAGATTGGTGTACATAACTTACAATCGAAAACGATGTGTATAGTTTTCCTTACCTCTGACATAAATATGATTGTAGCCTATGTAGCATATGAATACAAACCAATATCTTATTGTAACCTATAAACGCTGCAATATAGACACGACGATTTGTCATGTCCTAGTTGATTTTAGTGTCCATGTTTTTATACAAATCTTGACACTGATACGATATGATACGTCGTCAATTTTAGTTTATCCACGCCTCCTAGATTGTAGCACTGCTCTCCACCAAATGTAGGATCTACCTCTATAATTATTTGGATCTCTTGGGATGTGTAAGAGATTGAAACATGGTGTCTATGTGAAATCATACAAATGCAGTCATGATTGGAGTCATTGTCTCAGCAATATTAGATACGCTTTTCCGCAAAGGCAAAAGCAATTAATATTGGATCAATATGGCTAGAAAGACTGTTATGAAGATCTGAAAGAAGGGAAATAACAAGAATTGATGGTAAGTGCGACTAAGAAGGCCAAAATTTGACATCTGAAAATTTCATAACATACACAAGTTTCTCCTTGCAGTTCTATATTTTCTCCTTTAATTGGAGAAGGATGCTTGCTGCCCCTTTCATTGATCATTTACCTCGTTTTGTATTTATTCACTTGGATACTTGACAAATTGTCTCCTACAAGTACCGACTAAAAGTATAATTAGTTGGGGATAACATTAGGTAGTAATTGGAAACATCACTGCTTCTTCTAAAGACCATTGTGTAGCATACATGTTGCTACTAATTCAAACATTATCATTGGTATAGTAGTATATGATGGCTGAGCAGTCAAGGAACGTGTGCAAAACAATAATGTAGCTGAAATTAGAATGTGGAGATCAGATGGATGTGTGAAGACTAGAAAAGAGGCTATTGTGGGAGGTTGGAGGCAAGATGGGTGCTCATCCGACGTCTGACAACCGTCCGACTATGCAGGTTATTTGGGGTTTATGGGCAATTTTCAGCAAATTTTTTTGGACCGTCTTGAGTTAGGCGGCGCCTAGGCGGGGCTAGGCGTACGGTGCCCGTCCGATTACCGTCTAGCGACTCTTACAACATTGGTGACCATGACAAAGGAGAGGATGACGAGGAATTTCTTACAGAAGGACTCCAAACATCAGGGTGGCTTGAGGCGACGGAAGGAACATTATTTTTTCCAGAGGTGAGATCCATGAAAGACAGGGAGAGAATCCTAATAATAGAGACGGAAATATGAAAGAAAGAGAGAAATTTGGGTTTGATTTTTTTTATGAAAGAAAAAACAGAACGAAGTGGGAAAAAATGTGATTTAAGAATCACATGCCAAAATGGTGTGGATGATATCTAGAAAATCTATATGAAATTAGAAATAGTGATTACAAAATCACAATGGTTGAGATTTTAAAATCTCAATTTACTAATATGTGACTCTTGAGTCTCACTTTCCAACAACAATGGACTAATAGTAGATTACAAAAACATATTATCTGATTATGAAATCCGAGCGTTTAATCCCCCTCCCCTAGTGTTAAATTAATTAGACTCTTAAGACTTCTAAATCATGTTTTTTGTATTTGCACTTATTGCCTTGGACTCTTAAAATAGTTAATTTGATATTTTACTCATATTTGTACTTACAGTTGTTATATTAGTTGTTAGTTTTAGGATATTAGTACACTTAGCTAGGACATTTAATATATATTTTATATATTTAAGTAGCCTAAAATGTATATTTATGTCCATGATATCCAACATCCGACATTTCAAAATCCAATCCGACATGAACACTGCATCCGACATCTATAACCTTGGGAAGGTTGGGCCAGGAATGACATGGATTTAAACTCTTAAGGAAGATCGTGAGGATTGTTAGTTAACTGAGTTGATGATCCTTAATAGATATTAATGGAGTAAATGGATTCACAAAGCCACTCTGATAAATTTTGAAAGAAGGGCTGAAGGCTTTTTTGCTGTTGTATCATTTGTATACTTGCATAAGGACTGGTATGTTTCTTTATGTAACTTTCTATCCCTATATGCTTCGTCTTGGGATACATGTATGCAATTTGCAAGTGGAAAAAGGTCTGTATACTTTTCCTTACCCTCAACATCAATATGATTATAGCCTATGTTGCAGTTACTGATAGGACCTAAATCTTAATTTAGCCTACATTCATTTACTTCTTCTCGATACAGCCACGATACTGATTTTGGAGTGTCCATGTTATAAGACACTGAAACCATACATTACAACAACAATTTTTTAGTGTCTATGCCTCAATTGTAGCACTACCCTCCGCCAGATGTATGGATTCTCTCTATAAGTATATTGGATTTCTGTTAGGATTTCTAAGAGGTTGGAACACTCTGGCCATACGAAATCATACTATGTAGTCATGAGTCATGACTAAGTCATTGTCTCACCAATATTAGGTACTCTTCTCCTCAAAAAAGTAAAATCTCTTAGCAATGTGTGCGTATGGCCAGAAAGATTCTCTCTCATCTCCTGTAGGTTCACTCTGTATTGCTTTCTGTGTTTATCTTGATCATTCACTCAGGTGAATTACCAGAGTAGAGCATGTTCTATCAGGAATCCTGATAATCTGTTGATGAGTTCGCAAGTTTTGTAAAAAAAAGAACGAAGTTGGAAAAATGTGATTTAAGAATCACATGCCAAAAAAGGTGTGAATGATATCTAGAAAATCTATATAAATTTAGAAATAGTGAGTAAAATCATGATGGTTGAGATTTTAAAATCTCAATTGACTAAAATGTGACTCCTGAGTTACTTTCCAACAACAATGGAATAACACTAGATTATGAAAACACATCATCTGATTGTGAAATCCTGAGCGATTAACCCCCTTAGTGTTAAATTAATTAGACTCTTAAGACTTCTCACTCATGTTTTTGTATTTGCACTTAATGCCTTGGACTCTTAAATTAGTTGATTTGATATTTTACTCTTAGTAGTTTTTATATTTGTACTTACAGTTGTTATATTAGTTGTTAGTTCTAGGATATTAGTACACTTAGCTAGGACATTCAATATATTTAAGTAGCATTGTATATGCCATGATATCCAACATCCGACATTTCAAAACCCAATCCGACATGAACACTGCGTCCGGCATCTATAACCTTGGAAGGTTGGGCCAGGAATGACATGGATTTAAACTCTTAAGGAGGATCATGAGGGTTTTTAGACTGAGTTGATGATCCTTAATTGATACTAATGGAGTAAATGGATTCACAAAGCCACTCTCATAAATTTTGAAAGAAGGGCTTAAGGCTTTTTTTTCTGTTGTATCATTTGTGTACTTGCATAAGACCTAGTATGTATATCTTTATGTAACTTTCTATCCCAATATGCTTTGTCTTGGGAGACATGTATGCAATTTGCAAGTGGAAAAAGGTCTGTATACTTTTCCTTACCCTCGACATCAATATGATTATAGCCTATGTTGCACTGTTACGAATAGGACCTAAATCTTAATTTAGCCTACACTCATGTACTCCACGATACAGCCACGATACCGATTTTGGAGTGTCCATGTTCTCAATACGTATAAGTCACTGAAACGATACATTACAACAACAATTTTTGAGTGTCTTCCATGCCTCATTTGTAGCACTAGCTGCACTACCTCCGCCAGATGTATGGATACTCTCTATAATTATATTGGATTTCTGTTAGGATTTCTAAGAGGTTGGACACCCTGGCCATATGAAATCATACTATGTAGTCATGACTAAGTCATTGTCTCACCAATATAGGTACTCTTCTCCTCAAAAATGTAAAATCTCTTAGCACTGTGTGGGTATGGCCAGAAAGAATCTCTCTCATCTACTGTAGGTTCATTCTGTATTGCTTTCTGTGTTTATCTTGATCATTCACTCGGTGAATTACCAAAATAAAGCATGTTCTATCAGGAATCCTGATAATCTGCTGATGAGTTTGCAAGTTCTGTAATAAAGAATCCAGTACTTTGGTTATTCTTCACTCTATCATATGTTGACATTTCAATTATTATTTGAAGATCCTAGCACGAGAACCTCAGTTCAAGCTCTCAATGATATAGATTGGAATAAGCTACCTGAAAAGTGTCCGTACATTGAACACTTGTGATTTACACTTGGAGGAGGCCAAGTGAGAGCACCCACCCACCCCACCCCACACCCCTGCGAATGTGAAGTATGTTCTTCTCGTGTATTTATTATTGATCACTCTGTTCGGAAGGAATTCAAATGTCGTACTTTTGCCTCGGTCAAATATGATTGTGATGCCTGACCTTGATTTTATAAAATTTACTCGCTTTTACCTTATGAATCTAGTTATTGATCAGGCAGAAACTTCTGGTGGCCTCCAAAAAAAGGAAACAAACCGGTTTCGGCATGACCTTCGCCAATTTGTTCTCGAGAAAAGAACGACTCTACCAAAACCCTTTCTTGACCAGGTATATTTGAAATGTCCAAAACTGGATTTTGGAAAAGCAATTAGTTTATTCCAACTTTCTTTTTAATGTATTTTGTTCATTTCTTTTCAGCTTATGGACAAAGGTCAGGCTGCCTCTTCAAAGAAAAAGTCTGCTTTCTCCATGGCTGAAGTAGCAGTTTTGAACAGTTTGGAGTATCCCTCTCATCAGATTAGTGGCAATCAGAAAATTGAGAATGGGGACAAGCATAATGGTGATAAGCGGAAGTCATATTTTACTGACTACCAACTTCAATTATTGAAGAAGATTGCTGCAGCTCATGCTTCTGATGCTGACGAGGCAATCTTGCAAGAATGTCCTTCTGGGGGTGGTCAAAGTTCACCCCAGCAAAATGGTGACAAGACTCGATTACTCAAAAAAGTTCCAGCTGTACCATCAGCTGATAATGGGCAGGAAAACTTGCAAGAAGTTCCCCATGGATATCGGCAGCAATTGTTGCTGCAGATACACAAGCAGAACAGCGAGAAACACAAATCTGAGGATCATGTTTCAACTGCTGTGGCTGTTGAAAGTGCAGATGAGATCTTTCAACAAGATACTTCTGGATTGGGGCACCAATCAACTAAACTGAATGTTTCAGAAGGTGATAATAGAAATTTTGCTCATAGAGATAATGGTATCACTTGTGGCAAGACAATGTTGCGAGAAGGTCCCTGCGCATCTGGGAAGCAATCACCCTGGCAGAAATCACAGTGTAATGGTAAGGAACTTCAGTATTTGAAAGAGATTCTGGCTGGTGATAGTTACAAACAATTGTTGCGAGGAGATGTTTCTGGATCTTGGAAATCGCCACCTGAAGTGAATTCCACACCACTCCCTCCTTGTAATGGAACCAATAAAAACCAGGATTCTCATGCATTTGGAAGCAAAATTATAGTCGATCCGTCAATATGCCAGCACGGTGTAGCTCATGATGAACTGAGCATCCCCAAGGCACCTGCTGATGTTGATGGGTGTCATGTTTTATCTTCCAGAACTCGTCAAAAGGAGATGTTTGCTGATGGAAAAACTCAGAACTCTGATATTCCTGTTCCTCAGGGCTCCACAGAAGGTGATATGACAGAAAATGGTTTGTGTTTCAGGTGTGACAAAAGTGGTCTACTTTTAAAATGCAGCGGCAGCAATTGCTCTGTTGCTGTTCATGAAAGCTGTGTTGCACCATCAATTACTTTTGATCGGAGAGGCTGTTTTATTTGCCCAGTATGCTCATATGCACAAGCTACTATTTCGTATTATAGAGCAAAAAAAAGGTATTCTCAAGCAAAGAAAGCTTTTGAAATTTTTGTTGGCAAGGATTCAGAGCGGCAATCTCAAGAATGATTACCACATCCGGGAGGTATAGGAAGAAAGGTTCCAGATGTACTGGATTGAATTTTGAAATGTCATCATAAGATGAAAGGCAAAACAATCATTGAGCCAACGTTGTGGTGATAGACAGAGGCTGCCAATGCATAGGAGTGGAGCAGCATATATGAGAGGCTATGACAACACCTTTTGATGGTAATTTTACGTGTAAAAAGCTGATGCAGGAGTGCAGAAGTAAATAACAGAGGCTAAGGCAACACCTGATAGTACTTCAGAATGCGAGAAATATGATATATCTAAAGTAAATTGACTAGCATGTTCTCCAAACAACTCTTCTGACTGAAGTAGAAAGTGGAACATCTAGAAAGGTGGACTTTGATGATAAAAGTCATGTATAACCTCTTTGCTAATGTTGAAAGTTGAATGATTAATGATTGCGCAAGCACAGTTGATAAAGCACCAGAAACCACCAGAGCATCCTAGGGTGACTGATTACATGATTGGCGAAGGTAGCTAATGCATAGGAGCAAAGAGAGCCTAACATTAACATTTTGTACTGGTAAAAATAAGTTGTGAAGAAGCTGATAGATACATCTAGAATTAAAACTGATTTCTTATGTTCACCAAGTAACTCCTCTTCACTGAAGTAGAAAGTGGATTACTTAATGGCTCCCAAGTGTGTTTTTGCGGGTGAAGGTTGTGACTACATAGTAGCAGCAAAGCAACATATGTCACTGGGTCATACAAAAACAGGTAATGATTATTTAGCATCAGATACATCTAGAACTTGTGATCTATGAACCATATGTTTTATGAAATAACGGTGATCTGCAGGTGTCAGGGAATTGAAGGGTATTAACCTTTGAGATGGTATATCAAAATGATGCTGACTGGATACTGCATACCCCCGGGATGAGAGGTCTCTTTTGGGGAAAGCTTCTTGATACCAAGACACCAATTAGGATCCATTTTTTATTCCCTATTTGGATACGGTACAGTACTAACTTGAGTCCAATATTGTTAGCTTTTGGACTTGTCACAAACACAATATATTCCTATAAGCTGATATTTTCATATTTTTATTTTTATTATTGTTTCTTATCCAAGCCTACGCTGTTATATAAAGTCAAGTAGCTTGATGTGCTATTCTGGATGCAGGAAATACTCGATATCTACATTTGATATACAAAACTTGTGCTGTATGAGGAATATAATTTCAAGCCTAGGCTGTTATATAAAGTCATGTAGCTTGATTTGCTATTCTGGATGCAGGAAATACTCGATTTCTACATTTGATATACAAAACTGGTGCTGTATGAGGAATCTAATTTCAAGCCTAGGAACAAAGGATTACTGAACAACTAGCCCAAATATCAACTTGTCCAAGATCCCCGCGGGAGTTAATTTTGTATTATCAGTGCTAGAGTTCTTGTTTCTGTTCTCTGTATATGTTTGATATGTTCTGATTTTGGAACATAGGAGAGTCACGAAAGGTAGTGTGTGGAAGATTTATTTAATTAATTGTTCAGTAATAGTGAATTCTGTTCCTCATCGATTCTTGCAAAGTGAGTCCACATTTGGTGAACCTGTTAAATCTTTTTTGTTTTGTAATGTTTCTAATAAGTTGTTTGGGAGAATGTTTTTGAAACTTTCATAGGAAGGTTTTAGTTCTTGGTTGGAATTTTGATTTGTTAGGCACCAAAAAGTTGAAGTAATTCTTTCCGGTTATAAATGTTATAACTTAGAGACTTTAATCTTTGTTACTACTGGGCACCAAAATGTAAAATCAAAGGTTAAGTTTGCTGCGTTTGGAAAATGTTATTTTTTACTTGGATCAAATTGAAGTAATAATTTGGTTTGTTGATTCAGGAAAGGTTGGCCTACGCACCTCTATCACCATCATGACAGATGAGATGTTGGACTTGCCAGTCATGACCTGAAGAATGATAGTTGGGTGAGCTGATTCCTCTACTAGCTGATGGACCAATGCTCTTTGTATGTTTCTTTTTGTGTTGTTCTACTTGTTATTATAGACGATATGAATAGAACAAGAAATATTCTCTCTAATTTTAGCTTCTTCAGCTCATTGTTGAGTCACTCTCTCTAGGTCAATCCTTTTCATATAACGAAAGGAAGAAACATCTCGACCCAAGCCAAAGGCAGAGTTTTCTCCGGTCACGGTAAGAAGAGATACTCCAGGCTTTTATAAACATGGTGAGTGTGATTTCAAAATCACGATCAGAATAATTTTGATACGTAGGATGTCTATGATTGTGATATCGAAATTGTATGTAATGTCTAACCTACTCTACCAATGTGAAAGCGCAGGATACCAGCGCAGTGCAGCCAGAGGCAGAGCCACACAAGGGCATGGCTTTAATATTACGAGATTTGAAGTGTGCAACAATCGAGTGGTAAATAAATTTTCAAAAAATTAATACTTACAGACGGTATAATGCTAGTGTTCTCGTGTCATCTAAGCTATATCTAAAATTCAGTCCCCTGATTTTAGAGGTGCTGTCATGAATCATGATGCCATTAAATTGAGTGTCTCACTTCATTGTCCGAATAATGAATGAATGAAAGAAAGTGTCGCTACTTTTCCATATGAGAAAAGAAAGCTTGACCGCAATAGCACTTAAGTAGATTTACATAATCTATCTCTAAGGTCATGTTTGGTTTACGGGCTTAAGGAACCACGAAAGAAAAATGGTTCCTTTCCTTTATTTGGTAGCCACAAATTTTGTGAACTATTTTTCTGACAAAAAAATAATAATAATAATAAGACAAAAGATGGCTCCTTTCAAAATTCATATAATTGATTTTCCATTCTCTTTTACTAAAATTTAAGACGACAATAGTGCTACTAAAATGTATTATTGTCTATTTTATCCATTACTTTTGAATTTTCATAACACTGTTTTTATTAAAAGAAAAGGATATTATTAGAAATTGATATTTTTTTTTCTTTTTTTTTACTATACAAATCAACATTAGAAGAAAAATCAAATGATATTTTTATTTTGAATATTTTTCTTGTTTTACCAAACACAAAAAAAGTGTTAAATTTTTAACTTGATACCCTCAACTATCCATGTTTTGCAACTTGATACTCTAAACTTTCAAAATAGCCAACTTGATACCCTGAAAAATATATTTTTCAAAATGCCTCCCTCTCTCTTACCCAGCCTTATCCCTAAACTCCAACCCCCCTCCCCTCTCCCCTCCCCCCCCCCCCTTCCCGCCGCCCCTCGTGCACGCCGCCGGCCAGCGATCGAGCATCCCGCCCGTCTGCGCCCGCCGCTGCTGCTCCGGCGCGTCGTCCCGCTCGGCCCCCACGTTCCTCGCTGGGGAGAGAGGGAGGGGGGGGGGGGGGGGGGGGAATGGAGGGGGCAGGGGTATTTTCGGATTTTTTTTGCTTTTAGGGTATGAAGTTGAAAATGTTCAATAGTTGATGGTATTAAATTGACTATTTTGAAAGTTTAGGATATCAAATTGCAAAACATGGATAGTTGAGGGTATCAAGTTGAAATTTAGCCCAAAAAAAAAACCCTCCTGACCTAAAAGAGTAAAGCAGCAGCTTTTGTCCTAGCATAAAATTAATAAGTTTTCGAAAATTTTCATTCGGAGCATCCAAACTTAGATAAATTCTATCCAAAGCATCAAAATTTAACAAATTTCAAAATAAACATCAAAACGTCCATCGGATGGACGTTTTTTATTTTTTAATATTATTTTTTATTGACCTATTTTCTCTCCGTTAACGACGTTTAACAAAAAAAAAATTAATAAAAAATAGAAAACGTCCTTAGGAATCCTAAGGGAAAACGCCCTTCGACGGAAACAGAAAGTGACGCTACAAAGAAGGAAAAAAAAAAAAAAAAAAAAAAGCAAAATTAATTACACAAGTTCACTCCATGCCATACTTCCATAGATCGGCTCCTAATTAATTACACAAGAAGGAAACATGAAAATAGAGTGAACTTGTGTAATTAATTTTACTTCCTTTTTTTTTCTTTTTTTTTTTTTCTGTTTCCTCCTTTGTACTTCTCTGTGTATTTTTATGTTTTAATTTTTGTGTAACTTTCTATTTCGGTAGTTGCCCAAAAAATAATAAAAAAATAAAAAATAGAAAAACTTCCCAAGGGAAATTGCCCTTCCTAAGGACGTTTTCTATTTTTTAATTTTTTTTTTTTGGTTAAACGGCGTAAACGGAAAGAAAATGGACAACAAAAAATAATATTAAAAAATAAAAAAACGTCCATCCGATGGGCGTTTTGATGCTTATTTTGGAATTTGTTAAATTTTGATGCTTTGAATGGAATTTATCTAAATTTGGATGCTCTGAATAAAAATTTTCGATAAGTTTTCATGACTTGCGTGACCAAGCTAGTACAAGAGGAATGGAAAAGTCTGAAGATTGTGTCGTTTGACAGAGTATCCTGTTAAAGAAGTAACTAATTGATTGTGGTAGAGTGTTAGCTCTACGGTCTACCAGCCACAACTTAGTTTAGGTGGTCAAACCGCATCCTTTTTTCTCTTTCTTAAAAAACAACAACTCAGGAATATAGTTTTGTATAATATATATAAGAACAAACTATTATATTCACAATTCATGTGGTACAACTATACATTATCAAATTAAGTCCTCTACATCATGCTAACTTCCACTGGTCTATGAAGAACTGAATAGATGCATTTCCACTTGTCATTCTTTACATTTATGAAAGATCGGTTCTTGGTCTAGTCCACGTTATAATCTGTACAAGTCTCGAAGACTTTGTCTACATAAGTGATGAAATAGATTTGACTTGCTAGGGTGTATACCAAGTGCTTTCCTGCAAATGTTAGCGACCAGCTTCAAGTAAACCCCAATAATTACTAGTATTATGTATAAATTATTGCTTTTCAACAAATTGAGCTCAGAGTCCAGCGCTTGTAGCTCATGAGAAAAATAGTACGGATACCAGATGGAACCGACATGGTTCGAGCTCAAGTTAGATTAAGGTAGATCTTATATTATTTTCGTGCTTATCTAGTCATCTTCATACAGTGTCCCTGACATGATGGAACTCAACCATTAATAGTCACATTATTTCATTTTTTTTCAAAGGACCTGAATAGAAAATGTCAATAATCTAAATACAAGAATAATATCACGTGTCATATTCACATTGTAAGTTTCTATTTGAGTTCTTTTAGTTGTAACTCTAACAAAAATGAAATTAAAATAAATGAAGCTAAAGTCTTCGAGTTGAATCATTATATCCACAAGCACGGAATCAAATATGTGTCGTGTTTTTTTTTTTCCTTTTGTTTATTATAGATTAAAAAAAACGGTGAGATTAAATTCTCCACGTTTCATTAAAGACAAACTAATATGATAAGTCTCAAGGGACCATTATTCCGATACAAAATAATAAAAACAAAACGTCCGATACAAATGTGACATGTTGTCTGCAGTCGACTATAGCGACCTCTCATCTCCATGCTCTCTTCTTCTTCTTCTTCTTCTTTTTTTCCTTGTCGTCTCGTGCCTGTCACGTACTTTAACCAAATACTGATCCAACAAGTTCTTTTATTCTTTGTGATCATCATCATTCTATAGGATTAGTTGCACATAGTTCCCGAAACTAATGGAATCAACATCCAGTTTATCCTCATAGGTGAGGTTAAAGATACCGATTTGATATTGTCGATAATAAATACAATTTAGTATGTTCCGATGTGATACCGATCGATACTAAAATTGGTCCGATACCAGCATTATAAATCTCTTTTCCACTCAATTTAATGCTATGTTTGGGAAGGGAGAAAAATGGAAGGAAAAATTTGAGAAAAAAATGGGTGGAAAGTTGGAAGTTGTCGTGTTTGGAAAGAGGGGAAGGAAAACAGAGGAGAGGAATTTGGGAGAAAAATTTATGTAGGCCCCACCAAATTTTTTTTTCTTCCAAGAATGGAAGAAAAATGAACACACAAGAGGGAATCTTGATAAATTTACCCAACTACCCTTCATTTAATTTGTTGTATTTTTGTATGTTGAGAAAATCAAAGGTTAAGTAGTAATTTTATCAATGTTTTACAAAAAACAAAAAAAAATTAATTCTTTACTTTCCTTTCATTATTTTTTTGTCATCCAAACAAGGAAATGTAAAATTAATTTTCCTTCTCATCCATTTTTCTTCCTCTCAAATTTTCCATCCCCTCTCCTACAAAGTTCCCAAACATTGGGGGGGGGGGGGGGGTTTGAATAATCGCAAAAGACTAATCAACAAGAACGTAAAAGCATAAGAAGATTGTAAAACCATCTAAATGAAGAAAGCTTGTAAAATCATGTAAATGAAGAAAGCTTTTATATAGCATGTAAAATAATCAACAAGGATGACTATTATTTGATTTAGTTTTACAACTACTATAAAACAACACAAAAAACATACAAAAATGTCTAAAATATTTTCTTTAAATTTATTAATAATTATTTGTTTTATGATACTCCGATCTGACACCGACGATACTATCGTTTTCATCAATCCTGATACTCATAGAAGAGTCCGTTAATATCGATATTGTGAACCTTACTTAAAAAAAGTTTACAATCGAAAAAAAAGAAGAAGTGTTCATGAACTTTTTCAACTTAAGGCATCATCAATATGGGTGAGCATATA